>OY740801.1:45272367-45872367 GCA_963514005.1 Raja brachyura | reverse complement strand
CCTACTCTACTTCAAACATTGTATGAATTTCAGCTCCTACAGCACAATATGCTCGGAAATGTTATTTTAACCTTGTTTAACTAAACTCTGATTGACACTACTCAAATAATGTAAAGTAATTCAAGAGATGAAGCGTTACTTATTGGAATTTTATAACGTTTGCCGTGGCTTGTGTAATTTATTTGCAAACAGTAGGTCACTGCAGCAGATTGGTCGGTGTGTGATCAGACTTGTGGATAATGGAGTTCTGTGGTCAGTGTCATGTGGGTGCAGCTACTGTTATCCTGGGGGCTGCAAATCATTGTGACCTTGTATTTCTAAACTTAGAAGTACTGTTTATGCAGCAACAGCAGAAAAGGCTGCAATGAACACCCTTGTAGCCAACCAAATGACATAGGAGGGAAATGACAACAAGCGAAAGTAACAATACTCTACTCCTAACACAACAATGTATTATTTTTGACAGGTGTTATTATTACTAAATGTATTCATGTTCCTATTTTTTGCCCTCTTCTATTTCTTCCTGCTGCACAGCAGTCCTTAGCCGCAGGGATGAGGTGATTTATTTGAACCTCAAAATATGTGCCATTGCAACATTCGATGGCACAAAGCCATCAGTCTTTGTCCCTAGTGCGGACCCCAGAGACAGCGATCCGTGCTCTCTGCAGCGGGGTCAGGATCACAGGGCACACTTCTACAAGCTGGATCCTGAGCTGTCTGCCCTGGCACCTCGGCTCAGTGCAAATCAGTAATGTTTAAACTGCAGGAATAAGACTCAGTCATTCCAAAGGGCAGGTACAGGTATGAGAGAAAGAAATAACACAGAGCAAAGAGAAATGAAAAATCATCTGAACCAATTTTCCAACCTCACCGGTCATGGGGCACCCCACCGGCCTTCTTCCTTCGAGCAGGAGCAGTGACTTACATCAGGTGAAACTTTGAAATTGTGTGCTAGCATGTCTTGCATGAAGAAAGCTAGTCTGGACTACTGGAGTGGTGAAGGTTAGTGTCTGGGTTGTATCAAATGCCTGGTGGATGTAATTCGCTGCGATAATGTGAAAAGTAATGAGGAGGTGAACAGAAAGTAATTGTAAAGTAGAACACGAAAAGGAGCAGGATTAGGCCATTTACCCCTCAAACGTATCCCACATTTGGGAGATGCGGGAGATGGAGGCGAGCAGGATACGTTTCCTCATCCGGGCAACCTATCATGACCTTCCTAGCCCAACAAATTTCAACCAATGATTGGGCGAAGATCCATCATGCCCCCTGTGTTCAACACCAGCCACACTTAGGCAAATCCTCACTGGGTGTAAAGTAAGCCTCTCCCAAGGACGGTACACCTGGAGACATAATCAAGTGCTCAAATGCCTGGCAGCGACTCTGGAACGCAGGAGAACAGCCAACAATGCCCTGCCGCCCAGAACAACCAACCCAGTTAAGACAATTGCCTTTGTTCGGGGGGGGGGACAAATACAATGGAAAATTCCACCAAGGACCAGGTTTGGACAGCTGGAGGCAGCTCGGGATTGGCAGATGCTGGTGGATGTGGACCAACGGCTTACAGTTCCATCAGAGATAGCCATCACCCCCTTGAGGCCTGATCTTGTGCTCTGGTCCAACTCTCAGCGCATGGTGTATTTTATGGAGCTCACAGTCCCTTGGGAGGATGCTATGCAGGAAGCCTTCGAAAGAAAGAAACTGTGATATACAGAGCTTGCAGCAGAGGCAGAACAGTGGGGCTGGAGAGCTAAGATCTGTCCAGTAGAAGTTGGATGTTGAGGATTCATGGCAACATCTACCTTAAGACTGGTGAAGGAGCTGGGGATCAACGGACAAGCCCTGCACCAGCCCATCAAAGAAACATCACGGGTGGCAGAGCGGAGTAGCCAGTGGCTCTGGCTGAAGAGGAAAGACCCCATTTGGTCTCCCAAATAGCTGACTAGACAGATGCAGAGGGGGTGGTTCTGGGACGCCAGAATGCACCGCTGAGCCTACTGGAGACGTCGTGGGTTCAATCAGTCGATGAAAGTAGGTGCCCACTTGATAACCCCAATGACGTGTCTGCCTGGCCTTGCTCAACATCGGAGGAGCATAGGTGAGTGCAGAAAGCTCTCATCACCATCGGGTGTAAATTGATATTTGGCACTTTGGACTTTTAACATCCAGTTCTGTGTATTTGTAAACATTTCCCCTGGAATTATCCAGCGACTGACATGAATAGAATGGCTGACAACAAGCGAAATACCTTGTGACTGCTGGAAAGACAGCTGACAGGAGGAAATAGACCCCACCTGGGGCAGGCATGGGATAGCTACCCATGTCAGCAGGATCCAATACTATTCAGTATTTTGGAGACACCTGCATATGGCAACAAAAAGAATTAAAGAAAGAATACCCCTAGAGCCTGCGAGAGAGGGGGCGGAAGATGACTCATTGATGGATAATACGACTATAGACCTAGGAACGGAAAAGACCATGAGCAATACATGCACTCAACAAGAACCATGCGCACAATCATCATCCGAGAAGAGGCTTCAGGTCTGCTCCTGCGGCTGGATAAAAATAACATCTTCAAAGGGCTTGAAAATACATCAAGGAAAGAAAGGGTGCTTGAGAGAGGGAAAACAGGGACCTCGCATTGATAAGTACTTCCTGAGAAGTCAATCAAGTCAGTCGAATGAAGTCCAGCGACTGGAGTCTCATCAAAGCTCGCAGGGCATCAGCCCCCCTGATGAAGGAAACTCAAGCACAGTTACGCAGGCAGTGAAGACATGGAGCCCATCCAGCCAAGAAAACCAGCAATGGAGAAAAAGATCAGCGGAAACCTCGCGTGAAATGGCCTGGAGCCTCGGAGAAGAAAGAATGGGAGACCATAAATGTAGACATGACCCGTATCTTACAGGGTGTAAGGGGTACAGTGGAAAGAAAGCTTGATAAGATGGGAGACATCATCCATGGCTATGGAGCAGAACAATATGGAATAAGGGAGAAAAAGGAAAAGGCACCAGTTTTGGAAAGCAAGTCCAGACGGCAAAAGGAGATGGAATGCCTAATCCGGGAGAGAAGGCAGCTCAAGAAGCAGTAGAGGAAGGCATCTGATAGTGAGAGGGAGGGCATCAACATTCTGCAGGGAAACATCAAAAACCGTTTAGCTACCCTGAGACGAGGAGAGTACCTGCGGAAATCACGAAAAAAGAAAGAATGAACAAGATCACGCTTCTTCAATGACCCCCATAAGTTCGTAAAATCATTTTTCATCAAAGAAAAGGGAAGAAATCAAGGCAGGAGCTGGACGAGCATCTGGAAAGAATGCATGCGGATGACAAGAGACACCAGAAGACAGCTATTCCATTGGACATTCCACCAATTGAACAACCAAAGCACCAGATGGACATTAGTGGAGGGGGGTGGAACAGACAGTAAAGTTGGCAAGAACCATGGGCCAAATGGGGTTCCGTATCAACTCTACAAGGGTGCTCCTGATGTTCTTCACTTCCTGTGGAGGCTGATGAGAGTGGCTTGGGAGAAGATAGTCATACCCAAAGCATGGCGCAGGTCAGGAGAAATCTTGATTCCGAAAGAGAAGGAATCCACAGATATCAGCCAATTCCACCCAATCAGTTTCCTCAATGTAGGGGGTAAGATTTTCTTCCGCATCATAGCTCAGAGGATGACCAGCTATTTAGAGAGAAACAACCTTGTGGATACAACAGTCCAAAAAGCAGGCATCCGAGGGTTCTCTGGATGTCTCGAACATACCAGCATGATTTAGCACCAAATCCAGACTGCAAGAAAAGAGAAGAGAGATCAGCATGCCATTTTCCTTGGCCTTGCCAACGCGTTTGGAACTGTCCCTCACAGTTTCCTCTGGGCATCCTTTGACTTCTTCAGGATACCAGAGACTATCGCAAGCCTTGTCAAGGCTTATTTTCAAGAACTGCAGCTCTGTTTCACCACGCCTGACTTCATGACCACGTGGCACTGCATGGAGATTGGCATTATGGCAGGGTGTACCATCTCCCCATTGATGTTTACAATGGCTATGGAAGTCATCATAAGGGCCTCCAAGTGGGTAGTGGGTGGCGAGCGGATGAAGTCTGGAGTCCGTCTACCACCCATCGGGTCCTACATGACAATGACTAGACATGACAATCACAACAACAACAGCACCTTGCACCAGGCGCCTTTTAGGGAAGCTTCAAGAGAACATCACTTCAGAATGAAATTCAAACCATCCAAATCAAGAAGCATTTCTATAATCAAAGGCAAACTGACAGATCAAAGGTTCTTCATTGATCAAGAACCTATTCCAACTGTGTCAGAGAAACCAATCAAAGGTCTGGGAAGATGCTACAACTAAACTGAAGGACACTGATCAGGCTAACGTATTTAGGCAAGAAGTCATCAAAGGTCTGGCGAACATTGACCAATCCATGCTGCCTGCAAAGCTGAAAATCTGGTGCCTGCAGTTTGGGTTACTACCTCGTCTTATGTGGCCACTAACCATGTGTGACATCACCCTCACAAGAGTCGAGAAGATAGAAAGAACAATCAGCTCTTTCGTGAGAAAGATTTAGGTGTTCCTCGGTGCCTGAGTAGTGTAGGCCTGTACGGTCAGGGGGTACTCCAGCTACCTCTCTCTGGTCTCACAGAGGAGTTCAAGTGCACTAAAGTCAGACTAGAGATGACCCTGGCAGAATCAAGGGACACTGTCATCCGAGCTGCTGCTCCATCCCTGGCAACAGGAAAGAAGTGGACGGCTAAGAATGCAACACAGCAGGCAAAATCTGCTCTCCACCAAGGCGACATGATAGGGCAAATCCAACACGGAAGAAATGGCTTGGGGCTTGGAGGAAAGCGACTGTGCTGGAACAAGGCATCATCACTGGAGCGCCGGAAGTTGGTCGCGGCCGAAGTCCGCCAACAGGAGGAGTTGAGTAGATGTGCCAAGGCTGTGTCGCAAGCTAAACAGGGCCAGTGGATAAGATGGGAGAGTGTGGAAAAGAGGAAGATCAGCTGGAAGGACATGTGGGAGATGGAGGAGAGCAGGATAAGTTTCCTCATCCGGGCAACCTATGACGTCCTTCCTAGCCCAAAACATCTCAACCAATGGCTGGGTGAAGATCCATCACCACTGGGTGAAAAGTAAGCCTCTCGCAAGGACGGTACACCTGGAGACATAATCAAGCGCTCAAATGCCTGGCAGCGACTCTGGAAAGCAGGAGAACAGCCAACAATGCCCTGCCGCCCAGAACAACCAACCCAGTTAAGACAATTGCCTTTGTTCGGGGGGTGGGGGGGGGGGGGGGGGAACAAAGGCAATGGAATATTCCACCAAGGACCAGGTTTGGACAGCTGGAGGCAGCCCGGGATTGGCAGATGCTGGTGGATGTGGACCAACAGCTTACAGTTCCATCAGAGATAGCCATCACCCCCTTGAGGCCTGATCTTGTGCTCTGGTCCAACTCTCAGCGCATGGTGTATTTTGTGGAGCTCACAGTCCCTTGGGAGGATGCTATGCAGGAAGCCTTCGAAAGAAAGAAACTGTGATATACAGAGCTTGCAGCAGAGGCAGAACAGCGGGGCTGGAGAGCTAAGATCTGCCCAGTAGAAGTTGGATGTTGAGGATTCATGGTAACATCTACCTGAACACTGATGAAGGAGCTGGGGATCAACGGACAAGCCCTGCACCAGCCCATCAAAGAAACATCACGGGTGGCAGAGCAGAGTAGCCAGTGGCTCTGGCTGAAGAGGAAAGACCCCATTTGGTCTCCCAAATAGCCGACTAGACAGATGCAGAGGGGGGTGGTTCTGGGACGCCAGAATGCACCGCTGAACCTACTGGAGACGTCGTGGGTTCAATCAGCGAAACGTCGATGAAAGTAGGTGCCCACTTGATAACCCCAATGACGTGTCTGCCAGGCCTTTCTCAACATCGGAGGAGCATAGGTGAGTGCAGAAAGCTCTCATCACCATTGGGAGTAAATTGATATTTGGCACTTTGGACTTTTAACATCTAGTCCTGTGTATTTGTAAACACCATTCCCAGCTAGTTAGTGCCTGACTGCCGCCATGTACTCCTTAATATCTTCTTAATAAATCACAGCAACTTTCTCGTAGCATTTTTTCTAAAATCAATATACAGCTCAGACAGGAAGTGGTCAAGATGAGACTTTTAGTTATACAGATTAATAAATATTAATATCAATATATAATCATTCAGATTGATCTTATATTTTACGATATTAAGATTTTTAGCTTTACAAAACCCCACTTTGAGACCAATAACTTCAAGTGCTGTGGCAGTTGCTGGCAGTTACAGCTATGATGCCACAATGGGATCTCATTTACAACAATGTTGCAATGATAGTCCTGGCAGAGTGAGGCTGAACAGGAGGGGAGGGAGTGCTAGGGGCCAGGGGGAGCGGAATTGGAAATTTATTTTAA
Source organism: Raja brachyura (assembly GCA_963514005.1). The sequence goes on along the minus strand of OY740801.1, from coordinate 45,865,917 downwards.
GTCGTGGCAACAAGTGCTGGCATTTTTTTTAAGTTTAAAAAGGAGGATGAGGGGCTACAGGGTGAGTGGTGGAATATTGATTTGGGGGAATGGGTTGCATTGGGGGTCCAGCCCTCCCGTGTGACAGGGACCCAACGTGTCCCACTTGGTTTAGTTATTACTAAAACTCTCATCTTGTTTGTTTCTATGCGTGTGAATGCGATCCCTAAACTACACCAAAACAGCCCATGATAGCACTAACATTTTTGCACCACCTTACTCACAATTCTCCTGTGGTGGTTTGTGTCAAGTTTTGTTCGGATTGATGCTATATTTTACAAGTTGTTAACATTTTCGAATTGTTTCAAAACCCAAATTTGAGAAAAAAATTCTTCCCTGTGCTTATAGCTATGATAACCATATAACAAATAACCATATAACAAGTACAGCACGGAAACAGGCCCCCTCGGCCCTTCCGTGCCGAACATTTATTTTCCCCTAGTCCCATCTACCTGCACTTAGACCATACCCCTCCATTCCCTTCCCGTCCATATACCTATCCACTTTACTTTTAAATGTTAAAATCGATCCTGCCTCCACCACTTCTGCTGGAAGCTCATTCCACACAGCCACCACTCTCCGAGTAAAGAAGTTCCCCCTCATGTTACCCCTAAACTTCTGTCCCTTAATTCTCATGTCATGCCCTCTTGTTTAAATCTTCCCTACCCTCAATGGGAAAAGCTTATCCACGTCAACTCTGTCTATCCCTTTCATCATTTTAAAGACCTCAATCAAGTCCCCCCCTTAACCTTCTGCGCTCCAAAGAATAAAGACCATACTTGTTCAACCATTCTCTGTAACTTAGATGCTGGAACCCAGGCAACATTATAGTAAATCTCCACTGTACTCTCTCTATTTTGTTGACATCCTTCCTATAATTAGGCGACCAAAACTGTACACCATACTCCAGAATTGGTCTCACCAATGCCTTGTACAATTTTAGTATTACTTCCCGACTCCTATATTCAATGCTCTGATTTATAAAGGCCAGCACACCAAGAGCTTTCTTTACCACCCTATCTACATGCGATTCCACCTTCAGGGAACTATGCATAGTTATTCCTAGATCCCTCTGTTCCACAGCATTCCTCAATTCCCTACCATTTACCATGTACGTCCTATTTTGATTTGTCCTGCCAAGATGTAGCGCCTCACACTTATCAGCATTAAACCCCATCTGCCATCTTTCAGCCCACGCTTCCAAATGGCCCAAATCTCTCTGTAGACTTTGAAAATCTACTTCATTATCCACAACACCACCTATCTTAGTATCATCTGCATACTTACTTATCCAATTTTCCACCCCATCATCTAGATCATTGATGTACATGACAAACAACAGTGGACCCAACACAGATCCCTGAGGCACCCCACTGGTGACCGGCTTCCAACCTGACAAACAGCCATCCACCATTACTCTCTGGCATCTCCCATTCAGCCACTGTTGAATCCATCTTGCTACTCCGCTATTAACACCCAAAGATTGAACCTTCTTAACCAACCTCCATGGGGAACCTTGTCATAGGCCTTACTGAAATCCATATAGACAATATCCACTGCTTTACCCTCATCAATTTCCCTAGTTACATCTTCAAAAAATTCAAGAAGGTTTGTCAAACATGACCTTTCAGGCACAAATCCATGTTGACTGTTCCTGATCAGACCCTGTTTATCCAGATGTTTATATATATTATCTCTAAGTATCCTTTCCATTAATTTGCCCACCACTGACGTCAAACTAACAGGTCTATAATTGCTAGGTTTCTTCTTTGAACCCTTTTTAAACATGTCACAATGATGTCACAATGGGATTGTAGCCCTGCTCGCAACATGTTGCTATCACAGTACATTGAGTTCTGCTAGCTAGCTAGCTAGCGCAATTCCATATTATTTTGTTTAAAATGAGGGAGGGCGAATAAAGCGAAATGCGCCGCAGTTGGGGTCTATGGGTGAGTGGTGCAATATTGCATTGGAGGAATGGGATGCGTTGGGGAAATGTGTGAGTGGTGGAATATTACATTTGGGAATGGGTTGCGTTGGGGGACTAGGCCTACCGTGGGGACTATGGGTGAGTGATCGAATATTGTGTTGGGGGAATGGGTTGTGCTGGGGGACTTGGTCTCCTGTGTGACAGGGACCAAAGGAGTCTCACTCAATCTAGTATAATATAAATTCCTGTGATTCCACTACTGGTCACATACTGCCAATATAAATATCTGTCCATTTTTACTAGCGTCTTACTCCAGTCAGCCAAATTTCTAATCAGATCATTAATTTGCTTTTGTTTGAAATAGCCTTAAACTTAGTGAGATGTACAGAGTGCAGATATAGCAGCAGCAATGGAGAGAGATGGTCTCTGTGTTTTCCCAGAGAGAGGAAGTCATTTGATGCAAGTAAGAAGAATCATATGAAAATTTGAATAAGAATTTTATCTTGTCAGTTCTGCTGAGATCATTAAGCTTATTTACTGTCTTGCTAACTTGGTCTCACTCTTTGTATTCACTTGAACACATACTTTTGCTCGCTTTTACTAGGGAGACAAATTGGAAATACAAGGATGGAGTTAAAGGGAAAGAGAGTATATGAAAAGTTAAGAAAGACACCAGAATTAACAGGACAGAAAGCTCACGAAGGGATAGGAGTGAATAGCCACCTGAAATAGGAATCGATGTGAAAGGTGAGGTGAGTAATGGATTAAAAGTATTATATATGAATGCACGAAGTATAAGAAGTAAAGTGGATGAGCTTGAGGCTCAGTTAAAGATTGTTAGATATGATCTTGTGGAGATTAGAGAGACGTGGCTGCAGGAGGATCAGGGCTGCGAACTAAATATTCAGGGTTAAACCTATAGAAAGGACAGGCAGGTGGGCAGAGGAGGTGGGGTCGTTCCGTTGGTGAGGGATGGAATTCAGACCCTTGCGAGGGGTGAGATAGGGATTGATGATGTAGAGTCACTGTGGACAGAATTGGGGAATTGTAAAGGTACGAATGGGAGTTATTCACAGGCCCCGAAACAGTAGCCTGGATATAGGGTGCAAGTTGCAGCAGGAGTTAAAATTGGCAAGTAACAAAGGTAATGCCCTGTGGTTATGGGAGTTTTCAATATGCAGGTAGACTGGGAAAATCAGGTTGGTCCAGGATCCCAAGAAAGGAAGTTTGGAGAGTGCCTCCGAGATGGATTCTTAGAGCAGCTTGTATTGAGCCGAACAGAGAGAAGGCAATTCTGGATTTCGTGTTATCCAATGAACCCGATTTAATAAAGGGAAGTCAAGGTAAAGGAACCTCTAGGAGGTAGTGACCATAATATGATAAGTTTTAATCTGCAATTTGAGAGGGAGGTTAAATCAGAAGTGTCAGTGTTGCAGTTGAACAAAGGGGACTATGATGACATGATAGAGGAGATGGCCAAGGTCGACTGGAAAAAGGATCCTAGCAGGAATGATGGTGGGACAGCAATGGCAGGAATTTCTAGGCATAATCCAGAAGATGCAGGATCACTTCATTCCAAAGAGGAAGAAAGATTCTAAGGGGAGTAAGAAGCAACTGTGGCTGACAAGGGAAGTCAAGGACAGTATAAAACTAAAAGAAAAGGTGTATAACATAGCAAAGAGTAGCCGGAAGCCAGAGGATTGGGAAACTTTCAAAGGACATCAGTAGGTAACAAAAAGGGCAATATGGGGTGAAAAGATGAAGTTGTGGCATCAGCTGATACATAGACCACTTATGGTCGAACCCTCGTCAGTAGCTACGAGGGCTGGCACGTGATGTCACGGCCTAGGGGGAGTGTCCTGCTACTTAAGCCTATCTCACCTTGAGACCGAGAGAGTCAACAGATAGCTGAGCCTGAAAGAACAACCTCGCTCAGCTACAGCAGCAATGACAATTACGTTAGTGGACCAACTTAACATGTAACACCTGAATAAAACTACTGTTTGAACCTGCCTGATGCCTGGCCTGATTCACCATGTTTGGTGCCGCTAGATTGGTGACCCCAACTATCCAAATTGAAATTTGGATTTCTCCTGATGCACGCAGCCTCGGGAGACCCGATGTCTGCAGCCGACTGCCCAGCCCTGCAGAACGATGCTGCCGCCTACCCGGCCCTAACCTGAGGTATGCTGCAGGCCGCCCGGGTCAAGGGGCGTTGTCCAGTGACAGTCCTTGTGTGACGGCCACCAAGCTCTCCTGCATGACCTGCCCGGCGCCGACCACCGGAGCGGAGAGGTTGTGGCTGCAGCTGCTTCCCCACCAGTAACTGCCACTCTCCCACTCCCAACAACGGACCAGGCCCCAGTCTCGCACCGCAGACATGGCTCCAGGCCCTGCACTGCACCGGGCCTCACCGCTCCAGGCCCTGCACTGGATCCGGCCTCACTGTGGCAACGGCTTCAGCCCCGGCATTGCAACAGGCCTCATCGCGGACACGGCTGCAGGCCCTGCACTGCACCAGGCCCCTAGCCACCCGATAGGGCGGGCTTACCTGGGGCGACTGCCGAAGATGCTCTTCTGCTCCTCACCGGCATGGACTGCGAAGATCCCTGGGCGCTGGCTGCCTGTCCAGCCCAGCAGCAGGATCATTAATCGCTGGCTAAGGCCGCTTCAGCCGGCTGACAAAATGGCCACCGCAGCCGGCGGAAGAGAAGCTCAACCTTCCCTGATCGCCGTCCACAGCGTCACCTTCCGGCTGGATGCTGTTCCTGCATCCTGACCACCGGCAACAACGTCACCCTCAGGTCAGCTGCCATCACTGCAGCCTGACTGCCATCCACAGCGCCATCTTCAGGCCGGATGCCGTCGCTGCAGCCTAACCACAGGCAACAACGCCTAATTAAGGTCGGAGGCTGTCACTGCAACTTCTGGTTTTCCAGCGCAGCTTCCCATCCTGCATCATGGACACTGGATAATTTGAACCTACCACTTTGCACGTGATTGCTCACTGTAGTTTGTTTTGTTTCTTTACACTTTGTTTAGACTGCATCAACACGCCAGGTTTAGCAATCAGTTTTTTATTTTATTTTGATTTTTTCTTCATTGTTGCCAACGTCTCCCAGCCGTTGCTGGGGGCCGTATTTCTCAGGACATGATCCCCTAGCTGGTCGAGGAGATGCGACTGTCTCTCTTCCATCCGGCGGCTTATGCATCGGTTTCCTCGCACCCCTCGGCATACCTCGAGATCGCCCACACGTAGCGTCGACTGCACCTGCGGGCCTCTCCATCCCGACCCACGCCCAGGGTGTACCCGACCCACATGCAGGAGCCGCCCTCGACCATTCTATTCCTTCCGCCGGTTCTGGGGGGGTCCTGTGGTGTCAGCTGATACACAGACCACTTATGGTCGAACCCTCGTCAGTAGCTATGAGGGCTAGCACGTGACATCACCTTGAGACCAGGGGAGTCAACAGATAGCTGAGCCCAAGAGAACAACCTCACTCAGCTACAGCAGCAATGACAATTACGTTAGCGGACCAAATTAACATGGAACACCTGAAAAAAATTACTGTTTGAACCTGCCTGACATCTGGCCTTATTCACCACGTTTGGTGTCGCTACAAAGTACGAAGGTAGGCTCGCCAAGAACATAAAGAAGGATAGTAAAAGCTTCTTTAGATATGTTAAGAGGAAAAGATTAGTAAAGACAAATGTGGGTCCCTTGAAGGCAGAAACAGGTGAAATTATTATGGGGAATAATAATTAGAGCACATGGTATTGGTGGTAGGGTGTTGACATGGATAGAAAATTTGTTGACAGACCGGAAGCAAAGAGTAGGAGTGAACGGGTCCTTTTCAGAATGGCAGGCAGTGGTGAGTAGAGTGCCGCAAGGCTCAGTGTTGGGGTCGCAACTGTTTACCATATATATTAATGATTTTGAAGAGGGAATAGTAAGATTGAACGAGAACTTACCAGTTCGAAGGTTGATCTTTATTTCATGAGGAGTTGCGGTGAGGGATTTCGAGAAGAGCCCGCCGGCACGCATGCGCGACATTCTTCAAAGTAGCGGTGTGGAATCACAGAAACCAACAACAGAAATGACTTGGCATAGGAAGATTGAAGAGATTCTAATTACCAGTTGATTATGATCGAGGGTTGGGAGCGGAGGGCACAAAATCCCTCACTGCAACTCCTCATGAAATAAAGATCAACCTTCGAACTGGTAAGTTCTCGTTCAATCTTACTATTTCATTTCGGAGTCACGTGAGTGACTTCGTGAAGACTTCAAAGCTTCTGTGATTACACGCCCTGCGTTCAGCACAGCCTCCGCGAACTGTAGGGGAGCAGCAACAGGCTTATTGTAGAATCGCTGAAACACAGCTTCATTCGCCCATCCTGCTGTGGCGAGAATATGGTCCATGGGCACCTCCATGACCCTTGCCGCCGACGTCGATGCAGCCCTGGTGGAATGAGACTTGAACATATTAGTGTCAATACCTGACTTACCCAAGACGATCCGGAGCCACCTGGATATCGTCTGGACTGTCACTCGATGGTGAGGTCTCTTGTGAGTGACAAGCAGGTATTTCTCCATTCCTCTGATGCGTTCCGTCACCTCGACATAGTGACGGATATGGGCGGCTAAACATAGCCTAACATCTGCGGGGTATGCCGGGAACTTCAGCTGCAGCCCTGTGCACCCAGGTCTATGCTGCTTGAGTAGCTCATCAATAAAGAAGACTACTTCTCCAGGGGTAGAGATCATCCTGTCGACGCGGTGTTTATGTAGCGTCTGTACCCTCTGTGCTGAAGTCAGCGCTAGTAACATCACCAATTTCATGGTGAGTTTGTCCAGCTGTAGCCCTTGCATGGGTGACCACGTCCTGAGCAGGGTTAGTACATCCCTGACATCCCAGGTGATGTTATAGCGTGGTGTAGGCGGATTCATGTTAAATATACCACGCATGAGTCTGGACACTAGCCTGTTGGATCCTACCTCAATCCTGAGGTAGAACAACAGCGCGCTTCTGGCGCTGTTGATGGCACTGTAGCTTAAGTGTTCATCATGGTGCAACCCCGCGAGGAATTCCAGGACGTCAGCTATGGATGCATCGTCATAGGTGATGCGAGAGCGGCTACAGTAGGCTTCCCATTTCCTGATGTGGGAAAGGTATCTTCGCCTGGTCAACTCTCGGCTCCAATGGTATCCATGGTTCGAGTTGAGAGGCCATACTGCAGCAATGGCCTGGTTAGAACCTGCAAGCCAATAAATTTAAGTAGCGATGGCAGGGATGTGGCTCCCCTGACACAGGGTGAGTAACCAATTGCGGGCAACGCTCTAAGAGGACCCAAGGCTGACTGATCATGTCAAGGACCACCGGATACCATGGCTGCGTGGGCCAGTCGGGTATAATAAGAATGCCTTTGGCAGCATCCATCTGGATATTGCGCAATACCCGACTGATGAGGCAAAACGGGGGAAATGCATAGAAAAACCAATTCCCCCAGTCGAGCGAGAATGCATCCATCGCCATTGCCCCAGGATCTGGTTCCCATGAAACGTATGTTGGTACCTGATGGTTCAACCGCGACGCAAAGAGGTCGATAGCCGGTTGACCAAATTTGGCTGTAATTTTGGAAAAAATTTGAGGATGCAACATCCATTCGATATTGTCATTAAACTTGCGTGACTTGGTGTCCGCCACAGTATTGAGCTCACCTGGTAAATAGGTAGCTGAAATCCACAGATTTCTGTCAATGCACCAGAGCCAAATTGTATTAGCCAATTCATCACATGAAATCGACCTGGTACCGCCCATATGGTTTAAATATGCCACCGCCGTGGTATTGTCTATTTGGACACGGACATGAGCATCAATTAGATGGGAACAATAAGCACGAAGTCCGTGAAACGCTGCAAGCAGCTCCAAATAGTTTATCCCGTGTGACAACAACATAGTAGATTCAAGGGTGTCCCATCTGCCCCCGCAACTAGAACAGTTATCCGTAGCTCCCCAGCCATAGGAGCTTGCATCGGTTTGCAAGTATACCATCGGATTGGGCACAATAATGGGTTTGAATGAGCTACTGATATGGAGCACCCACCATTGTAACTCAATTTGAGCTTTAGAAGGCAGCCGCATTGGTCTATCAAAATGACCAGCGTTCCGCTTTAACGCGGAGATCTTGGCTCTTTGCAAATTTTGATAATGCAAAGGCCCTTATTGGGCTGCTGGAAACAATGCTACGATTTTGCCAATCACCTTAGCTGTTTGCCGAATTGATGGTGTACTGGCGCAGGCCAAATCCTGACACGCTTGGGTGACATCCCCAACCTTATTAGTCGGTATGGTGGCTCTCATGCGATTGGAATCCACCGTAAACCCCAGATAATCCATGACCTGGGAAGGGCAGAACTTTGACTTGTCTGGATGGACAATAAACACCAGCCGCTGAAAAAGCGCGACAGTGGCTGAAACTCCCCGTTCAGCTGCCTCCAGGGTTTTGCCAATAATCAGGATATCATCCAAATAGGCCATTACGATATGCTGCTGCTTTCGTAATTGGGCCATAATAGGTTTTAGCAATTTAGTAAATAGTCTAGGGGCTGTAGTAAGCCCATTTGGCAAAGCCCTGTACTGCCAGAGCTGACCCATCCAAACAAATTTTAAGAACTTCCGGTGATGTTTCCGAATGGATACAGAATAGTACGCATCTTTTAAATCAATGCATGCCATAAAGCAGCCATGCGAAATCAATGACTTGGCTGTCTCAAAAGTGTCCATTTTAAAATGGGTGTATGTTACAAAAGTATTCAGCTGGGTCAGATCAATAATCACTCGACAACCTCCATCCTTTTTCGGTCTGGTAAATATATTTGAGACAAATTCAATTGGCTCGTGCATAGTTTTTTCTATTACGCCTTTTTGTTCTAACCTTAAGATCTCAGCATAGCCTGCTGCCTGTTCAACGGCAGACAGCCTAAACGTCCGATTAGGCATATGCTGGGATGGAGGAATGTCCCCGTTAATAAACTCAATATTATGACCCCGAATACTCTGCAAAATAAACTCATCGGAAGTAATAGTCCCCCATGCCCCCAAAAAGAAACGGAGGCGCCCACCAACATGTGACGTTAAATGGACAGACAAATGAAAACCAGACCACCTCACCTCCGTGGTTACCGGCGGTCCTTGACATGTTTGGGTGGTCGTGGAGGTGCTGGGTTGGGCTGATAGTGTGGTGTCCTCATCTTCCACTGGGGCCGCTGCGGACCTTGCCCTAAAAAAGCCCGCTGCTGCTGGGCCTGTTGATAGCGAGGCGGAGCTGGAGGATAAGTTCTTGTTGATGTGGGAACCGGGCCTCGTGGCCGAGCAAGTGGAGCTTTCGGGGCCGACGGTCTGGGGGCGATCTGCGACCGCATGAGTCCCACCGTCTTGGCATGCTCGTCGAGCTCTTTGACCCTCTTCGGGAGGTCTTCTCCGAAGAGCTGTCGGGGCGGCGGTGGCGGCGGTGGTTTGCACAACCCAGCAAACTTCGGGTTGAGTGACGGGCGGATGCTGTTTTTACGAAAGGCATTTATTTCATGTTGGGTGGCACATAACAGTGCCAGCGCATCCTCCTGGTCTAGATTTAGATCTTCCCCGTCGACCGACCGCACAAAGGCGGTAATACCGGCCGTGAGGAGCTTCAGGATCCGTTGGAGTTTCAACTCCTGATGACGGATAGCCACGCCGATGTTGCCCCATATTGGCGTATTGACCACAGGCACATTGAGGGCGTTGCAGTTGGACGGAGCCTTATGCCGATGGATAGCCTGAGAGAGGACTTCCTCCTGGAGCTGATGGTTTGTGAGGAAGTCCACAGTGGCAGCCAGTTTGGGATTGAGAGGAAGCCCAGTCGTGTGTGGAACAGCGAACTTCGCCGCCACATCGAGAAGTTCTTCCGGCGGCAATTCCGACGGAGGTGGTGTAGGGTCGACAAATCCTTCCTCGTCTGGCTGTTCCAGGCTGGCGATGGAGGCTGGTGAGACTGCCCTGTGCCTGTCGATGCTGGAGGCTTGCTGCTGTTGGCTGTGTAGCAGAAGCTCCAGTAGCCGCTCCATGCGGTCAATACGCCCATCACCCTGAACACTCGGGTGGTCGGAGTCCTCCGGCTCAGAAATATTGCCGGGGCTCCTCTCATTGGCCCGCACCTCGTCGAGGCGAACCCGGTGCCGGTAGTTGTCGCTGCCAGCCGCCGAAGCGAAACCGCGCGATTCCCGCGCGGGAGATGTGTTCAACCGCCTCCGTTTGGCGGGAGCTGAAGCCGCTGCCACTGAGGGCAAATGCGGTGGGGAGTTGGCACCAGCCGGAGCATGGATACCTGACGCCCGCGCGGGCTTGCCGGCTCCCCACGTCGTGGACCTTGCCACGCATAGTCTCGTCCTCCCATCCATGGGGGACTCGGCGACCGTGGCGGGACCCTACCCAAACGACCCGTCCCGGCGTCGAGGGTTGGGGGGTGCACACTGGACCTCACAGTGGACCTGGGTCCCGCCGTTGAACCAGACCGCAGCACGGCGGCAGGTAATGCCTTAGCCCCAGAAGGGTTAGGCTTGTGGGCTCCTCCCCGCCCCCTGCTCGGAGGGCTGAGGGAGGAGGGCCGTGCAGCTGCACGGGACCCCTTGCCCGAGGCCGCCAACGGGCCCGTTGACGACCTGAATGCTGAAGCAGGGTCTACCTGCTCTGGCGGCACACCGCAGTCCTGCTCCTCGAACTCCTCCCCGGAGCTGCGGTGTGTCAGCGGGTCCGGACCTGCAGAAACAGGGCTCCCCGGTTTCCCCGCCTTCCTCCCGGCCTGTTTCCCAGGTGTAGCCGATAATGAGGGCTCCGGGACAGATGGCCGGCGACTCCGAACGGACGTCTTTCGGCCCTTCGTACTCCCGTCCATGTCCTTGCTGAAAGAGAAAATCAAACAACAAGGACCAACCAACTTAAGGTTAGTTCACTCACCTTAACGGTCCCTTATGAAGGGCTGGTGGGGAGCGCACCCCACTGCCAGCCGTCGGCAGCAATGCGTTGCGACGATATGTCGCGCATGCGTGCCGGCGGGCTCTTCACGAAGTCACTCACGTGACTCCGAAATGAAATTAGGAGAAACACTAGCATGTTTGCGGATGACACAAAGCTGGGTGGAAATGTGAACTGTGAAGAGGATGTTAGGAGGTTGCAGGGTGACCTGGACAGGTTGAGTGAGTGGGCAGATACGTAAAATATAGATTTACTTCGGAGTCACGTGAGTGACTTCGTGAAGACCCCGCCAGACACGCATGCGTGACATATCGTCGACCGCATGCGAGCGACAGGCAGGGAGGAGCGTTGCTCCGCTACTGCAGGGACCTGCAGGTAAGGAAAAAACTAACCTGCAGTCTTTTTCTTCCAGGTGGCCCTGTTGCAGGGTCTTGAGGCCGCCTCGTATCTGACTGCCGCGGCAGTCAGCGGCGGCACCAACAGTTTGGAGTCGGGCAGCCCATTGACCAGGAAGGTCCGGGCTCTCACACTCGCCGGCGGAGGACGGCAGAGGTAGCCCGACTCCACACCGCAGCCCGCAGGGGACGCCGCGGGCTGGCGGCATGCAAAGGAGGGGGCTTGAAAGGTCGGAACGGCAGAGCGGCAGCCCCGACGTTACACCGCAGCTCTGAGGGGACACCGTGGGCTGGCGGTGTGCATGTAGGAGTGGGGCTTGCAGGCTCGCCGTGGGAATAAACGGAGCAGCAGCCCAACTCAACACCGCAGCCCGCAGGGGACACTGAGGGCTGCTGGCATTCAGGAAGGAGTGGGCTTGCGAGCAAAGGCAGAATGGCAGCCTGACTCTACACTGCAGCTGCAGGGATACTGTGGCCTGTCTGCATTCAAGTGCCCTGCTACTCCAGGGAATGTGTTGTCTTCCAGAAGTTGAGACTGCCAGCACATAAAGTTATTAAATCATGAGAGGCTGGTCACCATACTTCTTAAAGACCCTCAGGTAAGATACTAACCTTGAATAGCTAAGCTTCTGTACTAGAGTTTGCTTACAGATGGATGGAGACCACATTGAAGGCAGCGAAGCATCCTCCAAGGGCCATGCGACTTCAGATGGGAGTCAGTGGCCACCATTCCAGGAGCGGCTCATAACACCGGCAGTACCCGCTTTGCGGACTGGGATAAGAACGCGGATGTCGGGGAGCCCTGCGCAGCCAGGACCCGTCTCTCCACCACGGCTGACCATGGGGCCACAAAGTGGTGGAGCACCACACGGGAGCTGCTGTTCCCTCAGATGGCTGAGTTGACCTTCGGGACGTTCAGGGTAACACAATTTCCAGGATCCTTGTACTTCTCCATGGTTTCTGAAAGCACTTGGTCTTGGAGCTGGTATGTCATCAGGAAATTGATACTTACTGCCAGTGTAGAGTGCAGCGGTTCCCCTGAAGATCCAGGCTTTGGAATTTCGACTACCTCCAGCATTTCTTCTTCTGGGTCTAGAGCAGTGGGCTCTTCTGCTGCTGCTTCTTCGTCAAATCGGCCATCTGTTGACTCCTAACACTGCCGATGGACGAAGGTGAGATTGAAGGTGGCGGCATGATCCGACTCCCAGACCGCTGAGACTCCCGCTTTTGCCAATCCAGGCCCCGCTGATATAATTGCTCCACCATTAGCCGGAAGGCCATCAAGAACATATCCGCCACCAGCTCCCCAACAGCAGAAGCCTTGTTTAGGGCAGGGCCAGCATAGACTACCTCACCACACACCAGCTGCAGGAACAGGGATTTACCGAGGCGATCGAGCAGCACCCAGCAACGACGGAACACCAGAAACCAGAACGTCAGGTCCGCCGGTAACCATGGAGGTAAGGGGGTCTGGTTCTCTTGGAAGTACTGCATGCATAACCTCACAAGTAGGAGGGAGGTTACATACATTCTGGAGCTCTGTTTGTCACTATCCCAGGGAACAGAGCAATAGACATAATAGACGCATGTAACAGCCTTGCTTGCGCCAGGGAACCGACTTTAGATATGCTGCTAAGGTAATTGGTAAATTTGGAGCTACATTCCAGCCACATAATTAGGCCGTTACGCTATCAAAGTTTGGGAAAAAGCAAAAATCTCAGCATTTAAAGCGAATGCTGGACATTTACGAGACTATGCAGCTGCCAATCGAAGCATAAATTGAGCTACAATGATGGATTAGCAATGGTTGTGATTGTTAAATCCCATCATTACATCAAACCCATAGTCGCATTACAAACCGACGCAAGCGCCAAGGGCTGGGGAACTACCGACACCATTCCAGTTGGGGTGGTGATGGGATTTGCATGAGTCTACTTCTCTTCAATCACAAGGAATAAACTGTTTTGAAATGCTGGGAGCATGTCAAGGGCTGCGGGCTTAATGCACTAATCAGCAGCATACGTATGTTCGTCTTCAAAATGATACCACTGAGGTGGCATATTAAACCTTATGGGTGGTGTCAAGTCAATATCTTGGGATGAATTGGAAACATTAATTTGGGTCAGGTGGATTGAAATAAATATTTCGGTTCAGCTATGTACCTTCTGGTTAAGCTCAATATAGTGGTGGACACCAGGTCACAAGTATTAATAACGACATCAAGTAGATTTGAACCTCCAAATATCTGCTAAAATTATAGCCTAATATGGAACACCAGATATCGACCTCGTTGCGACAGTGAAGAAAGCTAAAGGAATGTTGGCCTTCACAACAAGAGGATTTCAGTACAGGAGTAAAGAGGTTCTTCTGCAGTTGTATAGGGATCTGGTGAGACCACATCTGGAGTATTGTGTACGGTTTTGGTCTCCTAATTTGAGGAAGGACATCCTTGTGATTGAGGCAGTGCAGCGTAGGTTCATGAGATTGATCCTGTAAGTTATTGGGGCAAATCCTCCAAAATTATGGAAGAACTCTGGGACAAGGACATGGACATTTTTAAAAACAGACTTGCTGGCTGCAAAGGAATAACCGCAATCCACAAAGGAAGAACCTGTTTGAAACCTGTCTGTGGGCCTGGGCATTACATGACTATGTGAATGGTATGGACAGGAAAGGCCGGGACGGAGATAACCAGATTATCTTGGAGAGACAAAGGGAGGTACCGAGCCTCAGCAGACGGTGGTAAACAGCCCAGCAGCATGCCAATCACCATCGTGGATGACCCATCCATTGGGACAATGGGAGCCCATCTAGGCAATGGGATAACGATCAGGGTGAGGTATCATGACATCAGCAAACCCCGTTATCATTGAAAGCCTATTGTTCATGCCAGATTGAAACTGGGAAGCATTGAAAGACCCTTTTGTCCAGAGGACCACCTGGGAGATTTTAAAGGAGAAACTCGGGTATAACGGCAGGAGCCAAGCAAGGATTCACACTCTTTTTCTGCTCTGCTGGACGGCTCCGGACCCTGCATCAAATCTAAGCTGTAAGTGCCCAAGTGACCTGGTGAAGTTCCCAAAATCGGATAGAGGTTGAGGGAAGAAGGGGAAAGGGGGTGCACTGTAAGTCAAATTGTGTAAAGTAAGTTTTTACGATATGCCCGATAATTTTCTTTCCATAGTCTTAGTTTAAAGCATAAGTTTAGCCACGTATTATGTAGTGTTGGGGGTTACACAAAAAGCTGGAGAAACTCAGCGGGTGCAGCAGCATCTAAGGAGCGAAGGAAATAGGCGAGGTTTCGGGTCGAGTCCCTTCTTCAGATTAAAACTTGACATTATCTCCTTCGCTCCTTAGATGCTGCTGCACCCGCTGAGTTTCTCCAGCTTTTTGTGTAACCCTCGATTCTCCAGCATCTGCAGTTCCTTCTTTAACATATTATGTAGTGTTGGTGAGATTCCATTTCTCATTGTTTAATAAAGCCTGTACATTTAGACTTGCTTTGAGTCCGTCTTGGTTTCTGTTTTCTCTCATCAGCACACTCTGGTCAAGTCAACCTTTTATCATATTCCACCATAATTCTGAGATCTAGAACCCGGGGGAATCCCTTTTGTTGTATTCTCTCTGTTGGGAACCACTCGAGTGGAGCGGTGTCCGATTGACCCACTGACAAGGGAGAGAATAACTCGGGCAATTGGGCTCGAAGTGGAGTAAAGGGAACCAAAACCCCCACAATCCCTGGGATGGCAGGACTGTATTGTGAGGAAAGATTGAAAAGATTAGGCTTGTATTCACTGGAGTTTAGAAAGATGAGGGGGAATCTTATAGAAACATATAAAATTATAAAAAACTGGACAAGCTAGATGCAGGAAAGTTGAAACCATAACCAAACACATCCAATTTTTCAACCCTTAAATAATTTCAGCAACAGTATAATTCCTGCTTAACAATTAAGTAACTGAATTAACTAATAAAGTAAATTGGACATTTTTCTGGAGATTAGAAGGATGAGGGGGAAACTTATAGAAACATATGAAATTATAAAAAGACTGGACAAGCTAGATGCAGGAAAAATGTTCCCAATTTTGGGCAAGTCCAGAACCAGGGGCCACAGTCTTAGAATAAAGAGGAGGTTATTTCAGACTGAGGTGAGAAAAAACTTTTTCACCCAGAGTTGTGAATTTATGGAATTCCCTCCCCCAGAGGGCAGTGGAGGCCAAGTCACTGGATGGATTTAAGAGAGAATTAGATAGAGCTCTCGGGGCTAGTGGAGTCAAGGAATATGGGGAGAAGGCAGGCACGAGTTATTGATAGGGGATGATCAGCCATGATCACAATGAATGGCGGTGCTTGCTCGAAGGGCCGAATGGCCTCCTCCTGCACCTATTTTCTCTGTTTCTATGGAACAGGGAAATGGCAGAAGAATTGACCAGGTACTTTGGTTTGGTCTTCACTAATGAAGACACAAACAATCTCCCGGATGTACTAGGGGACAGAGGATGTAGGGTGACAGAGGACCTGAAATAAATTTTCATTAAGCGAGAAATAGTATTAAGTAGACTGATGGGACTGATGGCTGATTATTCCCCAGGGCCTGAGGGTCTGCATCCCAGGATAAGCAAGGAATTGGCTCTAGAAATCATGGACGCTTTGGTGAACATTTTCCAGTGTTCTATGAATTCAGGATCAGTTCCTGTGGATTGGAGGGTAGCTAATGTTATTCCACTTTACAAGAAAGAAGCGAGAGAGTAAATGGGGAATTATAGACAGGTTAGCTTGACATCGGTGGTGGAGAAGATGCTGGAGTCAATTTTTAAAGAAGTAATAACGGCACATTTGAATAGCAGTAAAAGGATTGGTTCAAGTCAGCATGGATTTATGATGGGGAAATCCTGCTTGACTAATCTTCTGGAACTTTTTGCGGTTGTGTCAAGTAAAATGGATGAAGGAGAGCCAGTGGATGTAGTGTATCTGCACTTTCAGAAAGTCTTTGATAAGGTCCACACGGGTGATTAGTGGGCAAAATTAGAGCACATGGTATTGGGGGTGGGGTATGGACATGGATAGAGAATTGGTTGGCAGACAGGAAACAAAGAGTAGGAAAAACTGGTCCCTGTCAGACTAGCAGTCAGTGGCAAGTGGAGTGCCGCAAGGCTCGGTGCTTGAGTCATAACTATTTACAATATATATTAATGATTTAGATGATGGGATTAAAAGTAACACTAGCAAATTTGCAGATGACACAAAGCTGGGTGGCAGTATGAACTGTGAAGAGGATGCTAGGACGTTGCAGGGTGACTTGGACAGGTTGAGTGAGTGGGCAGATGCATGGCAGATGCAGTATAATATAGATACATGTGAGGTTATCCACTTTGGCGGCAAGAACAAGGAGGCAGATTATTATCTCAATGGTGTCAGATTAGGATAAAGGGATGTGCAACGAGAGCTGGGTGTCCTTGTACATCAGTCACCGAAAGTAAGCGTGCAGGTACATCAGGCAGTGAAGAAAGCTAATGGCATGTTGGACTTCATAACGAGAGGATTTGAGTATAGGAGTAAGGAGGTCCTCCTGCAGTAGTACAGTGCCCTCGTGTGACCACATCTGGAGTATTATGTGCAGTTTTGGTCCCCTAATTTGAGGAAGGACTTCCTTGCTATTGTGCGAGTACAATATAGGTTCACGAGGTTAATCCCTGGGATGGCGGGACTGTCATATGATGAAAGAATGTAGCAGCTGGGCATGTATTCACTGGAATTCGGAAGGATGAGAGGATATCTTATAGAAACATGTAAAATTATAAACGGACTGGACAAGCTAGATGCAGGAAAAATGTTCTCAATGTTAGGGGAATCCAGAACCTGAGGCCACAGTCCAAGGATAAAGGGGAGGCCATTTAAAACTGAGATGACAGAAACCTTTCACCGAGAGAGTTGTGAATTTGTGGAATTCTCTGCCACAGAAGGCAATGGAGGCCAATTCACTGGATGAATTTAAAAGAGAGTTAGATAGAACTCTTGGAGCTAACTCAAGGGTATGGGGAGAAGGCAGGCAGGGGTCACTGATTGTGGATGGTCAGCCATGATCACAATGAATGACGGTGCTGGCTTGAAGGGTCAAATGGCCTCCTCCTGCACCTATTTTCTATGTTTCTATGTTTTCACCATGTCATTAAAATGAGGGCATATTCTATCTTTCACATTACCGGCATTAAGACATCCAAACTGTTATTAAAAGTGCATAAGCCCTTTATCATTGTTTTTTACCTTCAAACACCGTAACGTGCCAACCAGTTTTGTGGAGTGCTACAGCATATCTCCAACATGAGCTTGAGCCTGGACTGCCTGTGATGTGGAAGACATCCTGCCTGGTTCCTGTACCAAAGAGGACAAGCCCCAGCCCCTCCAATGACTACAGACCAGTGGCGCTGACATCACACATCATGAAGTCCCTGACGTGGCTGGTGCTCACTCACCTGTGGACCCTGGTTAAACCCTACCTGGACCCCCTGCAGTTCGCTTACTAAACAAAGATAGGGGTTAAGGACGTCATCATCCACCTGCTCCATTGTTTGATAAGCCGGGACGCACAGTGAGGTTCATGTTTTTTACTTCTCCAGTGCTTTTAACACCATCCGGCCTGCACTGCTAGGGAGCAAACTGACGAAGATGCGGGTGGATCCATTAGTGTCCTGGATCACCAACTACCTGACTGGACGACCACAGTATGTCAGCATACAGAACTGTGTCTCGGACATGGTGGAGACCAATGCAGGGGCCCCACAGGGGACGGTCCTCTCTCCCTTCCTGTTCACCATCTACACCTTGAACTTCAGATATAACTCGGACTCCTGCCACCTGCAGATGTTTATCGATGACTCTGCAATTATGGGCTGCATCAGTGAGGGGAGGGAAGCGGACTACAGAGATGT
This sequence comes from Raja brachyura, assembly GCA_963514005.1. The sequence goes on along the minus strand of OY740801.1, from coordinate 45,847,613 downwards.
ACTCAATGACGTTATTTAGTAGTGTGGGCTGAATCACCTGCAGCTCAACATTGACATGACTAAGGAGTTAATGGTGGACTTTGTGAACACCCCTGTCCCCCGCCTCCATCAATGGTGTGGATGTGCAGTTTACCATGGAGTACAAATACCTGGCAGTGTACCTGGATAGTCCAGGAACACTGAGGTCCTGAACAAGTAGGGACAGAGCCACCTGTAATTTTTGAGAAGACTCCGCTCCTTCAACGTCTGCAGTGAGATGCTGCAGATGTTCTACCAATCGGTGGTAGCCAGTGCCATCTTCCTCGCTGCCGTGTGCTGGGGCAGCAGGGCGAAGGCTGCAGACGCCAAAAGGATCAACAAACTCATCAGGAAGGCTGGCTCTGCCCTGGGGCGGAGTTGAATTCATGGGAGGTGGTCTTGGAGGGGAAGATGCTCCTCAAACTGTGGAGCATCGTGGACAATACAGCCCACCCCCTCCATGACATACTGGTCAACCTGATGAACACCTTCAGTAACAGACTGGTTCCACCAAGATGCAGGACAGAACGCCACAGAAGATCCTTCTTCCTTGTCGCTATCAAATTTTACAACTCCACCCCCTTCTGTCGTGAGGTAGACTGAGACTGAGTCCCCTCCCCCCCCCCACCTCCTCAATCTTTGCACATCACCAAAGCCTTACCACTCATCACTTTATTTTCATATTTTCATGTTTCATATATTTTGTAGTTTTTTTATGACTGTTGGCAAATTAATTTCCCTCCTGAGATAAATAGTTCAATCATATCGTATTGTAGTTCATGTCCACCCCCAACCTCCAAATTTAATTTCTGCTGCGTTCAACATTTTAGATTTTAGACACATTACATAACGTCACCTTACATTATACATTACATAAGGGACATAACATAAATGACATAGGATCTTGAGTGGTATGGAAACAGGCCCTTTAGCTCACTGAATCGGTGCCATCCACAATCCCATCCACAACACTAGTGCCACTGCACAATCCCATCAACTCGCTCATATTCTACCACTCGCTGCATACTAGCGACATTTCACTGGGTCAATGGACCTCATGACCCACATGTCATTGGGTTGAGGTCATTTGGGAGAATGTGTAAACTCCATGTAAACAACACCAGTCAGGATTGAACCCATGTTGCTGAAGCTAGAAAGCAACCATTTAGTTAGCTCTGCCACTGTGCTGCCAAATGGGTCAGTGTTTTGTTCTGGGAAATATAAATGAGTTGTATGCCCTTGGAAGAGTATTGCTCGTACTTCACTTCCAGATAAATTTCATGCATGGAATAGAATTAATGAAGCTCCCATAATTTACAATGCTCCGCTGGAGTAATAATCAATTGCCCTAATTTATTTCCTCTTGGTAGCTTTGCCTCCCTAAAGTCATTAATGCAGATAAATCCATGGCAGTCTGATCCCTGAGATGACCTCTTCTTAACCTTACCTTTTAACTATGGTAAAGCAGTTGCTGCAAACTAATGACTGCTGTGCTCTGTATTATGGTTGAACAATAAATTATCTGGATTCTTTTCTTGGATGGGAAAGAGATCCAATTAAAAGTAAACAGTAAAAGTGAAAGTTACAGGTGGCAAAAAATGAAGAAACAATAATCATAATCTATAATTGCCCAACGTCTCAACATGAGTCCAGTAAGTATTATAAACATTCATAAGTAACAGTTGTGCTTATTACCATCTCTGCACCAAATACAATCCAAGTGACACATTTTGGCTCATGTTATCTGTAACCATTCTCTTCAGAAGTTTTCAGTGCAAAGATGGCATTTCGGAGAATGCAAAACCAAAGGGCAATATCATCAATGTACACAATATCTGCTGCGTTAATATATGCAGAATGTCAATTTGTTAATTAACAAAGACCTGAGGTACATGATAGAATGATTCGCTGTATCCATGTGGGAGGCTGAAAAGTTTTGTATATATCAACCAGGTTAATTCATTTATTCCACATATGCGATCCCTTAAGTGGTATGTGACCAGTCAATTCAATTATTGTATTATAATTCATTATAATAATCTAGAAAGTCCTTGATAATGACAGATATACATGATGGTTAAAGATTTTTAATCCGATTTAGTACGAGGTCACAGCTGCCAGCTGAGTTATACAGAATTTAATTGACTGGAGACTAAGCTGACATGTTTTATTTAGAGTATCAGCATAGTGTGCTTCCCCTTATGTGTTTGGCCAAGCACAGACTGGTCTGCTTTGCAAATCTTATAATAGGGTTTGGTCACGAGATCTTGATGAGGTTCTTGCAAATCCCTAGAGGGGCAATATCTTCATTGTGTACACTATGCAGAGCCACATGACATCTTTGACTTTTAAGGAAAGTGTCAAGGACGGGCAGTTCCTTGGCATGGGATCAACATACAGGGCAAGATTAGCAAGTTTGCTGATGATACAAAAGTGGGTGGTTTTGCAGATAGTGAAGATGGTTGTGACAGATTGCAGCAGGATCAAAGTCAAAGTCAAAGTGAAGGTAAACTTTATTGTCAAATCAAATAATGCAACAAGTAGTTACACAGAGGATTGAAATTGCGTTTCCCCATACTCCAAATGTGGAAGTAATATTTATTTATAACACAGACAGACAATATACCATTAAAAAATATACCATTAAAAATAGACATTATATGAAAAAATTCACAGTGTGCCAGAGTCTAGTAACATTTTGAGGTATGTTATTAAAGTGCAATAATAAAAGGTACAATATAGAAAAGTGCAAATAGCAGACTGCAGACATTGAGTTAAAGTTATTTGACAGTCAGTTGGTCTTTGTTTGTGTAATGTTCATGGAATTTTCTTGAGTGAGTTGAGTAGATGGCCTGAGGGAAAAAGCTGTTTTTGAATCTGGTGGTTTTGCACCACATGCGGCGGTAGCGCTTGTCGGATAACCATATAACAATTACAGCACGGAAACAGGCCTTCTCGGCCCTTCCAGTCCGTGCCGACCATTTATTTCCCCCTAGTCCCATCTACCTGCACTCAGACCATACCCCTCCATTCCCTTCCCTGGATGAACAATTTGTGTGCTGGATGGGTGGTGTCTTTGATGATATTGGTTGCTCTCTTGCGACAGCGAGATGGGTATAAAGTCCTGGATTGCTGGTTGGGGTGATCTGGTGATCTTCTCCGCTGTCCTCACCACTCTCTGTAGGGCCTTCTGGTCAGCAGCAGAGCAACTGCCATACCAGACTGAGAGACTGCTGGTAAGAATGCTCTCAATGGCACCCCTGTAAAAGGTGGTGAGGGCAGAAGGGGGGAGGTCGGCTCTCCTCAACCGTCGAAGGAAGGTGAGGCGTTGCTGTGCTTTCTTGACTAGGGAGATGGTGTTGGTGGACCATGTCTGATCATCTGTGATGTGCACTCCCAGGGACCTGGTGCTTTTCACAGACTCCACTGCACTGCCATTGATGGTGAGTGGGGTGCGTACTGTCTGTTTCTTCCTGAAGTCCACAGTTATTTCTTTTGTTTTATTGACATTGAGTTGAAGGTTATTGATGTCACACCAGTTGATGAGTTGTTGAACCCCCTCTCTGTAGGCTGAGTCGTCATCGTGGCTGATGAGGCCCACCACTGTAGTGTCATCTGCGAACTTGATGATGTGGTTCGAATTGTGTTTGGCACAACAGTCATGTGTCATCAGCGTGAACAACAGAGGGCTCAGCACACATCCCTGTGGGACCCTGGTGTTCATGATGGTGGTCTCTGATGAGTTTTTGCCAACTCTTACTGTCTGTGGTTTGTCGGTAAGGAAGTCCAGTAACCAGTTGCATAGTTGGGGTGCTGATGCCTATTTCGCCAAGTTTATTCACCAGGTGTTGGGGGATGACTGTGTTGAAGGTTGATCTTGATTGGTTGGACAGGTGGCCAGATGGAATTTAATACAGAGTAATGTGAGGTGTTGCATTTTGTGACGTCTAACAGGATCTACACAGTGTATGGTAGGCCTCTGAGGACACATACAGCAATTGGTGTAGTGAAATGTTTCTTGCCAATGCAGCACATACAAAAAGAATGCAGACATAACAATATTAAACATAAAAAACATCCCCCCACAATGGTTCCCATTATGAGGGAAGGCACGATGTCCAGTCCCCATCCCATGTCCACCCATAGTCAGGCCTATTCAGGCCTCCGCAGTCGCCTATACGGACGCCCGATGCTCCAGGCCGTTCTCGCCGGGTGGTGGTGCTCCGGCTCGGGAGCACCCTCTCAGCGGCTTGGGACACCTGGAATGGCCGCTTCCTTACTGGAGACCGCGGCTTCCGAAGCCAACAAGGAGCTCCCACCACTGGTGATCTCGGCCAGAGATCCAGGTTCCCAATGTTGAAGTCAGCGTCGCCGCTCGCGGCTGGCTGCTCCACAGACCCGCAGCTCCGCGATGTTTTTCTCGGCGGTCTCAGCTCACCGGAGTTCCAGCGCAGCGACCCGGGCAAGGCATCGCCCGCTCCGCGATTGTGCTCCAGCGCTGAGCCGCCGCCGAAGCGGAGGTTCTGGCCGGACCCCTCAGGAAACGCCACTCCAGGCCCTCTGGCAGGGTCGAAAGTGCAGCCCGGAGAAAAGCTGCCTCTCCGACCAGGTAGGGACCCTGAAAAGTAGTTTCCCCTCCCCCCCCCCCCCCAACATAAAAAAGATTAGAACTCCAAAAACAAAACACTAAAAATAAAAAAAAGAGTTTAAAAAATGAACAGCTGCAGGCTGGGCAGCCATACCATACAGGACGGCACCCGTTGGATAGGAAAGATATTGCCAAGCTTGAAAGGGTTCAGAGAATATTTACAAGGATGTTGCCAGGACTAGAGGGTCTGATCTATAAGATGATGTGGGGTATGCTGGGTCTCTATTCCTTGGAGCACAGAGGATGAAGGGTGATTTTATAGAGGTGTATAAAAGCATGAGGAATAAATCAGGTAAATGCACAGAATCTTGCCCAGAGTAGGGGAATCAAGGACCAGGTGACAGAGGTTCAAGGTGAATGGGAAAATATTTAAAAGCAATCTGAGGGGTAACTTATTCACACAATGGGTAGTGGGTGTATGGAACAAGCTGCCAGAGGAAAAAGCTGCCAGAGGCTGGGACTATCCCAACATTTATAAAAAAGTTACACAGTTGCATGGATATGACAAGTTTGGAGGGTTATGGACCAAGCGCAGGCAAGTGGGACTAGGGTAGCTGGGACATTGTTGGGCTGGTGTGGGTAAGTTGGGTGCCTGTTTCCAAACTGTATCACACTATGACTCTATAACAATTCTACTGTCTGCCACATATGATCATGCTAGTTCAGTTTTGTTTATTGTCACATGTACTGAGCTACAGTGAAAAGCTTCTGTTGCATGCTAACCATTCCACCAGAAAGACAATACATGATTACAATCAAGTCACAGTGTACAGATGCATGATAAGGGAATAACTTATAATGCAAGGTAAACCCAGTAAAGTCCGATCAAAGATAGTCCGAGGGTCCCCGATGAGGTAGGTAGTAGTTCAGCACTGCTCTCTGTAGGATGGTAGGATCGTTCAGGTGCCTGATACAGCTGGGAAGAAACTGTCCCTGAATCTGGAGTTGTGCATTTTCACTCTTCTCTACCTTTTGCTCGATGGGAAAGGGGAGAAGAGGGAGTGGCCAGGGTGCGACTCATCCTTGATTATGCTGTTGGCCTTACCGAGGCAGCGCGAGGTGTAAATGGAGTCAATGGAAGGGAGGTTAGTTTGTGTGATGGTCTGGGCTGCGTCCACAATTCGCTGTAATTTCTTGCGGTCTTGGATGGAGCTGTTCCCAAACCAAGCTGCCGTGTATCCTGATAAAATGCTTTCTATGGGGCATCTGAGGATGTTGGTGAGTGTTGTTGGGAACACGATGAACTTCATAAGCCTTCTAAGGAAGGAGAGGTGTTGTTGTGCTTTCTCGGTTGGTGCTTCGATATGGGTGGTCCAGGACAAGTTGTTGGTGATGTTATATAATCTCACAATCTACAGAATTTACTTTCAAACAAGCAAGTAGTTATAAATATCTGGACATATTTAACATCCTAACTATGTTAAAGGAAAATGTTGCCAGATAGCAAAGGTTAGGAATGAAGAAATCTTTCACTTAGTGGTTTAGTTTAGTTTAGAAATACAGCGTGGAAACAGGCCCTTCGGCCCACTGAGTCTACACCGACCGGTGTTACCCGCACATTAACACTATGTTTATCACACTAGGGAAAATGTTAACATTTACCAAGTCAATTAACCTACAAACCTGTACATCTTTGAAGTGTGGGAGGAACCGAAGACCTCGGAGAAAATCCAGGCGGTCAGACGGAGAATTTACAAGCAAACTCCGTACAGACAGAGCCCGTAGTTGGGATCGAACCTGGGCCTCTGGCGCTGCAAGTGCTGTAAGGCAACAACTCTACTGCCGTGCCACTGTGCCGTCCCTGTGATGTTGGCTTCCACAAATGAAATTGGTCAGTGCTGTTCCAAAGGAGTAGATTGTCAAAGAATATCCTGACACTGACGGAGGTTGTTGAGTCCGAGTTAGCAGAGCACGGCTCAACTGGACTGAAACCGGGATCTCATGTACTTTTTGGGAGCCAAATAAACCAGAGCGAGCACCACATCGTCAACCATACATACACCGATTGTGACCATTTACTCCTGGACAACAGTCAGCAACACGGCCATGGTGGCGCAGCGATAGGCTTGCAGAGCCGGAGACCCGGGTTCAATCCTGACCACAGGCGCTGTCTGAACAGACTTTGTACATTCTCCCCGTGACTCCCACACTCCAAAGATATACAGGTTTGTGGATTAATTGGCTTGGTGTAAGTGTAAATTGACCCCAGTGTGTGTAGGGTAGTGTTAGTGTGTGGGGACCACTGGCCAGTGCGGATTTTTGCAAGTCAAAGTATCTGTTTCCGAGCTGTATCTCAAAACTAAACTAAAAACTACAATGGAATATTCAATGGAGAGCAAATATCATAGAATCCTCCTTTATTTTAATGCACCATGGCATGGCATACAATATTTTAAATCCTTCATACACTGTGTACCATTCATCATGCTAACTAAACTTTGCAGCGAGTTGAAATAGTTGATTGGAAACATTTTAAAAACATTTTTAAGTCTATCTTTGGTGTAAACCAGCATCTGCAGATCCTTCCGACACATTTTTAAATGTGGTATTCCAGCATACTTTGTGAAAATATAATTATTTACCATATTTCTATACAGCTACTGGACTAAGTGGGACCCGTTGGGTCCCTGGTTCACACAGGAGGGCTGGTCCCCCAATGCAATATTCCACCTCTGGGCTAGTACAGCCCTGATGGGCCATTGGGACTCTTTAAAAAAAAAAAATCTGAGTGTAATATAAGTGAAAGGCACTTTTTCTGGACTTTTCCTGGCCTAGCCTTTTAGGCCAAAGTGCTCCTCCTGGGCTTATACAGGCATTTTTGGCAAAAGGGACTGGTTTCAGGGCTAATATGGGCCTTGTGGTGGGAAATTAGTGGTTTCAGGTAGGCCAAAGGTGGGCTGGCAGTTGACTCACTCACTCATGACTGGTGGACTGGCAGTTCAATAGACAATAGAGAATAGGTGCAGGAGTAGGCCATTTGGCCCTTTGAGCCAGCACCGCCATTCAATGTGATCATGGCATATCATACACAATCAGTACCCCGTTCCTGCCTTCTCCCCATATCACTGACTCCGCTATTTTTAAGAGAATATAGAGAAACTGCCTCCACTGCCCTCTGAGGCAGAGAATTCCACAGACTCACCACTCTCTGTGAGAAAAAGTGTTTTCTCGTCTCCATTCTAAATGGCTTATTCCTTATTCTAAAACTGTGGCCCCTGGTTCTGGACTCCCCCAACATCGGGAACATGTATCCAGCCTCTATTGTGTCCAAACCCTTAACAATCTTATATGTTTCAATGAGATCTCCCCTCATCCTTCTAAACGGGGTGGAAGATTGTAACCTTCACGTGGTCCGCCCTGTTTCGACTAATGCAATCAACTTGACGTGAACAAACAGAAGATCAAATAGAACAAGTTGTCCTACAACTTTATGCTGTGCACGCCACACGAAACAAGAAGAAGATCCTTCTAAACTCCAGAGTGTACATGTCCCGCTGCTCCATTCTCTCAGCATATGACAGTCCCGCCATCCTGTAAAGCTTCGCTGCAATCCCTCAATAGCAAGAATGTCCTTTCTCAAATTTGGGGACCAAAACTGCACACGATACTCCAGGTGTGGTCTCACTAGGGCTCTGTACAACTGCAGAAGGACCTTTTTTGCTCCTATATTTGATTCCTCTTGTTATAAAGACCAACATGCCATTCGCTTTCTTCACTGCCTGCTGTACCTGCATGTTTACTTTCATAAACTGATTAACAAGGACCCCCAGATCCCGTTGTACTTTCCCTTTTCCCAACTTGACGCCACTTAGATAGTAATCTGCCTTCCTGTTTTTGCTACCAAAGTGGATAACCTCACATTTATCCGCATTAAACTTCATCTGCCGTGCATCTGCCCACTCCCCCAACCTGTCCAAGTCACCCTGCATTCTCATAGCATCCTCCTCACAGTTCACACTGCCACCCAGCTTTGTGTCATCTGCAAATTTGTTACTGTTACTTTGAATCCCTTCATCCAAATCATTGATGTATATTATAAATAGCTGCGGTCCCTGCACCGAGCCTTGCGGTATCCCATGAGTCACTGCCTGCCATTCTGAAAGGGACCCGTTAATCCCTACTCTTTGTTTCCTGTCTGCTAACCACTTCTCTATCCATGTCAGCACTTTACCCCCAAAACCATGTGCCCTAATTTTGCCCACTAATCTCCTATGTGGGACCTTATCAAATACTTTCTGAAAGTCCAGGTACACTATATCCACTGGCTCTCCCTTGTCCATTTTCCTAGTTACATCTTCAAAAAATTCCAGAAGATTAGTCAAGCATGGTTTCCCCTTCAAAAATCCATGCTGACTCGGACCAATCCCAAGTTCACTCACGGCTGGCGGGCTGCCGTTGTCTCACGGCTGGTGGACTCACCCACACACACACATACCCTCCATCACACACACACAATCCATCACAAACACACTCACAGCCACACACACAGGCCCCCTCCATCATACACACACACAATCCTTCACACAATCCATCACACACTCACAGCCACACACAGACACTCACCATCTCACACACACACACTCACAGCCACCCTCCATCTCAAACACACTCACTCACACACATTCAAACACACACACAACATATATACGACAGTAAAACTCTCTTGAATCTACTCACGCGGCTGAGCGCGGCCTCTCCATTGAGCGGGACTTCCGGAGTAAGCGGGACTTCCGGAATGAGCTGGACCTTCCAGAGTGATCAAGACCTTTCGATCAAGCAGAGTGCAGGGCCAACAATCCAATCCATTCCATTTCAATTCATGTCAAGTCAAGCACAGTGAGTGCACGACAAACCACACACACACGCACACCCTCCACCACACACACATGCATACACAAACACACTCTCTTTCACCGACACACATGCTATTTCACAGACACACACAGTCACACACACGGACTCACACACACACACAATCTGACATGCACACAATTTATATGACAGTGAAACTTTCTTGAATCTACTCACACGGCTGAGCCCGACCTCTCTACTGTGGGATTTCTGTAGTCACTGACACTCTCGCAATCAGCGTGGACTCTGCACTCAGCGGAACATACGCAATCAGCGCGACCTGTCCACTCAGCGGAAATTACGGAATGAGCGGGACCTTTGGACTAAACACAGTGGGGGCTAACAAAGCTTTTCTTCCATCCAAACACAGTGGGGGCTAACAAAGCATTTATTCCTAACACACTGGGGGCTAACAAAGCAAGTCTTCCTTCCAAACACAGTGGGGGTTAAAAAATAATGTATTTTGTTCCAAACAGAGAGTGTTCTAACAAAGTATTTATTCCTTCCAAACAAAGTGGGGGCTAACAAATCATTTATTACTACCAAACATAGTGGGGTCTAACAAAGCATTTCTTCCTCACAAGCACAGTGGGAGCTAACAAAGCATTTATTTCTTCCAAACAGAGAGAGGGTTAACAAAGTATTTATTCCTTCCCAATACAGTGGGGGTTAACAAAGCATTTATTCCTTCCAAACACATTGGGGGCTAACAAAGCATTTCTTCCTTCCAAACACAGGAGCTAACAAATAATGTATTCCTTCCAAATACAGTGGGGGCTAACAAAGCATTTCTTCCTCACAAGCACAGTGGGGGCTAACAAAGCATTTCTGCCTTCCAAACACATTGGGGGCTAACAAAGTATTTCTTCCTTCCAAACACAGTGGGGGCTAACAAAGCATTTCATCCTTCCAAACACAGCAGGAGCTAACAAATAATTTATTCCTTCCAAACAAAATGGGTGCCAACAAAGTATTTCTTCCTCGCAAACACAGTGGGGGCTAACAAAGCATTTCTTCCTTGCAAGCACAATAACGGCTAATCAATGATCATTTATTGCAAGCACATTAAGGACTAACAAATCATCATTTATTGCAACCACATTGCAGCGTAACAAATAATTTATTGCAAGCACATTAAGGGTTAACAAATCACCAATCATTGCAAGCACATTGCTGGCTAACAAATCATTTATTGCAAGCACATTAGGGGTTAACCAATCATCATCCGTTGCAAGCTAAGTGGGGTCTAACAAAGCATTTATTGCAAGCACGTTATGGACTAAGCAATCATCATTTTTTGCAAGCACATTGTAAACTCACAGTTCAGTAGACTCACAGTTCAGTGGCCTCACAGTTCAGTAGACTCACAGCATAGAATCACAGCATACAATCACAGTTGTGGTATCTCCCTGACGATCTTCCAGAGTGATTGACTCACGTCCGGCATCCGAGGCTTTATACTCCTGCCCCCCCCCCCCCCGGAAGGGGTGTTACCTTCATCATGGTGATTGACAGGCGAGAGGACCATTCAGCTGATCTCAAGATTCTTTAAACATTCATAACTTTTTTTATTTTTCAGCGATCGGAAAAATCCTTGGGGCTGCTGCAGTGGAGGAGGACTGTGAGTAAGATGGTGAAAAAATCATAGCGATATACGGTAGTGTTTTTTCTAAAATCAATTAACAACATAGACAGGAAGTGGTCAAGATGAGACTTTTAGTATACTAATAGACATTTTGAAGATCAGAAATCAAGTAAAGCACTGAATGACTATCAAGAACGTCTCATTTTTCATGGGATGGAACAAGTGAAAAAGTCCTTATTAAATCCTGTGCAACCACAGATCCGTAACCTCACGGTACATTATATCCCCTCAATGGTCACCATACAGCATGTCAAAAGGATGAAGGATTCCCTTCTCTCATATAAATAAACAATTATGTGGCAAGATGCTCAATGACTCCAACACATATTCTTGCTTTACATTTACATTTTTTAAACTGACTGAGGCATTCTTCACTCCGGATGAACACAGATGTGTGCTGGAAGTATCCAAGTCTCTGCTGTAGGTTTGGCAATGAAATAAATAAGAATATTGTTCACCATTTTGGGATAAACTGTCTATTTGTATGAGCATTACTTGGTGCTGAATAGAAAATCATAAAAGGATAGGCAGTCAGAATGTTTTTCCAGGGAAGGAAAAATCAAATACAAGATGTTAGATTAGTTTAGTTTGGAGATACAGCATGGAAGCAGGCCCTTCGGCCCACAGAGTCCACACCGACCAGCGATCCCTGCACACTAACACTATCCTGCACACACAAGGGTCAATTTCTCTTGCACCAAGCCAATGAACCTACAAGCTTGTACGTCTTTGGAGTGTGGGAGGAAACAGAACGTCTCAGAGAAAACCCCCATGATCACGGGGAGAACAAACACACTCTGTACAGACAGCACCCGTAGTTGGGATCGAACCCGAGTCTCTGGCGGCAACTCTACAACTGCATCACAGCTTTCAGGTGAGAAGTAAAATTTAAAGGAGACTAGACCAAGTTCAGATGCGTTGGGTCTGTTCCCCCATGGTGTGGTTGTTGAGGAGGGGGGGCTGGGGGGGCTGGGGGTGTGCGGCATGCAGCTTCATATACACTACCGACCCCACCCCCTGCACGCACGCTAACTAACCTCCTTGATATTATATTAATATTATTAATTTGCTCCTTTTACCCCATAACCGACCGCTCTATCCACTGGCGCATAGCCCCCAACTTGCAGATGCAGCTGGGGGGGGGGGGGGGGTAGAGAGTGAGGGCAGAGAGAGAATGGGGAGAGACAGAGAGAAAGGGGCAGAGACAGAGGGAGAGGGGAGGAGGAGAGGGAGGAGCAGTGAGGGGGGGAGGGTGGGGAGGAGGGGTGAGAGAGATGGTAGGAGGGAGAGGTGGGGGAATGGAGGGTGAGAGGTGGGGGGGAAGGGAGGGAGAGGGGGGAGGGAGGGTGGGGAGGGAATGGGATGGGATGGGGTGGAGGGAAGAGGTAGGGGAGGGGTGGAGGGAGGGCAGGAGGGAGATGGGGTAGCAGAGAGAGGGGGAAGAGTGTGGAGGGAGGGGGGCAGTGGTGGGGGAGAAGGGGAAGAGTGGTGAGGGAGCGGCAGATGGGGTAGGGGACAGAGGGGAGGGGTAGGGGAGAGAGGGGGAACAGTGGGGAGGGAGGGGGAGAGGGGGAGGGGGAAGAGTGGGGATGGAGGGGGAGATGGGGAAGGGGAGAGAGGGGAAAAGGGGGAAGAGTGGGGAGGGAGGGGAATAGGGGTATGGGAGAGAGGGGGAAGAGTGGGGAGGGATGGGGAGAGGGGGGGGAGAGGGGTGGAGGCAGTCCATTTATTCCCCACTCCCTATCACCCCCACTCCTCTCCCTCTATTCCAAAACTCTCCTTCCTCACTTCCCCCATTCCCGCCTCTCCCTCAATCCACCCACTCCCCCTCTTCCCCTCTCCAGGATCTTGCCTGTCCACCGGATCTGCAGAACTTGCTCGTTCACAGAGAGGAACACAGATGGACAGTGGGAGGGAGAAGGAGTCAGAGAGACAAATGCCAGCGTGCGTGGGGGGGGTGGGGTCTTGACATAACTCAGCCTTGCAACGCCCACAGCCATTGATAACTGCCAGGTGACAACAACTCTTTAAAGCCAATAAGGCAAGACACGTTCACCCAGGAGTGAGCGTTGACAGCAAAGAAGCACTGGCTTCTGACTCTCTGGAAACCCACAGCTGGAATGAGTGCGCAGGGGATGGGAGGGGCACGGATGCGGGTGGTGCTTCGCGAGCTGCGCCGACAGTGAGGAGATAGCGGAACGGAGCTGTAGAATCTTTGTTTTGCAGAACCTTCTCGATCTTCTGCACCTTTAATCCACAGCGGCGGGGGAGGGGAGTGGGACCAGGAGGAAGCTGGGCCTGGATTGGTGGACATGTGGGCATTGTAATGGTAGCAGCTGGCAAGCGGCGATTATATTTTGGAAAGTGAGTTTTGTGAACAACTTTATTCAAAATCTGGGCAAATAATTGACCGAAGTTAGAGAGGAGTGCATTTATGAAATCGTAAGTTATATCCCTACCGAAATTGTAAAAATCTCTGCGGTTTTGCATCTGGTTATCGAGAAGATACATTTTAAAGGCAAAAGGAAACACACACACACACACACACACACACACACACACGCACACACACACACACACACACACACACACACACACACACACACACACACACACACACACAGAGTTTTAATAGATACTAGACCAAGTGCAGACCCGTTGGGTCTCCCCCAACGCGAGGTGGGGGGAAGTGGGGGAAAGGGAGGGGGGAGGTTGGGGAAGGGTGGAGGGGAGGGGGAATGGGGAGAGGAGAGAGAGGGGCACAGACAGAGCGGTGGGGAGAGAGAGGGGGGAGGGAGGGAGAGAGAGAGGGGGGAATGAGACAGAGGGAGGGGGAGAGAGAGAGACGGAGGGGAGAGAGAGAGATAGGGGGGTGAGAGGGAGGGGGGAGAGGGGGATGGAGAGAGAGTGAGGGATGGAGAGAGAGCGAGGGGGATGGAGAGAGAGTGAGGGGGATGGAGAGAGAGGGGGGAGGGAGAAAGGGAGAGGGGGAGAGAGAGGGGTAGAGAGTGAGAGCAGAGAGAATGGGGAGAGACAAAGTGAAAGGGGCAGAGACAGAATGGCAAGAGGCAGAGGGAGAGAGGGTGGAGGGGAGGGTGGGTGAGGGGGGGGAGGGGTGAGAGAGATGGGAGGAGAGAGAGGGGGGCAGGGAAGGGGGAGGGTGGGAAGAGCGAGAAGAGGGGGAGAGGGAGGCGAAGGGGGGGAGGGGGAAGGGGGAGGGATGTGGAGATGGAGTAGGGGTGAGAGGGGTAGGGGGAAAGAGGAGGAAGAGTGGGGAGGGAGGGAGGGGGAGAGGGGTGGGGGCAGTCCATCTATTCCCCACTCCCTATCACCCCCACTCCTCTCCCTCTATTTTCCCGCCCTCTCGCTCCTTTCCCTCAATCCCCTGACTCCTCCTTCCCAGGATCGGGCCTTACCCCGCCCACCAGTCGCCTTATCTCGTCTCGCGATCTGCAGAGCATCATCTCTCCTCCCAATCGGCAGAGCATTTTGAGAACGGCAGGGGGTTGACCTTCCGCGCGGGCGATTCCAGCTGCGTAAGGCGCGGCGCATCGCGAGCATAGTTGGAAGGGGGGAGCGCGCGAGCGTAGTTGGAGGAGGTGGGGGAGGGGAAGCCGGGCTGCCACATGAAGAGAGAGAAGCTGCTTGGGATCGGTCGGCATGTAAGATTGTGACATAAGCAGCTCGTGAGGTGCCATTTCGATTTTAAAATGAGAGTGGTGGGTGGGGGGGGGGGATTTTATTAAAAAATATGTACATAAAAATGTCTAAATGTAACGAGGAGGGAATCCCTGAATGTAAAAGCAAAATAGCAAGCGAAATGGAAATAATGGCGGCATTTTCGTGTATGGTTTTGGCGGACCATGAAATCAAAGGCCAACGATCTTATCTGAAAAAAAATTGAATGCGACATACACACACAAACACACACACACCGCCGACATACACACACACAGAGTTTTAAAAGTGAACTAGACCAAGTGCAGACCTGTTGGGTCTGTTCCCCCAACGTGATGGGGGGAAGGAAAGGGAAGGGGGGAGAGGGGAGGTGAAAGGGGAAGTGAGAGGGGGGGAAGGGAAGTGGGGAGGTGGGGTGAGAAGGGAAGGGGAGAGGTGGGGAAAGGGAGGGGAAGAGGTGGGTGGGAAGGGTGGAGGGGAGGGTGTGGAAGGTAGGGGGAAGGGGGTTTATTGGAGGGCAGGGTTGGAAGGGAGAGAGAAGGGGGGATAGAGAGAGCGGGAGGGGACAGAGGGGGATGGCGAGAGAGAGTGGAGCGAGCGAGAGAAGAGAGAGGGGGGGTAGTGAGAGGGGGAGAGAGAGACGGGGAGGCAGAGAGGGGGGAGGGAGAGAAAGGGGGAGAGGGGGGAGGGAGAGACAGGGCGAGGGGGAGGGAGAGAGGGGAGAGAGGGGGCGACCGGGGAGGGGAGAGGGTGAGGGGGAGAGAGAGGTGGGGGAGGGAGAGAGAGGGGGAGAGAGAGAGGGAAGAGAGGGAGGGGGGAGAGAGTGAGTGGGGGAGAGCGAGAGAGGGGGGTAGAGAGTGAGAACAGAGAGCGTATGGGGAGAAACAAAGAGAAAGGGGCAGAGACAGAAGGGCAAGCGACAGAGGGAGAGGGGGTGGGGAGGAGGAGAGGGAGGGTGGGTGGGTGAGTGGGGTAGGTGGGGGAGGAGGTGTGAGAGAGATGGGAGGAGAGAGAGAGGGGAGGGAGAGGGCTGAGGGGAGAGAGGGGAAAGAGTGGGGAGGTATAGTGGGAGGGGTAGGGGCAGTCCATCTATTCCCCACTCCCTATCACCCCCAATCCTCTTTCTCTATTCCCGCACACGTGATCATGTGCTTCGACAGGCTGCCAGTGGGGGGGGGGGGCTGGGGCAAAGGCAGATGTAAATGAGATCCATTCCGATTGGACATCTGTGAGCATTGGGCATTGTGACATCACATGATGGAATGTTCACGAACATTCTATGGGTGAGAGCAGTTTGATTTTTTTAAACATTTTGAAATATTGGTGGGGGGGGGAAGGATGCATAGCCCTCAACTTGCAGGCGCGTCTAGAGGGGGAGGGGTTAGAGAGTGAGGGCAGAGAGAGAGTGGGGAGAGACATAGAGAGGGACAGAAACAGAAGGGCAAGAGACAGAGGGACAGGGGGGTGGAGGGGAGGAGGAGTTGGGGAGAGAGTGGGGAGGGGGAGGGGTAAATGGGGAGAGAGTGGGGAGGGGAGGGGAAGGGAGAGAGTGGGGGATGAGGATGGGGGAGGGGAGGAGAGTGGGGAGGGTAAAGGAAGAGACACAGGTAGGGGAAGGGGGTGGTAGAGGGGGGGTGAAGGGGGTAGAGAGGGGTGGGGGAAGGGGAAGGGAGATGAGGGGAAGCGGAGGTGAGAGGAGAGGGGTGAGAGAGAAGAGGGGGAGGAAGAGGGAGAGGTGGCGAGGGAGAGGAGAGAGGAGAGAGAGGAGAGAGGGGAGGGGGGGGGGAGGGGGGAGGGAGAGGGAGAGAGAGGATGTATGACGGTGTTTCTTTTAAGTAAACTATTTTCATCCTGTCTAAAGACAAGGGCTATTTTGTTTTAGATATCTCGGAGGATAACACAAGGAGGGATTTGGAATAGTCAACTATAAAAGATGAGGGTCAGCAGCACATCTGATGAGGTAAAGCAAGAAAGGTGGTGGTAGAGAGACGGGAATAAACAGTGCGTGAGTATGGAGGATTGCGTCCAGTTTTGGTCTCCAAATCTGAGGAAAGACATTCTTGCCATAGAGGGGGTTCAGAGAACATTCACCAGACTGATTCCTGGGATGTCAGGACTTTCATATGAGGAAAGACTGGATAGACTCGGCTTGTACTCGCTGGAATTTAGAAGATTGAGGGGGGATCTTATAGAAACTTACAAAATTCTTAAGGGGTTGGACAACCTAGATGCTGGAAGATTGTTCCCGATGTTTGGGGAGTCCAGAACAAGGGTCACAGTCTAGGGATAAGGGGGAATTCCTTTAGGACCGAGATGAGGAAAACATTCTTTACACAGAGAGTGGTGAGTCTCTGGAATTCTCTGCCAGAGGAGGTAGTTGAGGCCAGTTCATTGCCTATATTTAAGAGGGATTTAGATGTGGCCCTTGTGGCTAAAGGGATCAGGGTGTATGGAGAGAAGGCAGGTACGGGATACTGAGTTGGATGATCAGCCATGATCACATTGAATGGCGGTGCAGGCTCGAAGGGCCGAAAGGCCTACTCCTGCACCTATTTTTCTATGTTTCTATGTGATGGAAGAGATGGGTGATCATCGTCTCGTCACAGCGTCAAATATAACAACGTGGCTATAAGACTATGTTTTGAGACTGAGACATTTGCCGAGATGAATTTGACAGCGATGCAACAAAGTTTACAAAAGTAAAGACTGATCTCTCCCTTCCCAATACTGAGCTGAATAAACCTATGCTCACCTGGGTTTAGATATTGGACACACTGACATATTGAAATGCTGCTTTGAGTTCCTGGGAAGTGCTCTCGTAGAGGAATCATCTAACATAATGGTCTGAAAACATCCAGATAGATTTTTTTGTATTTATCGGTAAATAAAGGTAAAACTGAGACATCAGATTATTTCGAATTATTGGGCAGCTGTGAAGGCAAGAGTCAAGACTGTTTTATTGTCCCAACAGAACAATGAAATTCTTATTTGCAACAGCAAAACAGATATGTATTAAATCAGGGCAGCACATATTGTATTTGCTGTCCCAGGTGTAATTTTATGTACATCGGCGAGACCAAGTCCAGGCTCGGCGATCATTTTGCTGAACTCCTCCGCTCAGTTCGGCTAAATCTACCTGATCTCCCGGTTGCTAAACACTTTAAATCCCCCTGCCATTCCTACACTGACCTTTCTGTCCATGGTCTCCTCCATTGTCAGAGTGAGGCCAGCATAAATTGGAGGAACAGCACCTCATATTTTGCTTGGGCAGCCGACACCTCAGCGGTATGAACATTGACTCCTCTGACTTCAAGTAGCCCCTGCTTTCCCTCTCTCCATCCTTCCCCCTTCCCGGTTCTCCAATAAGTCTGACTGTCTCCAATTACATTTTATTTCTGTTTGACTTGATGTTAACCTCCTACCTAAAAATAATCTATTCGACATTTTCCTTGATCTTCATCCCCTTGTCTCATTTGCACACCTTACATTTCCATATGTCCCTCTCCCCTGAATCAGTCTGAAGAAGGGTCTCATCCCTAAATGTCACACATTCCTTCAATCCAGAGATACTGCCTGTCCCGCTGAGTTACTCTAGAATTTTGTATCTATCTTCAGAGGGATATGTAGACAAGTAGAATCGTGATGGGCTTGGCATCATAGGAGTAGAGAGAATCCAGGAAATTATAGGCTGCTGAGTGAGCATGGCTTTGTACATTGCATGTTGCACTCTACTAGCTGGATAAAGTATTTTGAAGAGGTGATCGATTAGGATAGGGTGGAGAATGTTGCCTACATAGATTTTAATAAGGCATTTGATAAGAGTCCCCCATGGTAATCTGGCTGATCCAGTAGATTAGGATGCACTAAATTAATAGTAACTTGGTCATATGGATTCAGGCATGGATTACTGAAAGAAGACAGGGGGTTGCGGTGGACAATATTCAGCCTGAAGATGCTTGGGGTTCTATGCTTGGACTGTTTGTGATATATATAAATGACTTGGACGTACATAGACTAGTTGGTTAGTAAAGGGCTTGTCCCACTTTCATGACCTAATTCACAACCTTGTTTACTCATGGACATTTTTCATCATGCTAGAAAAAAACGCCCTGACCTTCTTGATGCCACGAGTACCTACAACTAGCATCATGGCCTGCTACGACCTACCTACAACCTCCTAGATTGCTGGGGAGGCAGACTGTGAGGAAGGTTGGCAAAGTACACAGTGGGATATAGATTAGTGACTTAAATGAGTGGAGAAATTCAGAAGGAGTTTAATCCAAGCAAGTGTGACGTGTTGCACTTTGGGAGGTCAAAAGGAAGGAGAAAATATACAATTAATAGTAAGATTAAATGAGAACTTACCAGTTTGAAGTTTGATCCTTATTTTATGAGGAGTTACAATGAGGGATTACGTGAAGAAGCCCCGCCAGGCGCATGGGCGTCATACTTCTAAGCAGCGGCGTCAAAACACAGAAACTGATAGCCGAAGTAACATAGTAAGGCTCTGAGAAGACTAGAACTATCAGATGTAGTCGTCAATTATGAGGGCCGGGAGCGGAGAGCACGTAATCCCTCATTGTAACTCTTCATAAAATAAAGATCAAACTTCGAACTGGTAAGTTCTCGTTTAATCTTACTATTTTACTTCGGAGTCACGTGAGTGACTATGTGAAGAGTTCAAAGCTCTGTGATTTCATACCGTAAATGCACTCCATACGACACACTGCTTCAGTTGACACAGCAGTAAATAAATAATATATTGAACATTGTTTCAATTATTCAACTATTTTAATAATAATAATAACGATAACAAAATAAAATAATAACCCCTTTATCCCAGGGCGAAATGACAAAGAAATGATATAAAACAAAGCAACCACAAATTAAACTGAACCCAACACAGCATGCCCAAACTCTGGCACTGCAACAAGGTTTATCATAGAACTTAGAAAAAGTTGCTTCTTTAGACCATCCTGCAGCCTCGAGGATTTGGTCGAGCGTCATGTCCTGCGTCTTCGCCGCGGATGTTGAAGCCGCCTGGTGGAGTGAGATTTAAACACATGTGTGTCCACTCCAGCGTAATCCAGAACCTGTTTTAACCATCTAGAAATTAATAATAATAATAAATAATAATAATAATAACTTTATTACGGACACAAGGTCCAGACAAGGGGCAACATTACATTAAAAATGCTTTGCATATCAAATATCATAAATATATATAAAATCAAGGTAAATCACAAAAACATCATAAAAAATGTTTGTGCTGACACTTTTTTATATGTTTTTTTGTGGGTAATGAGTATTGCTGTCTCAGAACCTCTGAGACTCTTAGTTACTTCAATATATTGACTCCGATGCTTAACCACATATAACTCTTCATCCACAGGGTATGCTTTAAAGATTACCTTGGTTCCAGCCGTTCCTGGCCTGCTTTGCTTCATTAGATCATAGACATAAAAAGCAATTTTATCTACAGACAAATGCATACAATCTAATCGTAACATTTGCAATGTTTGTACTCGTTGTGCTGATACTAATGCCATAAACATAACCACTTTAAATGTTAACTTCTGAAAAGACAGTGACGTAATTGGAGCCCATTGCCGAAGCAGTGTGAGAACTATACTGACACCCCAGATTTCTGTATATCTAGGCTTGGGAGGATTTTATTAAAAATTCCTCGCATAAATCGGGATACTAACGGATGAGACCCAATAGATTGGCATTCTGAAAAATGTCCTCAGTAAGAGGACAAAGCACTCCGAGCACTATTAATGGCACTATAACTCAGGTGCTGATCAAAATGCAACATAGCAAGGAACTCCAATACATCCGGTATGCTTGCGGTATGATAAGATATATCTGGCTGTACACAAAACATTTCCCATTTATTTATATGAGACACATATTGTTTCTTAGTGCTATCTCGCCAAGCTGCAGTTATGACATCCATGGTCCTATCTGACAGTCCAAGCCCTTGTAATGGTCTAAAGAACCTGCAGATTAACAAATTAATATGGTCATGTAACGGATGACTTTCTCCTGTTACTGGATGTACCAACAAATTACTGCAGTTGGGGATCATCATGAATGGCTGAGTCATCATTCTGAGCACCAATGGGAACCATGGTAGTGTAGGGGAGTCCTCTTCATCAGACCCATCAGACAAAACGGGCCTGACAGACTTTTGTTTAGCTTTCTTTCCTATAGTTGTGGCCTCAGTGCCCTGCGACACTGGATCGGCTGGAAACTGTTCAATTACGGGTAAAACAGCCACTGGTATCAGAACCGGCACCACACTAATCTCTCTTCCCGATCGTTGCGATGGGACCACATCGCTTATAATAACCATATAACCATATAACAATTACAGCACGGAAACAGGCCTTCTCCGCCCTTCCAGTCCGTGCCGACCATTTATTTTCCCCTAGTTCCATCTACCTGCACTCAGGCCATACCCCTCCATTCCCTTCCCGTCCATATACCTATCTACTTTACTTTTAAATGTTAAAATCGATCCTGCCTCCACCACTTCTGCTGGAAGATCATTCCACACTGCCACCACTCTCTGAGTAAAGATGTTCCCCCTCATGTTACCCCTAAACTTCTGTCCCTTAATTCTCATGTCATGCCCTCTTGTTTGAATCTTTCCTACCCTCAATGGGAAAAGCTTATCCACATCAATTCTGTCTATTCCTTTCATCATTTTAAAGACCTCAATCAATCAAGTACCCCCTTAACCTTCTGCGCTCCAAAGAATAAAGACCTAACTTGTTCAACCTTTCTCTGTAACTCAGTTGCTGGAACCCAGGCAACATTCTAGTAAATCTCCTCTGTACTCTCTCTATTTTGTTGACATCCTTCCTATAATTAGGCGACCAAAATTGTACACCATACTCCAGAATTGGTCTTACCAATGCTTTGTACAATTTTAACATTACTTCCCTACTCTTATATTCAATGCTCTGATTTATAAAGGCCAGCACACCAAAAGCTTTCTTTACCACCATATCTACATGTGATTCCACCTTCAGGAAACTATGCACAGTTATTCCTAGATCCCTCTGTTCCTCAATTCCCTACCATTTACCATGTACATCCTATTTTGATTTGTCCTGCCAAGATGTAGCACTTCACACTTATCAGCATTAAACTCCATCTGCCATCTTTCAGCCCACTCTTCCAAATGGCCCAATTCTCTCTGTAGACTTTGAAAATCTACTTCATTATCCACAACACCTTATTTTATCATTTTATCATTTTTATTTTATCATTTCTTTTATCATTATTACTTTTTTGCCCATCTTTTATTCATTTGTTCTATATCATCGTCTATATCTCTCGTTTCCCTTTCCCCTGACTCTGTCTAAAGAAGGGTCTCAACCAGATACGTCACACATTCCTTCTCTCCAGAGCCACTGCCTGTCCCGCTGAGTTACTCCAGCATTTTGTGTATATCTTTGGTAAACCCAGCATCTGTGGTTCCTTCCCAAACTGACTGTCTACCCTATATATCCCTCTCATAAATGTATATACTTCTATCAGGTCTCCCCCGCAACCTCCACCATTCCAGATAAAACAACCCAGGTCAGTCCAAACTCTTCCTGCAGCTAAGACAGGCATCATTCTGGTAAATCTCCTCATCACCCTTTCTAAAACCTCCACATCTTTCCTAGAATGGGGCAACCAGCATTGCACACAATACTCCAAATGTAGTCTAACCAATGTACTATAAAGCTGGATCATGACTTCCTGACTTATACTCAATGCCCTGACCCATGAAAGCAAGTATAGCATATGTCATTTAAATCACTCTATCTACTTAAGTTGCCACTTGCAGGGATTATGGACCTGGACCCCAAGATCCCTTTTACATCAATGCTGTCAAGGTTCATGCTATTTTACTTCGGAGTCACGTGAGTGACTACGTGAAGAAGCCCCTCCAGGCGCATGCGTGTCATTACATCGACGCATGTTGCATGGAACGGGCTGGAGAGCGCAGCTCCACCAGCGGTGAGTAGAAACCTTGTAGGTAAGTGATTTAAAACTTAGTGCGAGTACTTAAGCTCCGTAAAGCTGGCTTGCGAGTCAGTAGGAGCTTGTGGAATGGAGAGCGGTGGAAGGAAGTCAGTTCGAAGTAAGCGTGGGTCGCAAAGCCCACAGAGGCTCACAGGAGCCATTGGAAGAGGAGGAGGGGGAGGAGCAACACCCGACCAGTAAGGATAAAAATCCAGCGCAGGGCTTGTTTTTTACCGAAATCCATAACGTTCCATTCGGAGAAGTGGTTTTTTTTGAGGAAGCTGCTGATTGGTGGGAAGTTGCCTAGGTAAAGCAGCTGATTGGCCGTCAGATTCCAGCAGTTTGTAGTGTATTTTGTGTTGATATTGTATCCAGTGTAAGGGGGGAGTCTGAAGGCCAGGGCAGTGTACTGTTGTGGATGTCAGATGTGGGAGGTTAGGGAAGCTGATAGCCCTCCAGATGTCCACATCTGCGCCAGGTGTGCCGTGATGGGGCTCCTAAACGACTGTGTTAGGAACCTGGAGCAACAGCTCGAGGACCTCCGTCTGGTCAGGGAGAATGAGGAGGTCATAGACAGGAGCTACAGGGAGGTCGTCACTCCCAGACCACGGGAGGCAGACAAGTGGGTCACTGTTAGGAAGGGCAAGGGGCAGAGGCAGGGACTAGAGAGTACCCCGGTGGCTGTACACCTGGATAATAGGTACTCATGTTTGAGTTTGATTGGAGCGGACAGCCTACCTGGGGGTAGCAACAGCAGCCGGGCCTCCGGCACAGAGAACGGCCCTGATGCTCAGAAGGGTAACAAAAAGAGGAGGGCAATTGTAATAGGGGACTCCATAGTTAGGGGGTCAGATTGGCGATTCTGTGGATGCAGTCGGGAGACCAGGATGGTAGTTTGCCTCCCTGGTCCCAGGGTCTTGGATGTGTCGGAACATGTCGAAAAGATTCTGAAAAGGGAGGGAGAGGAGCCTGATGTTGTGGTACACATTGGCACCAATGACATAGGCAGAAAAAGAGAAGAGGTCCTGGAAGGAGAATTTAGGGAGTTGGGGGGAAAGTTAAGGAGAAGGACCAAAAGAGTAACAATTTCAGGATTACTGCCTGTGCCACGTGACAGTGAGAGTAGAAATGGAATGAGGTGGAGGATAAATGCGTGGCTGAGGGACTGGTGCAGTGGGCAGGGATTCAAGTTTCTGGATCACTGGGACCTCTTTTGGGGAAGGCATGATCTGTATAAAATGGACGGGTTGCACTCGAACCCGAGGGGAACCAATATCCTGGCGGGGAGATTTGCAAAGGAGACTTTAAACTAGAAAGGCTGGGGGGAGGGACTCGGGTAGAGGGGGCTAGTGGACAGGGTGAGGGGCAAGAGGCAGAGAAAGTAAGCACTCGGACCCAAAATGTAGGCGAGAAAGAGGAAAAAGATAATAAACAGAGAATAAGGGATGGTAGGTTTCTAAAATGTGTATATTTTAATGCTAGGAGCATTGTAAGAAAGGTGGATGAACATAGAGCCTGGATTGACACCTGGAAATATGATGTTGTGGACAAGGTTGAACAAAGTCCAATAGCAGTAAGCTATGTAGACAAGACTACAGCTGCTTGTCTAACTAAATAGTTATTTTTTGCAAGGCCCGGGGTCTGCGGTTACTAGCAATGAGTAATGTCTACAAGCAGACATCAGCTTACATAAGCATTTTCTTAAAGTACACTCCCTGATAGCTATAGGAATTAATTTTTCTATCACCCTGTTCCATAAAGAATAAGGACATCTCAGATGGCCTGGTATGGAACACCTCATCTTGGGCGCAGATGTGGCATACACAAAGGAATTGGGAGTAGGGGATAGAGTCATTGCAGGAAGCAGGGTGGGAAGAAGTGCAGTCTAGATAGTTGTGGGACTCAGTAGGTTTCAAGGCTGCATCTCGTGTAGGTTTCACATGCAATCAAGTCTGCTACTTTTCTGTGAACATGTATGTATTGTGGACAGATTGGTTCCGAGAAGTAAACAGATAGTTAAGGTTCAACAAATCCATATCAGCTTCTTTAACGTTTCTTCCAGCTTACAGCTTGTTCTTCAAAGTTCATTACAGAGTCTCTTTGTTCCCCACACATACACACGTCTAAAGGCCATAAAGTGACCTGTGCAGTGAGTGCAATCGCCAACACTCTATAATGTGGGTTTAGTTAAATGCATTCTGCAATAAGTTTATCCACTGTAGCTGCCATCACCCAAGAGGAAAGTAAAGACAGAAGGTCAATACTAAATGACGGGTCAAAAGGGGCTCCAAATTTAAAGCAGGATAGAAAACAAAACATACATGTTTCTAATGATTTTAGTATATTCCAAACACTTTTACAACCAATTAATATTTTTGAAATATTTAGGAAATTCAGCAGCCAATTTGCACACAGCAAATTTCCATAATAAACAATAAGATAATGACTAAATCAATGGTCCTATACATGAGACATAAATATTGCCCATCTGCTGTACTTCACTTTAGGATCTTTCATTCCACCCCTGTTCATTTAGTTCTTGGACACAGCGCCTTTCATACACCCACGACTCGATGCGAAAAGTTACCCCTTAAGTTCCTATTAAATCTTTCCTTCTCACCATAAACATATGTCCTCTGGTTCTTCATTCCATTGCTCTGCGTGAAAGACTCTGTGCATCTTCCAATCTATTTCCAACTTGAGTTTACACAGCTGTATAAGATCCTCTCTCATCCTCCCATGCTCCAGGGAATAAGTCCTAGTCTGCCCAACCGCTCCCCACAGCTCAGGCCATCAAGTCCTGCAACATCCTCAAAAATCTTCTCTGCACTCTCTCCAGCTTAACAACATCTTTCCAACAGCAAGGTGATACTGGACACAACACTCCAACTGTGGCCTCATCAGTGCCTTGTACACGGCTTCCAATACTGAAATTGAATTTTAGCACCTTTTAAACTCTCCTGTACCTGTCCTGCTGCTCAGGTTAGTTAGCTTCAGCTGGCTCCAGTCATCCTCCACTCACCCATTAAATTCTCCCACACATTTTTCAAAACACCACCAACCCTTTGCATGATAACAGTCACACCTCGCAAAGAATGACATTTATTGATGCTAGATTAGTCAACGCATGGACTTACAAAGAAGAAACAGATTGAAATGGTACAATCTAAGTTGGAGAGGTGGCAGCGAAATCAGTTGTGTGGAAAAAAGTTCTGTGGAGTCACCTAATGTAATTTAAAGCATGAAGAGCAACTGTCTAAAGAAGAGTCTCGACACAAAACGTCACCTATTCCTTTTATCCACAAATTCCGGTGGCATCGCGACTCACGTTGCAGCGGCCCCAACAGCCAGTCTGTCTTTTAAAATTTTTTTTGTCTAGTTAAATGTAGTTGTTCGTGTTTTTTTTGTACTGTTTCTAACTGTGAATATGTGGGGGGTGGGGGGGGGAGGGGGAAACTTTTAAAATCTCTTCCCCGCACGGGAGACCCGACTTTTTCCTTGTCGGGTCTCCGTTGTCGTTGGGGCCTAGCACCGTGGAGCGGCCTCCGACCGGGATGACCTGGGGGCTCCAGTCACGGAGCCTGCGGACCTGCAGACTTACCATCGTGGAGCTGGCCGGCTTCGGAGCGTGGGGAGCGGTGGTGGCTCGCTGCTGCGGCCCGACTACGGAGCTCCAGCTCCAGCTGCAGATTACTGCCAGTGGACTGTTGAGATATCGGGAGCTCGCGGGTCCGGGTGGGAGACCACTTTCTGGAGCTCCCGCAATGCAACATCTCGCGCTCGTGTCGCGGGGTTGGAGCGACCCCGAGCGGGGCCGTACATCGCCCGGCGCGGCTTCAATGGCCGCGGGACATTCCAGCGCCCGCCGGGGGCTCCAACTGTGACCTTTGGGCCTAGAGCGGGGCCATATATCGCCAGGCGCGGTCTCAATGGCCGCGGCACATTCCAGCGCCCACATCGGGAGAGAAATGGTGCGGGGGAGAGAGAAGAACTTTGCCTTCCATCACAGTGAGGAGGAGATTCACTGTGATGGATGTTTGTGGGAATTGAATTGTTTGTATGTTTTGTAGCAATTGTTTTGTTTGTATGGCTGTAGAAACAGAGTTTTGTTTGAGCCTCTCTGAGGTTCAAATGACAAATAATAAAATCTAATCTAATCTAATGCTGTTATTCCAGCTTTTTTTGGCTATCTTTTGTTTCAACCAGCATCTGCAGTTCCTTCCTACACAACTTAATTGTACATTTTTAATCAGTTGAAGACAATTGTCGGGCTGGCATATTTTGAGCTGGATTCTTGAATACTCAAAACCAGGATTTAAGAGAGAGTTGGATAGAACTCTAGGGGCTAGTGGAGTCAAGGGATATGGGGAGAAGACAGGCACGGGTTATTGATAGTGGACGATCAGCCATGATCACAATGAATGGTGGTGCTGGCTCGAAGGGCCGAATGGCCTCCTCCTGCACCTATTTCCTATGTTCCTAGATGGCTCAGAGAGTTGACAAACAGTAAAATTGAGACACATGAGACTGAAGAAACTGGGATCCTGAGGAAAAAACAAAGTGCCAGAGAAACCTTGCAAGCCAGATAGAATCTATGGAGGGGAATGGACAAATATATACATCTATACATTGGCCTCCACACATACTGCCTGACCCGTTGAGTTCCTCCAGCAATTTGATTTGACAAGCAGGTTTGGCAACTGGGAGTTAAGATCCTGCAAAGTTCATCTTGGCAATAACAATGATGGTGTCCAGCAGAGTTTGGCCTGAAGAAAGCACATCCCTTCCTCCCATCCCTACTACCTCACCAGCTACAACATTCACTGCTGCCAAGAAATGGGTCCTAGTCTGTAAGTATACATCACCAGTTCACCCGTAGGTTGAGCACTTTGAATTAAGCTCATCGAAGTAGCAGGAGGTAATCACGCTGCCATGATTGTAAGAAAATGTGCGTGATGGACTGCCACTCCACAATACACAGTCATAGAGTCATGGTTATAGTGTAATACAGTGTGTAAACAGGCCCTTCGGCCCAACATGTCCCAGCTACACTAGTTCCACCTCCCCGTGCTATGCCCATATCCCTCTCAACCTGTCCCATTCATGTACCTGTCCAACTGCTCCTTAAATGTTGGGATATTCCCTGCCTCAACTATCTTATCTGGCAGCTTGTTCCATACACCCACCAACCTTTGTGTGAAAAAGTTACCCTTTAGATTCCTATTAAATCTTTTCCACTTCACCTTGAACCCATGTCCTCTGGTCATCGATTGCCCCACTCTTGGCAAGAGACTCTGTGCATCTACCTGATCTATTCCTCTCAAGATATTATACACCTCTATAAGATCACCCCTCATCCTTCTGTGCTCCAAGGAATAGTGTCCCAGCCTGCTCAACCTCACCCTATAGCTCAGGGCCTCTAGTCCTGTCAACATCTACACAAATCTTCTCTGTATCCTTTACAGCTTGACAACATAAATTGCCAAGTGCAAATGCTTCCTGCGCATTGAACTTCCTACTCCCTCTGACTTTAACACTGACGGGTGCATTCATAAATACATCCACATGGACATGCCTTCCACACGGCAGGTTAAGCTCAGACTGGGGCAGAGTGGCCGGAGTCTGGCCGCACAATGTGCTCTGTAGTGTTCAGTTTAGTTCAGAGTACAGATACAGCGCGGAAACAGGCCATTCGACCCCATTGGTTCTGCGCCGACCAGCGATCCCCGCACATTAACACTATCCTACACGAACTAGGGTCAATTTTTACATTTGCCAAGCCACTTTACCTACATACCTGTACGTCTTTGGAGTGTGGGAGGAGAACGTACAAACTGTGTACAGGTAGCTTCCATAGTCGGGATCGAACCTGGGTCTCCGGCGCAGCAAGTGCTGTAAGGCAGCAACTCTACCGCTATGCCACTGTGCTGCAGGATGCTGATCATGCAATAGCCATGGACAATGGCAATGTGGGAGGATGTATTGGACACTCTTTGTTAACATTTTATTCCTCCATTTTGTTTCTTCCTTCTATCTCAA
The DNA here is from genome assembly GCA_963514005.1 of Raja brachyura. The sequence continues at coordinate 45,818,709 of OY740801.1, read as the reverse complement.
CTTGCACACTCACTACTGAAAATACTGAGGTCTTGGTAAAAGGCAGCCAAGCTTCCCGAGTGAGGCACAAGATGCTGGAGTAACTCAGCAGGACAGACCTGAGTCGGAGGTCATCCACCTCATTGGGCATGTGTTCAATACTTTGAACGAGCTCTGATTCCTCACCCTCTTTATTGTAACCCCCGCACCAGAAATCAGCATCAGCTTAGACTTTGACTGATGAGCCAGTGCTCAAAGCTCTATCCCTTTGCCTTATGAAAGTTATGATAATTGTGCCTCCCCCCACTCCTTCACTTAGCAGATTCCACATGCTTCCTACCAGCCCAACAGAAAAGAGGAAATGAGGTCTGAAGAAGGGTCTCGACCTGAAATGCCACCCATTCCTTCTCTCCAGAGATGCTGCCTGTCCCGATGAGTTACTCCAGCATGTTGTATCTACCAGAGGTTGGATGAAGCAGGAGGCATTTGTACTTGGCAAGTTCATTCAAATCTTCTTCAAATATTGAAATTTTAAACAATATTTTAACAACCATCATAGTTTAATTGTCAGAGAGTCCCAAGCCATTTGGCACAGCTTATCTTACCGATCAAGATGTCCCATCTAAGCCAGTCCAATTTTCCCACATTTGGTCTTATCCCTCTAAACATTTCCTATCCATTTATGTCCAATTGTCTTAAATGTTGTAATTGTGTCTATCTCAATTCATTCTACTGGCAACTTGTATACCCACCACTGTCCATGTGAAAAAGTTGCTCCTCACGTTCCGCACTCACAAACCTAAGCCTATTAATTTTGATATCCCTCACCTGAGAAATATATATTTACATTCATGCAATCTATTCCCCTCATGATTTTATATATCGCTATCCTTGGAATGTTTTCTCTGGAATGCTGAAGGTTGCAGGGAGACCTGATAGTACGTAAAATTATGAGAGGCATAGAGAGGGGGGGGGGGGGTGGTGGGGGTGGGGGGGTTGGTGGGGGTAGGGGGGTTTGTGTGTGGCAAGGGGAGGGGCATGTGGTAGTAGGGAGGGGCGTGTGTGGTGGGGGGGGAGTGTGGGGTGTGTGGGGGGGGAGGGGGCATGTACAGGGAGGGGGGTGTACGGGAGGGGGGGTGTAGGGGAGAGGGGTAGGGGGAGGGGGGGTTGTAGGGGAGGGGGGTGTAGGGGATGTGGGTAGGGAAAGTGGGTGTGTAGGGGAGAGGGGGTGCAGGGGAGTGAGCGTGTGGGGGGTGTACGGGAGGGAGGTTGTGTGGGGGTTGTGGTGGTAGGGGTAGGGGAGGGGGTGTATGTGGGAGGGCCCCCGCTTGCAGAACACAGACCCTGCTCGCAGAACACAGAGCATAGACCCTGCTCGCAGAACAGAACACAGACCCCGCTCACACTTTGCTCACTACGCTCCTCCAGCTTTATTCTCGCGGCCAGTGAATGATAGCGGGTGCTGGAAGTGGTGTCGCCGTCCCGGCTAATAACAAACTAATAACTTTCGTAATATTTCACTGATCCGAACAAAACTGATTTGTCTAGCAGCAGAGGAGAATAGTGCTGTGGGGGATCGTTTTAGCGCAAATGTAATTACAACGCAGACCGGATGTGGTCAAGATGAGAGTTTTAGTAATCACTGGACCAAGTGCAGACCCATTGGGTCTGCTCCCCCAAGACGCGGTTGCGAGGGGAGGGGGCGGAGTTATATTAATAGTATTATTTTACTCCTTTGACCCCACGCCCTGCCCTATCCACTCACACATAGCCCCCAATTCGCAGGCACGGAGGGGGAGACAGAGGCACAGAGAGGGAGACACAGTGGCACAGAGAGAGACACGGAGGCACACAGAGAGACACGGAGGCACACAGAGAGGGGCATGGAGAGAGACATGGAGGCACAGAGAGGGACACAGAGCCACACAGAGGGACATGGAGACACACAGAGAGGGACACAGAGGCACACACAGAGAGGGTCACGGAGGCACACACAGAGAGGGTCACGGAGGCACACACAGAGAGGGACATGGAGGGACACACAGAGAGGGTCACTGAGGCACACACAGAGAGGGACCTGGAGGGACACAGAGAGAGGCACATAGAGAGGGGCACAGAGGCAGGGGAGCTTCCTGCCTTTTGGAGCTGGGGTTTCCGATTTGCGGCGTCTTTTTAGCGGGGGACCCTGCTGGTGCGAGCGGAGCGGACGATCAAAAGCAGCAGAGGGCCGGCTGATCGAGAGAGAGTCGGGAGAGAGAGAGAGGGGAGAGAGAGAGGGGGGGAGAGAGAGTGGGAGAGAGGGGAGGGGGAGAAGGGAGGGGGAGAAGGGAGGGGGAAGAAGGGAGGGATGAAGAAGGGAGGGCAGAGAGGCGTAGGGCTGCCCAGCAGCCATCGGCCTCAGAGTGAGCCTCAGCTCCATGGCCTGGCATCCTCGGTGCTTCAGACCCCGAGTACGGGGAGGAGGGTGGGGTGGAGGGGTAGGGGGGGGGGATTGAAGGTGCGATGACAGCATCCGGCCTTTAGCCCGCCCGTCCATCGCCTTATCACTACTCCCGATCTGCAGAGCATTTTGAGAAGGGGGGGGCGGGCGTGGGAGTGCAGCTGTGGGCTTCTGACTCTCTGGAGTGCGCAGGGGATGGGAGGGCCAGCTGTGTGTTCAGAGGAACTAATGTGGAGAAATTCAGCACGTGAGGAGTCGCTGTTATCGAGGTGGGAGAGGGCGGAGTGGTGTGCCATTTAGATAGCATCCTCCGTATTCCTATTCTTGCGGTAGGCAAACTGATAGGGGTTCAGCCTTTGAGGTGTGCCAGGACCAGCCTCTCGAAGGCTCACCGCAGTGGAGTGTTTTGGCACCGGCATGATGGAGGTGGTTTTAAGGCATGTGGGGACAACTGCTTGGGCAAGTGACAGACTGAAGATGTCCTAACATCCACTTCACAGTTCACACTGCCACCCAGCTTTGTGTCATCCGCAAACTTGCTCATGTTGCTCCTAATTCCCTCTTCCAAATCATTAATATATATGGTAAACAGTTGCGGCCCCGACACTGAGCCTTGTGGCACTCCACTCGCCACTACCTGCCATTCTGAAAAGAACCCGTTCACTCCTACTCTTTGCTTCTGGTCTGTCAACCAATTTACTATCCATGTCAACACCCTACCCCCAATACCATGTGCTCTAATTTTAGTCACTAGTCTCCCATGTGGGACCTTATCAAAGGCTTTCTGAAAGTCTAGATACACTACATCCACTGGCACCCCTTCATCCATTTTACTTGTCACATCCTCAAAACATTCCAGAAGATTAGTCAAGCATGATTCCCTTTCATAAATCCATGTTGACTTGGACTAATCCTTTTACTGCTATCCAAATGCCCCATTATTACCTCTTTAATAATTGACTCCAGCATCTTACCCACCACCGAAGTCAGGCTAACTGGTCTGCAATTCCCCGTTTTCTCTCCAATTTGAAAAGTGGGATAACATTAGCTATCCTCCAATCCACAGGAACTGATCCTGAATCTATTGAACATTTGAAAATGATCACCAATGCATCCACTATTTCTAGAGCCACCTCCCTAAGGACTCTGGGATGTAGACCATCAGGCCCAGAAGATTTATCATCCTTCACTCCCATTAGCCTACCCAATACTATTTCCCACCTAATGAAAATGTATTTCAGTTCCTCTACCCCCTTAGATCCTCTGTCCTCCAGTACATCTGGGAGATTGTTTGTGTCTTCCTTAATGTAGTTAAGTGCAAGATGTTGCATTTTGGGAAGTTAAACCATGGCAGGACATTCACAGTGAATGGTGGACCTGTGGGGTGTGTTGGGGAGCAGAGGAATCCAGGAGTACAGGCGCATAGTTCCCTGAAAGTAGAGTCACAGGTAGGTAGGTGGTCAAGAAGGCTTTTGTACATTGATCTTCATCAGTCAGGGTACTGTGTATAGAATTTGTGACGTTATGATGCAGTTGTACAAGATGTTGGTGGGACCACACTTGCAGTATTGCATTCAGTTTTGGTCATCTTACTATAGGAAGGGTGTCAGTAAGTTGGAAAGAGGGCAGAGAAGATTTGCAAGAATGGTGCCAGTACCCTTGGAGTGCAGGAAGCTGAGGAGTGTATACAATTATGAGGGGAATAGATTGGGTGAATTCACAGTCTTTTACCCAATGTTTAAGAAACAACTGCAGATGCTGGAAAAATCGAAGGTAGACAAAAATGCTGGAGAAACTCAGCAGGTGAGGCAGCATCTATGGTGCAAAGGAATAGGTGACGCTTCGGGTCAAGACCCTTCTTTTACCCAATGGTCGGGGAATCAAAAACAAGAGGACATACGTTTAAGGTTAGAGGAGCAAGATTTCATATGAATCTCAGGGGCAATCTTTTCACTCAGAGGGTGGTGGATATAAGGAATGAGCTGCCAGAAGAGGTAGTTGAGACAGGTACTGTAATAGCATTTAAAAGACAGTTGGACAGGTACATTGATAGGAAACATTTAGAGAGATACTAGACTAAGTAGGACCGTTGGGTGCCATGTTCACACGTGAGGGTTGGTCCCCCAACGCAATATTCCAACTCTCCCACCAATTCCAATATTGGTGGCCAGTGTGGGGGGGGGGGGGGGGTGCTTACTGGAGCGCTAGTATGGGTGTTGTGGGCCAAATGGACTGGTTTCCAGAGGGCTAGTATGGACATTGTGGGCCAAATGGATTATTGGGCTGGCAGCTCAGTCACACGGGCCTGGTGGGCTGACAGCTCAGTCACTGTGGGCTGGCAGCTCAGTCACTCAGGCCTGATGGGCTGACACCTCAGGCCTGGTGGGCTGGCAGCTCACTCACTCAGGCCTGGTGGGCTGGCAGCTCAGTCTCTCAGGCATGGTGGGCTGGCAGCTCAGTCACTCACGGCAGGTGGACTGGCAGTGAACTAACTCACAGCTGGTAGGCTAGCAGTTGACACACTCACAGTTGGTGGGCAGGCAGTTGACTCACTCATGGCTGGTGGGCTCAGACACACACACGCTCCATCACACACACCCTCCATCACACACACACACACACTCCATCTCACACACACAGACACACACCCTCCATCTCACACATACACACACCCTCCATCTCACACACACAGACACACACCCTCCATCTCACACACGCATTCACCATCTCATACACACACCATCTCTCACACACCATCCATCACACACTCTCACACAATCACACGCAACATATATATGACAGTAAAACTCTCTTGAATCTACTCACATGGTTGAGCACGGCTTCTCCCCTGATTGGGACTTCCACAGTGAGCGGGACTTCCGGAATGAGCGCGACATTCAGTTCAAGCAGCACAGTGCAGACCATCCCTTCAATTCAGTTCCAGCAGCACAGTGCAGACAAACCCTTCAATTCAGTTCACGCAGCACAGTGCAGACTCACAGTTCAGTTCACTGATGGCGTAGACTCACAGTTCCGGACTCAACTCTCACTCACAGTCTTCCAGGGTGACTGATTCATGTCCAGCCTCCGGGGCTTTATTCTTCTAGCCCCCGGAAGGGACGTTACCTTCATCCTGGTGATAGAGAGGCGAGAAGACCAATCTGCTGATCTCATTCATAACTTTTTTATTATTTCACTGATTGGAAAAAAACTTGGGGCAGCTGGAGGAGAGGAGGACGTTGAGTAAGATGGCTAAAATATCATAGCACTATAGGGTAGCATTTTGTTCTAAAATGTTTTTAAAACCTTGACATGAAGTGGTCAAGATGGCAGTTTTGATAATAGTATAGAAGATGTATGGGGCGTTATTTCATACAGAGGGTTGTAAGTGCCTGGAATTCTTGCTATTGAGGGAGTGCAGTGTAGGTTTACAAGGTTAATTCCTGGGATGGCGGGACTGTCATATGCTGAGAGAATGGAGCGGCTGGGCTTGTACACTCTGGAGTTTAAAAGAATGAGAGAGGATCTCATTGAAACATATAAGATTATTAAGGGATTGGACACGCTAGAGGCAGGAAACATGTTGCTGATGTTGGGGGAGTCCAGAACCAGGGACCACAGTTTAAGAATAAGGAGTAAGCCATTTAGAACGGAGACGAGGAAACACTTTTTCTCACAGAGAGTGGTGAGTCTGTGGAATTCTCTGCCTCGGAGGGCGGTGGAGACAGGTTCTCTGGATGCTTTCAAGAGAGCTAGATACGGCTCTTAAAAATAGTGGAGTCAGGGGATATGGGGAGAAGGCAGGAACGGGGTACTGTTTGGGGATGATCAGCCACAATCACATTGAATGGCGGTGCTGGCTCGAAGGGCCGAATGGCCTACTCCTGCACCTATTGTCTATTGTTTATTGAATGCATAACCAGTGTGGTAGTTGAGGCAGATACACTAGTTGTTATTGAAAGGTGTTTGGATGGGCATGTGGATATACTGGGAATGGAGGAATATTGGTTAAGTGCAGGCATATAGGAGCTGATCTTGGCATCATACTTGGCACAGACTGTGGGCCAAAGGGGCTGTTTTTGTGCTGTACTGTTCTATATATTTGTTCTATAAGATTACCCCTCAGCCTGTCGCTCTCCAAGGAATGAAGTACAAGGCAATAGCTCATCCCTTGACTCTTGGCAACATCAAGGTAAATCCTCTCCATGCTCTTTCCAACTCAACGGTATATTTTAAATAGCAGGGTGTTCAAAATGTCATACATTCTGCAAATGTGGCCTCACTAATGCCTTGTCCAACTGCAACAAAACACCCCGGCTTCTATACTCAGTTCCCCGACTGATGAAAACTAATAACCTGGCTCTCAACACCAGCAAAACCAAGGAACTGATTGTGGACTCTGGAAGGGGTAGGATAGGGTCCCACAATCCTGTTTATATCAATGGGACGATGGTGGAAAGGGTCAATAACATCAAATTCCTGGGCATGCATATTTCCAAAGAACTTTCCTGGTCCCAGCACATTGATGCAATCATAAAGAAGGCACATCAGCGCCTCTACTGTAGGATATGCAACACCTGTCCCTATATCTCACCCCTTGACTCCATCCAAGGACCCCAACAGTCTTTTCAGGTGAGGCAGAGGTTCACTTGCACCTCCTCCAACCTTGTCTACTCTATCCACTGTTCCAGGTGTGGATTCCTGTATCTGGCGAGACTAAGCACAGGCTGAACACCCCTGCTCAGTCCATCTGAACCTACCTGCTCTCCCGGTTACTAAACACTTTAACTCCCCCTCCCATTCCCACACTGCCCTTCCTGTCCTGAGCTTCCTCCATTGTCAGAGTGAGGCCCAGCGCAAATTGGAGGAACAGCACCTCATATCTGGTTTGGGCAGCTTACACCCCAGCGGTATGAACATTGACTGCTCTAACTTCAAGTAACCCTTGCTTTCCCTCTCTCTCCATCTGTCCGCCTTCCCAGTTCTCCGACCAGTCTGACTGTCTCTGACTATATTTTATCACTGTCTGTTTTGTTGTTGTTACCTTCTCCCAGCTAACATTGATCTAGTCTACATTTTCCTTGATCTCCATTGCCTTTGCCGTTTTTCACACCTTTACACTTCCTTATCTATCAGTCTGAGGGTTTCGACCCGAAACGTCACCCATTCCTTCTCTCCAGGGATGCTGCCTATCTCGCTGAGTTACTACAGATTTTTGTGTCTTTCTTTTAGTCTGCACAGGAACCTCAGTAGTGGGGGATGTTAGCCTGAGCGAAGCCCTGACATCAATTTATTTACATTTCCAAAGAAATTGGAGAATATTGTGTAGACAGTGGTGGTTGTATCTTTCAAGTATCTTGGGTTCTATGCTGTAGGTAGTCCAGGTCTCGGAAGCATACAGGAAGGCAAAGATCAACGATGTCCAGAGACCGTAAGTTTGTGCTACGACACTATCACTGATCAGATTTATTATTTTATTTTGTTGAATTTGAAATGTTTTGGCAGTCAAATTAAAAGGAATATAATCCAAACAAAAGATTTTTCCTATATTTTGAATCTGTGGAATTTGTATCCTGTGCTTGAAGTAAATTGACACCACAATTTATGATGTGCTATATCCTGTATTTATGCAGTACAGAAGCTGCTATTCTGTTAACTAATTCAGAGGTGAGAGCCAGCAACTTCCTCTCCTGGTGTTTATCACTTAGGAAGTAGCACTAAAAAGGAAATATTCTGTAGTGAAAGTTTTCTCATTCACTTGGGATGCAATAAGGAAAACTTTGAGTAGATCATATGTATCTGCCAAGAAAAAGGTGCCTCATTCTCCCCATTAACTATTTATTCAAACGGGGTATTTCATAATGATTTGTAAAAAATATATACATATAAGGAATTGGAGGAATTTTCAAGCAGTTGGTGAAGATTTTCGCAAATAATGAAATCAAAATTAAAGTTATAAATTCTGAAGCGAATGTATTGTGGAATATTTAGCGCCAAATCAGCAACATAAAAGCAGAAATATTGCAGACCTTCAAGTTCGGCAGAGGAGCGGCAGGTGAAGCAGTGAGTGCAGGGGTTGGCTGAGGAATTTAAATGTAAGTTGGTGAATTAGTCATTTTATCAGCATAATAAGCAAGGTTTGCTTTAGGGTAGCAGCCTTGTTGAGGGAAGTGCCTTGTGAGAAAAGTGCGAGTCTTTGGCTCCAGAGTCTTCAGCGAGGAGACTGAGGCAAGGAGGCTACCGTTGAAGAAATGGCAGGAGTTGGTGCAGTGTGTTTCCTGCAGAATGTGGGAAGTCAGGGACACCGCTGGTACTTCTGGAAACCACATCTGCGGACATTGTGTCCAGGTGCAGCTCTTGAATGAATGTGTTGAGGAACTGGAGAAGCAGTTGGATGACCTCAGGCCCTTCGGGGAAAACGAGAGTTTACTTGACATGACCTATGGTGAGGTTGTCACACCAAGGATGCAGCAGGAACGAAGGTGGGTGACTGTGAGAAAGAGGAGTAAACGTGGAGTGCAGGAGACTCCGGTGGCTGTACCTACTGAAAACATGTACACTCTCTCCGGAGGGAACGACACAACAAGATTGAATGGTTGCCAGGGCTGTGATTCTAACCCTGGTGCTGAGGCTCAATGGGAAAGAGTGACATCAGGCAGAGCCATAGTGGCGGGAGACTCCATCGTCAGAGGTGCGGACAGGAGATTCTGCCGCAACAGGCGAGACTCCAGGACGGTGTGTTGGCTCCCTGGTGCCAGGGTCCAGGACGTCTCGGAGCGGCTGCACAGCATCCTCATGGGTGAGGGGGAGCAGCCGGACGTTGTTGCGCATGTTGGCACGAATGATATAGGTCGGCAGAGGAAGGAGGTTCTGCAACACGAGCTTACAGAATTGGGCAGAAGACTGATAAGCAGGACCTGCAGGGTAGTGATCTCAGGATTACTTCCAGTACCACGTGCTAGTGAAGGTATGAATAGGAAGATACGGGAAATGAATGTGTGGCTGAGGAGTTGGTGCAGGGATTCAAATTTCTGGATCATTGGGATCTCTTCTGTGGCAGGGGTTACGTATAAAAGGGATGGGTTGCACCTAAACCGGAGGGGGACCAACATCCTAATGGGAAGGTTTGCTAATGCTACACAGGAGGGTTTATTCTAGATTGGTACGGGGGTGGGATCTTGTGCAGGACAGAGGCACGTGAGAGGCTAGAAGATGTTATGGAGGGTGGTGTGGGAAAGGTTAGTGGCCAGAATAGGCAGGTGAAAGGCGGAGAGCGAAGAAGGGGGGTTGGTTTAAACTGCACGTATTTTAATGCAAGGGGCCTGACAGGTAAGGCAAATGAGCTTAGGGTGTGGATAGGTATGAGCGACAGGGACGTTGTACCCATGACTGAAACCTGGTTAAGTGAGGGGCAGAACTGGCACCTCAATGTTCCAGGGAACAGCAACTTCAGGAGAAACAGGGGCGAGGAAAAACAGGAGGGGGAGTTGCATTGTTGGTTAAGGAGGGTGTCACGGCTGTGATCAGAGGTGACTTTACGGACGGTTCATCTAGTGAGGCTATATGGGTGGAGCTGAGGAACAAGAAAGGGATGATCACCTTGTTGGGGGTGTAACTACAGACCCCACAAATAGTCAACCGGAATTAGAAGAACAAATATGCCAGGAGATTGCAGACAGCTGCAGGTCAAATAAGGTTGTTGTAGTCAGGGATTTTAACTTTCCCAATGTAGACTGGGAAAATCATAGTGTGAAGGGTTTAGATGGGCTGCAATTACTCAAAAGTGTTGAGGAGAGTTTTCTTCAGTAGTATGTAGAGGCCCCCACACGTGAGAGGGCACCGCTGGATCTAGTATTGGGAAATTGGGAAGGGCAAGTTAATGAAGTGTGTGAGGAGGAGCCTTTTGGGACCAGTGACCACAGTTGGATTAGGTTTAAGATAGTTATGGATCGTGACGGAGAGGGTTCACGTGTAAAAATACTTCTGGGGTAAGGCTGACTTTGAGGGTATGAGAGAAGGTCTCGCTCAAGTTGACTGGAGCTGGTTATTTGAGGGGAAAGGAACATCGGCCAAGTGGGATGTTTTTAAAAGTGTACTGAAGAAAGCTCAGTATATGTACGTCCTCGTTAGAGTGAAGGGCAAAGCAGGCAAACGTAAGGAAGCTTGGCTGACGAGGGAAATTGAGATGTTAGTCAAAAACAAGAAGGATGCATGGGTCAGGTATAGGCAGCTGGGATCAAGTGTTTCCCTGGAGGAGTTTAGGGAACTAAGGAGTAAACTAAAAAAGGAGATCAGAAGGGCAAAAAGGGGCCAGGAGATAGCTCTGGCGGGTAGCATTATGGACAATCCCAAAAGATCTTATAAATACATTATGGGGAAAAGGGTAACAAGAGAGAGTGGGACATCTCAGGAATAAAAATGGTCACCTCTGTGTGGAGCCACATGAGATGCGCAACACTCTCCTCAATGAGTATTTCACCTCTGTATTTACCGAGGAGAAAGACAGTAGGACGGAGGAAATTGGAGCAGTCATTGGAAGTGTATTGAGAGCAGTCAGGGTTACAGTCAAGGAAGTACAGAAGGTACTGTCGAGTTTGAAGATAGACAAATCTCTGGGACCTGATCAGATATATCTGAGGACATTGTGGGAACCAGAGAGGAAATTGCGGGAGCCCTGGTTGAAATTTATGAGTCGTCCTTAAATACAGGAGAGGTGCCAGAGGATTGGAGGTGGCAAATGTTGTGCCTCTTTTCAAAAAGGGCTGCAGGGGAAATGCTGGGAATTATAGGCCGGTGAGCTTAACACCTGTCATTGGTTATTATTATTTGAAAAGGTATACCATTTAAATTAGAATACTATTTCAGGTGAAGAGGGCAGGTATATTATAGTTTCGGGAGAAATTTATTCAACCCCACTGACTATGATAAATATTTACGCTCCAAATTTTGACAACCCCCAATTTTTAAATACAATTATAGATATTAATTACCAAAATGTAATAATAGGGGGGGTACTTCAATTGCGTTTTAGATCCATATTTAGACAAATCAGTAAAACAAAGGAGGGGTAACTTAAAATCAAAGACTAGTGAACTTCTAAATACATATATAAAAAATACTAATATAATAGATGTATGGAGAACTGCTAATCCACTGGAAGGGAATATTCGTTTTACTCATCGATACATAAAACTTTTTCATGAATTGATTATTTTTTAGTGGATACAAAATTAATTCCATACACAACTAATCCTTCATATCACACCAGTATTATTTCCCATCATTCTCCGTTGACTTTTCTATTAAAATTTGAGAGAATGCCGGGTAAAGAATCTTTCTGGAGGTTTAACACACACATTCTAAATGACCCACAAGGTCACAAATATTTAAATGACTTTTTTTTTTGAGACATGATACACCAGGTATTTCACCTCCTTTACTATCAAGGCATTTATCAGAGGAGTTATAATCTCATATCAATGTTTTCAAAATAAAAAGAATAAGACAGAACAACAGATGCTAGAACAAGAAATTAGACAATTAGAGTTAGATAATGCCAAGGATTCAACTACAGTTAAACATAATAAGATAATACTATTGAAATTTAAACTTAATCGAATTTTATTGGCAAGAGTAATAAGTTTATTCCAAATTATAAAACAGGAACATTTCGAATTTGGTGACAAGCCACATAAATTCTTAGCTCGTCAATTGAAAAAACAAGAAAATGAAAATACTATCACTAAAATTAAATCAGAGAAAGGTGAATTACTAACATTACCCAAGGATATTAACAATAGATTTGCTCAATTTTATCAAAATTTGTATACATCTAAAACTAAAATAGAAGATAGTAAAATTATACATTTTTTAGGTAACTATAATTTTCCAAAACTTGACCTTTCGGAACAAGAGGAATTAGGAGCTCAGATTACACTTGAAGTAGGTGAAACAATAAAATCATTGAAAAATGGTAAGGCGCCGGGACCAGATGGTTTTAGTAACGAATTTTGTAAAAGATTTCACGAGATAACGGCTCCACGCTTACTTAATTTATATACTCATGCCTTTAAATTAAATAAATTACCAGAAACATTAGCTGAATCAACTATTACGCTTATACCAAAAAAAGATAACGCTTTAGATGAACTGGGCTCATATAGAGCTATATCACATTTAAATACAGATCAGAAAATTTTAGCAAAGACCTTTGCAAGAAGATTGAGTAAATATATTAGTAAATTGATAAATCCTGATCAAACGGGGTTTATACCCAAAAGACATTCATTTAATAATTTGAGACGCCTGTTTAATATAATGTACTCACATAAAACGGAGGAAGAAGATATATCAATCATTTCTCTGGACGCAGAGAAAGCATTTGATCAGGTAGTGTGGCAGTATTTATATAAAGTATTGCAAAAATGTACTATGGGGGAGAATTTTATTGTATGGGTAAAATTACTATATGATAAACTGACAGCAAGGATATTAACCAATAATATGTTATCTCCAAAATTTCAATTATCGAGGGGCAATAGGCATGGATGTGCTTTATCACCTCTGTTATTTGCCCTTATGATAGAGCCCCTGGCTGAAAGTATAAGAAGTCATCCGAATATTCAGGGATATAATACTAGGGTCTCAAATAATAAAATGTCATTATATGCAGATGATATACTTTTATATATTACAAAATCACAAACGAGCATACAAAAATTATTAAATTTAATAGAGGAATTTGATTCTTTTTCTGGATATAGAATAAATTGGAATAAAAGTGAAATCATGACGTTAAGACCTCAAGAATCTACACACCTATTAAAATTTCCCTTTAAAATTGCAACGGAAAAATGTAAGTATTTGGGTATTCAAATTACTAGAAAATACAAAGCATTATTTAATGCTAATTTTATGTACCTCGGTGACTGCCAATCACCCCCCCCCGGACACTTATTGTTATTTATTCAAATCATTTGCTGTGTCGCTCTTCCAGGGAGATGCTAAATGCATTTCGTTGTCTCTGTACTGTACACTGACAATGACAATTAAAATTGAATCTGAATCTTTGAATCTGAATGCCTTTATTAAATAAACTCAATGTGTCGATTAAATTCTGGACAACACTTCCGTTATCATTAACAGGCAGAATAAACAACATAAAATGATCTTTTTACCACAAATATTATACCTATTTCAATCTATACGATTATATATACCAAAAAACTTCTTTAAAAAACTAGATTTTAATATTACCAATTTTATCTGGGATTATAGATTACACAGAATCCAAAGAAAACATTTGTGCAAACCAAAAGACATTGGGGGACTTTCACTTCCGAACTTTTTGTATTATTATTGGGCGGTGCATATTAAGAATATAATTTACTGGTTAGACAGTTATACCCAACAGACAGAATGGATAAGAATGGAGAAAGAGGACTGTTCTCCTTGTAGCATAGGAGCGATCCTCTTCTCCCCGATAAAACTGAACAACGCAATATATAAGAATAACCCAATTATACATGATACAATAAGAATTTGGAAACAAATAAAATTATCCTTAAAATTAAGAAACCTATCATTGTTAATGCCAACAGTGAATAATCCTTCATTTAAACCATCTCTTATTGATAAAACATATAATCAATGGGAAAGAATGGGAATTAAAAGGGTCGGTGATATGTATGAAATGGGAAATCTGTTATTCCAACAATTACAATTTAAACTGAAAAATAACCAATATTTTAAATATCTTCAGATCTGCAACCTCATGAAGAAATACATACAAAGATATCAAAACATAACTTTTGATCCACTGGAAGAAGCAATATGCATGAAGGCTGACACAGAAATGAATATCATATTTATATAATAGTATTTTAAGTATAGATTTACCATCGATAGAGGCACTTAGAGAAGAGTGGGAACGAGAATTAATGATAAAAATTACGAAAGGAAACATGGGAAAAGTATTTGATATACATACACAAATGTTCGATTAATGTAAGACATAATTTAATTCAATTTAAAATTTTACATAGATTATATTACTCAAAAACTAGATTGAATAACTTCTACCCAAATACTTCCACCATTTGTGATAAATGTCTATCCCAAAATGCAACTATAACACTCTTTTGTCTCCTGCTTAAAACTTTATAAATTCTGGAGTGATATTTTACAAAATAATTTAAGATAAAAATGAAACCTAATACTGAAATGATTATATTTGGAGTAATGGAAGATGGGATAAATTGAACTCATCTTAAAATGTATTTTTTAATTATGGGTTAACGGCAAAAAAACTTATACTTAACTTTTGGAAAAATACAGCCATACCAACATGTTGGACGTTGCACATTTTGAGGAAATGCGATTCCTCCTAATAGATAAATCAGACCAATTCTTAACGAGTTGGTCTCCATTTGTCGAATTTTTTGAAGCATATGGTGCAACAAAACCGTAGAAGCTAACTGTTTCAGGATTGGGTGAGGGATGGTCTAGAATATAGATAACGATCTCCTTAATCTCTTACTTTCTACTATTTTTTTTTTCTTTCTCAACTTTCTTCTTTCACACTTTTTTCTTTCTCACGCACTATATATCACACGTTCCTCTATCTTTTATTATCTAATCTCTCTTTTTCTTTTTCATTATTAAAAAAAAAAAGAAGCTGTACATAAAATGTAATATGGCAATATAAATTAGGCACCTTGGTGCCATATTCCTGTACTTACTTCTAATGAAATAAATAAAAATTAAATTAAAAAAACATCTGTCATTGGTAAGTTATGGGAGAGTATTCTAAGGGATAGGATATACAGACATTTGGACGGGGAAGGGCTGATTAGGGACAGTCAACATTGTTTTGTATGTGGGAGGTCATCAAAAAGGCACTTTGGCCTTCATCAATCATAGATGTTGGGAGGTCATGATGCAGTTGTATAAGACATTGGTGAGACCTCATTTAGAATATTGTGTTCAGTTTTGGGCACCGGGTTATAGGAAAGATATTGTCAAGCTTGAAAGGGTTCAGAAAAGATTTACGAGAATGTTGCCGGGACTAGAGGGTGTGAGCTATCGTGGTAGGTTGATTAGGCTGGGTCTCTATTCCATGGAGTGTAGGAGGATGAGGGGAGATCTTATAGAGGTAGACAAAATCATGAGGTGAATAGATCGGGTAGATGCAGAGTAGGGGAATCGAGGACCAGAGGACATTGGTTCAAGGGGAAGGGGAAAAGATTTAATTGGAATCCGAGGGGTAACTTTTTCACACAGAGGGTGCTAGGTGTATGGAACACGATGCCAGAGGAGGTAGTTGAGGCTGGGACTATCCCATTGTTTAAGAAACAGTTGGACAGGTACATGGATAGGACAGGTTGGCCGGTGTGGGCGAGTTGGGCCAAAGGACGTGTTCCACACTGTATCACTCTATGATTCTATGGCCAGAAATTGTTGGAGAGCAAGCAGTAATTATGAAAAGTTAGAAGCATAATAAAAGGCCGAAAATATGTGGAATGTTTAGTTTAGTTTAGCTTGGTTTAGGGATACAAGCAATAAACAGGCCCTTCGGCCCACCGAGTCCGCACCGACCAGCGATCACCCTGTACATTAGCAGTATCCTACATACCAGGGACAACTTTACAATCATCACTGAAGCCAATTATCCTACAAACCTGTTCATCTTTGGGATGTGGGAGGAAACCAGAGCACCCAGAGAAAATCCACACAGGCCACAGGGAGAACATACAACTCCATTCAGACAGCATCCAGAGTGAGGATCGAACCCCAATCTCTGGCGCTATAAGGCAGCAACTCTACTGCTGAGCCATCATGCCGCCACTTGCTGTGGCAAATTTAACACACACTGTTAGCTGTGATTAATTAAAGGGACTGTCCCACTTACGTCCTTGGCACGCAAATTACGCAACCTCGTCGTCGCCTTGAGGCACATGGGCATCGTATGGCCGCGCGGGGCCAGTCCCACTGAGAAGCACGGAGGGGTATGTAGTTGTGCACGACATCGCGTGGGTCTCCGAAGTTTGTAGCAAACTAAATCTTCGCACGCCAACGGTCTGTCGCGGAATGGACGGCCAAAGTGGGACAGGCCCAAGACCCTGGCGCGATGCAACATCTCACCTCCAACAGCAGCAGAAGCAGGCAAACGATCGCCGAGCTCGGCCTGGGGCTCACGGCCGTTGCGGTCTGGATCCGCCCCCATTTCTACTCCCAGTGTGGGGCCACGAAAATTGAAGACCCTTCTTTTCAGACTGAAGAAGAGTCTCGACATGAAACATCACCCATTCTTTCTCTCCAGAGATGCTGCTGGTCCCGCTGAGTTACTCTAGCTTGTGTCCATCTTCAAATGACTTCATGCGCTCCAGACGGCTGTGTGTACGCATGTAATCGCGCTCAACATTCGAGGGACCGTCGCTGTCACGTAATTTGCATGCCAAGGACACGTAAGTGGGACAGGCCCTTAACTGAGCAGTTTGAGGCGTGGAAGAAGCATGCAGTTGGGCTGCAAATTGTTGCTAATTTCCAAACTAAGTTCCAAACTGTACAAATAATGCTCTTACAAGAACTTTCCCTAAGGGAAATGAGAAAGTAACTGAGAGCAATGAACCTTGATTATTGTGTTTAAGAAGAAACTGCAGATGCTGGAAAATCAAAGGTAGACAAAAGTGCGGGAGAAACTCAGCGCGTGTAGCAGCATCTATGGAGCAAAGGAAATAGGCAACGTTTTGGGCCAAAACCCTTCTTCCGACATTATTCTTGTGTTTTCTAATCTTCAACCAGCCCATGTTATGCAGATCAATCTCAATTCAGTTTTGATTAAAGCTGCTGGCCCTGACGGCATCCCCGGGCGCGTGCTCAGGGTCTGTGCGGCGCAGCTGGCAGACGTCTGGACTGATATCTTCAACCTGTCACTTGCCCAGGCAGTTGTCCCCACGTGCCTTAAAACCACCTCCATCGTGCCAGTGCCAAAACACTCCACTGCGGCAAGCCTCAACGACTTCCGCCCAGTTGCACTTACCCCCATCATCACCAAGTGCTTCGAGAGGCTGGTCCTGGCACACCTCAAAAGCTGCCTACCCCCCACACTGGATCCCTATCAGTTTGCCTACCGCAAGAACAGGAGTACGGAGGATGCCATCTCAACGGCACTTCACTCCGCCCTCTCCCACCTCGACAACAGAGACACTAACGTAAGAATGCTGTTCATCGATTACAGCTCAGCATTCAACACCATTATACCATCAAAATTGATCGCCAAACTCGGTAATCTGTGCATCGCTCCTTCCCTCTGCAACTGGATACTGGACTTTCTAACCAACAGACCCCAGTCTGTTAGGTTAGACAAGCACACCTCTTCAACCCTCACCCTGAACACCGGCGTTCCACAGGGCTGTGTGCTGAGCCCCCTCCTCTACTCCCTCTTCACCTATGACTGCACACCTGTACATGGTACTAACACCATCATCAAGTATGCAGATGATACAACGGTGATTGGCCTCATCAGCAACAACGATGAGTCGGCCTACAGGGAGGAGGTTCAGCACTTAGCAGCATGGTGCGCTGACAACAACCTGACCCTTAACTCCAAGAAGACCAAGGAGCTCATTGTAGACTTCAGGAAGTCCAGGGGCGGCACGCACACCCCCATCCACATTAACGGTACGGAGGTGGAACGTGTTTCTAGCATCAGGTTCCTGGGAGTCAACCTCTCCGACGACCTCTCTTGGACCCACAATACCTCAACTCTGATCAAGAAGGCTCACCAGCGTCTCTTCTTCCTGAGGAGACTGAAGAAGGTCCATCTGTCTCCTCAGATCCTGGTGAACTTCTACCGCTGCACCATCGAGAGCATCCTTACCCACTGCATCACAGTTTGGTATGGCAACTGCTCTGTCTCCGACCGGAAGGCATTGCAGAGGGTGGTGAAAATTGCTCAACGCATCACCGGTTCCTCGCTCCCCTCCATTGAGTCTGTCCAAAGCAAGCGTTGTCTGCGGAGGGCGCTCAGCATCGCCAAGGACCTCTCTCACCCCAACCATGGACTGTTTACCCTCCTACCATCCGGGAGACGCTACAGGTCTCTCCGTTGCCGAACCAGCAGGTCCAGGAACAGCTTCTTTCCGGCGGCTGTCACGCTACTCAACAACGTACCTCAGTGACTGCCAATCACCCCCCCCCGGACACTTATTGTTATTTATTCAAATCATTTGCTGTGTCGCTCTTCCAGGGAGATGCTAAATGCATTTTGTTGTCTCTGTACTGTACACTGACAATGACAATTAAAATTGAATCTGAATCTGAATCTGAATCTGATACTGTTTCCTACACCAAAAGATGCCGAGGAAGATCAGTTGAAACTGGGAGACGAGGTAAGATCAGGTCACTTTGAAGTAGGCTTTACTTGGGGAGGATTTCTCATACCTGAGTTTCACTCAGGGGCAATGTCGGGGCAGTTTCCACTTCATTAGCTCGATCACGTAAAAAAACTACAGACAGATGGCAAATCTGTATTTTGGGACGAGGTAGGAAACTGAAAAACATGCAAACACCACACAGATAGCTTAAGGACACTCCTCATCAATCAAAGCGGTCAAGTCTGTGTGGAGCCTGCTCTATTTCTCATCTATTTATACCATGGAGGATGAATTGAGGACCAGCTTGGGGCAGTCAATGAAAGTGTCTTGAGAGCAGTCAGTGTTACGGATGAGGAGGTGCTGAAGGTCCTCACATGTACGAAAGTGGACAAATCTCCCGGGCATGATCAGATATATCCAAGGACACTGTAGGAAGCTGGAGAACAGATGCCCTGGCTGCGGTTCACAATAGACAATAGACAATAGACAATAGGTGCAGGAGTAGGCCATTCAATGTGATCATGGCTGATAAGCCCCAATCAGTACCCCGTTCCTGCCTTCTCCCCATATCCCCTAACTCCGCTATTTTAAGAGCCCTATCTACCTCTCTCTTGAAAGCATCCAGAGAACCTGCCTCCACCTCCCTCTGAGGCAGAGAATTCCACAGACTCACCACTCTCTGTGAGTAAAAGTGTTTATTTGTCTCAGTTCTAAATGGCTTACGAGTTGTTTTTAAATACGGGTGAGATGCCGGAAGACTGGAGGGTGGCAAATGTTGTGCATCTATTCAGGAAAGGCTGCAGGAAAAATCCCATGAAATGTAGGCCAGTGAGCTTAAGATCAGTGGGCGGAAAGTTACTAGAGGGAAAAGATATACATGCATTTAGATGGACGAGAGCTTATTGGTGATAGTCACCATGGTTTGTGTGCAGGGGAGATCATGTCTATGAATCTGATTGAGTTTTTTGAAGACCTGACCAAAAAGGTTGATAAGGGCAGAGCTGTAGACATTGTATGTATAGATTTCAGTAAGGTATTGAACAAGGTTCTGCATGGTAGGCCGCTCTGGAAGGTTAGATCCCATGGGATCCAAGGAGAGATAGCTGAATGGGTAGAATGGTGGAAGGTTGTTTTTCGGACAGGAGGCCTGTGACTAGTGGTGTGCCTCAAGGTTCAGGGCCCATTGTCACCCATATCAATGGTTCAGATGAGAATGTACATGGTATGATTAGCAAGTTTGCAGATGACACTAAAGTGGGTGGTTTTGCAGGTAGTGAAGATGGTTATCAAAAATTGGAGTAGGATGTTGATCAATTGGCCAGGTGAGGAAGTTTTGATGGAATTTAATACAGAGACATGTGAGGTGTCCTGCATTTTAGGCAGGGCATACACAGTGAATGGTAGGCTGTGGGGAGTGTTGTAGAGCAGAGGGATCTAGAAGTGCAGGCGCATGCTTACTTGAAGGTGGAGTTGCAGGTAGATAAGGTGGTCAAAAAGGCTTTTGGCACATCAATCAGAGTATTGAGTATAGAAGTTGGGAGGTCATGTTGCAGTTATACAGACGTTGGTGGTGCCACATTTAGAGTATAATGTTTAGTTTTGGTCACCATGTTATTGCAAAGATATCAAGCTGGTAAGGGTGTAGAGAAAGATGTTGCCAGGACTCAAGGATCTGAGCTTTAGCGAGAAGTTCAGGGAGCTTTAGGAAGAAGTTGACCAGGCTAGGACTTTATTCTAGGATTTAATTTGGGATCTTTTAGAGGTATACACAATCATGAAAGGAATAGATTGGGTAAATGCACAAAGTCTTTTTCCCAGATTTGGACAATTGAGAATTTGACATAGGTTTAAACGGAGGGGCAAAAGATTTAATAGGAACCTAAGGGGTAGCTTTTTTACACAAAGTGTGGTGGGAGTGTGGAACAAGCAGCCAGAGGAGGTAGTTGAGGCAGGGACCATCCCAATGGGACCATAAACACTAGACTAAGTGGGACCCATTGGGTCCCTGTCACACGGGAGGCCTGGTCCCCCAACGCAACCCTTTCTCCAATGCAATGTTCCACCACACTTGTTTCCCCAAAGCAATGGTGGGAGCGTTCTGTAGCCTGGGGATGGGGACGTCTTCAGGGAAGTAGCGTCCTGCAGCCAGGGGAGGGGGACAGCTTCAGGCGAGGCCTGTTGGGGGTGGATGTGGGGGGAGGAGGGGGTGTGTGGGGGGGATGGAGGTTAGGATTTGTAAGGATCGTTGAACAATCCCCGTTCCAGGCATCCACTGGCCCTATCTCCATTACATTGATGACTGTATCAGTGCTACCTCCTGCACCCTTGCAGAACTAATGGATTTAAATAACTTCACCACAAATTTCATCATGCACTCAAATATACTTGGACCATCTCCAACATCTCCCCCCCCGTTCTTGCTCATAGTCTCCATTACAGGAAATAAACTACTGACTGATGTCTATTACAAACCCACTGACTCCCACAACTATCTCAACTACACTTCTTCCCACCCTGCTTCCTGCAAAGACTCTATCACCTAATCCAAATTCCTCCGTCTACACCGCATCTGTGCCCAAGATGAGGTTTTCTTTACTAGAACATCTATGTCTTAATTCTTTAAGGAACGGGGTTTCCCTTTTCCCACCAAAAATCAGGCCCACACTCATGACTTCTCAGTGCCCTGCAGCTCTGCCCTTGGTCTCCCTCCCCCTAGTCACAACAGAGACAGAGTCCCCCCAGTCCTTACCTTCCACCCCACCAGCCATCGCATAACACACAAGATCCTCCGTAATTTCCTCCACCTCCAACGGGATCCCACCACTTGCCATAATTTCCCATCTCTACGCCTCATCTACTGTATCCATTGTTCAAGAGTGGACTCTTATACATCGGCGAGACCAAACGCAGACTGGGCGACTGTTTCAGGGAACACATTCATTCAGCCCGCCTGAATCAACCTGACCTCCTGGTTGCTGGACAATTTAATTCTCCTTCCCATTCCTCGTGTACACAGACCTTTCTGTCCTCGGTCTCCTCCATTTTCAGAGTGAGGCTAAATGCAATTTGGAGGAACAGCATCTCATATTTCACTTGGGCAGCTAAAGGGCCTGTCCTACCAGCATCCGACTCCATGCGATGAGCGCGATCAAACTAGAAGCGGGGGCCGCGCGGAGGTCAGGTGATCCCTGTATAGGGCCGTTCCTAACAGCATGCGCCTGCATGCGGCAAGCGCGACCAAACCGGCAGCGAGGGCCGCGCGGAGGTCGGATGAGGGGCGCAATGCGGCGCAAAGTGAGGCGAACTTGGAGCAAAGTTTTAAAGGTAAGTTCGCCAGGACAGAGAGGGACACGCAGAGAGGGCCATGGAGCCACACACATAGAGGGTCACAGAGGCACCTACAGAGAGGGTCACGGAGGCACGACGTCGAGACGTCGAGACGTCGAGATCGAAGTTGGACCGGCCCCGCGATGCCGGACGGCTCAAGCGACCACGTTAGGTCGCGCTCATCGCATAGGGTTGCATGCTGGTGGGACAGGCCCTTTACAGCCCAGTGGTATGAACATTGATTTCGTTTCGGAGTCACGTGAGTGACTTCGTGAAGAACCCGCCAGCACGCATGCGCGACATATCGTCGCTCGCATTTGCAGTCGACGGCTGGAGGTGGTGCGCGGCTCACCACCAGCCCTTCATAAGGGCCACTCAGGTAAGTACAGACAACCTTGAGTTGGTTGTTCCTGTTTGAGTATTTCTTCTCTCCAACAGGGACATGGACAAGAGGAGTACGGGCCGCAGGACATCCGGAAGGAGTTGCCGGCCACCTATCCCGGAGCTCCCTTCTACAGCACCCGCTGGACGGGCCGGGAAAAAGGCGCGTAAACCGGGGAGCCCTGTAGTCACAGGACCCGAATCACCGACACAGCTGAGCATTAGCGGGGTTCCCGCAGAGCAAGAAGTCGGTACAGCGCCGGAGCAGGTAGACCCTGACTCCATTTCATTATCGCCAACAGGATCGTTGGCACAGGCGAGCAAACGGGGTTCACGTGCTGCTGCACGGCCCTTCTCCCTGAGCCCTCATGGAGGAGCCAGGGATAGAGCTCGACAACCTAGCTCTTTTCGGGCAGAGGTTTTACCAGCAGCCGCAAGATTGCGGCCTGGTGAATCAGCGAGACCCGAGTCCACTGGCAGACCAGGAAGGGCCAGTGGAGACTCACCACCTAGTTGGACCAGGAGGAGTCACACAGGTGGAGTCTTGCCACGGTCACCGCTTCCCCCGCTGGGGGCGGGACGGGACCGTACGCCGTCTGGGTCCAGAAAAAGGACAGTCGGCAAGCCCGCGCGGATGTCGGGTCACCACGCTGCGGCGTTGGGTGCCGACTTCTCACCGCATATGCCCTCAGAGGCAGCCGGGCCTAGCTCAGCCAAAAGAAGGCGTATGAGCAGATCCGCGCGGGAGTCGTTCAGTTTCGCTGAGGCGGCTGGTAGCGACTTATCGTCACGGCACCGATATTACCTCGACGAGGTACGGGCCGATGATAGGAGCCTCAGAAGTTCCTTCGGACATGAGGACTCTGACCGCCCATTCACGCACGATGAAGGGCGCATAGATCGGATGGAGAGGATTATGGAACAAGTCCTGCTAAATCAAAGGCGGGAAACACACAGTTCCAGGGGACTCATGGACATATCCCCATCATCCATGGATAGCATGAGGCCAGAAGAAGAGGAGATCTTGGTACATGCTCCAGTAGCACCTGAGGTTCCCCAGGAAGAGCTCCTGGACGTGGCAGCCAAGTTTGGATTACCCGTATCATCGGGACAACCCCTCAATACCAAGCTGGCTGCTACCATAGATTTCCTCACCAACCATCAGCTACAGGAGGAGGTCCTTGCGAAGGCCATGGACAGACACAAGGCACCGGGTAATTGCAACTCGCTCAATGTGCCTATTGTGAACATGCCAATTTGGGGCAATATCAGCCCGGGCATTAGAGCTCAGGAAGTAAAATTGCAAAGAATCCTGAAATTATTCACATATGGGATTACCGCGTTTGCGAGGTCGGTGGATGGAGTGGACTTGAACACCGAACAGGAGGATGCTCTGGCACTACTTTGCAACACGCAATATGAGATCAATGCTTTTAGGAAAAGCATCATCAAGCCTACATTAAACCCCAAATTTGCGGGGCTATGCTGAGCACCTCCAACACCACCACCCAGACAGCTATTCGGAGAAGACCTCCCGAAGCAGGTCAAAGATTTAGATGACCATGCCAAGACAGTGGGTCTTATGAGGTCACACACCTTGACCAGACAAACGGCCAAGAAAACACCTTTTTTCAGGCCACGAGGTCAAACCGAAAGGCCAGCAAGGACCTACGTTCCGGCGCCTCCTCTATACCAACAGCCTCAACAGCCCAGGCCTTTTTTAGGGCTAGGCCCTCAACGGCCAGCATGGAAAATGCGGTTTCCACATTACCAGCGCAACCCAGCACCTCCACGTCCCACCAAACACGTCAGGGACCACCGATAACCATGAAGGTAAGGCGGTCTGGATTTCATGCACTTGCATGTCTAACCTCACATGTTGGGGGTAGACTACGGGGGTTTAAGGAGGCATGGGAAACCATTACCTCAGATGAGTTTATCTTACAAAGTATTCAAGGCTATGAGATTGAGTTCATAAATGGCCAAATTCCTCCACCTCAGCATATGCCGAATCGCAAATTTGCACTTTCCAGGAAGGAAACAGCAGTAGGCTATGCTGAAATTTTGATACTACAAGAGAAAGGCGTGATAGAAAGAACTACACATGAACCAATTGAATTTGTATCTAACATATTTACAAAAACCAAAAAAGATGGTGGATGTCGGGTCATTATAGATCTAACCCATTTGAATACCTTTGTAAAATATACCCATTTCAAAATGGACACGTTCGAAACAGCCAAATCTTTGATTTCTGAGGGCTGCTTCATGGCATGCATTGATTTAAAAGATGCATACTATTCAGTATCCATACAGAAACATCACAGGAAGTTCTTGAAATTTACCTGGATGGATCAACTTTGGCAATACAAAGCTTTGCCCAATGGGCTTACCACAGCCCCCAGACTGTTTACCAAATTACTCAAGCCAGTGCTAGCAACACTGAGGAGGCAAAATCATACGGTCATGGCTTATCTGGATGATATCCTAATTATTAGGCATACACTGGAATCAGCGAAATTGGCAGTTTCAGCCACTGTGGAAATATTTCAAAAAATGGGATTTATTATCCATCCAGATAAATCAAAGTTCTGTCCTTCACAGATCATGGACTATCTGGGGTTCACGGTAGATTCCAATCGCATGATTGCCACCATACCAACTAACAAAGTTGGGGATGTCATTCAAGCATGCAAGAACCTGGTCTGCGCCAGTATACCATCAATCAGACAAACTGCTAAGGTAGGGTTACACAAAAAGCTGGAGAAACTCAGCGGGTGCAGCAGCATCTAAGGAGCGAAGGAGATAGGCGACGTTTCGGGTCGAGACCCTTCTTCAGACAGTCTGAGGAAGGGTCTCGACCCGAAACGTCGCCTATCTCCTTCGCTCCTTAGATGCTGCTGCACCCGCTGAGTTTCTCCAGCTTTTTGTGTAACCCTTGATTCTCCAGCATCTGCAGTTCCTTCTTTAGCAAACTGCTAAGGTAATTGGGAAAATCGTAGCAGTTTTTCCAGCTGCTCAATTCGGACCTTTACATTATCAAAATTTACAAAGATCCAAGATTTCAGCATTAATATTGAATGCTGGACATTTTGATAGACCTATGCAGCTGCCACTTAAGGCAAAAATTGAGTTACAATGGTGGATTGACAATATCCATAACTCATTCAAACCCATCATTGTGCCTCGTCCGGTGGTATACTTACAAACAGATGCAAGCTCCCATGGCTGGGGAGCTACGGACAACAACACTAGTTGTGGGGGCAGATGGGACTCACTTGAATCTACCCTTTTGTTAGCACAAGGGATAAATTATTTGGAGATGCTAGGGGCAGTCCACGGACTTAGAGCTTATTGTTCAAACATTACTGACACTCATGTCCGTCTCCAAATAGACAACACCACTGCGGTGGCATATCTAAATCATATGGGCGGTACCAGGTCAATTTCATGTGATGAATTGGCTAATACAATTTGGCTCTGGTGCATACAACGGAATATTTGGATTTCAGCTACCTATTTACCAGGTAAGCTCAACACAGTGGCGGACACCAGGTCACAGAAATTTAATGACAACATCGAGTGGATGTTGAATCCCCAAATATTCGTCAAAATTACAGCCAAATTTGGTAAACCGGATATTGACCTTTTTGCGTCACGGTTCAACCATCAGGTACCAACATACGTATCATGGGAACCAGATCCTGGGGCAATGGCGATGGACGCTTTCTCGCTAGACTGGGGGAAATGTTTTTTCTATGCATTTCCTCCATTTTGCCTCATCAGTCGGGTATTGCGGAAAATCCAGCTAGATGCTGCTAATGGCATTCTTATCATACCCGACTGGCCTACACAGTCATGGTATCCGGTGGTCCTTGGTATGATCAGTCAACCATGGGTCCTCTTAGAGGGTTGCCCACAATTGGTGACGAACCCTGTTACAGGGGAACCACATCCCTGCCATAGTCACTTGAATTTATTGGCTTGCAGGATTTGAACAGACCATTACTGCAGTATGGTCTCTCATCAAGGACTATGGATACCATGGGAGCATCATGCAGGGAGTCCACAAGACGGCAATATTTATCGCACATCAGAAAATGGGAAACCTACTGCGGCCGCTTGGACATTGCATATGACTCCGTTTCAATCACAGATGTGCTGGAATTCCTTGCGGGGTTACACCATGACGAACACCTCAGCTACAGTGCCATCAATAGCGCCAGGAGTGCACTATCATCCTACCTCAATATTGAGGTAGGATCCAATAAACTGGTGTCCAAACTGATGCGGGGAATATTTAATTCCAACCCGCCAAGACCCCGTTACAACATCACCTGGGACATTGGGAAAGTACTGACCCTACTCAGGACGTGGTCGCCCATGGCTGGGCTTGAATTGGACAAACTCACCATGAAGCTGGTGATGTTATTGGCACTTACTTCGGCACAAAGGGTACAGACTCTTCACAAGGTCAAGATTGACAGAATGATCTCTACCCCAGAGAAGGTTATTTTCTTCGTTGATGAATTGCTTAAGCAGCATAGACCTGGATTCACAGGGCTGCAGCTGGTGTTTCCAGCATACCCCGCTGATGCTAGGCTATGTTTAGCCACCCATATCCGCCACTATATTAGAGTGACGCGGAAATTAAGGGGAATGGAGCAATACCTGCTAATCAGCCACAAAAAACCTCACCATAGAGTGACGGTACAGACAATCTCCAGATGGCTCAGGATCGTTTTGAATGAAGCAGGTATTGATACTAATGTCTTTAAATCCCATTCCACCAGGGCTGCATCAACGTTGGCGGCAAAGGTCATGGAGGTGTCCATGGACCATATTCTTGCCACAGCGGGATGGGCCAGGGAAGCCACCTTTCAGCGGTTTTATAATAAACCTGTTACCGCTCCTGGAATGTTCGGAGAAGCCGTGCTGAATGCAGGCCGAGAACATATGACTACTCCCCAGTGAGGGGTTTTTCTTTTTGTTATTATTAATAAATATTATTATTTTTCAGAATAAGCAGTCTGAAAATTTGATTACTCCTGTCCATCCTTACAGTGGCGTGTGTGATAGCATGGACGTTGTCCAGGGCATGAAATCACAGAGCTTTGAAGTCTTCACGAAGTCACTCACGTGACTCCGAAATGAAATAGTAAGATTAAACGAGAACTTACCAGATTGAAGTTTGATGTTTATTTTATGAGGAGTTGCGATGAGGGATTTCGTGCCATCCGCTCCCAACCCTCGATCATAAAGTCAACTGGTAACTAGAGTCTCTTCAATCTTACTATAACAAGTCATTTCTTTGGTTGTTGGTTCTGTGATTCCACACCGCTGCTTTGAAGAATGTCGCGCATGAGTGCTGGCGGGTTCTTCACGAAATCCCTCATCGCAACTCCTCATAAAATAAAGATCAAACTTCAAACTGGTAAGTTCTCGTTTAATCTTACTATTTCTCTCACTTCAGGTGGCCCTGCTATTCCCTCTCTCTCTATCCCTCCCCCACCCAAGCCGCACCAGCTTCTCATTTTCACCCTACAAACAGCTTACAATAACCTGTTTCCTTAATCATCACTATTTTTTGCATATATTTCTTTCATTGTTCTTTATCTCTCCATATCATCGTCTATATCTCTCGTTTCCCTTATCCTTAATCTGTCTGAAGAAGGGTCTCGACCAGAAACCTTCTCTCCAGAGATGCTGCCTGACCTGCTGAGTTACTCCAGTTTTTTGTGTTTCGAGAGATATGGGCCAAATGTAGGCAGGTGGGACAAGTGTAGATGGGACATATTGGTCGGCGTGGGCAAGTTTTGCCGAAGGGCCTGTTTCCACACTGTCTCACTCTATGACTCTGACTATGGCACTGGTCTCTGCCACAGTGAGGCAGGCAGCAGGTTCCCCTCATTGCGGCACCGAGAGGCTCATTTTAAAACATCATTGGACAGATCATTAATGCCACTTTACACCATAACATTGATGCAGTTGAATTTCTAGTCCCGGGATTTATGTTGGAAAAGGAGGAAAAAATATCCACCTTTATGATATATGTCCCTCATGGAAATGTTATCTCAATATTGTTATGTTAAGGGGCTGTCCCACTTGTGACTTAATCTGCAAGTTCTGGTGAGTTTGTCCTCGACTCATGCTCGCAGCATGGTCGACACGAGGTCCTAGGAGGTCTTTGTAACTCTCCTCCATGCTCGAGAGTAGTCCCCGTGTACTCAAGGCCTCAGCTAGGTCGTGGCATATTTTTCAACATGTTGAACAATGCCCACGAGTTAAAAAAGGTCACTATGGAACAAATCGATACTTTTTTAAATCGTAGGTTTAGTTGAAGTAGGTCGTAGTAGGTCGGCATGTTATTCGTAGGTAATCGAGGGTAGTCAAAGGTAATTGAAGGTAGTCATATTTCAACATAGTCGAAGGGAGGTCGAAGGAGATCTAAGGAGGTCGTCTTCATTCTCCACTATTCGGTGTCCAATTTTCCCGAGGCTAGAGGAAGCTAGTTGACGCTAGTCTTCAACATAGGAGGTCGAAGGAGGTCTTCAACGTGACATTTTTTCAAACTCTCCTAAACTCGCCAATTAGGGCTGTCCCACCTAACTCGCCAATTAGGTGGGACAGCCCCTTTAATTTAGTTTAGATTACGGATGCAGTGTGAAAACAAGCCCTTTAGCCCACGTCGCACATCAATCACCGGAACACTGGGCCTATTTTATCTCACTTTCACATCTTACACACAAGGGGCAATTTGCAAAAGCCAATTCTGACAGTCAGAACCTTTCTCCCAGGGGGAAAATGTCCAACACTGGAGGGAAATACTAGAAGGTGAGAGGGGGAGTTGAATGGAGATATGCGGGTCAGGTTTTTTACACAGAGGTTGGTTGGGGCCTGGAATGCATTTCCAGGGTTGGTGTTGGAGACAGGTTTGATAGCAGAATATACACTTAGAGGCTTTTAGGTAGGCACATGGAATGCAGGAATAGAGAGATATGGATCATGAGTATGCAGAAGTTCAGCTAGACATCATGTTCAGCACATGCATTATGGGTCTCAGGGCCCTTTCCTACGCTGTACTGTTCAATGTTCTATGTTCCACGTCTTTGGAATGTGGGAGAAAACAGGAGCACCTGGAGAAATACCACACAGTCACATGGAGAACGTACAAACTCTGCGTGGATATTACTCGTAGTCAAGATCGAACCTGGATCTCTGGCACTGTGAGGCAGTAGCTCCACTGTGCCACCCTAAACAGTTAGTGAAACAATTAGCTGACACTATGTACCAACATAAACAAGTGGAAGACAAGCCAAACATAAATAAACCATCCATTGTGTATTAAACACGGCCACTTCCCCATTGAAGGAAAATTGTGTTCCCTAGATTACTTTTTTTTTTGTTAAATTTTTTTATTAATTAGAAGTAACTACATAATGTTCCCTAGTTTACAACGGTGACAACACTTGACTGGTTACCAAGCTCTCAGATCTGGTTCTCTGCGCATCCTTCTGCAATTGTATCCACGACTTCCTCATTCACAGACCACAGTCTGCCCAAAGATCTATGCATTAGCTTTCCTAACTCTATTGTACTCTAACCTTCATGGTTTTTTAAATGGACAAGGATCAGTGAACACTGATTCCATGTGGGCCCAGGAGAAGTATGGATGTCTCCCAATCCTCTCTATAACTCTTGCTCAGCACCACTATGAATTTGAAATCTGTGAATTTGAATCTTACTCAGAGACTTCCATCACAGCGAGGAATGTGGAGGAATCACTGAGGTGGATGTTTATGTTAAAATGTATTTTGTGTGTTCCGCTGCTTTTTATTTGTATGACAGACTTGGTAAATGAAATTCCTCGTATGTTGCAAAACATATTTGGCTAATAAAATATTATTGTGATTGCGATTGTGATTGTGAGAATTCAATGCAAGTATCAAGTTTAGGCTCCAGTACTTTACTGAAAGAATTCTACACTGTCAGTGATGCTTTCTGTTAGATCAAGTGGCAAAGCTCTCTACTCTCTCAGGTGTAGCGTTTAAGCCTGGCCAGGACTCCTGTCTCGGGTGTAAGGAGCAAACTGGGCCATGCGTTCCCTCATCTTTTGTTTTTATACTATCCCTGATTTCCCTTGTATCCATGGATGCACCACCTTCCCCGATTTATTATTTTGCCAAACTGGTATGAACAATTTTTGTACTTCATCCATGCAGTCTTTAAATGTCTTCCATTGCACATCCACTGTCAACCCTTTAAGAGTCACCTGCCAGTCTATCTTGGCCAATTCACATCTCATACCTTCAAAGTTACCTTTGTTCAAGTTCAGAACCCTTGTTTCTGACTTAATTTTGTCACTCTCCATCCTAATGAAGAACTCAACCATATTATGGTCACCCTTGCCCAAGGGGCCACGCACAACAAGACTGCTAACTCACCCTTCCTCATTACTCAATACCCAGTCTAGAATAGCCTGCTCTCTCGTTGGTTCCTCCACATGTTGGTTGAGAAAACTATCCCGCATACATTCCAAGAAATCCTCTTCCTCAGCACCCCTGCAATTTGATTCACCCAATCTACATGCAGATTGAAGTCACCCATAATAACCGTGTTACCCTTGTTACACGCATTTCTAATTTCCTGTTTGATGCCATTCCCAACTCCACTACTACTGTTAGGTGGCCTGTACACAACTCCCACTAGCGTTTTCGGCCCCTTAGAGTTTCGCAGCTCTACCCATATCGATTCCACATCCTCCACGCTAATGTCCTTCCTTTCTATTGCATTAATCTCCTCTCTCACCAGCAATGCTACCCCACCTCCTTTTCCTGTTCGTCTATCCCTCCTGAATATTGAATATCCCTGGATGTTCAGCTCCCAGCCTTGGTCACCCTGGAGCCATGTCTCTGTGATCCCAACTATTGCATAGTCATTAATCGCTATCTGCACCTTCAACTCATCCACCTTATTACGAATGCTCCTCGCATTGAGACACAAAGCCTTCAGGCTTTTTTTTACAACACTCTTACTCCTTATACAATTATGTTGACAAGTGGCCCCTTTCACATCGATCCCTATTACACTTGGCCATACTCTCCTATCCCTTTGTGAGCTTTCTTTCCCGTTAATTCTGGGGTCATTAACCATCCCTTTACTCTCTTTCCCTCTAACTCCATCCTCGACTATCTCATTTGACACCCCACCCCCCTTATTCAGTTTAAAACCATCTGTGTAGCATCCGTGTAGCATCTTCCCGGCCCGTTTCAGACACCGTTTTCAGTGGAGGGCATCCATGGCAGGGAGCGGGGCACCGATGATGTACTGGGCGGTTTTCACCACCTGTTGTAGTGCCTTGCTATCTGCTACGGTGCAACTGCTGTACCATACCGTAAAGCAGGTGGTCAGGATGCTTTCGATGGTACAGCGGTAAAAGTTGGTCAGGATCTGGGGGGACAGGTGGGCTTTTTTGAGCCTCCTCAGAAAGTAAAGGCGCTGCTGTGCCTTTTTGATCAGCTTGCAGGTGTTGAGGGACCAGGACAGATCCTCCGAGATGTGTACCCCGAGGAATTTGTAGTTGGAGACCCGCTCCACCTCCGACCCGTTTATATGGATGGGGGTATGTCTGCCCCCTCTGTTCTTTCTAAAGTCAACAATGATTTCCTTCCTCTTCTGGGAGTTGAGGACGAGGTTATTGTTGGCACACCAGGTAGTCAGGTGCTGGACCTCCCCCCTGTAGGCTGACTCGTCGTTGTCGCTGATCAGTCCTACCACCGTGGTGTCATCGGCAAATTTTATGATGGCGTTGGAGCCATACTTAGGGATGCAGTCATGGGTGAAGAGGGAGTAGAGGAGAGGGCTGAGCACACAGCCCTGTGGCACGCCGGTGTTCAGTGTTATAGTGGAGGACGTGAGGTTGTTGACCCTAACAGACTGTGGTCTGTTAGTGAGGAAATCCAGTGTCCAATTGCAGAGGGAGGTGGAGATGCCAAGACCGCTGAGTTTGGTGATCAAGCTAGCGGGTATGACAGTGTTAAAGGCGGAGCTGAAGTCAATGAACAGCAGCCTGATGTAGGTGTTGTTGCTGTCCAGGTGGGTCAGGGCAGAGTGTAGGGCCGCTGATATGGCGTCCTCTGTAGACCTGTTTGTCCGGTAGGCAAACTGATGGGGGTCCAGTGTGGGGGGGGAGCTGGCTTTGAGGTGAGCCAAGATCAGCCGCTCAAAGCACTTGGTGATGACAGGGGTGAGTGCCACTGGCCGGAAGTCGTTGAGATTCCCTGTCGCTGATTGTTTGGGCACTGGCACAATGGTAGATGTCTTGAGGCAAGTGGGGACGACACCCTGGGCCAGTGACAGATTGAAAATGTCAGTGAGGACCAGGGATAGTTGTCCAGCACATGCCCTGAGCACCCGCCCGGGGATGCCATCGGGGCCGGCAGCTTTGTGCTCATTCACCTTGCTCAGTGCGTCTTATACAGCAGAGGTGGAGAGACTGAGGGGTTGTTCATTCGGGGGTGGAGCAACTTTGATGGCTGAAGTTTTGTTGTCCCGGTCAAAGCGAGCATAGAAATGGTTTAGCTCATCAGGAAGGGAGGCGTTGTCTGGGGGGGGGGGGTGTTGACTTTATGGTAGACGGCAATGGATTTGATTCCTTGCCACATGCGCCTGGGGTCAGAGTTGTTTCGGAAATGCTCCTCGATCCGCCGTTTGTGATTGAGTTTAGCATTCCTAATTCCCTTTTTCAGATTGGCCCTGGATGAGCTGCATCCCTCAGCGTTGCCAGATTTAAAAGCGGCGTCTCAAGCCTTCAGCAGGAGTCTGACCTCCCTGCTCATCCACAGCTTCTGGTTAGGGAAGGTCTTTATCACTTTATGGGTAGTGACGTTATCAGTGCAGAATTTTATGTAGTCCAGAACGGTTGAGGTGTATGAATTTATGTCCACATGGGAGTTAAAGGTGGCCTGGGTGGCAAACAGACTCCAGTCTGTTTGCTGAAACTGTTCCTGTAAAACAGAGACAGCCCCCTCAGGCCAGACCTTCACTGTCCTCACGGTAGGTTTCACACGTCTGATCAGAGGTGTGTATTTGCGGAGCAGGAACAGAGAGAGGTGGTCAGACTGTCCCAGTTGGGGGAGGGGGAGGGCTTTGTATGCTTCTGCAATATTGGTGTATACTAGGTCCAGAATATTGTTACCTCTGGTTGGGCAGGAGACATGTTGGTGGAATCTGGGGAGCACCGTTTTAAGGTTGGAGTAGTTAAAATCGGCAGCAACAATAAAAGCCCCCTCTGGGTGGGCAGTCAGTAGTTTGCTGATAGCAGCTTGCAGCTGTTCCATTGCAAGCCTGGCATTAGTGTCCGGGGGTACATAGACAGCAGTGATGACAGTCGATGTAAATTCCCTGGGCAGATAGAAGGGCCTGCACTTTAACATCAGGTATTCCAGGTCAGCAGAGCAGTGGCTACCAATCCTGACAGCGTCTGCACACCATGAGTTGTTCACATAGATGCACAGTCCGCCGCCCTTGGTCTTACCGGAGTCCTCCGTAGATCTATCAGCCCTGAAGACAGTGCTCCCCTCCAGCTCGATGGCGTTGTCCGGAATGTTGTCGGTGAGCCATGCTTCGGTGAAGACCATGGCGTTGCAGTTGGCGATCCGTCTGTGTGTGGTGATGCGCAGCCGTAGTTTGTGGGTTTTACTCACCAGGGACCGGACATTCGTGAGGAAAATGCTCGGCAGAGCTGGCTGGTGCGGATTTGATACCAGCCTAGCTCGGTAGCCTCTGCGCTTGCCACGTCTTTGTTTGCGGTCCCTGCGCCGCCTCCGGGCACTTCCTGTCGGGGGAGCTGGTCCGCTAGACCACGATGTCCTGACGATCCCTGGCATCAGTTGAAAGTCGCTTCTGGGGCTCGTTGCGTAGAGACGGCCAAGCTCCAGTAGCTCCTGACGGCCGTACAGAGTCTTCGCTCGAGTGCTCCGGGCAAAAACTAAGGTAATTGTTAACAGGAAGAAAACTGAATTGCTAAAACTACGGAGACGTAGAGCCTCGCGTTGTGCATGCGACGCCATCTTGGGGAGCCACACAGGGGCCTGAAATCTGCAACATCCAGGCTCAGGAACAGCTTCTTCCCCACAGCCACCAGACTATTAAACACAACTTCATACAAACTCTGAAATATAATAGCCTATTGCACATTATCTGTTTATTTATGTGCGTTTATATATATATATATATATATATATATATATATATATATATATATATATGGTCTATGCTATATAGACACACTGATCTGTTATGTATTTATGCCTAAAATATTCTGTTGTGCTGCAGCAAGCAAGAATTTCATTGTCCTGTCTGGGACACATGGCAATAAACCCTGTTGACTTGACTTGGTGTACAACTCTGGCACATCCTGATTTTATGAAAGACATTATGCAAATGTGTTATTGCCGGAGCAACTCTCCAAGGACCACAGCCAATCTGCAACCAACCAGCAAATTGGTTTTGGGCACACAATTGACACTTGCACCTGACATAAATGTATTCAGACAAAGCCTGTGGTCAAGTGTAGCCAACGTTTGGAGGGCTAGTTTTGCAAATTATTTTTCTATTTATACATTTTGGGACATCTTGGGAACACTTTCAGCAAAACAATGCTGTTACCTTTTCTGCCTTGTGACAGATCAACACTTCAGTGTTTATTTTTCTGTACAGCAAGCACTTTCTGCCGGAGAATCAATAATAATTATAAAACGGTACCATTGTATGCTGGTGGTTGATAATTGAATAAGCATTGACTCCCTGCCTCCTCATTAGCGGAGAGATTTTTGTTAATCAGTCTTCACTTGGTCGTATCTTAAGAACTATTTGATAATGAGCAATCTTGCCTAACTGCAAGCCTTGCAGATACACAGCCCTATTCAACTAAAACTAAAAGTATTGAAACCTGCACTTCTATCTTCTGCAGTTTAAACTTAGAGGTTTATGTTAGTGGCATGGGTAAACCACAAGCCAATGAAAAATCACAAATTGGTGAATTATTCTTGCACTAAACTTTCCTGCCTGCGCTTGATCCAAATCCCTCTAAACCCATCCAATCTATGTACATGTCTAACTGTTTCTTAAATGTTGGCTCAACTACCTCCTCTGGCAGCTTGTTCCATACACACACCATTTGTGTGAAAAAGTTACCCCTCAGATTCCTCTTAAACCTTTTCCCCTCCATCTTAAACCTGTGTCCTCTGGTCCTAGATTCACTAGCTCTGGACAAGAGCCTCTGCATCTACCCGATCTATTCCTCTTATGATTTTATACACCTCCATAAGATTAGCCCTCATCTTCTTGGTTCTTGGTTACTTGGTCCTCCAAAATATTCCAACTGGAATTTAAACTGGAGGTGGTGAAGGGAGGGGTTTAGCCAGAGAGGGTTATTGGGAAGAAAATGTAGTTGCATCCGGCTGGGCAACCGTGGCTTGGTGGAGATTATTCCATGCTTTAATAGTGCGTGGAAAGAACAAATTGCTGTACACATCTGTCTTTGATGCTGGGACCACAAATTGGATCGAATGCCCTCGTCTGCTCCTAATTAGTTTGGGGTTGGTGTAGGTCTTGTGATCTATGTCGAGTTGACCATTTAACATTTTGTAAAAACAGGTCAAACGGTGAGCTTCACGTCTGTCTTGGAGAGGGTTCCACCCCAGAGAATTCAGAAGTTTGGTGACACTCGCTTCTCTCTCGTAGGTGTTAGTAACAAATCGAGCGTCCTGTCTTTGGACACGTTCGATGGATGCAATGTTTTTATCTGTGTATGGGTCCCAAGCTGCAACTGCGTAGTCCAGATGAGGTCTAACGAGGGTGAAATACAGCTTCTCCTTGACAGAAGCTGAACAATGATGGAAGTTGCGTCTCAGGAAGTTTAGGACACCTGTTGCTTTCACTATTACATGATGAGTCGGACCATTCCAACGTAGATCATTCTGTAATTTGATGCCAAGATACTTGGTTTGCTTGGATTCTTCAAGGGTGACACCAAGTATGTTGTAAGATGTGACGCCTGGATTCCGCTTTCTGATGACACGCATGGTTTCGCATTTGGAAGGGTTGAACTGCATGCCCCATTGTTGTGACCACTCAACCATAGTATCGAGATCCTTTTGTAGAGCATCTTCATCATCAGCTGACTTAATTGGACGGTACAGCAAACAATCATCAGCGAATAGTCTGGTCGTACTTGCGACTTTTTCATGGATGTCATTGATGTAAAGCAAAAATAGGTGTGGGCCAAGTACTGTGCCCTGGGTGTACCACTCAACACTGGGTGCCAATTGGAGCTCTTTCCGTTCACACACACGCGCTGAAGACATTTTGTCAGGAAACTGGCAATCCATCGTTTCGTGTTGGAACGAATACCGTAGAAATCAAGCTTCCAAAGCAGTCTCTAGTGTGGGATGACATCAAATGCTTTAGAAAAGTCCAGTACAACTAAATCCATGATGACATTACTGTCAAGGTGCTTGGCCAGGTCATTTGTTGTCAGGATAAGCTGAGACTCGCATGATCTATGCCTCCTAAATGCATGTTGGTTGTCGGCAAGAATATTATGTTTGCTCATGTGACGCATCAGATTATAACCATATAACCATATAACAATTACAGCACGGAAACAGGCCATCTCGGCCCTTCAAGTCCATGCCAAACAACTTTTTTCCCTTAGTCCCACCTACCTGCACTCATACCATAACCCTCCATACCCTTCTCATCCATATGCCTATCCAATTTATTTTTAAATGATACCAACGAACCTGCCGCCACCACTTCCACTGGAAGCTCATTCCACACCGCTACCACTCTCTGAGTAAAGAAGTTCCCCCTCATGTTACCCCTAAACCTCTGTCCCTTAATTCTAAAGTCATGTCCTCTTGTTTGAATCTTCCCTATTCTCAAAGGGAAAAGCTTGTCCACATCAACTCTGTCTATCCCTCTCATCATTTTAAAGACCTCTATCAAGTCCCCCCTTAACCTTCTGCGCTCCAGAGAATAAAGCCCTAACTTATTCAACCTATCTCTGTAACTTAGCTGTTGAAACCCAGGCAACATTCTAGTAAATCTCCTCTGTACCCTCTCTATTTTGTTGACATCCTTCCTATAATTGGGCGACCAAAATTGTACACCATACTCCAGATTTGGTCTCACCAAATCGCCAAATACCAAATTAGTATCAATGATATCCTCCTGCACTCCAAGGAACAGAGTCCCAGCTTATTTAACCTCTGTCCATAGCTCAGACCCTCTAGTCCTGGCAACATCCTCGTAAATCTTCTCTGTACCCTTTCCGGCTTGACAACATCTTTCCTATAACATGGTGCCCAGAACTGAACACAATACTCTAAATGCGGCTTCACCAACATCCTATACAACTGCAACAAGACCTCCCAACTTCTATACTCAATACTCTGACTGATGAAGGCAAAAGAACCAAAAGCCTTTTTAACCACCCTATCTACCTGCTACTCTACCTTCACGGACCCATGCACCTGCATTCCTTTGCTCTGCAACACTACCCAGAGCCCTACCGTTCATAGACTTCCTAAAATGCAACACCTCACATTTTCTGTATTAAATTCCATCACAATTTCCTCATCCCACCTGGCCAACCTGCTACAAATTTTCTCACCCATCTTTACTATCTGCAAAACTACCCACTTTTGTATCATCAGCAAACTTGATAATCCTGCCATGCCTGTTCACATCCAAATCATTGATATAGATAACAGACAGTAACAGGCCCAGCACCGAATCCTGAGGCACACCACTAGCCACAGGCCTCCAGTCCGAGAAGCAACCTTCCACCATCTCCCTCTGCTTCCTTCAATGAAGTAAATTTTCTATCCATTCAGCTATCTAACCATATAACCATATAACAATTAAAGCATGGAAACAGGCCTTGCCGACCATTTATTTTCCCCTAGTCCCAACTACCTGCACTCAGACCATACCCCTCCATTCCCTTCCCGTCCATATACCTATCCACTTTACTTTTAAATGTTAAAATCGATCCTGCCTCCACCACTTCTGCTGGAAGATCATTCCACACAGCCACCACTCTCTGAGTAAAGAAGTTCCTCCTCATGTTACCCCTAAACTTCTGTCCCTTAATTCTCATGTCATGCCCTCTTGTTTGAATCTTCCATGCCCTCAATGGGAAAAGCTTATCCACGTCAACTCTGTCTATCCCTTTCATCATTTTAAAGATCTCAATCAAGTATCCCCTTAACCTTCTGCACTCCAAAGAATAAAGACCCAACTTGTTCAACCTTTCTCTGTAACTTAGTTGTTGGAACCCAGGCAACATTTTAGTAAACCTCCTCTGTACTCTCTCTATTTTGTTGACATCCTTCCATCGACCAAAACTGTACACCACACTCCAGAATTGGTCTCACCAATGCCTTGTATAATTTTAACATTACTTCCCTACTCCTATATTCAATGCTCTGATTTATAAAGGCCAGTACACCAAAAGCTTTCTTTACCACCCTATATACATGTGATTCCACCTTCAGGGAACTATGCACAGTTATTTCTAGATCCCTCTGTTCCACAGCATTCCTCAATTCCCTACCATTTACCATGTACGTCTTATTTTGATTTGTCCTGCCAAGATGTAGCACCTCACACTTATCAGCATTAAACTCCATCTGCCATCTTTCAGCCCACTCTTCCAAATGTCCCAAATCTCTCTGTAGACTATGAAAATCTACCTCATTATCCACAGCACCACCTATCTTAGTATCATCTGCATACTTACTTATCCAATTTTCCACCCCATCATCTAGATCATTGATGTACATGACAAACAACAGTGGACCCAACACAGATCCCTGAGGCATCCCACTGGTCACCGGCTTCCAACCTGACAATCAGCCATCCACCATTACTCTCTGGCATCTCCCATTCAGCCACTGTTGAATCCATCTTGCTACTCCACCATTAACAGCCAAAGATTGAACCTTCTTAACCAACCTTCTATGAGGAACCTTGTCAAAGGCATTACTGAAATCCATATAGACACATCCACTGCTTTACCCTAATCAATTTCCCTAGTAACCTCTTCAAAAAATTCAAGGTTTGTCAAACATGACCTTCCAGGCACAAATCCATGTTGATTGTTCTTGATCAGACCTTGTTTATCCAGATGCTTATATATATATATATATATATATATTATCTCTAAGTATCCTTTCCATTAATTTGCCCACCACTGACGTCAAACTAACAGGTCTATAATTGCTAGGTTTATTCTTTGAACCCTTTTTAAACAATGGAACAACATGCGCAGTACGCCAATCCTCCGGCACTATTCCAGTTTCAAATGACATTTGAAATATTTCTGTCATAGCCCCTGCTATTTCTACACTAACTTCTCTCAATGTCCTAGGGAATATCCTGTCAGTACCTGGAGACTTATGCACTTTTATATTTTTCAAAAGTGTCAGTACTTCCTCCTCTTTGAATCTCATAGTTTCCATAGCTACTCTACTTTTTTCCCTTACCTCACAGAGTTCAATATCCTTCTCCTTGGTGAATACCGAAGAAAATAAATTGTTCAATATCTCCCCCATCTCTTTTGGCTCTGCAGATAGCTGTCCATTCTGGCTCTCTAATGGTCCAATTTTATCCCTCGTTATCCTTTTGCTATTAATATAGCTGTCGAAAGCCTTTGGATTTACTTTCACCTTTCTTGCCAAAGCAACCTCATATCTTCTTTGAGCTTTTCTTATTTCTTTCTTAAGATTCTTTTTACATTCTTTATACTCATCTAGCACCTCATTTACTCCATGCCTCCTATAATTATTGTAGATTTCTCTCTTTTTTTCGAACCAAGTGTTCAATTTCCCTTGAAAACCATGGCTCTTTCCGATTTTTACTATTTCCTTTCAACCGAACAGGGACATAAAGATTCTGTACTCTTACAATTTCCCCTTTAAATGTCCTCCATTTTTCTTCTACATCCTTCCCATCAAACAAAATGTCCCAATTCACTCCTTTTAAATCATTACGCATTCCCTCAAAGTTAGCCTTTCTCCAATCAAAAATCTCAACCCTAAGTCCAGTTCTGACTCTCTCCATAATTATATTGAAACTAATGGTATTGTGATCACTGGTCCCGAAGTGCTCACCAACGCATACCTCCATCACCTGACCTGCCTCATTTCCTAACAGGAGGTCCAGCACTGCCCCTTCTCTGGTCGATACCTCTATGTATTGCTGCAAAAAACTATCCTGCGCACATTTAACAAACTCCAAACCATCCAGCCCATTTACAGAATGTGTTTCCCAGTCTATTTTTGGAAAATTGAAATCTCCCACAATCACTAATGGATATCTCTCCTTGGATCCCATGCAATCTAACCCTCCAGAGCAGCCTACCATGCAGAACCTTATTGAATGCTTTGCTGAAGTCCATATATACAAGATCTACAGCTCTGCCCTCATTGACCTTTTTGGTCACATCTTCAAAAAACAGATTTGTGAGACATTACCTCCCATGTACAAACTCATGCTGACTATCCCTAATCAGCCCTTGTCCATCTAAATGCCTCTATATACTATCGGTCAGAATACTCTCCAGTAACTTTCCAACTACAAATGTTAAACTCACTGGCCTATAGTTCCCAGTATTTTCCCTGCAGCCCTTTTTAAATAGAGGCACAACATTTGCCACCCTCCAGTCTTCTGCCACCTCTCCTGTATTTAAAGACAACATAAATTTCAACCATGAATCATGCAATTTCCTTTCTTGTTTCCAACAATGTCCTCAGATATATATGATCAGGCCCTGGAGATTTGTCTAGCTTTACATGCGATAATAC
This sequence comes from Raja brachyura, assembly GCA_963514005.1. The sequence goes on along the minus strand of OY740801.1, from coordinate 45,777,331 downwards.
CTTCAGCACCTCTTCGACGTAACACCGACTGCTCTCGAGACACTTCCATTGACTGCCCCAAGTTCCTCCATCCTCCTGTCTTTCTCCTCAGTAAATACAGTAGAGACATAACTCAGAGGACTTTGCCCATCTCTTGTGGCTCCGCACAGAGGTGACTGCTTTGATTCCTGAAAGATCCCACTCTCTCTCCAGTTACCCTTATCCCCCTTATGTATTTATAAAATCTCGTGGGGTTGTCCTTAATGCTAACCGCCAGAGCTATCTCATGGCCCCCATTTTGCTCTTCTGATTTCCTTGTCATAAATTTGAGATAATGAAATGAAATTACGATATTAAGTAAACACACGTGTGTGAATAGGAGATCATTAAATTGCTTCAAGCTGGGAAAGATCTGCGTCCACTCACATGTCTGTGAACTTTCTCATGGGTGGAATCAACGTGAAAATAAATGCTACTTATTTTGAACTGTAAAAACATTAATTGTTAAATGTGACGTTGAAATTTCAATGCTTGTCACCTGTATTTAAATTCATCTTCTCTACAGAAAGATTTACTTTCATAAGGGTTCTAAATGGCCTTCAAGCGGTACACAGGCCTTAATACGCATTTATTCACTTCAACAGGATTGTCACATAGGTCAGGATTTCAGATCTAAAGCATTTGCAGTATTTTCCTTGTGGATAAGAAATGTCACCTCCTTTGTTTATTTTGACTTACTTCCTTAAATATAATGAAATATAATTAATTATGATTAAATATAAAAATCATTCACTGAAGATTGTAAGAGTGCCATGGGCCGTTATCGGTTCATTAATATATGTTCACTTTAATTTTTAATGCGCAGAAACAGTTTATGAAAAAATTGCCTTGTACCTCGATATTAATAACAGACACATCCATGTGAAGCGAACTGCATCTGTCACAAGGAAAGAGACACTCGCTTGCAAGACAATATCGGACTCCATCCTAGCCTGCAATATTCATGGTTCAAAAACCACAGCACAAATTGGAGATTATCCCAGGTCAGCTTCTCCTTGAGAGTTGATGCACCCTTGCATACCAAGTGCCTAAATGTAAAAGTCAATGGCAGAATTAACAGTACCACCCCAGGGAAAAGGAACATGTTCTCAGTTCATGGGCTCTTAAATCTTCCTTCCGGCTTTTGCAGTGTAAAAATGAATGTAAAAATAGAAGAGAATGTGCATATAGCATTACCATTAAAATATATACACTGTAATATTAATTCATCATGCAATCACACAAAATAATTTATTGGGATAAAATGAAAAAATAACCTATGTTAATCAGAAATATACAGTGGCTGCAATTTTTTGTATAGAGTGAAATGTCAAATGAAGAATCCAACGATCTATGATCAAACAGATATCAGATGGATTTAAGCATAATATTCATTAATTTACTCTTGCCAATTCCCACTGCTAGTTTTCATTGGAAGAAGTGATTTAGTATTATGACGTGCTTGATTTATTTATAAAATCTTCTCATTTACTCTCATGTGAAATGTGGAGCTGTGGAAATATCAGCAGTTCCTTGTGAAAGTGCCACAAATTGTGAGGTTCTTGTGCAAATGGGGAAGTACTGAATATTATTTTTGAACCTAGAGTCACATAGTCACAATGACAGGTCTTCAGCGCCAACCCTGGAGTGTCCCTCTATAACACCCATAGAAGCTGTGAAAGCTATTTTAAACTGTTTTATTAACGGATAAAGCTTGTTCTGTTCCCATTGTTCCATGACGTGGCAGCATTTATGTGCAAAAGGCACAAGCATTGCTCAGGGCAGTTGAGGTCAGCTTGCTGGTGACAGGAAATAATGCGCATTAATATTTTCCTCAAAATGTTCAAATGTATTATTTTATAATGCTCTTTATAAATGCCTGCATTCTTGCATCTTACCAACATACAGGAAACTAAATTGCACTGAATGTAATGTGGAAACATTTGGCAAGTTGGACGACATCTGCAGAAGGGGGAACAGTTATCATTTAAGGTCAAAGACCCTTTGTTGGGGCTAATACCCCATGAAACTTCAGTTGTGTAGGATTTTAGGTAGGTGTAACTGAAGCAAGCAGTTTGATACTGTGATTCCTGTGACAAACAGTGTCTGAAATCTTGCTCAAGGCTGCTCTATCAAAGGGAGCTGAGGGAATGCTCTGTGTTCTGTTTTGCAGAGACATGGCTCACCCCCAGCTCCCCAGACTCAGTGGTCCAGCCTGAAGGGTTCTCCATCCACCGCATGGACCGTACACGGGCATCGGGGAAAGGGAGAGGAGGGGGCGTCTGCCTCATGGTCAACTCTGCGTGGTGCTCAGACGTGGCAGTCCTGTCCAACTCCAGCTCTCCACACCTCGAACATCTGGCGGTGATGTTCCGTCCCTTCTACCTACCGAGGGAATTCACCTCCATCATCCTGACCGCGGTCTACATCCCACCTCAGGCAGACGTCCGTCTGGCACTGGAGGAGCTGCACGCCATGATCAACAAACACCAGACATCTTACCCCGAGGCATTTACCACCATTGCTGGGGACTTCAATAAGGCAAACCTAAAGAAATCACTCCCCAACTTCCACCAACATCTCTCCTGCTGCACCAGAGGACCAAACACCCTCAACCACTGCTACACCACCATCAAGAATGCCTATCGCTCTATCCCTCGCCCTCACTTCGGTAAATCCGACCATACCGGGGGGGGGGGGGGGGGGGGGGGGGGGGGGGGGGGGGGGCAGAGGAACAACTACAGGGCTGTTTGGAGTCTGTAGACTGGGCAATGTTCAAGGACTCGGCAACGGACTTGAATTAATACGCCACAGTCGTTACAGACTTCATTAAGAAATGTGTGGAGGACTGCATCCCTACAAAAACCTTCCGAGTGTTTCCCAATCAGAAACCTTGGATGAACTGTGAGATCCGCACTCTTCTGAAGACCAGACACCGGGCATTCATGTCTGATGATACTATGGTCTACAAGAAGTCCAGATATGACCTTGGTAAGTCCATCAAAAAGGCCAAAAGGGACTTCTGCTCCAAGCTGGTGGATGAGACAGATGTTCGGCAGCTGTGGCAGGGACTGAATGCAATCACCTCCTACAAGGCAAAACCAGGAGGCAGCTCGAATGTCGGCGAAACATCACTCCCTGATGAGCTTAATGCATTTTACGCACGCTTTGATAGGGAGAACACCGATGTGCCTTCCCGAGCCCCCATTCGCTGTGATGGTATTTCAGTCTCAGTCACAGAGGCCGACGTCAGGAAATCCTTCAGAGGGGTGAACCCTCGAAAAGCATCTAGACCTGATGGCGTACCTGGTCGTGTTCTAAAAACCTGTGTGGACCAACTGGCTGGATTTTTACGGACATTTTCAACCTGTCACTTCTGAGGTCTGAGGTTCCCACCTGCTTCAAAAGGGCATCAATAATACCAGTGCCCAAGAAGAGCAAGGTGACGTGCCTCAATGACTATCGACCTGTGGCACTAATGCCTGTGGTGTTGAAGTGTTTTGAGAGGTTAATCATGGCGCAAATCAACTCCTACCTCGACAAAAACCTGGACCCACTGCAGTTCGCTTACCGCCACAACAGATCAACGGTGGATGCGATCTCGCTGGCCCTCCACTCCGCTCTGGACCACTTGGACAACAAAAACTCATGTCAGGCTGTTATTCATTGACTACAGCTTGGCATTTAACACAATCATCCCCTCCAAGCTGGTTACCAAACTCGCAGAACTGGGTCACTGCGCATCCCTCTGCAATTGGATCCTCGACTTCCTCATTCACAGACCACAATCTGTTCGTATTGGTGGAAATGTGTCAGCCTCGATAACAATCAGCACGGGAGCACCTCAAGGCTGCGTGCTCAGCCCCCTGCTGTACTCACTCTATACTCATGACTGTGTAGCCGGTCACAGTGCAAACTCCATCATCAAGTTCGCTGACGACACCACTGTTGTGGGACGTATCACTGATGGGGATGGTGGAAGGCACATCGGTGTTCTCCCTATCAAAGCGTGTGTAAAACACATTGAGCTCATCAGGGAGTGATGTTTCGCCAACATCCGAGCTGCCTCCTGGTTTTGCCTTGTAGGAGGTGATTGCATTCAGTCCCTGCCACAGCTGCCGAACATCTGTCTCATCCACCAGCTTGGAGCAGAAGTCCCTTTCCACTGAAGGTGGAATCTCATATAGATAGGGTGGTAAAAAAAGCTTTTGGTATGCTAGCCTTTATAAATCAGAGCATTGAGTATAGAAGCTGGGATGTAATGTTAAAATTGTACAAGGCATTGGTGAGACCAAATCTGGAGTATGGTGTACAATTTTGGTCGCCCAATTATAGGAAGGATGTCAACAAAATAGAGAGGGTACAGAGGAGATTTACTAGAATGTTGCCTGGGTTTCAACAGCTAAGTTACAGAGATAGGTTGAATAAGTTAGGTCTTTATTCTCTGGAGCGCAGAAGGTTAAGGGGGGACTTGATAGAGGTCTTTAAAATGATGAGAGGGATAGACAGAGTTGATGTGGACAAGCTTTTCCCTTTGAGAATAGGGAAGATTCAAACAAGAGGACATGACTTTAGAATTAAGGGAGAGATGTTTAGGCGTAACATGAGGGGGAACTTCTTTACTCAGAGAGTGGTAGCGGTGTGGAATGAGCTTCCAGTGGAAGTGGTGGCGGCAGGTTCGTTGGTATCATTTAAAAATAAATTGGATAGGCATATGGATGAGAAGGGTATGGAGGGTTATGGTATGAGTGCAGGCAGGTGGGACTAAGGGAAAAAAGTTGTTCGGCACGGACTTGAAGGGCCGAGATGGCCTGTTTCCGTGCTGTAATTGTTATATGGTTATATGGTTATATGGGATGAGTCAGAGTATAGAAGAGAGATCGGGCAACTGTCCATATGGTGCCAGCACAACAACCTGGCCCTCAACACCAGCAAAACCAAGGAACTGATTGTGGACTTTGGAAGGAGTAGGATGGGGACCCACAGTCCTGTTTATATCAATGGGTCGATAGTTGAAACGGTCACGAGCTTCATATTCCTGGGCGTGCACATCTGTGAAGATCTTTCCTGGTCCGAGAACACAGATGCAATTATTAAGAAAGCTCATCAGCGCCTCTACTTCCTGAGAAGATTACAGAGAGTCAGTCTGTCACGGAGGACTCTCTCTAACTTCTACAGGTGCACAGTAGAGAGCTTGCTGACCGGTTGCATCGTGGCTTGGTTCGGCATTTTGAGTGCCCTGGAGAGGAAAAGACTACAAAAAGTAGTAAGCATTGCCCAGTCCATCATCGGCTCTGACCTTCCTTCCATCGAGGGGATTTATCACAGTCGCTGCCTCAAAGAGGCGGGCAGCATTATCAAGGATCCACACCATCCTGGCCACACACTCATCTCCCTGCTACCTTCAGGTAGAAGGTACAGGAGCCTGAGGACTGCAACAACCCGGTTCAGGAATAGCTACTTCCCCACAGCCATCAGGCTATTAAACTTGGCTCGGACAAAACTCTGAACATTAATATCCCTCCATCTGTTATTTGCACTTTATTAATTTATTCATTCATGTGTGTATTTACGTATATAATTGTAGTCAATGCCTACTATGTTCTGTTGTGTTATGCAAAGAAAGAATTTCATTGTCCTGTCAGGGACACATGACAATAAACTCTGTTGACTTTGACTTTGACTTTGAAATCCTGCATAGTTAACTTAATTACTATCTGGCAACTGCAATATTGTACAAGGTAAAGGGGAAAAGATTTACTAGGAATCTGAGGGGTGACTTTTTCACACAAAGGGTGGTGGGTGTGTGGAACAAGCTGCCAGAAGAGCTAGTTGAGGCTGGAACTATCCCAAAGTTTAAGAAACAGTTAGACAGGTACATGGATAGGACAAGTTTGGTGGGATACGGACCAAGCACAGGCAGGTGGACTGGTGTAGCTGGGACATGTTGGCCGTTGTGGGCAAGTTGGGCCGAAGGGCTTGTTTCCACAACGTATCATTCTATGACTCTATAACAACTGGAGCTGTATTTGGAGATCACTCTTTTGCTGTTGGAACTCACTAAAGATCTAAATGAAAGCAGATGGTAAATGCAGTGATGGCTGTTACCCTTGTTCGTGAAAAATGCTTTAAAAATACAAATCATTATAGATTTTTGACATAGATTGTGACATGAGAATTAAGGGACAGAAGTTTAGGGGTAACATGAGGGGGAACTTCTTTACTCAGAGAGTGGTGGCTGTGTGGAATGATCTTCCTGCAGAAGTGGTGGAGGCAGGATCGATTTTAACATTTAAAAGTAAAGTGGATAGGTATATGGACGGGAAGGGAACGGAGGGGTATGGTCTGAGTGCAGGTAGATGGGACTAGGGGAAAATAAATGGTCGGCACGGACTGGAAGGGCCGAGACGGCCTGTTTCCGTGCTGTAATTGTTATATGGTTATATGGTTATTTTATGGTCAGTACTGCGATAAATATCAACCATAAATTAGTACAACTTATGTAAAATATAAATTAGTAATAAAAGTTATTTCAGTTGGAAAGAATAATAATTTTTATCAATTTGATAGTCAAAGAATTATCGAGTCATACCGCGTGGAAACAGGCCCTTTGATCCAACTGGTTCACACCGATCAACATGTCCCATATACACCAGTCCCGCCTACCTGCATTTGGCACATAGCACTCCAAATCTGTCCTATCCATGTACCTGTCCAAATGTTTCTTAGAGGTTGTGATAATCCTTGTCTCAACTACCTCCTCCAGTATATCTTTCCATGTACCTATCAACATTTCCATAAAAAGGTTATCTCTCAGATTCATATTAAATATTTCCCTCCACACCTTAAACCTATCTCATCGGATTCTCGATTCCCCCGCTCTGGGGAAAAGACTGTGATTTTACCCTGATTATTCCTTTCATGATTTAGTTGCCCCTCAGGTTCCTTTTAAATGTTTCATTCTTTCCCCCTCACCTTAAACCTATGTCCTCTGATTCTTAATCCCCATGAAGTAAAAGCCTCTGTGCGTTTACCCTGTTACTTCCCCTTATGATCTTATACACCACTATAAGATCAGCCCTCTGCACTCCAAGGAATAAAGTCCTAGGCTGTTCAACCTCCCTATAGCTCAGGCTCTTGAGTCCTGGCAACATCCTTGTAAATGTTCTCTGTACCCTTTCCAACATTGTTCCTATTACAGGGTGACTAAAACTTAAAAACAACTCTAAATATGGCCTGACCAATGTCTTGTACATCTGATACATGACCTACCAACTTCTATACTCAATACTCTGACTGACAAAGGCCAATGTGCCAAAAGCCTTTCTGACCACCCTATCTATCTGAGACACCACTTCCATGGAAATATGTACCTGCACTCCTAGATCCCCCTGCTCTACAACACTCCGTTGAGCCCTGCCATTGATAACAAGAGATTGGGGTTTGCATGCTCCTGTTAGACTCCCAGTATAGATAAGCTCATTACCCTTCAGGGTCCTATCTTCTCCCTCTTGTTTTTGGATACATGTGAAAAGCCTTGGGATTTTCCTTAATCTGATATGCCGATGACATTTCATGGCCCAATTTACCCCTTCCAAATGAGTTCTTTCCTACTCGCTTTATATTCATCATTAGCCCCATCTGATGCCATCCTCTTAAACCTGACATGCACTTCCTTTTGCTTCCTGATTAATTTTACAGCCTCCTTGGTCATCCACGGTTCCATTACCTTGCCATCCTTATCCCTCCTCCTTACTGAAAGACTGAAACATGAAGGACTGAAACATGCTGATCCTGCACTTTGATTAGCCAGCCTTTAAACAACTCCCACATGTCATCTGCGGATTTACCCAACTGCTACCAATCTACCCTCCCTAGCTCCTTCCTTCCTGTGAGAATATCCCACCCATGAAAAACATAGAAATTCAGGAAATTGATATAAAATATCAACAAATTGGAACTGAACTACAGTAAAAAAAAAGGTGAAACAGTATTAGGGCAGCACAGTGGTAGAGTTGCTGCCTTACAGCGCCAGAGACCCAGGTTTGATCTTGATTAAGGGTGCTGGCTGTATGGAATTTGTACATTCTCCTTGTGACCATGTGGGTTTTCTCTGAGTGCTCGGGTTTCCAACCACATCTCAAAGACATGCAGGTTTGTAGGCTAATTAGCTTCTGTAAATTGTCCCTAGTGTGTATGGGTGATAATTGGTCAGTGTGGACTCGGTGGGCCAAAGGGCCTGTTTCTATGCTGTATCACTAAACTAAACTAAACTGTACCCCTTTGTACATGTTTTCAGACTTAGTATTTCCTCAGAAAATAGGACAAGCAGTTGCCAACTCAAGAAACTGAAATAAACTCATTTTGGTTCAAGGTTTCCCCACGTATATTCCATTCCCGGCGCATTCCATTACAGGAATATTGGCTTCAATTAAATATAATTTCTCTCGCCACATCAATGATTAAACGTGATCTACAAGCTCTGCTCGACAGGATGCATGTATTCCTGTTATTAAACAATATATTTAATTCCCCACAAACAACACCGGAATTAGACCAATTGTACAATTTATAATCCGCAGCTACAGAATCATTTTAAATACCCAGAGCATTGGTGAGGTCTGCACTGAATTCCACACTGAAGTCATGTTAGTTATTTCAATCTAATTATTGTGGTGCCTTTACTTTAAAAATAAAATAAATCATGTCCAGTGCATAGATGTACGGGGACAATCTATTTTCAAACGATATTAGGTAAATCAAAGCTGCAAAGGGGGAAGGAATTAAAGTGGAATTAAAGTGGTGTGTTTAGTTTAGTTTATTGTCACATGTACCAAGGCACAGTGAAAAGCTTTTGTTGCGTCCTATCCAGTCAGTGGAAAGACAATACATGATTACAGTCGAGCTATTTACAGTGTATAGATACATGATAAGTGAATAATGTTTAGTAGAGATTTAAGAGTATAGAGCAATTGTAATATGTGAGTGTAGATCTGCGTCTGTGGACAGCATGCAAATAGTTGCCTGGGTTGGGCCCCAGTTTTGGAGGGGATAGTTGTTTAATGGATGTTAGAAGTGGTAATAGTGGATGCAGGGCAACAAAATGGCAGAATAGTCAGAACAAGGTGATCAGTGATCCTGATGAGTTTAGAATCAGGAACTGATCTAAATTCTTTCAGTTGATTTGCCTGCTGCAGAGTAAGCTAAATGAAGTACCAAAGAGCTATTGGGTTGGAACACAGCACAGGAGTCGACCTCGGGGAGAATTGTATGATTGGGTTAAGGGAATGTTGGTGGAAATTATATTGTGTATGAAATTAGATACGATATTCAGTGAGGTGGGGTGAGGGGGGCTGGAGACGTTGGACAACCGATGGTAGTCTGAACCGTTGAAGGTGCAAGTTCCTAATGTGCAGCAAATCTAAGGGTAGACAATTGTAGGAGAGGGGATCAGCTTCCTCACTTACATTTTACTCCCGTAAGCATTCGATCATGGGTGTTATGGGCCTGTCCCACTTAGGCAACTTTTTAGGCGAGTGCAGGAGACTGCGTTCTCCACGATAGCCGCATGGTCGCCATGTGGTCGCAGATGTTCGCTGGTGGTCTCTGGTGAGTTTCCTTCATGGTCGAGAGGAGTTCCTGCATTCTGGGAACTAGTCATGGCCTCAATATGGTCGCCACAAATTTTTCAACATGTTGAAAATTCTTCTGCAACCAATAATTGGTCGCCATGGAGATAATCGATAATCCTACAGAGGTAGGTGTAGTTATAGTGGGGTTGCTGTGTAGTTATAAAGTAGTCGAGGTAGTCATAGGTAGTTTTAGTTAATCGCCTTTGCTGACTGGGCATTTTCATTGGCTCATTGGGGGAAAAAAATGTAAGCATGAGTTTTCAGAACCAAGGGTAACTGACCGGTAATGTTAAATGCCCGCTAAACTTCACAGTTGTATATCTCTGGCTTATTAAAAGTTGTCCGGCTTCTTAAAAGTTGTTTCCACTCCTTCTCCCCCCTTCCCCCCAACTTTTAAACGACTTACCGTACAATGTACAAGCCATCCTAACCTTCTTGTTCATCGTGTCCGTGTGTGTCGATATCACCTTGGCTTTGCACCATGTGAATTTCACACGCTGCCCCCCCTGCTTGCCCTGTCCCCCGCCTTTGCAATGTGTTTGTGTGTGTGTGTGTGTGTGTGTGTGTTCCACTGACAGTCGCCATTCCAGTTCCAGAGGGATCATAATTTAATCATACAGCATAGACATAGGACGTTTAAACACAACATTTAAAAGTCAATAACAACTGTTAGAGTTGGACGGGTACATGGAAAGGAAAGGTTTAGAGGGATGTGGGCCAGGCACAACAAAATGGGACTAATATGTAGGGGGCATCTTGGGCGGTATTGACAAGTTGGGCCAAAGAGTCCGTTTCCGTGTAGCATGACATTACGACTCTATGACATTCGGCCCTCAAGCCTTTGGTGACTCATCAAAATATCTTTTCAGATTAATTCTCTCCTGCTATTTCCTCACAGTCTGACAAAGCTGCCTAAAAGCGCTTGCAGCGCCAGAAACCCAGGTTCGATCCCGACTACGGCTGCTGTCTGTACGGAGTTTGTATGTTCTCCCCGTGACTTTTCTCCAAGATCTTTGGTTTCCTCCCACACCACAAAGATGTACAGGTTTGTAGGTTAACTGGCTTGTTGTAAATGTATAAAATTGTCCCTAGTGCATGTAGGATAGTGTTAATGTGCGGGGATCGCTGGTCGGTGCGGACTCGGTGGGCCAAAGGGCCTGTTTCCGCGTTGTATCTCTAAAATAAACTATAGCTAGTCATCAACTACTCTTCAATTTTTCTCTGAAGTTATCATTAAATCTTCAACAACCATCCCTACAGACAGTCTTTCCTCATCAGTACAAGTGGCTGTGTAAAAACATTTCTCTTACCTAGAGGTGATGGGTATATGGCATGAGTCAGGTACTATAACAATATTTAGTAAACAATATTTAGGGTCTCGACCTGAAACGTCGCCTATCTCCTTCGCTCCTTAGATGCTGCTGCACCCGCTGAGTTTCTCCAGCTTTTTGTGTAACCCTCGATTCTCCAGCATCTGCAGTTCCTTCTTTAACACTTAATATTTAGTAGACACTTGGACAGGGACATGGATAGGTAACGTTTTGAGGGACATTGGCCAAAAATGGGCAAATGGGGCTAGCTTAGATGGGGCATCTTGATCAGCATGACTGTTGGGCCGAAGGGCCTGTTTCCATACTGTACTTCACCCCATTCACAGTCTGGGGATAAGAGACCTATAACTAGGTTCACCTATTGATGTGAAGAGGGTATCTATCAGCATGAGGCATGACATTGCTTTAAAATTAGAGTAATTGTGCCGGGATAGGTGGGGGTATGTGGGACTAGTACAGGCACAAAGGCATAGGTCTTTGCTCTGGATAACTTGATGTGAGATATGGATGTGCTTGAATAAGCTTCCAAAGATAGAGGAATGTGTTTACAATACTGTATGTGGATTATTGTACTCATTTCTCCTGTTCTACTCATTTAAACCTTCTTGACTAACTCGCTCCTTCTGTGAGTTGCTGTTTGCAAGGCCAGTTCTACATCACATTAAGCCAAGCGTGCAGTGGAATATAGTGGCACTAAGCTGGCACTGGGTGCCCGTCTCCATCATAATTTAACGTGCCTAATCAGGCACCCTGCAGCTTCCCACCCACTGCCTCTAATTATGAAGTTCAAAATCCCACAGCTGTGTCTTGAGCAGCCACTTTAATCCAGAATTGTACAGATTCTTACATGCTCTGGACTCAGTGGCTCACTCTTCCTTGACCAGACTCCTGATTTGTGAACTTTGTTGCAGAGAGGTTTTTACCAGTTAATGCAGCAAGACACAGTGCTGAGTGTGATGGTGGTAGGAGATTGCTAGCTTACTTTTGCAGTGAGCTGCTGCTCATTCAGGTGAAAACAAATTGATATTTTCAGCATTATTGCTCATTGCAAAGTCAAATGTTTGATCATGAACATATCAACTGGTGCAGTTTACCACTGCTCAGTGCTGACATGTGTGTATTGAGTCAGTCAGTTACATTAGCAGCATTAGTTCAGCCTGTAAATTACATTTAGTGGCACAGGGAACCAGGTAAACATGACTCGGCCCTGCACACGTCAGTGTTCAGGTAATCCTCCCCAACGTTGTGTGTGCAATTAGGTCTTTATTCTTTGGAGCGCAGAAGGTTAAGGGGGGATTTGATTGAGGTCTTTAAAATGATGAAAGGGATAGACAGAGTTGACGTAGATAAGCTTTTCCCATTGAGGGTAGGAAAGATTCAAACAAGAGGGCATGACATGAGATTTAAGGGACAGAAGTTTAGGGGTAACATGAGGGGGAACTTCTTTACCCAGAGAGTGGTGGCTGTGTGGAATGAGCTTCCAGCAGAAGTGGTGGAGGCAGGATCGATTTTAACATTTAAAAGTAAAGTGGATAGATATATGGACGGGAAGGGAATGGAGGGGTATGGTCTGAGTGTAGGTAGATGGGACTAGGGGAAAATAAATGGTCGGCATGGACTGGAAGGGCCAAGAAGGCCTGTTTCCGTGCTGTAATGGTTATATGGTTATATGGTTTTGTATTGAATTCAGATGAGAAATGCTGCGATGTTACAATAATATTAGTATAGTTTAGTTTACAGGTACTGCGTAGAAACAGGCCCTTCGGCCCACCGGGTCCGTGCTGACCAGCGATCCCGCATACTAACACTATCCTACACACACTATGGACAATTAACACCTACACCAAGCCAATTTACTTACAAACCTGTACGTCTTGAGTGTGAGAGGAAACCGAAGATTTTGGTGAAAATCCACACTGTCACGGGGGAGAACGTACAAACTCTGTACAGACAGCACCCGTAGTCTGGATGGAATCCGGGTCTCCGGCGCTGAAAGTGCTGTAAGGCAGCAACTCTACCGCCACGCCACCGTGGCCACCTTTAGAGAAGGAATAACATCAATTCGACAAAAGATTTTGGATCATAAAATCTATGTACATTTAGGGAAAATGGGTAACTAGGGTGAGATTAGGGCTTCTCAAAAGCCGAAGCGATCTTATCTTTGTGGAGCCGCAGGAGACGGGCAAGGTCTTCAATGAGTATTTCTTCTCTGGTTTTACTGTGGAGAACGATGTGATGACTGGACTTGGGACAGCTAATGGAGATGGAATACAGAGGACAGGTTATGTTACGGTCAAGGAGCTACTGAACATCCTAAGGCATATGAAGGTAGATAAATCTCCAGGGCCTGAGCAGATATATTCAAGAGCACTGTGCGAAGTTAGAGAAGAAGCTGCAAGGAGCCCTCATCAATATCAGACACAGATGAGGTGCCACAAGACTGGAGGGGGCTAAAGTTGTGTCTCTATTGAAGAAGGGCTGATTAGGGAGAGTCAACATATTTTATGTGGGAGATCATATCTTACATATCAGATCGAGTAATTTGAATAAAGCAGGTCTAGGAGGGCAAAGCATTCATAAGATTGGAAGGGATAGGAGCAGAATTAGGTCATTCAGCCCATGAAGTCTACTTTGTCATTCAATCATGGCTGATCTATCTCTCCCTCCTAACTCCATTCTCCTGCCCTCTCCCCATAACCTCTGACACCCATACTAATCAAGAATCTATCTATCTCTGCCTTAAAATCACACACTGACTTTGCCTCCACAGCCTTAAGTGGCAATGAATCCCACAGATTCACAGATTCACCGTGCTCTGCCTAAAGACATTGTCTCCATGGACCAGCAAGCATTTGATAAAGTTCTATGTGCTAGGCTACTCTGGTTAGATCGCTTGGGATCCCTGAAGAACTAACTGACTGGATCGAGAATTGGCTTCATGGAAGGGAGCAGAGGGCCATCGTTGCCTCTGCAACGCCCTGGTTAACTCGTTACTTCCTATCCAAACCACCCCCTCCCCAGGCAGGAGATGCAACACCTGTCCCGATACCCCCTTCCTCGACTCTGCCCAGGGACTCCGACAGTCCTTTCAAGTTAGGCAGAGGTTCACTTGCACCACCTACAACCTCATCTACTGTGTCCGCTGTTCAAGATGTGGACTCTTATACATCGGCGAGACCAAACAAAGACTGGGCAAACATTTTGCTGAACACCTTTGCTCAGTCCGCCTGACCTTACCTGATCTCCCCGTTGGTAAACACTTTAATTCCCCTTCCTATTTCCACACTAATATTTCTGTCCTAGGTCTCCTCCATTGTCAGAGAGAGGCTAAATGCAAATTGGAGGACCAAGCATCTCATATTTTGCTTGGGCTGCTTACAGCCCAGTGGTGTAAATATTGATTTCCATAATTGAAAGTAACCCCTGCATTCCCTCTCTCTCCATTCCTCCCCCATCCAAGTCACACCAGCTTTCGTTCTCATCTAGCATCCTTTATCATCGTTACTTTTTTGCATATCGTTCGTTCATTTGTTCTCTCTCTACATCAGCGTCTATATCTTCCATTTCCCTTTCCCCTGACTCTCAGTCACCTAATCCTTCTCTCCAATGATGCTGCCTGTCTTGCTGAGTTACTCCAGCATTTTGTGTCTATCATCAATTGAAACCAGCATCTGCAGTTCCTTCCTACACAATACTCTAAATGCAGCTTCACCAACACTGTATACAACTACAAGATGACCTCCCACCATCTATACTCAATACCACTAATTGATTGAACACGCTTTTGTCAATTATGTTTAAGTATTTTCACCTGCATGTCATTATGATTTGTTACCTACAGAGTTCCCTATTTAAGCGCAGGTGTTCATCTCTGTCTTTGTTCAATTTTGGGTTTTTTTCTGGACAACCTGATGTCTATGATTGAAGTTTCCCAGCAGATTGAGCCACAGGTGAATTCACTGCTTCCATGACAACACTTGACTCCAGTATTTCTGTTCACCATCTCAGAGAGTCCCATCTTCCTTCACTGGAGCTTTACAATGGTCACCTGTGTAAATGTTGAAGCTTCCTTCAGCCATGATCACAATGAATGGCGGTGCTGGCTCGAAGGGCCAAATGGCCTCCTCCTGCACCTATTTTCTATGTTTCTCTCTTTCTATGTTTGCTTACCCATTGCTATCTGGCTTTTGAGCTTTCTGGCTTCAAATCATTCAAATTCAAACCACCGGGTGGTGTCACTGTGGCTGCCTCGCCAACAGTCTGTCTCATCCTTTACTTCCTTTGTTGGTTTTTGGTATGTGTTAAATGTATGTTTTAGTGTTCTTTAGCTTTGTTTTATGGGTGGGTTGGGGGAAAGTTTTTTTAATCCCTTACCTCGACGGGGTTGCCATTATTTTTTTCCCGTATCGTATCTCCGTCTGCACTGCGCTTAACATCGGGGAGCTGGCAGCCTTGCTGGGGATCGTCTTTGGGAGCCCCAACCGCAGGAACCTGCAGGAGTTAACATCGTGGAGCTGGTGATCCCTGTCGGTGATCGACCTCAGCGCTCCAACTGTGGCTTAACATCGTGGAGCTCAACTTCGTGAGCTCCAGGCCACAGGAACTTCGACCGCCCCGATCGCGGGAGTTTTGACCGCCCCGACATGGAGGCTTCGATCGCCGGCTGCGGGAGCTTCAATCACTCCGACTGCAGATGGTTCGACTGCCCTGACCATGGGAGAATAAAGAGGAAGAAGATTAGACTTTATTCCCTTCCATCACAGTGAGGAATGTGGGGGATCCGCTGTGGCGGATGTTTATGTTAACTTTTATGTAGCTGTGTTTCTGGTTACTTTTTTTTTAGTATTGCTGTAAGGTAAATCGAGTTCACTGTACTTTAATTGGTACACGTGGTCTTTTGATCCTTTGATATAAATCACATACCCCAAGATGCCCAGCACCTGGGCATACCATTAGTCAAGGGCTTCAAGTCCACAGTGTACACCTGGAATTCTGGGCACCATCTTATATGAAAGATGTTGTCAAGCTGGAAAGTCTACAGTGAAGATTTATGAGGCCATTCCCAGGACTAGAGGATCTGAGCTATAGGGAGAGGTGGAATGGGCTGGGACACTATTCCGTAGAGCACAGGAGGATAAGGGATTCAATTCAATTCAATTCGATTCAATCTTTAATTGTCATTGTGCAGTTTACAGTACAGAGACAACTAAATGCAGTTAGCATCTCCCCAGAAGAACAAACTTAGAATAATGAATGGTAAAAAAAAAAATATGTACAATGTACATATGTACTGGCAATCACCGAGGTGCAGAGTTAAGTATTGTAACAGCCGCAGGGTAGAAGCTGTTCCTGAACCTGCTGTTCCGGCAACGGAGGGACCTGTAGCGCCTCCCGGATGGGAGGAGGGTAAACAGTCTGTGGCTGGGGTGAGACCAGTCCTTGACGATGCTGTGCGCCCTTCGCAGACATCGCTTGCTATGGACAGACTCAATAGAGGGCAGTGAGGAACCGGTGATGCGTTGGGCAGTTTTCACCACCCTCTGCAGTGCTTTCCGGTCAGGGACAGAGCAGTTGCCATACCATACTGTGATACAGTTAGTAAGGATGCTCTCGATGGTGCAGCGGTAGAAGTTCACCAGAATCTGAGGAGACAGATGGACCTTCTTTAGACTCCTCAGGAAGAAGAGATGCTGGTGAGCCTTCTTGACCAGTGTAGAGGTATTATGGGTCCAAGAGCGGTCATCAGAGATGTTGACCCCCAGAAACCTGAAGCTGGAAACATGTTCCACCTCCGTCCCATTAATATGGATGGGGGTGTGCGTGCAGCCCCTAGACCTTCTATAGTCCACAATGAGCTCCTTGGTCTTCTTGGAGTTAAGGGCCAGGTTGTTGTCAGTGCACCATGCTGCTAGGAGCTGAACCTCCACCCTATAGGCCGACTCATTGATGTCGCTGATGAGGCCAATCACCGTTGTATCATCTGCATACTTGATGATGGTGTTAGAACCATGTTCAGGTGTGCAGTCGTAGGTGAAGAGGGAGTAGAGGAGGGGGCTCAGTACACAGCCCTGTGGAACACCAGTGGGAAGAGGGATAATTGGTCTGCCAATATAGAGGGGTGAAAATCATGAGGGGAATAGATTGGGTAGATGCACAGAGTTTCTTGCCCAGAGTATGTGAATTGAGGACTAGTGGACATAGATCTGAGGTGAAGGGAAAAAGATTTAATAGGAATCTGAGGGGTAACTTTTTCATACAAAGGGTGGTGGGTGTATGGAACAAGCTGCCAGAGGAGGTAGATGAGGCAGGGACAATCCCAACACTTAAAAAACAGTTGGATAGGTACATAGATAGGACAGGTTTGGAGGGATATGGACCAAATGCGGGCAGGTGGGACTAGTGTGGCTGGGACATGTTGGGCTGACGGGCCTGTTTCCACATGCTACCACTCTTATGACAAGTTTGAGCCTATGCTGCCCTCTGTGGTCACAGAGGGATCAGAAGGCACAGTGACAGGTTTAGAGGAATTGGGACCAAAAGTGGGCATGTGGGACTTGAGTCGATGCAACTTCTTGGTCGGTGTGGAGAAGGCCCCGTTTCCATGATGTGTGACCTAATGACTCTATGTAATATTGGATGGAAACTATTGGCATCCATCAATGCTCAGCATTCAGTTTGTTACCAGGTTAATGAATCCAAACAAAAATGTAGCTTTGCAATCAGCATTGCTTCTTTTGACCTCCCACACACTTCAAAGTCACCAATGATCTGTGCACCATTGTCACCCTGGTGTGGAGTGAGCAGAGGCTGCCTCGGTATTATCAATCTCTGTGAGATTCACAGAGACATGTAGCCACTCTCTCTTCCCCCTCTTCTATCGGGCAAAATGTATAGAAGTGTGAAAACGCACACCTCCAGATTCAAGGACAGTTTCTTCCCAGCTGTTATCAGGCAACTGAATCATCCTACTACAACCAGAGAGCAGTCCTGAACCACTATCTACCTCCTTTGGTGATCCGCGGACTATCCTTGATCAGACTTTACTAACTATACCTTGCACTAAATGTTATTCCATTATCACGTATCTATACAGTGTAAATGGCTCGATTATAATCATGCATAGTCTTTCTGCTGACTGGATAGCGTGCAACAAAAGGTTTTCACCGTACCTTGGTACACGTGTCAATAAACTGAAACTAAGGATCGAATGGTTTATGTAGATGGTTCATGGATTCTACCAATAATATAGCTACCTCAGTACCAATAACCCCGCCTTAGTTAACATCAATCATAACGCTTTCCCCTCCCTGGGTATAGTTCAGTAGAAGAATGTAACCAGTGCTTGCTGAAGTGTGTTATACCCTGTGTCATCATTAAAGGATGCTATACACTTCAAGAGTGTGTGAATCGCTTATTTACATGGTGTCAGAAGTGGGATCCGAACCCACGCCTCCAGTTGGAGTACGAGTCGACCAGGACAAGGTAGTGGTTACTCGAAGATGTCGGCAGCCAGCGAGGACCAGGCCAAGGCAGGAGCAGGTTGTTGCAGCAGGGGCTGTCGCTGCTGGTCTGGTGCAAGACTGTTGCAGGTGGAGCAGGCAGAAACACGGTCCCGGATATACTTGGCCATTCCAGGCCAGTAGAATTGGCACTGAGCGTGGGCGAGTGTTGCATCGACCCCGGGGTGTCCGCTATGGGCTGCGCAGTAGTACAAATCAAACAGGGAGGATAGGACTACAACTTTATGTCCCTTGACGATAACACCATTCTGGAGCACCAGTTCGTCGCAGACCAGGAAGAAAGGCTGTGTTTCAGTCGGCGCGCTGGAGCTGAAGCCGTCAACACCTGCTTGCCGTGAATGAGCTGAAGCCGCAGCCTCTGGGCCCCTATGCCCCACTACTCTCGTACCAACAGCTGGCTGCCGTCCCAGCTTGTGTTCCCTGCATGCCTCGATCCCCATCTCGCGTGCCGTGTTCCCCTCTGCGCGGGTCACCTGTTGCCGGTCGTGGTTCTGACTCTCCTGCTTCTCCCACCCCACCGCCCTTCTCTGGTTCCCCAGCTGTTTCGCGGCCTCCTGTTTCTTTTGATCTTTCGGGGGAAGGGGGAGAGACGCGTATGCGCTCGGGCCGGATTAGTAAGCCACCTGTTCGTTATGGCGAGTTTGTTTAATTCTGTTGTCATGACTTCTGATCTGTTTTGATTTTCTAAGGGGAAGGATGTAGATGGTTTATGCATGCAACCAATAATATAGCTACATCAGTACCAATAACCCCGCCTTAGTTAACATCAATCATAACGCTTTCCCCTCCCTGGGCATAGTTCAGTAACAGAATTAACCAGTGCTTGCTGACATGCGTTATACCCTGTGCCATCATTAAAGGATGCTATTCACTTCAAGAGAGTGTGAATCGCTTATTTACACTTTACATTTGTCTTCTATTCACTCAACATTTTGCTGCATAGAATCCCAGTTCATATTTAATATCAGCCTGATTTAAATAGTAGTTCGGTTACAGCTTACCCCCTTAGTCTAGATCAGTAAAACACTGAGTCAACCACTGGATCAACTGTGCTTTCTTCTCACTCACAAACAAACTTCCAATACGATACCTAACCAGCACCGTGGGTCAGATCCTTGTCTTTACTCGTCCAAGTCCTTCATGCACGTGCGAATAGACACCTCCAGACAGTCAACACAGTCCCACGTGCACCTCCAGAAGATCGACTCCAATCCATGTGGTGCCCCCTCTTTTATACTGTATTGAACCCGTGGCGCTAAACTATATGGTGGGGGGAAGGCAACTACAAGCCCTACAAGCCAATCACAAATAAAGATCATGTAACACATTTATTGACAGATTCCTAATCCAATCACAAAGTTCCCCATTACATTGTTTCCACAGAAGGTTCTAGTTGGAAGACAGTTCACCAAAGTAAAGAAACATTTCCCCAGGTATTATAAACAGTTTGAAAAAGGCTCCATACTTTGACAATCACAAGATAACAGTCCACAAGTCTCTGCATCATAATTGACAATACTTTACAACATCCCATCCCATAACCAATCCTGATCAGTCATTTGCAACCCAGCTCAGCTCTTTCTGCAAACCCCTCATACATATTAACAATAGAGGGGACATCTGGACATCACCCTGTGCTTGACATCCTCCCAGGGTCCAGACACCCTGGAGCCATGAGACTCATGGCTTTGCAGCTTTTCACACAAAGAGAACAAGCAGGTTTTGCAAGTGCAGAGGTTTTCCATTTTGTGACATATTTATTTTGCCAATATTATCAGTTCCCTCAGAACTCTGCACAGACAGCTGTAATATCAATGACTAGACGATCAGGTGGACACCCATTCCTTCTGCTCCCATGTTTTGCCCCAACTAACAAAATTGCAGGGGAACTCATTTCAAAGGAAAGTTGCTGCAAATCAGTTTAATGTTTAGAGTGATCGAAGCATAACTGAGTTTCTAGAAAGTCAATTGATATTCTGTTTTCAGCTATTTTATATAAACATGTAAAACCACATTACAAAAGTAATTGCCTCATTAGTGATGTATCCATTCAATGAAATTGCTGTGTATCCAAATTGTGAAATGTTTGAATGTGGATTGCAACAACACCTCTGGTTCCAGGTACAAAGAGCATTAACTGAACAACTTATTAGTCCTATATTTCCAGGAGTTGTGTAGATCTGAGGCTGTCTGATAACTACTGGCTGGCTGAGTGCAATGATAGCTAATAGGTGGCCATTAAGGACTCTTCCACTGAATATTTCTGCCCACTTGGTGTTGCCCTAATTTAGACAATAGACTATATGTGCCAGGAGTAGGCCATTTGTCCCTTCAAGCCAGCACCGCCATTCAATGTGATCATGGCTGATCATCCACAATCAGTACCCCGTTCCTGCCTTCTCTCCATATCCCGTAACTTCGCTAGCTCTATCTAACTCTCTCTTGAAAGCATCCAAAGAACCAGCCTCCACTGCCCTCTGAGGCAGAGAATTCCACACACTTACAACTCTCTGTTCTAAATGGCTTACCACTTATTCTTAAACTATGGCCCCTGGTTCTGGAATCCCCCAACATTGGGAACATGTTTCCTGCCTCTAGCGTGTCCAAACCCTTAATAATCTTATATGCTTCAATAAGATCCTCTCTCATCCTTCTAAAGCCCAGCGGCTCTATTCTCTCAGCATATGACAGTCCCGCCATTCCGGAAATTAACCTTGTGAACCTACGCTGCACTCCATCAATAGCAAGAATGTCTTTCCTCCAGTTTGGAGACCAAACCTGCACACAATACCCCAGGTGCGGTCTCACTAGGGCTCTGTACAACTGCAGGAGAACCTGTTTGCTCCAATATTCAACTCCTCTTGTTATGAAGGCCAACATGCCATTCGCTTTCTTCACTGCCTGCTGTACCTGCATGCTTACTTTCAGTGACTGATGAACAAGGACCCCCAGATCCCATTGTACTTCCCCTTTTCCCAACTTGACACCATTTAGATAATTATCTGCCTTCCTGTTTTTGCCACCAAAGTGGATAACCTCACATTTATCCTCATTAAAACTGCATCTGCCATGCATCTGCCCACTCCCCCAACCTGTCCAAGTCACCCTGCAACCTCATAACATCCTCCTCACAATTCACACTGCCAGCCAGCTTTGTGTCAACTGCTATCCATGTCAGCACTCTACTCCCAATACCATGTGCTCTAATTTTGCCCACTAATCTCCTATGTGGGACCTTATCAATTGCTTTCTGAAAGTCCAGGTACACTACATCCACTGGCTCTCCCTTATCCATTTTCCTAGTTACATCCTCATAAAATTCCAGAAGATTAGTCCCCTTCTAAAGACGCTGGGGATTAACTGAACAACTTATTAGTCCTATATGCCGCTGGGCATTAGAATGATTTCCCCTTCGTAAATCCATGCTGACTCGGACCAATCCTGCTACTGCTATCCAAATGTGTCGCTATTTCATCTTTTATTATTGACTCCAGCATCTTCCTCACCACTGATGTCAGGCTAACTCTGCTTTCTATCTGCCACCCTTCTTAAAGAGTGGGACAACATTAGCGACCCTCCAATCCACAAGAACTGATCCTGAATCTATAGAACATTGGAAAATGATCACCAATACATCCACGATTTCTAGAGCCACTTCTTTAAGTACCCTGGGAAGCAGATCATCAGGCCCTGGGAATTTATCAGCCTTCAGTCCCATCAGTCTACCCAACACCATTTCCTGCCTAATGTGAATTTCCTTCAATTCCTCCGTCACCCCAGATCCTCTGGCCATTAGTACACCAGGAAAATTGTTTGTGTCCTCCTTTAGTGAAGACGGATCCAAAGTACCTGTTCAACTAATCTGCAATTACCTTCTTCCCCATAATAAATTCACCGTTTTCAGATTTCAAGCGTCCAACTTTGGCTTTAACTAGTTTTTTCCTCTTCACATACCTAAAGACGTTTTTACTATCCTCCTTTATATTCTTGGCTAGCGTACCTTCGTATCTCATCTTTTCTCCCCGTATTGCTTTTTTAGTTATCTTCTGTTGCTCTTTAAAAGTTACCCAATCCTCTTGCTTCCCGCTCATCTTTGCTATGTTGTACTTTTTTCTCTTTTATTTTTATACTCGCCCTGACTTCCTTTGTCAGCCACGGTCGTCCCTTACTCCCCTTGGAATCTTTCTTCCTCTTTGGAATGAACTGATCCTGCACCTTCTGTATTATTCTCAGAAATACCTGCCATCATTGTTCCACTGTCATCCCTGCTAGGGTATCTTTCCAGTCAACTTTGGCCAACTCCTCCCTCATGGCTCCATAGTCCCCTTTGCTCAACTGTAATATCGACACCTCCGATTTACCCTTTTCCCTCTCAAATTGTAGATTTAAGTGAAGATGGATTATTACTACATGGACAATGGATTTTGCTGACTTGACAGCCTAAATGAACAGCATAAATCATGAATCATCCTGCCCAAGAACCAAACTGGTCTCACTAAAATCAAAATCATAAAATTGAGACATCCCTTCTTTAAAAAGAATAAAAAAGACCCGACTAAAGAAGGGTCTCGACCCAAAATGTCATCCATTTCTTTTCTCCAGAGATGCTGCCTGTCCCGCTAAGTTACTCCAGCATTTTGTGTCTATCCTCAGCATCGCAAGCTCTTTGTTTAAGAAGGAACTGCAGATGCTGGAAAATCTGCAGCTCTTTCCTACACCTTCTTTTAAAAGTATTGGGATCGCGATTTCCTCCCTCTGGGAAGCAATTTTTCATCCCACCCTACTGACATCATGGTCATGTGTAGGAAAGAACAGTAGATGCTGATTCACACTGAAGATAGACACACAATGATGGAGTAACTTAGCAGAACAGGCAGCATCTCCGGAGAGATGAAAGGTTACGACCCCAAACGTCACCCATCCTTCTCTCCAGAGATGCTGCCTGTCCCGCTGAGTTACTCCAGTATGGTGTGTCTATGTTCGACATTATG
This sequence comes from Raja brachyura, assembly GCA_963514005.1. The sequence goes on along the minus strand of OY740801.1, from coordinate 45,753,839 downwards.
GTCATCGTCAGTTCCGCGAACTTTGATGGGGAAATGAGACCTATGTTATGGTGAATAATAAAATAAAGTGCAGTCACTTTTCCCAATGGGTTCAATGGGCAGGATGTGGAAATGGATGCAAATGTTGCAAAACATGCAATGGAGACATGTGGTCCTATGGTTCCTGCAGATATGTTCCACCGGTTTATCAGTTCTTTACAAAGTGACAAAATATGTAACTCTGCAGGTTAGACAGCATCTTTGGAAAACATGGATTGGAGCTGTTTCGTTCCCCCCTCTCCCGAGCGGATCTAGAATTTATTTCTCACCTTTCCCCCACCAGCCTCTGCATCCAGCACATCATCCTCCGACATTTCCACACCTCCAACCATATCTACCCAACCCCACCACTTATCACCTTCATGGGGTTGAACTTTAGGTTAATCTCACATGCCCTGTCCAGAATCTTTCTTTTTTGTTACAACCATGGTGGAGACCCTGTCTGTGGGTTCATTTATTTCTGCCAGAACCCCCATGGACACCCTGTGCCTCAGTTCAGCTTGAATTCTGTCACACATAGCATGAGGTACGCGGTGAAGGGCACGGATAGCTGGGACAACAGTGGGGTCAATAGTGATTTTGAATAGTCAATAGTTATTGGCAACTTGCACAGTTGGTCGTCAAAGAAATCCTGATAGATTTGCATAACTTGTGAGATAAGCATAACTTGTGGACAGCGCGTCCGAAGGACACTAACCCCAGGTCTTGGCACGCATGAATTCCCAGACCTAGATTTTACAACGTAGAAAATCAGGTTTTTAGTCACATTGTCCACTACACACTTGAAATCAGCTTTTCCAAGAGGGTGCAGCACCTCCTTCCCCCCCCCCCCCTCCCCCCCCCGGCCCCCCGTGGGCATGCAAAGTGGAGGCATCCTTAGGCAAGGTCTCATTATTTCTTATCTTGTTGTAGACGTTCAGGGACATTACATTCACGCGCGCTCCCATGTCTAATTTAGCAGTTACAGACTTGTTATTAATGTGCACGGTAACAGCAGGGACCAAGAGCTTACCAGATGTGCAGAGGAGAGTGTGAACAGCAGACTCATCATATGAGATAACTGGTTTGTTCTCGTGAGCAGCTTCAAACTGTTCATGGGAGTTGGAGAGTGTTGGGTCTTGCTGCAGCAGTTGTAGATTAGACTCTGGATTGGCATTATGGTTCCCACGAGAACGACAGCAAGCAGCAAATTGATTCATTTTCTTACAATAATTGCATGGTTTGGCATTTGCTGGGCAAAATTGTCAACCTTTATTATAAAAATAGTTGCAGTTAGCGCACCTCTGCGGTGGCTCATTCACAAATCTTCTAGTGGCAGTTGACGCGGTGCATTTAACGAAACTGGTCTGATTTATATTATTTTTCTGAGTGTTAAACTGATCACTCTGTGGGTCTACAATCTCCGACATAAGGCAGGCATGCACAGCCTGTTCACGAGTCAGGTCAGCATTTCGGAGTAGCTCTGTTTTGAGCTTTTGATCAGACATGCCACTAACAAGTTTGTCGCATATTAACTCATTTGTTATCTCACCAAAGCGACATCTCGGGGCCTTATACTTCAAATCACAAATGAAACGTTCCACAGGTTCATCAGGAAACTGTTGCCGTGCGAAGAGCTTTGCTCGTTCCAGAATGCGGTTCGATGGCAGGTCACATAGCTGACGAAATTACGCAGCAGCACATTAGGGTTGCGCATTGTCTCAGCTGGGACCACTACCTGGCAGTTCCCATCAAGTACAGGTGGCGCAAACTCGAAGGTTTGAGCTCAAATCATAGCTTCGGGTCCCGCCAGGTTGAGCAAAAGCGACGCCTTGACATCATCCGGATCGTTGCGATGGACGATATTGATGTAGTGCTCATAGTCGATCTCAAAGAGCCTCCATCGCTCACCTATGTCTGCATCAAAGACGAGTTGGGTTGGCTTGCGACACAAGTGAGCCATTGTAGTAAAAGATCAAGACTAATAAAATGCAAATAAAACACAATAAACAAATGCAATGGGTAATTTCCAGCTGTCTGACACCATGTAAACAGCTGTACGGACACAGTCTGGTGTTTAAATCATCTTTCATCATCAGTCATGGTGATACAGTACAATACGTTGTTAGTTCATCTCTACAACCAGTGTAACTATGTAATATGGGAGATGAGTGTTAATATAAAGTGTACAGTAGGGTGGAGTTAGTGGTAGTACATTTATCTGATAGGTTCACATGCAATAACCAATCTACATGGGGTGTGTGCACGGCTTCACTTCCTGAAGTCGATCACTATCTCCTTTGTCTTGTTGATATTGAGAGAAAGGTTGTTGTCTCGACACCAGGTCACGTGGTTCACAATTCCCTTCCTGTACTTCTTATTTGCTCACCTTTCACACATATCCTTCTAAACCATTCCAATCCCTGCACCTGTCCCTTAGTCAACTTGCATATTGTCAAATTCCTTTTTCCTATATAATCATTTGTTGAAATATGCTTAGAGTTCACTGACATCCTTACAGCATGTTTTTCCAAAATGCTGTCTGGTTTAGAGGGTTTCAGCTATAGAGAGAGGATCGATAGACTTTCCGCAGAGACCGCTCCCTCCGTAACTCCCTGGTCAATTCGTCCCTTCCCACCCAAACCACCCCCTCCCCTGGTACTTTCCCTTGCAACTGCAGGAAATGCTACACTTGTTGCTTTACCTCCCCCCTTGACTCCATCCAAGGACCCGAGCAGTCCTTCCAGGTGAGGCAGAGGTTCACCTGCACCTCCTCCAACCTCATCTATTGCATCCGCTGCTCCAGGTGTCAACTGCTCTACATCGGTGAGACCAAGCGCAGGCTTGGCGATCATTTCACCCAACACCTTTGCACAGTTCGCAATAACCAACCTGATCTCCCGGTGGCTCAGCACTTCAACTCCCCCTCCCATTCTGTATCCGACCTTTCTGTCCTAGGCCTCCTCCATGGCCAGAGTGAGTCCCACCGCAAATTGGAGGAGCAGCACCTCATATTTTGCTTGGGTAGTTTGCAGCCCAGAGGTATGAACATTGATTTCTCCAATTTCAGGTAGTCCTTGCTTTCTCCCTCCTTCCCCTCCCCAGCTCTCCCACAGCCTACTGTCTCCGCCTCTTCCTTTCTTCTTCCTGCCCCCCCCACCCCCACATCAGTCTGAAGAAGAGTCTCGATCCGAAACATCACCTATTCCTTCGTTCCATAGATGCTGCCTCACCTGCTGAGTTTCTCCAGCATTTTAAGTCTACCTCGGATTGATAGACTGGAATTGTTTTCTCTGGAATGTCAGAGGTTGAGGGGAGACTTGATAGACGTATATACAATTATATAATGAAAGTACATAAAATTAAGGTAGACAGTCAGAACCTTTCTCGCCAGTTCCTGTGCTGTTCTCCTCTATGGTTACACAAAAAGCTGGAGAAACTCAGTGGGTGCAGCAGCATCTAAGGAGCGAAGGAGATAGGCGACGTTTCGGGTCGAGACCCTTCCTCTTCTATGTTCTAAATGCCATTAAAATCCATGTGGAACATAACCCTACCCTTACTGATCACTTTGTCACCACCTCGCGTTATACAGACATGACATTCTGAGAATCTTCCTCTGCACCCTTTCCAAAGCTTCCACGTCTTTCCTGGAATGGAGTGACCAGAACTGCAGGCAACGTTCCAAATGCGGGCTAATTAAAGTCCTATAGAGCTGCATCTTGACATCCTGACTCTTGATGCCCGTATCAATGAGGGTAAGCATACCATATGCCTTTGTTACCACCCTGCCCACTTGGACACCAAGGTCTCTCTGCACATCAATGCTGTTCAGGGTCTTATAATCATATAACCATATAACCATATAACAATTACAGCACGGAAACAGGCCTTCCAGTCCTTGCCGACCATGTATTTTCCCCTAGTCTCATCCACCTGCACTCAGACCATACCCCTCCATTCCCTTCCCGTCCATATACCTATCCACTTTACTTTTAAATGTTAAAATCGATCCTGCCTCCACCACTTCTGCAGGAAGATCATTCCACACAGCCACCACTCTCTGAGTAAAGAAGTTCCCCCTCATGTTACCCCTAAACTTCTGTCCCTTAATTGAATGCCATTACCTTCAGACTCTCTCCTTACATTCAACGTGCAGCACGTCATACTTGCTCAGCAGAAGCTCCTCCTGCCGTTTCTCTGCCCATTTCTGCAGCTGACCTGTGCCACACTGTATCTTCTGATAGCTTTCTTCACTGTCTGCAACTCCTCCAACTTTGGTGTCATCAGCAAACTTACTCACCAACCCATCTACATTGATATATAGACATTTCTTATATTCTTTATAAATCAGATGCAAACGACCCATATTTATCTCTTCCTCTGACTCAAAGCACAAATTCCATCCTTTATCCTTGAGTGGTCCTATTTTCTCCCTGTTTTTTAAAAAATGTACTTATAAAAGCCTTAGGAATATCTTTAATCTGACTAACCAAAGCCATTGTATTGCCACCTGGCCCTGCTAATTGCCTTCTGGAGCTCTTTACTACTTGCTTTACATTCTACCAATGTCTGATTTAATCTTGTTTAATCTTACATACACTTCCTTTATATTTTTTAGCAAATTCACAACCCCTTTGTTCACCCTATTTCTCCTCCTTATTGGAACAAGCCAGTCCTGAGTCTGAAGAAGGGTCTCGACCCGATACGTCACCCATTCCTTCCCTCCATGGATGCTGCCTGTTCCGCTGAGTTACTCCAGCTGTTTGTGTCTGTGTCAGGCCTGAGTTTTTAATCAGCTGGCCATGGAAAGGTATTGTTTTGTATTTGGATGGGAATATTCAATTTTAACGACGACACCTTTTCAACGTTATATGATTTATCTTTTTATTTTAATGTTTGGGAATAATTCATTAGCTTTAGTTAAATATAACCTAAATACCATCTTCTTATGGATATACCTTCCTAGTTCCACCTGATGGATACCTGGGCATATTGTAGCTTTTTTCTTGGAATATTATTAACTTTAAAAATATATATTAAAAAATATATCACAATATCTTTAATGATCACAAAATCACCTGGCGCTTTGGTAAAAAATAGGAATAAGTAACATATGTTGAGATTAAAGTTATGGAAATTGTCCTTAAAGTTACTCTGTGCACAATCCTATTTGTTCCGTCAAGCATCAGCTTTACTGAACGTTAATAGCCGGTGCTTTAAAATTAGAATTGTTTCTGTGACGCATTGCTCACTCAGCAGGCCGGAAGAGAGAAACAGTTAACATCTTTAGTTGAAAACCTTTTTGGCAAAAATGAATAGAGTAAAGAAGATAACAATTCTACAGCTATGCAGAAATGATAGAAGAGGCATCATTTCCTAAAAGTGTGCACATTACATTTTAATTCACCATCTTTATCCCCGAATGCTGTCTAACCTTCTGAAAACTTAGAGTCTTAGAGTCACACAGCATAGTACCAAGCCCTTTAGCTCAACTTGTCCATGCCGACCAACGTGCCCCATTCACGCTTAGACCACCTACTTGCATTTGGCCCATCCTTCTAAACCTATCCTATCCATGTACTGTTTAAATGTTTTTCTTTTCCAGTATTTTCCAGCATTTTCCTTTACATCTCAGGTTTCCTGCTTCCATGATATTATACTTTTGTGCACTGAATCACATCATTATTTTCACATTAATCAGTAATTCTCTTAAATCCTGTTTGATTAGACACTTTATTGCAAATCACCTCGATTAAGGGTAGTGGCACATAAAACAAATTGAAATGCATTGATTCCATGAACCTAGAAATGATTGATATTTCAACCCAAGTGAGGACCAAGCTCACAAGAGCATTCCTCTTTCTCCTGTTTTAATTTGGATGTTAGCCATTTATTTTAAGTAGGTTACTGCCATCATTAAATCAGCAGTCGGAGGAATGCATTTCGTATTGCCATTACGAATTACATATCCAAGGCTATTTCTCCAAACTACAGCAACAGTGAATGTGTAACTTTAACTTTAGGGGCGGCATGATGACACAGTGGTTGAGTTGCTGCCCGACAGCGCAGAAGCCCGGGTTCGATCTTGACTACAGGTGCTGTCTATGGGGTTTGTACATTCTGCTTGTGACTGCGTGAGTTTTCTTCGGGTGCTCCCGTTTCCTCCCACATGCCAAAGACATGCAGGTTTGTAAGTTAATTGGCATTGGTAAAATTGTAGTGTTTAGGATAATGCTAGTATATGGAGTGATTGGTGCAGACTCCATGAGTCAAAGGGCCTATTTCCTCACTGTATCTCTAAGCTAAACTAAACGAATACCACTAGGCCAGACAGTGCTGCATCTGACCTACTGCCTGGTCTTTGTGTCTGTGGTGGCCATGTGCCCATGCTTGCTTGTTCTGGATAAGTGAGGCAGCATGACTTGCCATTCAGCATTGAAGTGGAGTGGACTCTGAGAGGCAAGTACGCTATCAGATTATATACCAAAGAGGACAGAGTCAAAGGCTCTGATGTTTTCATAATACATTGTGAGCCGAAGGGTCTATTCCTGTGCTGTACTGTTCTGTAAGCCTAACGGATGCTATTCCTATTAATACTCAAATGCATTTATAACCCATTTTATTAAATGCTGCATGGTACAACAATAACATTTCCAGTGAATCTGTAAGTCTAAAGGGAATGTAGGAAACTAAATCAGGTGAGTTGTCAGGGAGCATCTTGAACCCAGATGCCGAAGCCTTGAGATTTGTGAATAGTCGGGTCGCAGAGATTTTTACAATGCATTTAATTTCATGATAATTTATCTTTCCAAGGTTGCAATGCCACCGACACTTCTATCCCAGGCGCAGTTTAACCAAATGTAAACCGCTCTTTGTGAAAACCAGCCATAAAGTTACAATGACCATCCCTGGACAAAACATGGATCTTTTATCTGGAAATGGAACTGCAGATGCTGGTTTACAAAAATAGACACAAAATGCTGGAGTCATGCAGCAGGTCAGGCAGCATCTCTGGAGAACGTGGATGGGTGACGTTTGGGCCAGGACCCTGGCAAGTGATTGGTGGTTTGAGGTGAAGGGGGATTTTGGAAAAGTGGATGGTTGGACAGAGATGAAGAGTAAAGTGGGAAATGTTGCAAAATGTGGAGCCTGAGGTAGGAATGGAGGTGGAAGGAGAGGATGTCACTCCAGGTGGAGCACAGGGAAGGGAGGGTGCAGGAAAAGGAAGAGGCAGGAAAAAGGGGTGTGGGGGACTGGGAGTTTGGCCAGTTACCTATGATTGGAGAATATAATTTTCATACCTTTGGGTTTCAAGCTTCCCATACGGATATGAGGTGCTGAACTTGTGTACGTGTGGTCTCGCTCTGGTAGGGGCCCCAGGCCAGAAAGGTCAGCGTGGGAATGGGAAGAAGTGTTTAAATGGTTAGCAACAGGGAGATCCAGTAGGCCTTGCTGGACCGAACACAAGTGTTTAGCGAAATGGCTACTAAATCTACGCTTGGTCTCAGCAATGTAAAGGAGGCCACATCGGGAACACCAGATGCAGTTGATGAGCTTAGAGGAGGTACATGTGAACCTCTGTCTCACCTGGAATCTCTGCTGGGCTCCGCCGTGAATGGATGTAAGGGAAGAGGTATAAGGACAGGTGTTACATCTCCTGCAGGGGAATGTACCTCGGGTGAGGGTGATTCAGATGGAAATGGATGAATGAACCAATTGTGGAGGGAGTCCTCTCTATGGAAGTTGGAAAGAGGTAGGGATGGGAAGATCTAACTGGTGCTGGTGTAGTGGCCTGGTCAGGGTCAGGAAAAGACCGGATGCCAGTCTTGAAAGAAGCTTTTTAATTGTCACAGCTCCAGTGCACACAAGGACTCTCTTCTCACTACCCCTGGGGCGTGTCGACAGCAAACCCTGTAGCAGACCAACGCCCCGTCCCTCAATCGGCGAGCAGGATGATCCAAAGAGTGGCCTACCCCCCAGGGACCGCCACAGGACCCCCACCAAGTACCCGAGGGACAGGAGGGCGTACACGGCGGCCAGCCCGGGTGCGCACAACGCTCGGGCCCGGAACAGGCGCCTGATGAACAAGTGCAGGGGATGAAGTAGCCAGAGGAGGAGGTACCCTAGACAGGGGCCGCCCTCGCTTACGGGGCAGCGCTACTAGCGCCGGCCGATCAATATCAATATGTGCCGACTTCAACCGCGCAACTGAAACACTCACGCCGACCCCCCATGTCCAGGACGAACGTTGACAAGCCCTGTTCCAAGACCCGGAATGGACCTTCGTATGGCCGCTGTAGAGGTGTCCGATGTGCATCTCTGCGCAGAAAAACAAACTGGCAGTCCTCCAGAGCAGAGGGAACGTGCGGACGGAAGGACCCATGACGAGAAGTGGGCACCGGCGCCAGCTTGCCCACCGTCTGCCGAAGACGTTGCAGAGCGTCCGAAGGCTGCTCCACCTGGCCTCGTGCCGGCGGGATGAACTCCCCAGGCACCGTTAACGGAGACACATACACCAACTCGGCAGAGGAGGAGGCCAAGTCCTCCTTGGGTGCGGTGCGTATCCCCAGCAAAACCCACGGTAGAGCGTCGACCCAGTCTGGGTCAGTGAGCCGCGCCCTTAGGGCACCCTTAAGCTGTCGGTGGAACCGCTCCACAGTCTGTTCCACTGCGGGTGGTACGCTGTCGTGTGGTGCAGACGAACACCCAGGAGGCGTGCCATGGCCGACCACAGCTCTGACTTGAACTGAGGCCCCCGGTCGGAAGTCATATCCAGTGGAACACCGAACCGGGCGATCCAGTGCGCCAACAATGCTCGAGCACAGGTGGTTGTGGAGGAATTCTGTAGCGGAATGGCTTCAGGCCACCGCGTGAAGCGGTCCACAACGGTGAATAGGTACGTCATGCCCTGGGACGACGGCAGCGGCCCCACGATGTCCACGTGAATGTGGTCGAAACGTTTATGCGGAATGGGGAACTCCTGCAATGGCGCGTGCACATGTCGTTGCACCTTGGCGGTCTGGCACGGGATGCAAGTGCGCGCCCAATGTCCAACCTCCTTCCGCAGGCCGTGCCACATGAAGCGGGACCGTATCGACCTGGAGAACCGCATGGACTGCAGGTCGCGATAAGGTATCGGCCACCCTGTTAAATTTGCCCTCAATGAACCAGATGGAGGTGGTGTTCTCGGACACATATGCCAACTGCCTCTGCTGCCGGGCAGACCACGGGTCTGATACCTTGGCGAATGCAGTAAATGGTCTCCCCTCCAGAAAATAGCGGAAATGACGTATGGCGAGATACAGGGCGAGGAGCTCATGGTTGAAAGCGCTGTAACGACGCTGAGGACCACTGAAATGCCTGCTGAAGAAGGCAAGTGGCTGCCAGCAACTCTCAACGAGCTGCTGTAACACTGCCCCAACCGCAACCTCAGAAGCATCCACCGTCAGGGTGGTCGTGGCATCCTCTCGTGGGTGGATGAGCATCGTGGCCTCGGCCAGTGCCTGCTTAGCCCTCTCAAACGCCGCTGTTGCTTCCATGGACCACTCAACCTCCCTGCAATGACCAGCAATCAGTTTGAAAAGCGGACGCATGACTGCAGCCGCTGACGGCAGGAAGCGGTGATAGAAAGTGACCATCCCCACAAATTCCTGCAGGCCCCTAACTGTGGTCGGACGGGGGAACCTGCGGATAGCGTCCACCCTGGTCGGCAGAGGCACCACCCCTTATTGAGTCACGCGGTGGCCGAGGAAGTCGATAGCCGCCACACCGAAACAGCACTTGGACGCGTTAATAGCCAAACCGAAATCGCTGAGGCGCTGACACAGTTGACGGAGGTGGGTGCAATGCTCCTGCCATGAGCGACTGGCCACGAGTATGTCATCCACATACACAAAGACAAAGTCCAATCCGCGGCACACGCAGTCCATATGCCGCTGAAAGGCCTGCGCGGCGTTCTTCAACCCAAACGGCATCCGCACAAATTTGAATAGACCAAATGGTGTAATAATGGCCGTCTTTGCGATATAGTCGGGGTGGACCGGAATTTGATTGTACCCTCGCACGAGGTCCACCTTGGAAAATACGGATGCTCCAGCCAGATGGGCATTGAAGTCCTGAATGTGCGGGCCGGATATCTGTCGGCGATGGTCACATTATTCAGGCGACGGTAATCCCCACACGGGCGCCAGCCCCCCTTCTTCTTAGGGACCATGTGGAGTGGTGAGGCCCATGGGCTATCGGAGGGATGCATGATGCCTATCGCCTCCATCTGGCGGAATTCTTCCCGAGCTAGACGGAGCTTGTCTGGGGTGAGATGACGTGCCCGGGAGTGCACAGGTGGGCCAATAGTGGGGATATGGTGCTCCACCCCGTGCTTCGGGGTGGAGGAGCGGAAGTGGGGTTCGAGAATGCCGGGAAAATCTGCCAGGATGCGCACGAAAGTCGCATCCACGGATGACAGGGGGCCATCACGGTGTACTACAGGCTCACCAGTATGGAGGAAGACCGGCTCCAGCATGACAGAGTGCATCAGGTGCCGCTGCTTGACATCCACGAGGAGTGAATGGGCTTGAAGGAAGTCGGCGCCCAGCAGCGGCTGGGAAATGTCTGCAATGACGAACCTCCACGAAAACGAGTTGCGGCCAAAGTTGATGGGGATGGTGCAAAACCTGTAGGTACGAATAGCACTCCCGTTCGCCGCGTTGAGGAGGGGGCCTTGTTTGCCCGCACGGATGTCGGCGATGGAGGGAGGGAGAACACTCACTTCCGCACCAGTGTCGACGAGGAAACGTCCCCCACTGTGGCGATCCCAAGCGAAAACGCGATGAATTTTGCCGGCCGCCGAAGGAATCACTGACGACCGGCCCTTTAGTTTCCCGAGAACGAACAGGGTGGGCGACAAATCCTGGCTGCAGCTCCCCAGCGGCGATGGTAATAACACCAACCAACTTTGCTGGCGTCTGGTTGAACTGCAGGCGAATTAGGCTGATTTGAGCACCTGCTTGCGTCTGGTGAAACTGCAAGCCAATTTGGCTGGTTTGAACACCAGCGATCTCTGCTGGCATTGGTTTGAACTGCAGCTGGCCGTGCTGGAAGGACCTGCCTGCTGTGGAATGCGCAACGGTCGTCAGATTTTGCCGCGTGGGCCGACTGGGAGCAGTGACGATGCGGTGGATAGCGGTCCCAACCTGCTCTTAGTCTCCAAACGCCTCGGGAAGGACGCCTCGGGAGTTCTTCGGTCCACAGAGTTGGGAGCTTCAGCGCAACAGCGTTATTATCCATCACAATGCGTGATGAACGACGTGGGTCACCAGTGTAGTGGCCTGGTTAAGGTCAGGAAAAGACCGGACGCCAGGCGGATTCGAAAGAAGCTTTTTAATTGTCACAGCTCGAGAACACACAGGGACACTCTTATCTCTACCCCTGGGGAGTGTCGACAGCAAACACCATAGCAGACCAACGCCCCTGTCCCTCAATCGGCGAGGGGGATGATCCAAGGAGTGCCCTACCCCCCAGGGACCGCCACACTTCAGAAAAATATTTGTTGGATGCAGAGGCTTATTGGGTGAAAGGTGAGAGAACCAGGGAAAACTATCCGGGGGAGGGGAGTGAGGGCAGAATTATGGGACACAAAGGAGATGGGGGCAAGGTTCCATCTATGACAGCAGGCAGGAGACCATGTTTTCTAATGGAAGTGGACATTTTGGATGTCTTGGAATAGAAAGCCTCATCTTGGGAGAGATGCGGGGGGACAGAGAAATTGAGAGTATGGGTAGCATCTTTGCAACATGCGGTATCTTTTATCTGTCATCCTCCATTTTGTAGGATTAATGCAAGGCTTAATGCACTGATATCTTGGCAGCATGTTTCACAGCTCTACAATTCAGCAGGAAAGCAAAGACATTTTTGATTCTCACTTTCTTACTGTTTTATTAATTTATGTGTGGAATCTAAAGACTTCGCATTTGGGGGTTTGGCATTTCAATCTATTTCTCTTCTCAGTTTTATCGATCGTAGAGACTTCATTTTCAGGATTGCGCTGTTGTTCCCCAACAAGGTCACCAGCACCCAAACATCTTTTTTGTTTTACACGGCAATCCCTTTTAAATGTGTGCTTACACAAATATGCAGCGATGTAAATCCATTTGAGTTGGAGAAGGGAAATTGCCTCAAAAATCCTGGCCAATATTAATCCTTCAAATGGCATCATAAATAATGCATCTACATTATCATATAACTCCTCATGGAATGCAAACTCTCTGTGCACGCGTTGTTTCCAATGTTTCCTGCATTACAAAACCGAGTACTCTTCAAAAATACTTTACTGGGTAAAAAAAACGTAGGCAATGTCTTGAGTTAATCCAATGTAACTATATAATTCTTGCAGAATTAACTTTTAATGCACAATTCCTAATATGGTCTTAGAAATATTTTTGTTGTGTACTTAGGGTGGCACAGTGGCTCAGCAGTAGTGCCAGAGACCCAGGTTCGATCCAGACTACAGGTGCTGTCTTAAGGGCTCTTAAAGATAGCGGAGTCAAGGGATTTGGGGAGAAGGCAGGAACAGGGTACTGATTGTGGATGATCAGCCATGGTCACAATGAATGGCGGTGCTGGTTTGAAGGGCCGAATGACCTACCTCTGCACCTAATGTCTATTGTCTATTGTATGGAGCTTGTACATTCTCCCTGTGACCGCATAGGTTTTCTCCGGGTGTTCTGGTTTCCTCCAAAATTCCAAAGACGTGCAGGTTTGTAGGTTAATTGGTTTCTGTAAACTGTCCCTAGAGTGTAGGATAGAACTGTTGTAAGTGTCCTCGCTGATCGGCGTGGTCTTGGTGGGAAGGGCCTGTTTCCATGCTGTATCTCTAAACATCTAAGGGGCACCACTCAACTTCCATTGTACATTTGAAGGGAAATAAGAAGACATACTACTCCTAGCTAATTTTAGTGATGAAGTCATAGAATAAAACATGTTGGGATCTCATAGTTATTATAACATTTAGTTCTTCGCCCTTCACATTTGGGTAGCCATATCTTTGAAAAGCTTGTTCTTTGAATGATGGCAGCTCAACTGGTATTAAACAGCCATGGTGGCACAGCGGTAGATTTGCTGCCTTACAATGCTTGCAGTGCCAGAGACTCGGGTTCGATTCCCACTACAGGTGCTGTCTGTGCGGAGTTTGTACGTTCTCTCCGTGACCGCGTGGGTTTTCTCCGAGATCTTTGGTTTCCTCCCACACTCCAAAGACATACATGATTGTAGTTTAATTGACTTGGTGCATGCAGAAATTGTCCTTAGTGTGTGTAGGATAGTGTCATTGTGCGGGGATTGGCTGGTCAGTGCAGACCCGGTGGGCCGAATAACCATATAACCATATAACAATTACAGCACGGAAACAGGCCCTCTTGGCCCTTCCAGTCCGTGCCGACCATGTATTTTCCCCTAGTCCCATCTGCCTGCACTCAGACCATACCCCTCCATTCCCTTCCCGTCCATATACCTATCCACTTTACTTTTAAATGTTAAAATCGATCCTGCCTCCACCACTTCTGCTGGAAGCTCATTCCACACAGCCACCACTCTCTGAGTAAAGAAGTTCCCCCTCATGTTACCCCTACACGAATGACGTGTTTCCGAGCTTTATCTCTAAACTAAACTAAGCAGCTCAATCTGTGCAGTGTAACTATTTCTAGAGTTCTATCTGGCCAACATACGCATCTAACGAACAAAGAGATACAATTTATGAATAGTACTTACCAACAACACAGGCAAAAATTTAATATGTTTTACATTATACTGGAAGCAAAAATCAGGTAATGAGGCGATGGCTCTTGTAATTTTCCATTGCAAAAGGCTTCAGTAAAACTACAAACCTTGTACGTTGTTGGCAATTTACCATATTGATAAGATTTTGCAGTTAATTAAAAAGCTTACAGTAGTCAAGCCAAGAAAAAGAGGTGGCTTCATTAGGAAAATGTCTTTTATTCCATTTTATTTTCACACCAATATGAATAAAAGAAAATGTTAAAATACGTAACATTTTTCTATATTTCAAATCTATGATCAAGTGAATTATAATGGCCAATCATTCTGATTATATAAATAAAAACAAGTAGCATTGATTCGAAGGTAATCATTCTATCAATTAATTCATAAAATAAGTCCATAATCATGCCATCAATGGTGAGAATGAATAAGATGGAGATTACTTTGAATTGTGGTAGCTCTCTCCATACTGTTCTGTTTACATTGCACATTCCTGACAGACTAGAAGGACAGGGATATGAATGGAGTAACAGCCAAAAATAGTCCACTTCGTGCTGAATCTACTGTGATAATCAGTCCATTTTATTCAAGGAAGTGGAGCGTATATCAAAAACTAGAGGGCATTCAAGGTTTTGGTTTTTAAAATGTACATATGGGCACTATAATAGATTTGCAAGCCATACATCTGTAATTACTTTGCAGATTATATCATTGTTACTTTATTTTAGCTGTCAGTACTGATGTGGTTTATTAATATTCATTAGCATTTAATATTTGCAGAGATATGTGAACAAGTACCAAGCTGCTGCAGATCTAATCGGCACCACGCTCAATAAAGATATGTATGAGAGATATATGCAGACAATGTTTCAAATTTAATAAGGAAAAGAGTGAGGAACTGGGATCGCATGAAAATAAATTCCAAAATTGGTCACCACATCTGCATATTTTTTCTTTATATTTGGTTGTGATTAAATCCTTCCACTCTTATTTTTTTTGTTAAATATCAGGCTCTTCATTGTGCGTATGAGGAAACTGCAGATGCTGGTTTAAACCAAAGACACAAAAAGCTGGGATAACTCAGCAGGACAGGCAGCATCTCTAGATAGAAGTAATGGATGACGCTCGAGGCCCTTCTTCAGACTGGTTGCACTTTTTTTAACATACCTTCCATTGTGTTTGAAAGATTGGATAGCGTTATCTATGGATTTTGTAAGTGATAAAATACGAGTAGAAAATTGGCCTGTAATTCCTTGATTACAGTATAATAACTGGGAAAAAAATTAATATTAAAATTTTGGAAAAACCAAGCAACCCCCAGAATCAAAATGTGGATTATGGAGATGTCGGAGACCTTAAATCTGGAAAAAATTAGATTTGTCTTAATTGACAAACCAGAATTATTTACTAGAATATGGTCCCCGTTCACAAATTATTTGACGGGGTAGAATGGGCCGGCGCTGAGACCTGACTGAAGCTTGAACCCAGGACTAGATGAATAGTGATGTTCTCTCACCTACGGACCTATCTCCTAAGTTGCATTATGGATAGTTTATTCTATTTTTCTAGTTTTCTTTTTTTCTCTTTATTTTTTCTATCTATTAAAAAAATAATAATAATTAGAGTCAATGTTAATATGTAACCAATAAATGAAGACCGCAGCTACATTGGTAGCGGAGTCCCTGGAATCCTGGATATTTAATATGTAACCGTTCGTAAAAGTTCGTAGTGGTTCGGAAAATACTTTTTTTAAAATATTTAAAATTGGTCCGTACTTCACAAATTCATTAAAATATATTAAAGCCCTTATTAATAGAATTCCAAGAAGGATTTTAAAAACTAGCATCAGACCACCCTTTTCTATACCAGCTTACATCGTTTGGTTAAGATTCTCAACTGAATGTGATAGGAGGCTCTGAAGACAAATTTAGGTTTGAGTTTATTACTGGAGGTGATTTTGGACTAATAAAGAGGTGCTTGTAAGTCCAGATTTGCGTAAATTAATGTAATCATGGCGGCCAGTTGTGGAGATCTAAGCATCACTGATTTGGCTTCTAAATAGCCAAGGGAGCCTAGTGTGCTACGCAGTGTGGGTCTGAACTTTGTGACAATTGGACTTTGTCAGCATTTATCTATCACATTTTTAAATCGAGATAACTCCATGATGCAACTATCATTACTGTGATCATCTGCTCTAGTCTAGCTGCCTAATAAGATTTAAGTTTCCTTCAGTAAACAGTGCATGGATTTCACAACCATGACATATAGGCCCCATAGGTTTATACCATGTTTAAGCTCCACATGAACCTCCTTCAACTCTAAAGGGCCTGTCCCACTTGGGCGACCTAATCCACGAGTTCTGGCCAGTTTGCCCTCGACTCATACTCGCAGCATGGTCGACACGAGGTCGTAGGAGGTCTTCGCAACTCTCCTTCATGCTCGAGAGTGGTCTCCGCATACTCGAGGCCTCAGCTAGGTCACTGCATTATTTTCAATATGTTAAAAAATGCCCGCGAGTAAAAAAAGGTCGCCATGGAAAAATCAATACTTTTATTACTCGTAGGTTTAGTCGTAGTAGGTCGTAGTATGTTAGTCATAGGTAATCGAGGGTAGTCGAAGGTAGTCGTAGAAAATCTGCATCAAAGTCGAAGGGAGGTCGAAAGAGATCAAAGGAGGTCGTCTTCACTCTCCACTGTCTAATTTTCCCGAAGTTAGTTGTAGCTAGTTGTAACTAGTCAAAGCTGGTCTTCAACATAATTGAAGGAGGTCGAAGGAGGTCTTCAACATGTCATTATTTCGAACTCTTCTAAACTCGCCAATTAGGTCACCAAGTGGGACAGCCCCTTAACTAACAGCAATCATTCCCATTCCATTCTTTGTCTGGTAGATATTTAGCTTTACATTCAATTGCCAAGTGTTACCTGGCTTTACATTTTGACTACGTGTAGGGTAAAGCTGCTTCTCTTAGATTTATTTGTGTCCAATCCAAATCCAGTCGAGTTTTTTAGACACGTGCACAACTACTGTGAGGAACAGGTAGCATGAAACTCACTTCTGGCAGCATCGGAAGCATAGACTCCAACAATATCACCTCCGCACAGTCCGCCTACACCTACCTAATCTCCCAGTTGTTAAACACTTTAACTCACCCTCGCATTCCCACACTCACCTTTCTGTCCTGGGCTCCACTGTCAGAGTGAGTTGATTGAAAATTGAAGAACAGCACTTCGTTTTTCGTGTGGCAGCTTACACCCTAGAAAATATTGACTTCTCTAACTTCAAGTAACCACATGGGTTTTCTCTGAGATTTTCGGTTTCCCCCCACACTCCAAAGACGTACAGGTATGTAGGTTAATTGGCTTGGTGTATGTGTAAATTGTCCCTAGTGTGTGTAGGATAGTGTTAATGTGCGAGGATCGCTGTCGATGCGGACCGGTGGGCCGAAGGGCCTGTTTCCGCGCTGTATCTCTGAACTAAATGTATTCTGTCTATCTTGTTTGACAAATGTTCTTCCCTGTGTCCCAAGCTTATCTCATGCGTCCATGTAGTGAGCCTGTTTTTATCTGGTAATGGCCTTTTTAACGTGGGAATAAACTAGCAGTGATCTTCCTGTCTCATTCTCCCTTCCACGATGGAATGCTGTGGTCTGTGTATGGCTCTATTCAGCAGCCCTGCATGGGCTTAATCAAAAGCACCAGAGTGTGACTGCCAGACCACAGTAACGTAAGCCCACAAACATAAAACAACACTCTCCTGGCTGTCCTTTTGTTGCCTGCATTTCACTTTGGACTGAAAATATTACGTTTCATTCATTATGCGTTCTGTCAGTTAATGACTTCAAATTGAATATTAATATTCATTATATTGTGCACCACTTCAGCAACTGTCTGCCTGCACAAAGTGGGTGTTGCATGTGAAATGGCCAACCTGGTCGGAGCATTGCAGAAATACTATATCAAAGCCACACAGTCTCTTACTATTGACCTCTGTACGTTTCTTAGAACTGTCAGAAAAATAAAGATTCATAACTGTAATGTATTCATACACATTCATGTGTATGCTAATGAGTTGGCATTCAATATAAGCAGGGAATGCTGGATAATACATCTCTCTCTCTCTCATGATCCAGGCAACCAGTGTGTAAGTCGTGTTCTTCATTCTGCCGTCCAGAATGTAACAAAATTGGCGACGAGGACGGGATAGAGTTTGTGAACTCATTCTTCATATACAGTGCAGGACTGTTTTGCAACATGCGGTGTTGCTTAACCTTTTAAACAGCAAATATGGAGCTGTGTCGCAGTTGTTTGCGAACTGGACACGATAGGCCGCAGATCCTTCCATGTATGGGACTATGGTTTAAAACAGCAGCTGTATAAATCGGCAAGAGTTTGTCAGGCTATTTCTATGTTGTGTCTATGAGGCAAGATGGCGTCCTTGGGAATGTATAGGATTTTAGACTGAGTTTTTTGGGCGAGTTCCTCAAGCTGTATAGCCATTGTACAGCTAAATTTTAGGTGAATTGCAACACCAGAACAGACAGCAAATTGGGCTTTTTGAACAAACTTAAAAAAAAGAAAGAGAACAACACAATGGTGGCGTCCACGGGCTACATTGGACACCTTGGTACTTTTGACAAGAGTAGAGAGCCGTTCAGCTATGGAGAGAGAAAACCTGTTCTTAATGGCAAACAATATAATGGAGATTAGCAATGAAGGAGAGGTAGTTACTGAAACAAATAATGCTGTTTTCGAACGCATGAAAGTGATTCTGCTCACGGAGATCGGTCCTGAAGTGTACGGCATACTCGTGAATCTCCTTGTGCCCATAAAGGCAAAAGATGTATCATTCAATGACATTACGAAGAAGTTGGAGGAGCACTTCAACCCAAAGCCTCTGGAAATTGCAGAAAGCTATAAATTCGGTACTAGAAACCAGAAGCAGAATGAGACAATCAATGAGTGCATTGTTGACTTGAAAAACGTAACTTTGCACTGTAACTTTCTCCGACGCGCACTACAGGACAGATTTGTTTCTTGTCTCGTGGATGAATGAATTCAGTCCAAACTCATGAACACTCCAGATATTACATTCGAGAAAGCATGCAAGATTGCTACCACAATGGAGATGGCATTAACGAATGCTCACGTGTTTCGTCCACCACAGACTGCAGTGGCCATTTGCGGTCACAAGGCAGTGCCTAAGGCCAAAGCAAAAACCAAAGTATGGCGGGGAGCCGAGTTCAGCCAGTTGTTATCGTTGCAACGGTAATCACTCACCTCAATTTTGTCAGTTCAAAATGGCCAAGTGCTATAACTGGCAGAAGAACGGCCATATCATCTCAGCATGTCGGGCCAAGCATAAAACAGGAAACCAACGACCTGCGGAAAACAAGCAACAACATCAGAAAGGAGTTCACAACCAAACATCCTGGCATAGAACCCAGATGGAAATTAACTTGGGTAGTACACCATTTATGCAACCAACATCGATAAGCCTACAACCAACCAAGGCAAGGACTTTGAACAAAACAATTGATTAAGGTGGACAAATGAACTGTAAAGTTCAGCATAATGGTCAGTCAGTAACACGGCCCATCATAGTGGCCAGCTACAGAAATAAACCAACCCTCCTTGGAAAGGATTGGCTGAGTAGAATAGAGTTAGACCGGAAGAACATTTTCAGCATTGATTTGGCCAAATCACATCTTGAAAAGGTCATAAGCAAACATGCATGAAATATTTGCCGACAATTACACAGGAATAACAGGGTACTCTGAACACATTCGACTGATATTCACAGAGGTCATGGTAGAACATCTGGAAATCGTTGAGCAAGTTGTCATATGACTGAACTGCCACAATGTCAAACTGTGACAAAGTAAATGTGCATTTGCGCAGACGTGGTCTACCTTGGACTCAAAGTAGACGCTAATGGACTTCGCCCTGTGAATGCGAAAGTGGAAGCAATAGTGAATGCTCCAAAACCTAACAATGTGTCAGAGTTACGATCATTCCTTGGGATGGTGCAGTTCTATGCTCGATTCCTTCCAGATTTAGCAACTGTGCTAAAGCCACTTCATCATCTGCTACAAAAAGATGCGAAATGGACATGGGGAAAGGAACAGCAACGTGCATATGACATTTGCAAGGAAAATTTGAAAAGTGACAAACTCCTTGGCCACTACGATACGTCATGCGAGATGAAACTCGCTTGTGATGCATCACGTTATGGCATGGGTGCAGTGATCTCCCACGTAATGAATGACGGACAGGAAAATCCTATTGCTTTTGTATCCCGCACTCTATCACCGAGTGAGCGCAATTATGTACAGATAGAAAGGAAGCACTCAGCATCATGTTCAGATACAATAAATTTCATCAGTTTCTTCTTGGCAGACCATTCACCCTAGTGACTGATCACAAGCCGCTACTAGTGATACTTGGTCCCAAGTCAGCTATACCTTGAGAACACTGATGTGGGAATTGAGAACTGAATCTACACACTGCAAGTTGTAGATGAAGACTTTCCAGTGACTGCAACATAAATTGCAGCAGAAACAGAGAAAGACAATGTGCTGAAGAGGGTCTATGAACAGACATTGAACGGGCGGACTGAAATCGATAGTGGATTAAACTCAGTTCTGAACTCAGAGCTGAAGCCTTTCCATAATCGACACCATGAATGATCATGTGAGCAGGGATGCATTAAGTGGGATTACTGAGTGGTTGCACCAGAGTATTTGAGAAACAAAATTATGAATGAACTTCATGCCAAACATCCTGGCATAGTAAGCATGAAGTCAATTGCCAGAAGTCTTGTGAATTGGCCTGGTATTGACAGTGAGATCAAGTCACTGGTGAGCAAATGTAGCATCTGCCAAAATTGCTGGAGTAAACCACCAAAAACACCACTGCAACCCTGGTCATGGCCAAGTAGACCTTTTAGGAGAGTTCATGTATATTTTTGTGAAAAGGGTAATGATCTTCTTTTCCTTGCCTATTGGGTGCACAGCCTAAAGTTGTAGGACGACTCGTTCTATTTGATCTTATTTGATTGTGCGCGCCAGGTTGATTGCATTCGTCAAAACTGGTCAGACCACGTGAAGCTTGCAATCTCCCACCCCAAGGGTAATGATCACTTTCTGGTACTAGTAGATAGTCATTCCAAACGGATTGACATTAAGCATATGGGGTCAAGCACTACTGCTGAGTGTACCATAGATAAGTTGGGATCAATTTTTGCAAGTCATGGTTTACCGGAAGAACTTGTTTCTGATAATGGGACTCAGTTTCGTTCAGAACGGTTCAAGAGTTCATGCAGCGGAATGGTGTAAAACACACACTAGTTCCCCCATACCATCCAGCTTCCAATGGGGCGGTGGAAAGGTCTGTTAGAATTGTCAAAGATGCTCTCAAGAAACAGGTTTTGTCGGGTTTGGACCTCTTTTGTCATCCACAGCTTCCGGTTGGGGTACACCCGCATGAGTTTGTCGACGGTGACGTTGTCAACACAGTTCTGGATGTAAAAGAGTACAGTGGATGTGTACTCCTCCAAATCCTGATTTTCAAAAATGTCCCAGTTTGTCCTTTCAAAGCAGTCCTGTAGCTGTGAGAAAGCTCCTTCAGGCCAAGTTTTAACAGTCCTGGTGGTGGGTTGAACTTTTCTCCTGAGGGGGGTGTATGCTGGTGCTGAGTGAATGGATAGGTGATCCGACTGGCCTAAGTGTGGTAGTGGTGTGGCTTTAAACGCCTTCTTGATGTTCGAGTCGGCCTTGGCTAATGTATTTTCTCCCCTGGTTGCACATTTGATGTGTTGTTCAAACTTGGGGAGAACTGATTTTAAGTCTGCGTGATTGAAATCACCAGCTATGATATGCGCTGCTTTGGGGTAGGTATTCTCATGTTTGCTGATAGCGCTATGGAGGTAGCCTAGGGCTATGCTAGCCTTAGCATCCGGTGGGATATACACAGCTGTAACTATGACAACGGTAAACTCACGTGGAAGGTAGAAAGGCCTGCATCTAACTAACAGGCACTCCAAATCAGCAGAACAGTGTCTGTCTATGATTGTGGTATTTGTGCACCAGTTGTTGTGAACGTAGATGCATAACCCCCCTCTTTTGCTCTTACCAGAGTCTTTGTTTCTATCCCAGCGAAATGCTGTGCGGCCTGCTAGCTCAATGGCCCCATCCAGTACAAGTGTACGAGTCACTTCTCTGTTATTAGCAGAATGCAACTGTCCACAATAAATTTGTTTGTGGCGACCTGTAGTCTTAATTCATCCATTTTGTTGGTGATGGATCTGGCGTTGGTGAGAATGATGCTGGGTAGCGGTGGTTTATGTGGTTGTCACCTTAGCCTAGCGAGCAGTCCGGACTGGCGACCACGCTTTTGCTTCCTGTGCCTCCCCCGTCTCCGGCGTTTGCTGGGGCCGACAACAATCCACGGAGAGCCTGGTGTCCTGGCTATCTCCTCCGGTATGTTGCATGAGTGCAGAAAAACACTCGTAACTGCCTGTTCACTCCATAATCCAAAGATCCTGTCAACTAACGGTGAGATACGCACGACAAAATGTAACATTGTCCATCAGGCATACAAACAAAAACGCACAAAAAAAAACATCGCAAGGGAGAGCTTTGAGTTGCTGTGACTGTGCGCGCCGCCATCTTGAGCATCTTAAGTCAAAAACGCCATTTTGACTTCCACATAAAGGAGAGGTACTTCAAGCCAGATGAGCAAGTTCGTGTTCTCAGTCCTTCCAACACGTCTAGTTGAGACAAATGGGATGTTGGGAAAATAGTGGAAGTGTGTGGAACAAAAAGATACTTTGTTAAAGTTGGAGATAGGATCAAAAGTGTTCATGTTGATCAAATGATTCCAGCCAAAGATGAACCAAAAACTGAGCATGAAGTCCTAATCCCTGAGTTTTTATCTAAATGCGAGTTGGAATAGACCACTGTGATTGAAACACAAAGCTCAGTTAGTACAGACAATGAAACAGATTTATCTGGTCAAAGTCAGGGTACTAAAACAGAGCCAAACAAGCCAACAGTTGAGTCAACACCTAAACCTGTTACACCGGTTACTTGGTAGACGATCAGGCAGGATCCATAAACCAGTCGTCAGGTTAGGTTTGTAAGTTAAATAACTCACTGCACAAGTAAAACAAAAATGTGTAGATATGTAAAATAAATACTGGTTTAAATCAAGTATCACAACAACAAATTTGTAACCGAGTACTTAGATTTAATACTTAAAAAAGGGAGAGCAGTGTAATATATTCATACATATTCATGTATATGTTAATGAGTTGGTGTTCAATATAAACAGGGAATGTTGGGTAATAAATCTCTCTCTCATGATCCAGGCAACCAGTGTGTAAGTTGTGTTCTTCATTCTACCATCTGGAATCTAACAATAACCAGTATTCATTATTTTTAATATGTCAGAAATAAAATCCTATTACATAATGGACGTTTGGATGACTCAAAGATCGGATCAGGCAGAATCTGTGGAGAGACAACAGATGCTTTCCGTCAGGACTAGAAATGTTGTAACTTTCTGACTTGTTTTAAATTACATAGAAGGGAGAGGGTGGACAGAATAAAGGGAATATCTGGGTGGAGGCAAGGAGAATTCCGGTATATAAATAGGAAAGATTTTGAGAGCCAAACACAGGTAAATGGGATTTGCTTGGATTGGCATCTTTGTCAGCATGGGCAAAAGTGAATCCAAATAGCGAATGACACGTGTAGTAATGGTGTTGATTAAGCAAAGGTGGGAAAGGACACCAACATCTTATATAACTGCAACATGACCTCCCAACCTCTATACAGAGTATTGAGTATGACTAATGAAGGCTAATGTTTGCTAGTGCTACACGTGTGGGTTTAAACTAAATAGTGGGGTGGAGGGATTGACAAATTGGGAGTATAAAGATGGAGTTAAAGGGGAAGTGAGTACAGGAAAAGTTACAAAAGATTCCCGAATTAATGGGAAGGAAAGTTTGAGAAGGGATAAGAGAGTAAGGTCAGGGCCAGTAGTGTGTGAGAGGGGAGAGGGGCGAGGTGTGAGAGGGGAGGTGAATACAAAAGTCAAAGTGTTGTATCTGAATGCGCAAAGTATCTATATAATTAAAAGTCTCATCTTTTACGGAGGACCAGTACCTCCGCTTGGTCAGGGAGAATGAGGAGGTCATAGAGTTACAGGGAGGTGGTCACTCCCAGACCACGGGAGGCAGACAAGTGGGTCACTGTTAGGAAGGGCAAGGGACAGAGGCAGGGACTAGAGAGTACCCTGGTGGCTGTACACCTGGAAAATAGGTACTCATGTTTGAGTTCAATTGGAGCGGACAGCCTACCTGGGGGCAGCAACAGCAGCCAGGCCTCCGGCACAGAGAACGGTAGCAAAAAGAGGAGGGCAATTGTAATAGGGGACTCCATAGTTACAGGGTCAGATTGGCGATTCTATAGATGCAGTCGGGAGACCCGGATGGTAGTTTGCCTCCCTGGTGCCAGGGTCTCGGATGTGTCAGAACGTGTCGAAAAGATTCTGAAAAGGGAGGGAGAGGAGCCTGATGTTGTGGTACAAATTGGTACCAATGACATAGGCAGTAAAAGAGAAGAGGTTCTGAAAGGAGAATTTAGGGAGTTGGGGGGAAAGTTAAGGAGAAGGACCAAAAGAGTAACAATTTCAGGATTACTGCCTGTGCCACGTGACAGTGAGAGTAGAAATGGAATGAGGTGGAGGATAAATGCGTGGTTGAGGGACTGGTGCAGTGGGCAGGGATTCAAGTTTCTTGATCGCTGGGACCTCTTTTGGGGAAGGCATGATCTGTATAAAAAGGACGGGTTGCACTTGAACCCGAGGTGAACCAATATCCTGGTGGGGAGAGTTGCAAAGGAGACTTTAAACTAGAAAGGCTGGGGGGAGGGACTCAGGTAGTGGGGGCTAGGGGACAGGGTGAGGGGCAAGAGGCAGAGAAGGGAAGCACTCGTACCCAAAGTGTAGGCGGGAAAGAGGAAAAAGATAATAAACAGAGAATAAGGGATGGTGGGTTTCTAAAATGTGTATATTTTAATGCTAGGAGCATTGTAAGAAAGGTGGATGAACTTAGAGCCTGGAATGACACCTGGAAATATGACGTTGTGGCAATCAGTGAAACATGGTTGCGGGAGGGCTGTGATTGGAAACTAAATATTCCAGGATTTTGTTGCTTCAGGTGTGATAGAATTGGAGGGACCAGAGGTGGAGGGGTTGCATTGCTTGTCAGAGAAGATATTACAGCAGTGCTTTGGCAGGATAGATTAGAGGGCTCGTCTAGGGAGGCTATTTGGGTGGAACTGAGAAGTGGGAACGGTGTAGCAACACTTATAGGGGTGTATTATAGACCGCCAAATGGGGAGCGAGAATTGGAAGAGCTAATTTGTAAGGAGATAGCTGATATTAGTAGTAAGCACAAGGTAGTGATTGTGGGAGATTTCAATTTTTTCCAAAAATAGACTGGGAAACACATTCTGTAAATGGCCTGGATGGTTTGAAGTTTGTTAAATGTGTGCAGGATAGTTTTTCGCAGCAATGCATAAAGGTATCGACCAGAGAAGGGGCAGTGCTGGACCTCCTGTTAGGAAATGAGGCAGGTCAGGTGACGGAGGTGTGCGTTGGTGAGCACTTCGGGACCAGTGATCACAATACCATTAGTTTCAATATAATTATGGAGAGAGTCAGAACTGGACCTAGGGTTGAGATTTTTGATTGGAGAAAGGCTAACTTTGAGGGAATGCGTAATGATTTAAAAGGAGAGAATTGGGACATTTTGTTTTATGGGAAGGATGTAGAAGAGAAATGGAGGACATTTAAAGGGGAAATTGTAAGAGTACAGAATCTTTATGTCCCTGTTCGGTTGAAAGGAAATGGTAAAAATCGGAAGAGCCATGGTTTTCAAGGGAAATTGGACACTTGGTTCGAAAAAAGAGAGATATCTACAATATTTATAGAAGGCATGGAGTAAATGAGGTGCTAGATGAGTATAAAGAATGTAAAAAGAATCTTAAGAAAGAAATAAGAAAAGCTAAAAGAAGATATGAGGTTGCTTTGGCAAGAAAGGTGAAAGTAAATCCAAAGGGTTTCTACAGCTATATTAATAGCAAAAGGATAACGAGGGATAAAATTGGACCATTAGAGAGCCAGAATGGACAGCTATCTGCAGAGCCAAAAGAGATGGGGGAGATATTGAACAATTTGTTTTCTTCGGTATTCACCAAGGAGAAGGATATTGAACTCTGTGAGGTAAGGGAAAAAAGTATAGTAGCTATGGAAACTATGAGATTCAAAGAGGAGGAAGTACTGACACTTTTGAAAAATATAAATGTGGATAAGTCTCCAGGCCCTGACAGGATATTCCCTAGGACATTGAGGGAAGTTAGTGTAGAAATAGCAGGGGCTATGACAGAAATATTTCAAATGCCATTTGAAACTGGAATAGTGCCGGAGGATTGGCGTACTGCGCATGGTGTTCCATTGTTTAAAAAGGGTTCGAAGAATAAACCAAGCAATTATAGACCTGTTAGTTTGACGTCAGTGGGGGGGCAAATTAATGGAAAGGATACTTAGAGATAATATATAAAAGCATCTGGATAAACAGGGTCTGATCAAGAACAGTCAACATGGATTTGTGCCTGGAACTTCATGTTTGACAAACCTTCTTGAATTTTTTGAAGAGGTTACTAGGGTAATTGATGAGGGTAAAGCAGTGGATGTTGTCTATATGGATTTCAGTAAGGCCTTTGACAAGGTTCCTCATGGAAGGTTGGTTAAGAAGGTTCAATCTTTGGGTGTTAATGGTGGAGTAGCAAGATGGATTCAACAGTGGCTGAATGAGAGATGCCAGAGAGTAATGGTGGATGGCTGTTTGTCAGGGTGGAAGCCGGTGACCAGTGGGGTGCCTCAGGGATCTGTGTTGGGTCCACTGTTGTTTGTCATGTACATCAATGATCTAGATGATGGGGTGGAAAATTGGGTGAGTAAGTATGCAGATGATACTAAGATAGGTGGTGCTGTGGATAATGAAGTAGATTTTCATAGTCTACAGAGAGATTTGGGACATTTGGAAGAGTGGGCTGACAGGTGGCAGATGGAGTTTAATGCTGATATGTGTGAGGTGCTACATCTTGGCAGGACAAATCAAAATAGGACGTACATGGTGAATGGTAGGGAATTGAGGAATGCTGTGGAACAGAGGGATCTAGGAATAACTGTGCATAGTTCCCTGAAGGTGGAATCGCATGTAGATAGGGTGGTAAAGAAAGCTTTTGGTGTGCTGGCCTTTATAAATCAGAGCATTGAATATAGGAGTAGGGAAGTAATGTTAAAATTGTACAAGGCATTGGTGAGACCAATTCTGGAGTATGGTGTACAATTTTGGTCGCCTAATTATAGGAAGGATGTCAACAAAATAGAGAGTACAGAGGAGATTTACTAGAATGTTGCCTGGGTTCCAGCAACTAAGTTACAGAGAAAGGTTGAACAAGTTAGGTCTTTATTCTTTGGATCGCAGAAGGTTAAGGGGGGGACTTGATTGAGGTCTTTAAAATGATGAAAGGAATAGACAGAGTTGACGTGGATAAGCTTTTCTCATTGAGGGTAGGGAAGATTCAAACAAGAGGGCATGACATGAGAATTAAGGGACAGAAGTTTAGGGGTAACATGAGGGGGAACTTCTTTACTCAGAGAGTGGTGGCTGTGTGGAATGATCTTCCAGCAGAAGTGGTGGAGGCAGGATCGATTGTAACATTTAAAAGTAAAGTGGATAGGTATATGGACGGGAAGGGAATGGAGGGGTATGGTCTGAGTGCAGGTAGATGGGACTAGGGGAAAATAAATGGTCGGCACGGACTGGAAGGGCCGAGAAGGCCTGTTTCCGTGCTGTAATTGTTATATGGTTATATGTTATATGGTTAATACAGCACGGATAACTGACTCGAATAATTAAGGTTTAGCCCATTAACTGTACCAACGTGCCTTCTCATCATATTTGCTGCTGCAAGTGGGACCCGCACTATCGGGTTTCACCCTCTGATATCCAGTATTATAAGAATATCTTTAACACAAGTTCTCCCAGGTCCAGTTACACGGAAGTATGGGACATTGACCTTATATGAACACTACTTCACCAGGGAGCTCCAGCTACATCCTTATCTTTAGCCGACTCTCATAAAGTAGTTATCCTCATGGCGCTGGTGTCCGTGCAACGGGTTCAGTCACTACATTAATTGTGACTGGACAGGATGGTTACATCTGCAAATAACATAATATTTTATGTTTATGATTTAGTTAACCAGAACAAACCTGAGAGGTAGGTCCCAAACTAGTTTTCATGGCATACCCCATGGACCTTCGGTTATGTGTGGTTATAAGACGCCAAACTAGCAATGTTTGTTAGTTACAAAAACCTCATAAGAAGGTATTTGTTCAAACCATCTCCAGGTGGTTAAAACAGAATTTTGGCTAATGGTCCTGTGGTAAGCCCAAAGGCCCCTGATGCAGGTTCTTTTTCCGTCCTTGATTGGAGAGTTGGACTGCTAGGGTGCATGGATTCCATATTTTCCCTGAGACTGGCTTGGGCCTGGCCTGAAAACCTCATCATACTGAGCCTGCCTCGGAAGGCAACTCTGACCATAATTCTGAGCCTGCCTCGAAAGACAACTCTGGCCATATTTCGTGCCCAACTTTCAAGCTGCCACTGGCTTCAGTGAACCGCTTACCGCCGATGGAGGCTTGGGGTGTGTCGTTGCCTACCGAGGAAGCTTTGCTCGTTGTCGGTACCTTGATTAGTCCGACAGCTTTTTGCTTCCTCATCCTGGTCTTACCTGTTGGATAAGTCTTACCTGAAGAGAAGATTCGGCAGCTGGTTTCATTTCCTGGATTTCATGCCCCTCCAATGTCACCCTGATAGCGCTGTTCACTGCCGGCACTTGTAGTGTGAGGGAACTCTGGCCCCTTCCGGGTATTCTGCCAATGGCTGGAGACCAACCCTTCTGGCAGCAACACCTTCGTTTGTGAGTATCTCTTGAAGCCATATGCATGTGCTCCAGTATGTCCCACGGACATACTTTCAATTTTGAAGTCAGTTACACACTGACCACGCACACTCTCCTCCACAGAGAGGGAGATTTGTTAGGCAGCCCTGAAACAGGTGCTGCCGCAGGCCCCTGAGGATACCTGCGCTGACATGGCCCCTCCTACGGACTTACATCAGGATTTTTGCTCTGAGTCAGACAGGAACTGACTCCGAATGCTCCCCTCCTCAGAGAGGGAGACATTGTGCAGCCCTGAAACAGGTGCCGCTGCCGTGGGCCCCGAGGAGACCCGCGCTGATAACTCCCTCCTTTGGAGTCTCATTGTGGAGCAACCTCTCCATCAGGTGCTCCATGTGGGTTTAGACGTCCGCAGACGCTACCCATTGAAGGAGGGGAATCCTCCTGGCCTGAGTCCCCTAGTCCACAGGCCTGACCGACTTACTTTTGGTTTTATCCCCTATCTGGGGACCCACGGCGGTCTGGAAGCGGCTGACCACTATATGTTGGAGGGGTCCCTCCTGGCCTGACTTCCACAGGCCTGCCCAACTTGTTGTTGGTTTTACCCCCTTCCTGGGAACCACAGCCGGTTTGGAAGCCACTGACTGAGCTGTCAGTGACTTGGGTGGCGAACCCGACAGCCGCCGGCTACCCGCACTTCCGCGGTCTCTGTAGCCGGTTCCCCGTGGTCCTGGTTTCCGTGGTCCGAGACCCGGCTTCCCCGCGGTCCATACCCGGTTTTGCAGTCTGTCCAGACATCGCCCCGAATTAGTCCAGCAGGAAAATCTCTATAACAGAGATTCCTGCAGAAGAGGAAAAACAGAACCTGGGAATAAGTTGAAAACTTACCTTCAGGTTTAAACTTACCGCTGGAAGGAGCAACGCGCCCGCCAGTCAGCCGTTGCGCAATACGTCAATGTAATGACCCGAATGTGGCCTGACAGCCTTCTTCACGTAGTCACTCACGTGACTCCGAAGTAGAATAAAGCACACAACACATGATAGAGTTCAACATCAAACATCCCCACACAGCAGAATCAAACGTTTCCCATTGTGAGGGAAGGCACCAAAGTCAGTCATCTTCCTCGATGTTCACCCATGGTCGGGGCCTCCGGAGCCCTCCGCACTCGCCGCTCAGGCCTGCTCGCCGGGATGTTGGAACTCTGGCGTCGGGACTGGAGGCCAACCTCAGCGGCTTGGACCTCCGAATCGGCCTCTTCCTACCAGAGTCCGCAGCTCCCGACGTCCCCAGGCCGCGCCGGGCAGAGATTCCCGCTGGCACCCCTCGGCAGGACTCCGCAATGTTGTAGTCAGCGCCGCCTGCGTTGGGAGCTCCATGAACCACAGCTCCTCGATGTTGGAGCAGTGGGCCCAACACTCCGGAGCTCCACACGGCGATCCAGGAAGGCATCGCTTACTCCACGGTGAATCCAGTGCCGCGCTGCCGCCTCTGAAACTCAGGTCCGGTCCCTGGTCCCCGGCAGGAAAGGCCGCTCCGATCCAGTGGTAGGCTGCGAAGAGGGGGGTGAGGAAGCGACTTGGAGAAGTAGTCACATCCTCGCCAGGAAGCGACTAGGAAATGGTTTCCCCCTTACCCTACCCCCCCCCCCCCCCCAACATAGAAAAACTAAATAATCCCCAAAACAAACAGTTTAGACAAACTAAAATTTAAAAAAGAGGGGTAAAAACGGACAGGCTGTCGGCAGAGGTGCCGTCAATGCTGCGCCCCTAGTGGACCAAATTAACAGTAACAATGCTACTGATTTTTGGAAAGAAGTGAGAGGTCTTAACAGTTGCAAAACATCTGTACCATGCACTGTAGATGGAATTTCCAGAACAGCTAATATCGCAGAATTATGGCGACAACATTATAATACTTTATTCAACTGGGTCCAAGGTGATTTTTACAGGGTGGACAATGTTGAGACGAATTACTCAATGGCGATTATGTGACATGAGGTGTAACATGCCGAGAACAAGCTGTCCAACAAAGCAAGTGGCTTGGATCATATTTCCGCTGAACATCTTAAGCGAGTATGACGATAGCTCCTCTCCTTGCTATTTGTTTTACTGGCTTTATGATTCATGGCTTGTTACCAGAATCAATGTTGTCTGTTCTGCTAGTGCATTAAGGATAAAGCTGGTAAAGTAGGCAGCCTAAATAATTACAGCCCATAGCTTTAGCCAGCATATTGTCAAAAATCTCAGAAAGAGTTTTGCTGGAGAGAGTAAATGAGTTTGTTAACTCCACAGTTAACCGGTTTGGTTTTAAAGCTAAACATGGCACTGACTTGTGCATATATGCGCTAAAGGAGATTGTAAACAAATATAGAGGCAAAAACTCTGTAATTCTTATGTGCTTTATTGATGCTTCCAAAGCCTTTGACCGTGTTAATCACAGAAAGCTGTTTGTTAAAATGAGTCAAAGAGGAATGCCTAAATACATTGTGAGAATTCTGGATTACTGGTATGCCCACCAGACTATCCAATTTTATTTCGAAGTCACGTGAGTAACTACGTGAAGAAGCCCGCCAGCCCACATTTACGCCAATACGTCTAGCGCATGGCGCGAGTCGGAGCAGTTTTCGCATTGCTCTGCAAGGTAAGTCAATTTCTTTTGGCTGCTCTACAGCGTGCCCAAAGTAGCTATCAAGGCGGCCGGGGGTTTGGGCCGCCATGGAAGCTCCACTGGAGCTAGAGTAATTGTTTGCGCCGCAGGTTGAGCTCTCCAACGGGAGCAGGCGGCTGAAATTATAGGTCTTCATTGCGGCTGTTGCTGTTATTGTCTGCAAGGCAGCAGGCAGCCCAAATGGGAGACCGGCGTAGGCTCCATAGGAGCTGAGATTGCGGCTGTTGCCGTTATAGTCTGCACGGCAGCAGACAGCCCAAATGGGGACCGCCGGCGAGGTTCAGTGATTACAGCTGCCGGCATCAGAGCTCCATATGGGAGCAGGCAGCCAGTCGGACGTGGGGCTCCGTAAGGAGCTGACATTCATAAATTGTGGCTACTGGCAGCCAGGTCTATTTTTACTGCAGGAGATTTCCAGCAGCAGGTGAGCTTTTAAAATAGCCGCGGCCTAGAGCTACCGCTTTGGTAGCTCAGCCTGCCATAGCACTGTACAAATTTAACAGTTTCTGCTACAGCTATGCTGCAGCAGCATATAGTGTATACTTTATTTTGGGCGGTATAATAGAGTTGGCATCGTCAGTGAGGTATATCCATCCTTACCTGTTGCATTCGTTTGCTACAGAACATGATGAATGGTTAGTGATTAACTGGCTCCCACCCTGAAACATAGAAACATAGAATCATAGAAAATAGGTGCAGGAGTAGGCCATTCAGCCCTTTGAGCCTGCACCGCCATTCAATATGATCATGGCTGATCATCCAACTCAGTATCCTGTACCTGCCTTCTCTCCATACCCCCTGATCCCTTTAGCCACAAGGGCCACATCTAACTCCCTTTTAAATATAGCCAATGAACTAGCCTCAACTACTTTCTGTGGCAGAGAATTCCACAGATTCACCACTCTCTGTGTGAAAAATGATTTTCTCATCTCGGTCCTAAAAGACTTCCCCCTGATAAGGCCTAACAACTCTTCAGGACCATTCTGCCAATAGCATTCTGTTTAATTCTTGGCAATATCACAAATATATCTTATCATGCCAATAAAGTTTATGTTTTAAAATAGATAATTATAAGGACATTTATTATCACTTACACCTATGGTGTAGTGGAATTGGACCGGCCATGGCAGTCCAGCGCCCCTGGCTTGGGAAGCCTTGTTGAGCTGTGCCTATCAATCAACTGTGGGAGCTACACCTGGTGGTGTCATGGTAATTTCTGCTCATTAGAGGGGACTGTGGAAGATTATTTTACAAAAGACTCCAACTATATGCATGTCAATAAAGTAGTCAAATCTCTGATTTTATAGGGATAGCTTTCTTTTATATAAACGTTATTGCCTATAACAACACCTGGCAGGGTTGCAGCATTTCTCCCACTGTGTCTGGCATGTGGAGGCCAGAGGCACTCCAGTCCTTCCCTGTAAGATTCTGTTGGCTCCGCAAGGGAGCAAGGACTCGGAGTCACTAGCAGGTGCAGTCTGTTTAATAAATCATGATACCAACAGAGCACTGATCTGCGGCTAGTCTCAGTTCGGCTGCTAAAGGAAGCAGCCTGACCACGCCAAGTCGGGGCAAAGTCATAGCCAAGTCTTGGGACATCTATGGCAGATGTGATTGGGCTTTGTCCCAATTAGAACACCTGATTAATCAAATTATAACACAAGGAATGCTCTGTCTTACAAAGCCATGTCAGGCAGCAGCTCCTGGTTCAAGGTTGTAAATTTTCCTCCCACTCAGATGAAAGGAGTGTTGGAGATGGTGCCAAAGTATATGCAGATATGCCTGAAGCAGCTCCTGGTTCAGGGTTGCAATCTTCCTCCCACTCGGTTGAACGTAGTGATGGAGATGGTGCCAAAGTATATGCACACATGCCTGAGGCAGCTCCTGGTTTAGGGTTGCATAGGTCCTCCCACTCGAATGTATGAAGTGATGGAGATGGAGCCATATATATTATAATCCGTATTACGGAGGCATGCACAGGCAGTTCAAGTCATATGCCTGTAGCTGGCCAGGTATGTGTTTTCCTCCCACTCGAGAGGCTATCAGAGCTGATATATGTCACAAAATATGCTCGGTATTACGGAGCATGCACAGACAGTCCGTGGTCTAAGGATATGGCAACGCCTGGTTCAGGGTGCAATTTTCTCCCACTCTACTAGAGTGTCAGAGATCTGTATGGACTGACTCCAAACATGAGCCCGAACATGACTATGTGTTGTGATCCCATGCTTTAATGCATGATGTACAACAATCGCATGAGGAAAAGCTGTGTGCTCTTGCCTCTAAAATTGTTTCTCTCGGGGACGGACAAACCACTACCAGAGAAGTTGGCCAGCGGCATCAGCTATCTAACAGAAATGACAAGCAAGATGGACAAGGTCTGCAAATGGAACTTCGCTGAAGCTCCAACAAAATAAATCGACCTGGGGATAGAGACGCTGTAAGGTCTCTAGTTATTAACCTCCGTAAACTCCAAAATGGAACAGCCTAGTTGTTTTTTCACTGTCTCTGGGATAAGATCAGGTAGATGTTGAGGCATTGGAAAGGTGCTTTGCACAGCAACCTCTGTAAGTTTCAAGTAGGAACAATTTGGTTAATCTGGATCGGGGTAGACTATCATGGAACTGGCTGGCCATACGAGTCATGGAGACCAGAGGAGCACTGCTTCATCATCTATGAGAGGTTATCAGACTGCTCAATAGAATAAAGTAGTTGAAGTTTTCTCAAACATATGGGTTATTTCTCCTCAGTTCGTAGTGTTACTGGTTCATTGGAATCATTGCCATCCTCTCTGGGACAGGAGGTTACCAGTATAAAGCTCGTCAGGAATATAATATAATTTTATCTGACCTGCAGGTTCTTGTTCTGAATCAACAATGTATTCATATAGTCCATAGGCTCTCAATACCAGTATTCCTGATTGAGTGGCGAGTCGAAGAGATTGTGTTGTGCACTCTGGCAACTTAGACATGTGGTTTCAGTCAAAGGACTGCGAGGTAATTCCTTATTCAGCCTTGCGTTATATTAATCGCCACACTGAAGGAAAACGCTACGTTTTCATGGGGACTCTTAGTCAACAATTGACATATCTAAGGGAGACTGTGGTTTCAGCTCTAGTCATTAGCTGCTGATTATATATTATCAGCGACGTATGAATAATTAGATAATGCATCTTCCGCTAGTAGGAAAGCCAAAAAATTTCCGACCGGAGGATCAACAGAGCAACAACGGTTCCGAGTGCAATCAGTGACAGTGACAACTCATCCAAGGATAAGTGGTCTGGCCACGGACTACAGGGGTATATTTCTTAAAATTACAGAAATATGGTGCAGTCCGAATCATGATAGCATTAGGCTAATCAAATTGTGGGTTTACTTACCCAGTTTGTAAACTGACTCAGAGAATCGATCTGGTAGTTGCATACTCTGCCATATCTATACACATAAGGCACAGATTCTGCTGTTTTAATGACAAAGCAGGTGGTGAAAGCCTGTGCTGCCCTTCTCAGATTAAAGGGCATTATGTCATCGAGTTTTAGGTAAAATGCAAAGTTGCAACTGATAAAACATGGATTGTCGGTAGATATCTTTTGCGATATTACAAATGAGGCAACATGAAATTTAACAGTACCAATTTGCCTATTCAATCACGGCATGATAGGCGGCTGAAGCCACTCTTATTCACTCAGTCGCGAGTGACAGCTGGGACAGCATGTCTTCTCGGGCAGCTAGCTCTGCACGATGGTATGAGAAGCTTGTGAACAACATATGTGAGTCAATTTTATATGGAAGTAACAGAGGTTTGTGTGGCTTCCAGTTTGAGCCTAAAGAAACTTTATGGGATAGCACAATTGACATTGCTTGTGCTGCTTTATCATTTCTGTAATACCAGAAGTGGGACATACATGATTGGTTCTTCACCCACTATTCTCTAACGTTATGCAGGGTGTCTTTTATTTGACCACTCTAATAGCCTACACTCATTGTGATGTGTGATGTATATCAGTAAATTGTTATGTAAATATTCCTAAACAATTTCCAAATGGGACCAGTATCTTAAGATCATTATGCTTTCAGCAGCTGATCTCAGCATAAAGAACACAGCCTTTACTCAATCTCTGGCTTAGTCTCCACATCATACTGACATAAGGGTAGCTTGTTATTGAAATAATCTCATAAGGAAATGTGCAGGATTACGTACATCTGAGGTTGACAGCATACCCACCAGAGCAGAGATCAGGGATGCCATTAGGGATACAAGTGCACTCAGCTGCTAGTGCCTATGAAATGGAATATAGTTCTTTTGTTTCAATAAAAAAACATGATCATATTGAATGGTGGTGCAGGCTCGAAGGGCCGAATGGCCTACTCCTGCACCTATTTTCTATGTTTCTAATAGTCTCAAAATATTGCTGATGGCTCATTAGCAGCCAATACAATGGATTTCCCTTTCATCATGCAGCATGAGGTTTACATAGTGCAGGTTAATAAATTATAAAATTCAATGGAATTTGTCTGAATATTTGCAGATAGAATTATGCACATTGTTACATAAGTTATTGCCTAACTCAATAGTCTATTGGGACTACAGGCCAGTTTAGAGCAATGGTCATGTATGCAAGTTAGCATCATGATATTAATAACTCATGTTTTTTCCTACCATTTATGGTTTATCTGTTTGAGTGTTTCACACACATATTGTGTTACTGCATGAAACCACAGAGCTTTGAAATCTTCATGTAGTCACTCGTGTGGCTTCAAAACAAAATAGAAAGATTAAACAAGAACTTAGTGTTTGAACTTAGTACAGCTACTTTGAAGGTTGATGCGCATGCATGCTGGCAGGCTTCCACATAATCCCTCACTTCAACTTCTCATAAAATAAAGAACAAAATTCAAACGGTAAGTTCTTGTTTAATCTTTCTAATAAAATGGGGCAATAAGGTCTCAGCTCCATTTGTGGTTAGCAATGATGTTAGACAAGGGGGACTTTAGTCCCCAGTCCTTATTAATCTTTATATTGATGATGTGTCCAAACAATGGAAAGCATGTAATACTGGGTGCACGATTGGTAATATTTTAGTGAACCATATTATGTATGCAGATGATCTTGTGGTCTTTGGTCCATCTAGTGCTGATCTCCAGCAGCTCCTTACTATATGTTCTGTGGAACATGATGTGTGGAACATGATATTAAATATAATGCTTGTAAGAATGCTGTTATGATCTGCAGAACCAAAGAGGATAAATGTCTAAAATTTCCTGATTTTAAATTGTCTGACAATAATCTTAGTGCCTGTAATAAGGTAAAATATAGTGCGCATTTTATTACAGAACAAATGACAGATGATGATGATATTTATAGGCAACGACATATGCTATATGTACAGGCGAATATTCTCTTGTGTAAGTTTAAAAATGACTCTAAAAATGTAATTATTATGGCCTTGTCAAACATAAGGTTTAGCATACAGGCTACGAATCCCAGTTGTGGAGACACTGGTATCACTGTCTCGTTGTAGGACGTTGATCATTCTTTTTTATGCTGGATTTTAATTCATGTATTGTGTTTTTTTAATATATATAATTGATGATGCTTTTATAAGTGATATGCTAAGATTTTATATGTATTTTATGATGCTTTTAATATGCAATGTATTTTATGCAATATTGTCCCTTGTCTGGACCTTGAGACTGAACTAAAGTTTATTATTATTATTATTATATCAGAAATTATTCTGGTGCAGTTTTGTCTGCCTAACATCCTGTCCTTGGACCATCTGTGCAAAACTCAAGATATTGAGGGATTTGCAATGGGAAATTATGTGCAATAATGTGAATGTGGAAAATGAAGGGACAACAGTTGAAATATGAAAGATGACTAAAGAATTTTCGAGGGCACACAGGCAGAAATTATTACTGCAACAAAAGGCCCAGACAAGAGGAATGGTGAAAGGGGAAATATATAAAGGAATCTGAGTATTTCACATCAAATCAAAGTTAATCCATTCAGTATCATACAGTCACAGAGTCTTTGTACTTGGTTTGAAGGGCAATCTCCAGGTGATGGTGTTTCCATGGTTTTGTTGCCCTTGTCTTTCTCACTGATAAAGGTTCAATCTAAGTGTGTAAGAATGTTTTTTAAAGTACGAAAATAGGCCTTTGGCCCATCGCAACTATGCCGACTGAGATATGTATCCATCTTCATCAAATGTTCCTGCATTTGGTGCATATTCCTCTTCCTTTTGTATCCATGTACCTGGCCAGATATTTTTTAGATGTAGTTTTACCCGTATCCACCACCTCCTGTAACAACATGTTTCACTCTCTGTGAAATACTTCCTCTTCAGATCTCCTTCACACCACCTTTAAAACCCGTTTCCTCGAGTCTTGAGTCTATCCCCTTGCAAAACGACTGTGTTAATCGACCTTATCTATGATGATAGGAAGAACATCTGTACATAGAATGATGTAGATGTGGAACAGTTGACATCATTGGTCAACGGAAATGAATAAAATGAAATGAAGAGCAGGTATGTTTAGCTCAGCCTTGATCTAATGGAATGACGTAATGGTCTCAAGGGGAAGAAAGACCAACATTGTGACTAAAAACAGCTTTCTATTTATATAGAGTCTTCTCCAAACTTATGGAACTTGGAGTCAGCACTGCCCTCTGCAACTGGATCCTCGACTTCCTGACCTACAGACCACAATAGATGAGGCTGGAGAGGTGACGAATCATCCTCTACAATAATCATCAACACTGCTGTCCCTCAAGGATGTGTTCTCAGCCCCTTAGTGTTTACATTGTACACTCATGACTGTGCAGACAAATACCAATCCAACTCAATTTACAAATTTGCAGATGAAACTACAGTAGTGGGCCAAATATCGAGTAATTATGAGTACAGGAAATTGAGAATCTTGTAACCTGGTGCCAAGACAACAATCACTCTCACACTGTCAGCAAGATCAAGGATAATGTGATTGACTTCAGGAAGCGAAGCATTATACACACCCTGGTAAACATTTCCCATGACATCAGTCTGAAGAAGGGTCACGACCCGAAACGTCACCCATTCCTTCTCTCCAAGAGATGCTGCCTGTCCCGCTGAGTTACTCCAGCATTTTGTGTCGTTTGATGGTAACAAAGTAGAGGTGGTCGAAACCTTCATGTTCTTTGGAATAAATATCACCAGCAATTTGTCCTGGACCAGGCACATCAAAGCTATGGCCAAGAAAGCACACCAATGCCACTAATTCCGTAGAAGGCTTAAGACGTTTGACATGTCTCCAACAGCCCTCACCAATGTCTACAGATGCACCGAAGAAGGCATTTTATTGGGACGCATCACAGCTTGGTTTGGGATCAGCTCCATCTAAGACCCCAAGAGAATTGTGAACATATCTCAGACCATCACACAATCCAACATCCCTTCCATTGACTCCATCTACACCTCATGCTGCCACGGCAAGGCCACCAGCGTAACCAAGGACCCGTTTAACCCCAGTCACTCCCCCTTCTCCCCTATCAGGCACGAGGTACAGATGTTTGAAACACCCACCTCCAGATTCATGGACAGACCTGTCATCAGGCAACTGAACGATCCTCTCACCAGCTAGATTGCGATTCTGACCTCCCCTCTATCTCAGGAGACTTTTAAACTATCTTTAATTAGACTTTATCTTGCACTAAATGCTGTACCTTTTTCCCTTTACCTGTACCTGATGGATGAATTGATTGTAATCATGTAGTCTTTTCTCTGACTGGATAGCATGCAACAAAAATCTTTTCACTGTACCTCAGTGCACGTGACAATAAGAAACTAAACTAAATTACTACATAACATTCCAATGTATATTACAGCCAATAAACTTCATTAGAAGTGTAGAACAGAGAGTGTTGAAGTAAAAGGCCTGTCCCACTAGACTCGACTTTTCAGCGACTGTCTTTGACCTTCAAGCTTGAGGGCACTCGCTGGAAAAACCTCGAGATGGATCGACCGTCTGCACACACAGACAGACAGACAGACAGACAGACAGACAGACAGACAGACAGACAGACAGACAGACAGACAGACAGACAGACAGACAGACAGACACACACACAGACAGACACACACACACAGACAGACACACACACACAGACACACACACACACACAAACACATCGCAAAGGTGGGGGTCAGGGAAAGCGGGGGAGCGCTGTCTGAAATTCACACTTGCGATGAACAGGAAGGTAAAAATGGCTGGCACAGTTACGGTAATAAATCTTTTCTGAACCCTTTCAAGCTTGACAATATGTTTCCTATAACATGGTGCCCAGAACTGAACACAATATTCTAAATGTGGTCTCACCAACGTCTTATACAACTGCAACATGACATCACAACGTGTATACTCAATACTCTGACTGATGATGGTTAAAGTGCGAAAAGCCTTTTTGACCACCTTATCAACCTGCAACATGACCTTCAAGGAACCATGCACCTGTACTCCTAGATCCCTCCACTCTACAACATTACCCAGAGGCCTACCATTCACTGTGTAGGTCCTGTCCTGTTTGACGTCCCAAAATGCAACACCTCACACTTCTCTGTATTAAATTCCATCAACCATTCCTCCGCCCACCTGGCCAATAGATCCAGATGCTGCTCCAATTTTTCACAATCATCCTCACCATATGCAAAACCACTCACTTTTGTATCATCAGCAAACTTGCTAATCTTGCCCTGTATGTTCTCATTCAAATCATTGATGTAGATGACAAACAGTAACGGGCCCAGCACCGAGCCCTGTGGCACATCACTAGTCACAGACATCCATTCCAAGATGCAACCTTCCACCATCACCCTCTGCTTCCTTACATGGAGCCAATTTGCCATCCATTCAGCTATCTCTCCTTGGACCCCATGCAATCTAACCTTCCAGAGCAGCCTACAATGCGGAACCTTGTCGAATGCCTTATGGGCCTGTTCCACTTAAGCAACTTTTTAGGCGACTGCAGGAGACTATGCAGTTCTCATTATGGTTGCCACAAATTATTCAACATGTTGAAAAATTAGCAGGGACGAGAATGAAACCGCCATGGAGAGTAGCGAGAATTCCAGTGCCATAGATGGGTCACCAGGAAGTGAAAGGACATTGGTTCTCCTAGGTTGTGGCCGGTGCTGACCAGTGAATTTCATTGGCTCATTGGGGGAAAGAAATGTAAGCAGTAGTTTTCAGAACCAAGGATAACCAACCGGTAATGTTAAATGTCTGCCGAGCTTCACAGCCGTTTATCTCTGGCTTCTTAAACGTTGTCTCCACTCCTTCTCCCTCCTTCTCCCCCCTCTCCCCCCTCACCGCCCCCCCCCCCCTCCCCCCCCTCCCACCTCTCCCCTCTCTTTTAAAGGACTTACCATACACAGTGCTTTAGCCGTCTTAATTACAGCGCCAACCATCCTGTTCATCGTAGTCTGTATCACCTTGTCTTTGCACCGTGTGAATTTCACTCAGACAGCGCTCCCCCCGCTTGCCATATACCCCGCCTGCATAACAGGCTGGTGAAGGAAGCGATGTGTGTGTGTGTTCCACTCTGACAGTCGCCGTTCCATTGCCGGTACTTCAGGC
Source organism: Raja brachyura (assembly GCA_963514005.1). The sequence continues at coordinate 45,712,735 of OY740801.1, read as the reverse complement.
GACTGCCGGCAAATTGACTGTCGCCGGCAGTTGCCTGGAAAATCGCCTAAGTGGGACTGGCTCATTACTGAAGTCCATGTACACAACATCTCTGCCCTCATCAAACTTTTTGGTCACGTCTTCAAAAATATCAATCACATTTGTGAGACACGACCTACCACGTACAAAACCATGCTAACTATCCCTAATCAGCCCACGCCCATTCAAATGCCTGTATATCCTATCCCTCAGAATCCTCTCCAGTAACTTACCAACCACAGATGCTCAGATCACCAGCCTATAGTTCCCAGAATTTTACCTGCAGCCGTTCATGAAAAGGGGTACAACATTTGCCACCCTCCAATCTTCTGGCACCTCTCCTGTATTTAAGGACGACTCGTAAATGTCAACCAGGTTTCCCGCAATTTCCTCTCTAGTTTCCCACAATGTCCTCAGATATATCAGATCAGGCCATGGAGATTTGTCTACCTTCATACACAACAGTACCTTCAGTACTTCTTCAACCCTGACTGCTCTCAAGACACCCCCAGTGACATCTCCAATTATGTGATATCTGCATTGAAATGTTTACTCAATATTAGTAACAATTATTTATTAATTATTAATAATTAGGACTATGATGAAATCCGACGCCCATCTTTCTGCCCTCCTGATATGTACAACAAAAGAATGGGAACTTGACGAGGGCCGTTGTTTCTGCTCTTGCCACAGGCAAGGACCCTGAGGCCAATGTTGTTCCGTTGTTTAAGATGGGAAGTTACAGTGGGATAGAGATCAACGGCAAGACCCTTAACAACATTGATGTGCAGAGGAAACTTGAAGTCCAAGCTCATAGCTCATGGAAGGTGGCAGCACAAGTGGATAGGATGGTAAAAAGGCATATGCTAGGCTTGGGGCATTGAGTGTAAGGGTCAGGAAGTCATGATACATTTCTACAGAAATTTGTTTAGCCTTCATCTGTTGCATTGCATATAGTTCTGGTTGACCCCTTACAGGTAGGATGTGGAAGCTTTGGAGAGGATGCAGAGGTTTGCAAGAATACGGCCTGGTTTAGAGGGCTTCAGCTACAAGCAGAGATCAGATAAACCTGGATTGTTTTCCTGGAATGTCAGATGTTGAGGAGACACTTGATAGAAGTATATAAAAATGTAAGGGACATAGATAGGGTAGACACGCAAACCTTTTTCACAGGCTGGTAATGTCCAATATTAGAGGGCATAGCTAAAAGGTGAGAGGGGGAAAGTTTGGAGGGCAGGTTTTTATGTGGAGAGTGGTGGGGGTTGGGAACGCATTGCCAGGGGTGGTGATGGAGGCAGATATTATAGCAGTGTTTAAGAGGCTTTCAGATAGGCACATGGAGATGCAGAGAATAGAGGGATATGGAACTTGTACAGGCAGATGAAATCAGTTTAATGACGTCATGTTTGGAACCAACCAAGTAATAAAGTCCTAGCCTGCACAACTTCTTCTGATAACTCAGCCCCTCAAGTCCCAGCAAAATCCGCATAAATGCTTTCTGCACTCGTTCCAGCTGGACCTCCTGTTAGGAAATGAGGCAGGTCAGGTGACGGAGGTATGCGTTGGTGAGCACATCGGGACCAGTGATCACAATACCATTAGTTTCAATATAATTATGGAGAGAGTCAGAACTGGAACTAGGGTTGAGATTTTTGATTGGAGAAAGGCTAACTTTGAGGGAATGCATAAGGATTTAAAAAGAGTGAATTTGGACATTTTGTTTTATAGGAAGGGTGTAGAAGAGAAATGGAGGACATTTAAAGGGGAAATTGTAAGAGTACAGAATCTTTATGTTTCACTTGTTTCGAAAAAAGAGAGATATCTACAATAATTATAGGAGGCATGGAGTGAATGAGCTAGAGGAGTATAAAGAATGTAAAAAGAATCTTAAGAAATAAATTAGAAAGGCTAAAAGAAGATATGAGGTTGCTTTGGCAAGAAAGGTGAAAGTAAATCCAAAGGGTTTCGACAGCTATATTAATAGCAAAAAGGACAACGAGGGATAACATTGGACCATTAGAGAGCCAGAATGGACAGCTATCTGCAGAGCCAAAAGAGATGGGGGAGATATTGAACAATTTATTTCCTTTGGTATTCACCAAGGAGAAGGATATTGAACTCTGTGAGATAAGGGAAAAAAGTAGAGTAGCTATGGAAACTATGAGATTCAAAGAGGAGGAAGTACTGGCACTTGAAAAATATAAAAGTGGATAAGTCTCCAGGTCCTGACAGGATATTCCCTAGGACATTGAGGGAAGTTAGTGTAGAAATAGCAGGAGCTATGACAGAAATATTCCAAATGTCATTAGAAACGGGAATAGTGCCGGAGGATTGGCGTACTGCGCATGTTGTTCCATTGTTTAAAAAGGGTTCAAAGAATAAACCTAGCAACTATAGACCAGTTAGTTTGACGTCAGTGGTGGGCAAATTAATGAAAAGGATACTTAGAGATAATATATATAAGCGTCTGGATAAACAGGGTCTGATCAGGAACAGTCAACATGGATTTGTGCCTGGAAGGTCATGTTTGACATACCTTCTTGAATTTTTTGAAGAGGTTATTAGGGAAATTGATGAGGGTAAAGCAGTGGATGTTGTCTATATGGATTTCAGTAAGGCCTTTGACAAGGTTCCCCATGGAAGGTTGGTTAAGAAGGTTCAATCTTTGGGTGTTAATGGCGGAGTAGCAAGATAGATTCAACAGTGGCTAAATGGGACATGTCAGAGAGTATTGATGAATGGCTGTTTTTCATGTTGGAAGCCGGTGACCAGTGGGGTGCCTCAGGGATCTGTGTTGGGTCCACTGTTGTTTGTCATGTACATCAATGATCTGGGATGATGGGGTGGAAAATTGGATAAGTAAGTATGCAGATGATACTAAGATAGGTGGTGCTGTGGATAATGAGGTAGATTTTCAAAGTCTACAGAGAGATTTGGGCCATTTGGAAGAGTGGGCTGAAAGATGGCAGATGGAGTTTAATGGTGATAAGTGTGAGGTGCTACATCTTGGCAGGACAAAACAAAATTGGACGTACATGGTAAAAGGTAGGGAATTGAGGAATGCTGTGGAACAGAGGGATCTAGGAATAACTGTGCATAGTTCCCTGAAGGTGGAATCACATGTAGATAGGGTGGTAAAGAAAGCTTTTGGTGTGCTGGCCTTTATAAATCAGAGCATTGAATATAGGAGTAGGGAAGTAATGTTAAAATTGTACAAAGCATTGGTAAGACCAATTCTGGAGTATGGTGTACAATTTTGGTTGCCTAATTATAGGAAGGATGTCAACAAAATAGAGGGAGTACAGAGGAGATTTACTAGAATGTTGCCTGGGTTCCAGCAACTAAGTTACAGAGAAAGGTTGAATGTTAGGTCTTTATTCTTTGGAGTGCAGAAGGTTAAGGGGGGACTTGATTGAGGTCTTTAAAATGATGAAAGGGATAGACAGAGTTGACGTGGATAACCTTTTCCCATGGAGGGTAGGGAAGATTCAAACAAGAGGGCCAGACATGAGAATTAAGGGACAGAAGTTTAGGGGTAACATGAGGGGGAACTTCTTTACTCAGAGAGTGGTGGCTGTGTGGAATGAGCTTCCAACAGAAGTGGTGGAGGCAGGATCAATTTTAACATTTAAAAGTAAAGTGGATAGGTATATGGACGGGAAGGGAATGGAGGGGAATGGTCTGAGTGCAGGTAGATGGGACTAGGGGAAAATAAATGGTCGGCATGGACTGGAAGGGCCAAGAGGGCCTGTTTCCGTGCTGTAATTGTTATATGGTTATATGGTTATATGGTTAACAACATCTTTCCTCTAACATGATGATCAAACTCTAAGTGCGGCCTCACCAATATCTTTGTACAGCTGTAACGACCTCCCAACTTCCATAATACGGTGTCGGATGAAAGCCAATGATCAAAGCCTCCTTGACCACCCTATCTACCTGCGACGTCACTTTCAAGAAACTATATGCCTGCACTCCTACATTCCTCTGCTCTACAACACTCCCCAGTGCCCTGACATTTACTGTGTAGGTCATGCCCTGGCTTTGACTTCCCCAAATGCACCACTTCGCACTTCTCTTTATTAAACTCCATTAACCATCCCTCACCACACCTGCCCAATCGATCAAGATGCTTTTGGTCACATCTTCCATATAACCATATAACAATTACAGCACGGAAACAGGCCATCTCGGCCCTTCAAGTCCGTGCCGAACAACTTTTTTCCCTTAGTCCCACCTGCCTGCACTCATACCATAACCCTCCATACCCTTCTCATCCATATGCCTATCCAATTTATTTTTAAATGATACCAACGAACCTGCCGCCACCACTTCCACTGGAAGCTCATTCCACACCGCTACCACTCTCTGAGTAAAGAAGTTCCCCCTATGTTACCCCTAAACCTCTGTCCCTTAATTCTAAAGTCATGTCCTCTTGTTTGAATCTTCCCTACCCTCAATGGGAAAAGCTTGTCCACATCAACTCTGTCTATCCCTCTCATCCATTTAAAGACCTCTATCAAGTCCCCCCTTAACCTTCTGCGCTCCAGAGAATAAAGACCTAACTTATTCAAACTATCTCTGTAACTTAGCTGTTGAAACCCCGGCAACATTCTAGTAAATCTCCTCTGTACCCTCTCTATTTTGTTGACATCCTTCCTATAATTGGGCGACCAAAATTGTACACCATACTCCAGATTTGGTCTCACCAATGCCTTGTACAATTTTAACATTACATCCCTGCTTCTATACTCAATGCTCTGATTTATAAAGGCTAGCATACCAAAAGCTTTCTTTACCACCCTATCTATATGAGATTCCACCTTCAAGGAACTATGCACGGTTATTCCCAGATCCCTCTGTTCAACTGTATTCTTCAATTCCCTACCGTTTACAATGTACGTCCTATTTTGATTTGTCCTGCCAAGGTGTAGCACCTCACATTTATCAGCATTAAACTCCATCTGCCATCTTTCAGCCCATTTTTCCAACTGGCCTAAATCACTCTGTAGACTTTGGAAATCCTCTTCATTATCCACAACACCCCCTATCTTGGTATCATCTGCATACTTACTAATCCAATTTACCACCCCTTCATCCAGATCATTGATGTACATGACAAACAACAGAGGACCCAACACAGATCCCTGAGGCACCCCACTAGTCACCTGCCTCCAACCCGACAAACAGCCATCCACCATTACCCTCTGGCTTCTCCCATTCAGCCACTGTTGAATTAATCTTGCTATTCCTGCATTTATACCCAACAGTTGAACCTTCTTAACCAACCTTCCATGAGGAACCTTGTCAAACGCCTTACTGAAGTCCATATAGACAACATCCACTGCTTTACCCTCGTCAATTTCCCTAGTAACCTCTTCAAAAAATTCAAGAAGATTAGTCAAACATGACCTTCCAGGCATAAATCCATGTTGACTGTTCCTAATTAGACCCTCTGTATCCAGATACTTATATATATTATCTCTAAGTATCTTTTCCATTAATTTGCCCACCAGTGAAGTCAAACTAACCGGTCTATAATTGCTAGGTTTACTTGTAGAACCCTTTTTAAACAATGGAACAACATGTGCAGTACGCCAATCCTCGGGGACTATTCCCGTTTCTAATGACATTTGAAATATTTCTGTCATAGCCCCGGCTATTTCTACACTAACTTCCCTCAATGTCGTAGGGAATATCCTGTCAGGACCTGGAGACTTATCCACTTTTATATTTTTCAAAAGTGTCAGTACTTCTTTTACTTTGAAACTTATAGTATCCATAGCTACTCTACTAGTTTCCCTTACCTCACATAATTCAATATCCTTCTCCTTGGTGAATACCGAAGAAAAGAAATTGTTCAATATCTCCCACATCTCTTTTGGCTCTGCAGATAGCTGTCCACTCGGTCTCTCCAATGGACCAATTTGATTCCTTGTTATCCTTTTGCTATTAATATAGCTGTAGAAACCCTTTGGATTTACTTTCACCTTACTTGCCAAAGCAACCTCATATCTTCTTTTAGCTTTTCTAATTTCTTTCTTAAGATTCTTTTTATATTCCTTATACTCCTCAAGCACCTCATTTACTTCATGCTGCCTATAATTATTGTAGATCTCCCTCTTTTTCCGAACAAATGTCCAATTTCCCTTGAAAACCAGGGCTCTTTCCAATTTTTACTGGTTCCTTTCAACCGAACAGGAACATAAAGATTCTGTACTCTTAAAATTTCCCCTTTAAATGTCCTCCATTTCTCCTCTACATCTTTCCCATAAAACAAAATGTCCCAGTTCACTCCTTTTAAATCATCTCGCATCTCGTTAAATTTAGCCTTTCTCCAATCAAAAATCTCTACCCTAGGCCCAGTTCTGTCCTTCTCCATAATTATATTGAAACTAATGGTATTGTGATCACTGGACCCGAAGTGCTCCCCAACGCATACCTCCGCCACCTGTCCCGTCTCATTTCCTAACAGGAGGTCCAGCACTGCCCCTCCTCTAGTAGGCACCTCTATGTATTGCTGCAAAAAAACTATCCTGCACACATTTTACAAACTCCAAACCATCCAGCCCATTTACAGAATGTGTTTCCCAGTCTATGTGTGGAAAGTTGAAATCTCTCACAATCACTACCTTGTGCTTACTACTAATATCTGCTATCTCTTTACATATTTGCTCTTCCAATTCTCGTTCCCCATTTGGCGGTCTATAATATACCCCTATAAGTGTTGCTACACCTTTCCCACTTCTCAGTTCCACCCAAATAGCCTCCCTAGATGAGCCCTCCAATCTATCCTGCCAAAGCACTGCTGTAATATCTTCCCTGACTAGCAATGCAACACCTCCACCTCTTGCCCCTCCAATTCTATCACACCTGAAGCAACAAAATCCTGGAATATCTAGTTTCCAATCACAGCCCTCCTGCAACCATGTTTCACTGATCGCCACAACATCATACTTCCAGGTGTCTATCCAGACTCTAAGCTCATCCACCTTTCTTACAATGCTCCTGGCATTAAAATATGCACATTTAAGAAACCCCCCCATCTCTTATTCTCTGTTAATTTCCTTTTTTTTCTTTCTCCTCTTGTGTCCGAGTGCTTCCCTTTTCTGCTTCCTGCCTCCCATTCTGTCTACTAGCTTTTGCTATTTGCATCCCTCGCCCCAACCATTCTACTTTAAAGTCTCCCCAGTGGCCTTTGCAAATTTCCACGCCAGGATATTGGTCCCCCTCGGGTTCAAGTGCAACCCATCCTTTCTGTACAGGTCCCACCTACCCCAAAAGAAGTCCCAATGATCCAGAAACTTGAATCCCTGCCCTCTGCACCAGTCTTTCAGCCAAGCATTTATCCTCCACCTTGCTCCATTTCTACTCTCACTGTCACGTGGCACAGGCAGTAATCCTGAGATTGTTACCTTTTTGGTCCTTTTCCTCAACTCTCCTCCCAAGTCCTTAAATCCTCCCTTCAGGACCTCTTCCCTTTTTTTACCTATGTCATTGGTACCTATATGTACCACGACCTCAGGCTCCTCTCCCTCTGATTTGAGGATATCTTGGACACGTTTAGACACGTCCTTGGCACCAGGGAGGCAGACCACCATCCTGGTCTCCCGACTGCGTCCACAGAATCGCCTATCTGACCCCCTAACAATAGAGTCCCCAATTACTATTGCCCTCTTTTTTCCCTACCTTTCGGAGCAACAGGGCCGGTCTCTGTGCTAAAGGCCCGTCCGCTGTCGCTACCCCCGGGTAGGCTGTCACCCCCATCCGTACTCAAACAGGAGTACTTATTTGCCAGGTGTACTGACATTGGAGTACTCACTCGTTCATGCCTCTGCCCCTTGCCCTTCCTTAGCGTGACCCACATGTCTCTCTCCTGTAGTTTTGGAGTGACCACCTCCCTATAACTCTCCTCTATCACCTTTTCACTCTCCCTGACCAGGCAGAGGTCATCGAGGTGCTGCTCCAGGATCCTAATACGGTCCCTTAGGAGCCCCATCTCTCTGCACCCGATGCAGATGTGGACGTCAAGAGGGCCATCCGACACCATGACCTCCCACATCTGACATGCAGTACAGTACACTGCTCTGGCTGACATTCTCTCGCCTTACCCTGGATCCGATACCAGTGTAATATAATGGAAACTGCTGTGAGAAATCAGCAGGTATCTGACTCAAACAGCTGCTCCCTCTTGACCTTTAACCTACACCTTTATTATACAAACCAAAAGCACTGTACCTTTACTAACCCACTGTACCTTTACTAACCCCCTGTACCTTTACTAACCCACTGTACCTTTACTAACCCACTGCACCTTTACTAACCCACTGTACCTTTACTAACCCACTGCACCTTTACTAACCCACTGCACCTTTACTAACCCACTGCACCTTTACTAACCCACTGCACCTTTACTCACCCCCCTGTACCTTTACTAACCCACTGCACCTTTACTAACCCACTGCACCTTTACTCACCCCCCTGTACCTTTACTAACCCACTGCACCTTTACTCACCCACTGTACCTTTACTCACCCCCCTGTACCTTTACTCACCCCCCTGTACCTTTACTCACCCCCTGTACCTTTACTCACCCCCTGTACCTTTACTCACCCACTGTACCTTTACTAACCCCCTGTACCTTTACTAACCCCCTGTACCTTTACTAACCCCCTGTACTTTTACTAACCCCCTGTATCTTTACTAACCCACTGTACCTTTACTAACCCCCTGTACCTTTACTAACCCCCTGTACCTTTACTAACTCCCTGTACCTTTACTAACCCCCTGTACCTTTACTAACCCCCTGTACTTTTACTAACCCCCTGTACCTTTACTAACCCCCTGTACCTTTACTAACCCCCTGTACCTTTACTAACCCCCTGTACCTTTACTAACCCCCTGTACCTTTACTAACTCCCTGTACCTTTACTAACCCCCTGTACCTTTACTAACCCCCTGTACCTTTACTAACCCCCTGTACCTTTACTAACCCCCTGTACTTTTACTAACCCCCTGTACCTTTACTAACCCCCTGTACCTTTACTAACCCCCTGTACTTTTACTAACCCCCTGTATCTTTACTAACCCCCTGTACCTTTACTAACCCCCTGTACCTTTACTAACCCCCTGTACCTTTACTAACCCCCTGTACTTTTACTAACCCCCTGTACCTTTACTAACCCCCTGTACCTTTACTAACCCCCTGTACCTTTACTAACCCCCTGTACCTTTACTAACCCCCTGTACTTTTACTAACCCCCTGTACTTTTACTAACCCCCTGTACTTTTACTAACCCCCTGTACCTTTACTAACCCCCTGTATCTTTACTAACCCCCTGTACTTTTACTAACCCCCTGTACCTTTACTAACCCCCTGTACCTTTACTAACCCCCTGTACCTTTACTAACCCCCTGTACCTTTACTCACCCCCTGTACCTTTACTCACCCCCTGTACCTTTACTAACCCCCTGTACCTTTACTCACCCCCTGTACCTTTACTAACCCCCTGTACCTTTACTAACCCCCTGTACCTTTACTAACCCCCTGTACTTTTACTAACCCCCTGTACCTTTACTCACCCCCTGTACCTTTACTCACCCCCTGTACCTTTACTCACCCACTGTACCTTTACTAACCCCCTGTACTTTTACTAACCCCCTGTATCTTTACTAACCCCCTGTACTTTTACTAACCCCCTGTATCTTTACTAACCCACTGTACCTTTACTCACCCACTGTACCTTTACTCACCCCCTGTACCTTTACTAAAACACTTTACCTTTACTCACCCACTGTACCTTTACTCACCCCCTGTACCTTTACTAAAACACTGTACCTTTACTCACCCCCCTGTACCTTTACTCACCCCCTGTACCTTTACTAAAACACTGTACCTTTAACCAGAAAGCAGAAATACTAACCAGAGGCTCCACCCAATCAGCTGCTTCCTCTAGTCTGCTTCCACCAATCAGCGGCTTCCACCAGAAACCTCCCTATTCAATATGGAATGTTCCGGATTTCGGTGAGCCCCTGACCCTCCTCCACTCGCTCCAACGGTCCCGGGCCTCTGTGAAAACAAGCCCCGCGCTGGATTTATCTACTCACCGCCCCTGACCCTCCTCCACTCGCTCCAACGGTCCCGAGTGTTTCCAAACACTCAAACATAGTGATCCCAAGGGCATGTTCCCGTCTTGTTCTGTTCTATGCTCTGTTTCCCATTCCCATAATGTCCTTTCTGTCCTTGGCCTCCTCCATTGCCAGAATGAGATGACATGCAAACTAGAGGAACAGTGTCATATACAACTTAGATTGCTAGCAACCCAACAGAATGACTACTGAATCCTGCAATGTTAAATAACACCACTTCGCCCTCTCTCTCATCCACCCCAATGCATAACCATTTCTCCCTCTGTCACCCACTTCCACGCCCCCCTCCCCACCCCCCTCCCCCTCCTACATCACATGTTTCCTTTCACCTATTTGGGCGGCTCGGTGGCACAGCAGTGGAGTTGCTGCCTTACAGCGCCAGAGACCCAGGTTTGATCCTGACTGCTGGTGCTGTACGGAGTTTGTACGTTCTCCCCATGACAGTGTGGGTTTTCTCTATGTGCTCCATTTTCCTCCCACTTTCCAAAGACGAGCAGGTTTGTAAATTATTTGGTTTCTATAAATTGTCGCTAATGTGTAGGATATAACTAATGTGCACGGGTGATCCGTGTTCGGCATGGCCACCGATGGACACAGGGGCACGTATCCGCACTGTATCTCCAAAAACAAAAGCAAAAACGATATCCTTCTCCTCACCTTTGCCTCCTTTTCATCTCGAGCAATTGCCGGACCATCTGTCAATCAAACCTCCCACACCTGTACCTACCTCTCACTTGCCAAGCTTTGTTCTGCCCCATCTCTCTTCCAATTTTAACCCCCTACTACAATCAAACTGAATAAAAGGTTCCAACCCGAAACGTCACCCATCCATTCCCTCTGGAGATGCTGCCTGATCTGCGGAGTTTCTCCAGCACTTATTTTAGTAGTGCTTATTATGGGTGGCCTTGCAGCGCTAGAGACCCGGGTTCGATCCCGACTATGGGTGCCATCTGTGCAGAGTTTGTATGTTCTCCCTGTGACCAGCTTGGGTTTTCTCTGAGATCTTCGGTCTCCTCCCACACTCCAAGACGTACAGGTTTGCAGGTTAATTGGTTTGGTGTAAATGTAAAATTGTCCCTCATGTGTGTCGGATAGTGTAGGGTAGTGGATCACTGGTTGGTGCAGACTCGGTGGGCCGAAAGGCCAGTTTCCATGCTGTATCTCTAAACTAAACTATAAACTCAGTTCTGCATGAGATGCATAGATTGGGGAAATGGTCAGTTTTTTTCTAGGGTGGAATGTCTTTAAGGTAAGAAAGGAGAATATTTAAGCAAAACGTACGAGGCGTGAGAGTGTTTTGTGCCATAGAAAATGTTGGATGCAGCTGCGAAAGTGATGTTTTAGGCACCAAGACAGACACCCGATCAGACAGGGAATGGAGGGATATCGACATGTACAGGTAGATGTGCAGTTTCAATTGGCATCATGGTTAGTACAGACATTGTCGGTCAAATGGACTGTTCCCATCCTGTACCATGTTCCTTGTTCTAATTATGTTATTTTCCAAACTGATATTTTACCAACTGATACCTAAATTATTTATTAATAAAAAAATGTTTGTCCAAAATGTTCCAACTCAGTGATGAGGGCAGCATGATTATTGGGTCTACAGTCACCAGACTGCAAAATGTGAGTTTGACATTGCACGCTAAATTATATGAGGATTGCACTAACTATGTAAACAGTATTTTTTGTTGGGATCATCCGATTCCTTCAGCACAAGGGAACAATAGCAAGACCTGGGATGGCAGGACTTCCATATGAAGAAAGACTGCATAGACGTGGCTTGTACTCGCTGGAATTTAGAAGATTGAGGGGGGATCTTATAGAGACTTACAAAATTCTTAAGGGGTTGGACAGGCTAGATGCAGGAAGATTGTTCCCGATGTTGGGGAAGTCCAGGACAAGGGGTCACAGTTTAAGGATAAGGGGGAAGTCTTTTAGGACCGAGATGAGAAGATCATTTTTCACACAGAGAGTGGTGAGTCTGTGGAATTCTCTGCCACAGAAGGTAGTTGAGGCCAGTTCATTGGCTATATTTATGAGGGAATTAGATGTGGCCCTTGTGGGTAAAGGTATCAGGGGGTATGGAGAGAAGGCAGGTACAGGATACTGATTTGGATGATCAGCCATGATCATATTGAATGGCTGAATGGCCTACTCCTGCACCTGTTTCTATGATTCTATGATTCTATAAGACAATACTATCAAACAACAGTAGGGCAGCGGTAGAGTTGCTGCCTGACAGCATCAGAGATCTGGGTTCTATCCAAACTGTGGGTACTGTTTGTATGAAGTTTGCATGTTCTCTCCGTTACCTGCGTGGGTTTTCTCCGGGTGCTCTGGTTTCCTCCCACACTCCAAAGACGTACAGGTTTGCAGGTTAATTGGCTTGGTATAATTGTAAATTGTCCCTGGAGTGTGTAGGATAGTGTTAGTGTGTGGGCATCACTGGTCATTGTGGACACGGTGTGCCGACAGGCCTATTTCCACGCTGTATCTCTAAATTAAAGTAAATAGCCCTGCACTATTTATATTATTGTAACTCAGTAACAGCACTGTGCAAATTACTGATTCTTCTTCTCCAACCAATCTTTTTTTAGTTATTCAGTTCCGCCTGAGCTCAAGAATTCTCTCCATCAGAAACAGAATGAACTGAATCTTTAACCTGGGATCAATTCTTTGCATTGACAATTTACATGCAACTAAAAGGGAGGATGATAGATATCAATCTCTGTAGTTGTTTAAATTCAGGAACTGAATTCAAGTGCCTGTAAGAAAGTTGTTATTTTCCAAAGGCTGCACAGATGGTGTGTGCTGTTCAGAAAACAATATTGATTTCCATCATCACGTTAATCTGTAAGCATGTTGGCCTGCAGATCGTTCCCGGTGACAGTTGGCTGGCTCCAAACAAAATCCAAACATTACCAAAGATTCAAATTACCACACACTTATTCTAAACTAAAATAGTAAGATTAAATGAGAACTTACCAGTTTGAAGTTTGATCCTTATTTTATGAGGAGTTACGATGAGCGAATTACGTGAAGAAGCCCCGGCAGGCGCATGTGCATCATACTTCAAAGCAGCAGCTTGAAAACACAGAAACCAATAGGTGAAGTAACATAGTAAGGCTTTTAGAAGACTAGAACTACCAGATGATCCTTTAGATTATGAGGGTGGGAGCGGAGGGCACGTAATCCCTCATCGTAACTCCTCATAAAATAAGGATCAAACTTCAAACTGGTAAGTTCTCATTTAATCTTACTATTTTACTTCGGAGTCACGTGAGTGACTACGTGAAGATTTCAAAGCTCTGTGATTTCATGCCGTAGATGCACTCTATATGACACACTGCTTCGGTTGACACAGTAGTGAATAAATAATATAGATTCAGATTCAGATTCAGATTACCTTTATTGTCATTCAGACCTTTCGGTCTGAATGAAATTTCGTGCCTGCAGTCATACATATATTAAAAGTAACAAAAACACACAAAAAACACAAATTTAACATCCACTACAGTGAGTTCACTCACTGTGGTGGAAGGCAAAAGTCTTAGTCTTTGTCTCTTCCCTCCTTGTTCTCCCTCTGTGCTGAGGCGATTCAGGCCTCCGATGTTGTGACCCCACCGGGTGTTGGTAAGTGAGTCAGTCCCGCGGCTGAATCCAGCTCCGCGAACGGGCCGATTCAAACTCCGCGGCCCGGGGCAGAGTTTGCTTCGAATTATTCAATAACTATTTTTCATAATAACAAAAACCAGTAATAACCCCTCTGTCCCAGGGGGAACTTACAAAGGATAATATGAAACAAAGCAAATGAAATTAAATGGAACCCAAAACAGCATGCCTAAACCGTGGCACTGTCTGTACAGGGTTTGTCATAAAATCTTGAAAATGCTGACTCTTTAGACAATCCTGCGGCTCCGAGGATTTGATCTAGCGGCATGTTCTGCGACTTCGCCGCAGATGCCGCCCTGGTGGAGGAAGACACATGAGTGCCTACTCCAGCATAATGCAGAACCTGTTTCAACCATCTAGAAATAGTTTGTACTGATACTCTTTTATGTGTTTTTTTGTGACTAATGAGCAGTCCTGTCTCAGAACCTCTGAGACTTAGTTAGCTCAATATATTGGCCTAAGTATTTGACTACACATAACATTTGGTCAACAGGATATGCTTTAAAGATCACTTTGGTTCCAGCCATTCCTGGCCTGCTTTGCTTGATTAAATCATAGACAAAAAATATAATGTTATCTACAGACAATTGCATGCAATCTAGTCATAACAATTCTAATGTTTAGAACATAGAAACATAGAAAAATAGGTGCAGGAGTAGGCCATTCAGCCCTTCGAGCCTGCACCGCCATTCAATGTGATCATGGCTGATCATCCAACTCAGTATCCCGTACCTGCCTTCTCTCCATACCCCCGATCCCTTTAGCCACAAGTGCCACATCTAACGCCCTCTTAAATATAGCCAATGAACTGGCCTCAACTACCTTCTGTGGCAGAGAATTCCAGAGACTCACCACTCTCTGTGTAAAGAATGTTTTCCTCATCTCGGTCCTAAAGGAATTCCCCCTTATCCTTAGACTGTGACCCCTTGTTCTGGACTCCCCCAACATCGGGAACAATCTTCCAGCATCTAGCTTGTCCAACCCCTTAAGAATTTTGTACGTTTCTATAAGATCCCCCCTCAATCTTCTAAATTCCAGCGAGTACAAGCCGAGTCTATCTAATCTTTCCTCATATGAAAGTCCTGACATCCCAGGAATCAGTCTGGTGAATCTTCTCTGTACCCCCTCTATGGCAAGGATGTCTTTCCTCAGATTTGGAGACCAAAACTGTACGCAATACTCCAGGTGTGGCCTCACCAAAACCCTGTACAACTGCAGTAGAACCTACCTGCTCCTATACTCAAATCCTTTCGCTATGAATGCTAACATACCATTTGCTTTCTTCACTGCCTGCTGCACCTGCATGCCTACTTTCAATGACTGGTGTACCATGACACCCAGGTCTCGTTGCATCTCCCCTTTTCCTAATCTGCCACCATTCAGATAATAGTCTACCCTCATGTTTTTGCCACCAAAGTGGATAACCTCACATTTATCCACATTATACTGCATCTGCCATGCATCTGCCCATTCACTCAGCCTATCCAAATCTCCCTGCAGCCTCCAAGCATCCTCCTCACACCTAACTATACCCCCCAGCTTGGTGTCATCTGCAAATTTGGAGATGTTGCATTGAATTTCCTCGTCCAAATCATTAATATATATTGTAAATAGCTGGGGTCCCAGCACTGAGCCTTGCGGCACCCCACTAGTCACTGCCTGCCATTCTGAAAAGGACCCGTTTACTCCTACCCTTTGCCTCCTGTCTGCTAGCCAGTTCTCTATCCACATCAATACTGAACCCCCAATACCGTGTGCTTTAAGTTTGTATGCTAATCTCTTATGCGGGACCTTGTCGAAAGCCTTCTGAAAATCTAGATATAACACATCCACTGGTTCTCCCTTATCCACTCTACTAGTTACATCCTCGAAAAATTCTATCAGATTTGTCAGACATGATTTACCTTTCGTAAATCCATGCTGACTTTGTCCAATGATTTCACCACTTTCCAAATGCGCTGCTATCCCATCTTTAATAACTGACTCTAGCAGTTTCCCCACTACCGACTAACTGGAGTGTAATTCCCCGCTTTCTCTCTCCCTTCTTTTTTAAAAAGTGGGGTTACATTAGCTACCCTCCAATCCTCAGGAACTACTCCAGAATCTAAGGAATTTTGAAAAATCATCACTAATGCATCCACTATTTCTGTGGCTACCTCCTTGAGTACTCTGGGATGCAGACTATCTGGCCCTGGGGATTTATCGGCCTTCAATCCGTTCAATTTACCCAACACCACCTCCCGGCTAACCTGGATTTCACTCAGTTCCTCCATCTTATTTGACCCCCGTTCCACTGCTATTTCCGACAGATTATTTATGTCTTCCTTAGTGAAGACAGAACCAAAGTAGTTATTCAACTGGTCTGCCATGTCCTTGTTCCCCATGATCAATTCACCTGTTTCTGACTGCAAGGGACCAACATTTGTTTTAACTAGTCTCTTTGCACTGTTTGTGCCCTTTGCACTGAAACAAGCTACATTAGCATAATCACTTTAAGTGTTAACCTCTGAAAAGGTAATGACGTAATTGGAGCCCATTGCCGAAGCTGTGTGAGAACTATACTGACATCCAGATTTCTGTATATCTAGGCTTAGGAGGATTTCTGTTAAAAATTCCTCTCATGAAGAGGGATACTAATGGATGAGACCCGATAGGTTGTTCTGAAAAATGCCCTAAATAGGAGGAGAAAGCTCTCCGAGCACTGTTAATGGCACTATAACTCAAGTGCTCATCAAAATGCAACATAGCAAGGAACTCCAACTTGAGGTATGATAAGATGTATCTGATTGTACACAAAACATCTCTCATTTCTTTATATGAGACACATATTGTTTCTGAGTACTATGCTGCAGTTCCAAGCTGCAGTTATAACATTCATGGTCCTGTTCAACAATCCAAGGCCTTGGAATGGTCTGGTCAGAACCTGCAGACCAACAAATTAATACGGTCATGTAATGGATGCCCCAACAAACTACTGCAGCTGGTGTTGGCCAGTCTGGAACCACCAAAACGCCTGTGGTGGAGTCGTGCTCTATTTTTGGTGAGGCATTGCCTGATCAGACAAAATGGAGGAAAAGCATAAAAGAATGAATGACCCCAATGTAGCGAGAATGCATCCACCGCTACTGCTCCTGGATCCAGCTCCCTTGAAACATATTTAGGCAACTGGTGATTCAATCTGGATGCAAACAGATCAATATCTGGCAACCCAAATCGACTGACAATCATTTGAACAATTTCAGGATTTAACATCCATCCTATATTGTCATTGAACTTTTGTGACCATTTGTCTGCCACCACATTGTCTCTACCCAGTAGATCCATGTCTGTGGAGAATCAAATCTTCTTGTACACTCCATCTACCACCACAGCTAGACTCACTGTCTGTAGCTCCCCATCCGAGAGCGCTCACATTGGTCTGTAAAACCACTGAAGGTTCCTGCACCAAAATGTTATTGGTAGTTTGACTAACATTAATAATCCACCACTGCAATTCAGCTAGAGTTGTGGTTGGTAACTGCATAGATCGATCAAAATGACCTGCATGCTCTTTTAGTGCTTGTTCTCTGGCTCTTTGCTGACTTTGATAGTGCAAAGGTCCAAACTCTACTGCAGGAAAAGCTGCTACCAATTTACCAATCACCTTAGCTACTTCTTGGATGGAGGGATAAAGTTTTTGCGTGAGACAAGTACAGCCATTTGTAATATCCACAGCCGTGGCTGTTGGTAATGTTACTGTCATATCAACTCAATCAATGACAATCCCCAAATACTCAATTTTTTGGGATGGCTGCAACTTGGACTTAGTTGGATGGACCAAAACCACAATCTTTCAAACAGATTCTTGGTTGCTGAAACCGACTCTTGCGTTGACTCTTGCGTGTTGCTGATAATTAAGATATCATCTAAATAAGCCATTACAATGTGATTCTGGGCACTTAATAGCCTCAGCACTGGTTTCAACAATTTTGTAAACAGCCTAGGGGCTGAACTTAATCCATTAGCCAATGCTTTGTATTTCCACAGCTGTCCGATCCAATTAAATTTCAAGTATCTGCGATAATGATCATGATTGGTACTGAATAATATGCATCTTGTGGATCTATAGTCACCATATAAGAGCCTTGTGATAACAGCTGTTTAGCAGTAACGAAGGTGTCCATTTTAAAATGCCTATATTGAACATAAGAATTTAAGTGAGTGAGGTCCAGAATAACTCTACAACCCCGATCTTTTTTAGGTCTGGGGAAAATATTAGACACAAATTGTTGAGGATGGTTAACCGTCCTCTCAATCACCCCTTTTTGGCATAAATTCTTGATCTCTTCTTTAACCTGCTGAGTCTCTGGAGCAGAAAACACCAACACTATATTAGGCTTGTGCTGTTCAGGTGGATCTATTCCTGAGGTAAACTCAATTGTAGAACCTGACACAGTATCTAATATAAACCAATCAGATGTTATGCAGCTTCATTCATTATAAAACAATTGTAATCTGCCTCCAACAGGAGGTTGTACACCAGAAATCTTATCCTTAACAGAAATTCCCTGTACCTCCACAATCGGCCTGTAAGGTCTTTCTGCCGATACTGGGGTTGTTGCTGGTCTGCCCTAGTGGGTAAAATCATTGCCCCACTGGCCTCCATCTGCTTGGCCCAGCACCTGGATGCGACCTTCCGTACATCAAACTAGGCTTCCAACATGGTGCGCTTGAGATGGTTGGTTTCATCAACCCGATTGTTTTTGCCTCATCATCAATATCTCGAATCTGTTTAACGAGGTCCAAATAGATAATCAGGTGGTTGTACATTGGTAGCCCTGCATAAAGCTGCAAATTTCTGATTTAATGTCGGCCGGATGGCGATCTTCCTAATGCAGTTTACCTCGAAGAATGCATTGCAGAAAAGGGCCAGCATATCTTTTTGGGTTGGTGACATCGGTGTCCCTTGGACTGTTTTGCTGAATGCAGTTATTCCTGCCACCACCAGCTGGAGGATGCGCAGAAAGCAAACTTCTTGTCCTCTCATAGATGCACTCATGGGTGACCAAATTGCCGGGTTTACGGTGGGCACCCTGAGTGAGGCACAATTGACGGGTGTTTTGTATTTTGCCGTGGTTTCTTCCATAACGGTTTGTTGGAGCTGGTGAGACACCAAATAGTTCACATTGGTGGCCAGATATTCCTCCATTGCCTCACCAGTCCCTTCCGGAATAGCAAAACTCCTTGCTAAATCCGGGACACCCGGAGTGTGGCTCTTGTGCTCTGGTGTATGCACATGAGCAGGGACACCAGAATCAGGGTCAGTTTCCTCCTGCCCTGCCTCTCCCAGAGTCATACTCAAGGGAGGCATCCTCCAGTCCTATACAAGGCACTGGAAGGAAATCCCCTTGCTGATAAGCACCATATTCTTCTTCATATGGGCCTGTTCGTGAAGCTGCCTGGGGAATCAATGGGGCCTTTGACCCTTGGCTTATCAAAGTGTGGAGCATTTGTTCCATTTGTTGAAGTCTCCCCCACATTCTTTTTCTATCTGGAGGGGAGTCTTCTTCTTCTTCAGACCCGTCTGATAAAACGGGTCTGATAGCCTCACGTTTTGCTTTTCTGTGAGTTGCAGTGGCCTCAGACTCCTGAGTCACTGGAGCAGGTGTAGACTGTTCAGTTGTCGGTATGCCAGCAGCCGGTATCGGAACCGGTGTTACCGGTTTAATCTCCCGACCCGATCTGATATGTGAATCCGCATCCTCGCTGGATCCACGCTTACTCCAAATTCTTCTACCAGAACGCTCCATGCCACCGACTCCTACTGACTCTACGAGCCAGATTTATGGAGCTTAAATACTTTCAGGAATAATGTCTAAACTCACTTATCTGCGAAGTTACTACTTACCACTGGTGGAGCTGCACTCTCCAACCCATTCAGTGCGACATGTGCGGACGTAATGACGCACATGCACCTGGCGGGGCTTCTTCACATAGTAACTCACGTGGCTCCGAAGTAAAATAGTGTGACGTTGGCGGACTGTGTGGGGTAGGAGGCTCCGTTGCTCCTCCCGTGCAGCAGGTGGCGCTGCACAGGACAAAGGGAGATGTTTTTGTATATAGTTTATCCTGTCTATAGACAGTGTGGGTGCTGCCAATTTTGACTTGTCTTGCTGTCAGCATTGAGTAATGCATTAAAGACTTTTGTTGTAAATTAAAGACTGTCAGGTTTTGTGCAGACCTAGAAAACAAACATGAAAAATAGATTCTCATTAAAAAAAAGTATTCCTGCTCAGATGTAAAGACTGCATCATAGAAACATGGATAATAGGTGCAGGAGTAGGCCATTCGGCCCTTCAAGCCAGCACTGCCATTCAATATGATAATGGCTGATCATCCACAATCAGTACCCTGTTCCTGCTTTTCTCCCCATATCGCATCTTTGTGGTGTTTAATCCAACTGCTGAAATGAATGTCTGTTAAACGCTTACCTGCCTGTCATATTGTCCAGGTTAAGCTTGCTGGCCCGCTGGCAAGGGGATCTGTTCTGCGGCAGGTTTTTCCAGCACAGGCATCTCTTCAATAAAGCTGTCAATCTATATTTTAATGACGGGTGAAAGTAAACATTCTAAACTAGTCACTGAGAAATGTCGCTGTTTTTCTTTAGTCTGAGTCACAGTTTGTACAGCAGTGAGTCCAGTGCCTTTTATTCCCCAGCCCATTGATGCAAGTCTCATTAGTTAAAAGTCTAAGACATCATCTGATTCATTACATACTGTAGCTCCATGCATTTGAATGCATGTTTTTGAATGATGCAAGTTGTGGTGTATGTCCTCCCAACTATGTCTTCACTAACATCTGATCATTGTCACCCAGTGCCCATTTTGATCCGAACATTGACAGCTCTATAATTTGAAAACTATATAGCCAATATATATATATCTAACTCGGATATATCTGTACAACTCATTAACACCTAGCCCACAGCCAACAATGGACCCATTCCTTGATCATCGTTACTTGATTGCGTTCATTTGTTCTACATCTCTCTACATCACCATCTGTATCTCTTGTTTCCCTTTCTCCTCTCTGAAGAGGGGTCTTGACCCGAAATATCACCTATTCTTTTTCTCCAGAGATGCTTCCTGGCCCGCTGAGTTGCTCCAGCCTTTTCTGTCTAACTTAGCCAAATATACTTTTTTAACTGCTAACATTTACATTTTGGGTACATTTTAATTTTGTTTGATTAATTACATTTCTGCCATTGATTATTCCCTGCGAAACCATGTGACAATTTGGATTGAACATGATCTATGCCTCTTTTCATTTATGTGTCCATTGCTGGCTTGTGCAGCATGTAACACCCACTCCTAGTTTTCTGGAGAAAGAAGTTTTTCTTGAACTATTTCAGATCATCTGGTGCAGGTGCTCCCACAGTGTTTAGTTTAATTTAGAGATACAGTGCTGAAGCCGGTGCTTCGGCCCACCGAGTCCACACCGACCAGTGATCCCCACACACTAGCACTATCTTGTACACACTAGGGACAATTTACAATGATACCAAGTCAAATAACCTGCAGACCTGTACGAGTTTGGAGTGTGGGAGGAAACCGGAGCACCCAGAGAAAACCCACGCAGGTCACGGAGCGAACATGTAAACTTCATGCAGACAGCACCCGCAGTCAGGATGGAACCCAGACCTCTGACACTGTAAAGCAACAACTCTATTGCTGTGCCACCACGCCTCTGTTGTTTGACAGTATTGGCTTGCTATTGGTCCCTTATGCTGAAGGAATCAGATGATCCCATACAAAAATACAGTTTACAAACAAGCAGCGTATCTTGTCCTGGAATGTGTCAAGTGTCTTGAGAGTTCTTTGAGCTGTAATGTTACTTTTGGCTGGTTGAAAGACCATGTGATGTGAGAATCGCTGCCTTGCCAGCTCTGCATTTCACTGCCTTTGAGCATTAAGTCCCATCACTCCTATTACAGTCATGGTTATAGAGTGATACCATGTGGAAACAGGACATTCAGCCCAACTTGCCCACACCAGCCCATGTCCCAATTACACTAGTCCCACCTGCCTGCATTAGGTCCATATCCCCCCAAACCTCTGCTATGCATGTAACTGCCTAACTGTTTCTTAAATGTTGGGATAGTCCCTGCCTCAACTACCTTCTCTGGTAGCTTGTTCCATACAGACACCACTCTTTGTGTGAAAACATTACCCCTCAGATTCCTATTAAATCTTTTCTCTTCACCTTAAACCTATGTCCTCAGGTCCTCGATTCACCTACTCTGGACACCTATCACTCCTCTCACCCCTCATCCTCCTGCGCTCCAAGGAATAGAGTCCCAGCCTACCCAACCTCTCCCTATAGTTCAGACCCTCTAGTCCTGGCTCATGTTGCGTACTCCAGTTCTGAGTCCACTCATTCCAAAGAATCCATTGAAATGATAACTAATTCTGATCTCAGTGAGTATTGTGAGTGTAAGTCGGACTGCAGTAGTGCATGTCTATTCTCACCCTGAATGCCGCAGATATTTCAATTATTCGCTGAAGCAAGAAGGGCTTTGAACCGAAACGTCTCCTATTTCCTTTGCTCCATCGATGCTGCCCTGCCCACTGAGTTTCTCCGGCATTTTTGTCTACCTTCGATTTTCCAGCATCTGCAGTTCCTTCTTAAACAAGCTTCAAATTATGTTTTAGAAGGAACTGCAGATGCTGGAAAATCGAAGGTAGACAAAAGTGCTGGAGAAACTCAACGGGTGCAGCAGCATCTATGGAGTGAAGGAAATAGGCAATGGTTCAGGCCAAAACACTTCGGGTGGGGGGGGGCGGGGAGAAGAAAGGAAAAAGGAAGAGGAGGAGCTTGAGGGCTGAGGGAGAGCTGAGAGGGGGAGGAGACAACAAGGGCTACCGGAAATTGGAGAAGTCAATGTTTATGCCGCAAGGGCGCAGACTGCCCAATCAGAATATGAGGTGGTGCTCCTCCAATTTCCGGTGGTCCTCACTCTGGCCATGGAGGAGGCCCAGGACAGAAAGGTTGGATTCGGAATGGGAGGGGGGGGTTGAAGTGCTGAGCCACCGGGAGATCAGGTTGGTTAATGCAAACCGAGCGGAGGTGTTCGGCGAAATGATCGTCGAGCCTACGCTTGGTCTCACCGATGTAGGTCAGCTGGCATCTAGAGCAGCGAATGCAATAATTGAGGTTGGAGGAGATGCAGGTGAACCTCTGTCGCACCTGGAACGTACTTGAATGGAGTCGAGGAGCGAGGTAAAGCGACAAGTGTAGCATCTCGTGCGGTTGCAAGGGAAAGTGCCTGGGTAGGGGGTGGTGCGGGAGGGGAAGAATTCACCAGGGAGTTACAGAGGGAGCGGTCTTTGTGGAAAGACGCCTATGCGCGTGCCCATAGCTACAATTTGGAGGAAACGCAAAATGCTGGAGAAACTCAGCGGGTGCAGCAACATCTATAGAGTGAAGGAGATGCGTAACGTTTCGGGCTGAAACCCTTCTTCAGACTGATAGGGGGTGGGGGGAGGCGGGGGGAAGAAAGTAAAAAGGAGGAGGAGGAGCCCAAGGGCTGAGGGAGAGTTGCGAAGGGGAGGAGACAGCAAGGGTCAACAGAATTGAGAGAATTCAATGTTCATGCCAAGAGGATGCAGACTCCCCAAGCGGAATATGAGGTGATGTTCCTCCAATTTGTGGTGTTGCTCACTCTGGCCATGAAGGAGGCCCAGGACAGAGAGGTCGGATACAGAATGGGAGGGGGAGTTGAAGTGCTAAGCCACCGGGAGGTCGGGTTCGTTATTGCGGACCGAGCGGAGGTGTTCGGCGAAACGATCGCCAAGCCTCTGCATGGTCTCACCGATATTTGGAGGAAATGTGAGGAGTGAAACGAGAAGTTATTGAGGGTAAGGACCAACTCTGCTAGGCAGAGGAAAGTATCAGTGGATGGGTATAGGTTGATTCTCCGGTCGAGGAAGAACCGGAGAGCTTTGAGACCATCCTGATGGGGGATGGAGGTGTAGAATGACTGGACGTCCATGGTGAAGATGAGTGGATGGGGGCCTGGAGAATGGAATGCCCGGAGCCGACGGAGAGTGTCTGAGGTGTCTTGAACATAAGTGGGGAGGGATTTAACCAGGGGGGATAGGATGGACTCGAGGTATGTGGAAATAAGCTCGGTACCAAGGTTCAAATTATGTTGGTTTTCGTGAGCATATTCATCAGTTGGTCCTGTGCAAGCTAGGGGTCCACGTTCCCAGCTAATTATGTCAACAGAAATCCATTTGTATTGACATGCCCCAGTTTACCATCCAACACAGACTGAGAGTAGACAGTCGCAGGGCAAGATACAAAGTGTTCAGCAGCAGAATAATCCAATGCTGAGCTTTAGTGATGCAACCTGAGGCAGATCATTTAAGGACTAGTTTGGCCACTGCATTGTAACTTAGAAGCATTGAGGTCATAAAAATGCTTTATGACTGTGGTTTCATTAACGTTCCTGCCAATACTGGAAGGAAAGTGAGCTGACTAAACTGTGACCTGATCTAAACTCACACTTGTGGCCTGGGTCTGGTTTATAATGCAATGTTGTTGGCTCACTAACCCCATTTCATGGTGGAAACTAGAAGTCATAGTGAGATGTTAAATCAACTTCTGCCAATCATCTGAAAGTCAGTGTAATTACTTCATAATCACATTTATCTTATTAGTGACAATGAGTTTATTTAAAATGTTAGAAATTTAACCTTTAAGTGTACAATTGAATTATTGAACTATGCAAGCTGCTTATGCCTGTGAGCAGAGAGCAGTCCTGAACTACTATCTACCTCTTTGGTGAAACATAGAAACATAGAAAATAGGTGTGGGAGTATGCCAACCGGCCCTTTGAGCCAGCACCGCCATTCATTGTGATCATGGCTGATCAGCCAAAATCAGTGACCCCCGGACAATCCTTGATTGGACTTTTCTGGCTTTACCTTGCATTAAACATTATTTCCCAAACTTATATCTATACATTGTAAACAGCTTGATTGTAATGTTGTTTTAAAGAAGGAACTGCAGATGCTGGAAAATCGAGGGTACACAAAATGCTGGAGAAACTCAGCGGGTGCAGCAGCATCTATGGAGCGAAGGAGATAGGTAATGTTTTGGGCCGAAACTCTTCTTCAGACTGATAGGAGGTGGGGGGAGGTAGGGGGAAGAAAGGAAAAAGGAGAAGGAGGAGCTCGAGGGCTGAGGGAGAGTTGGGAAGGGGAGGAGACAGCCAGGGTCAACAGAATTGAGAGAATTCAATGTTCATGCCAAGAGGATGCATTGAGTAATGTCAACGTGGAATTATGAAAGGTAAATTATGATTGACAAATCTATTGGACTTTTTTGAGGTTATAGCCATTTTTAATAGATAAGGGTGAATGAGTTGTGCTATATTGGAAGTTTAAGAAGGTGGCACACAAAAGGTTATTGAATATAGTTGGTGTTAGGGAGTGGGATTAATATACTGGCATGAATAGAGGACTGATTAACACATTTAAAGCAGGATCTTTATGACCATTGTGATATCATGGGAAATAAAGCTGGGACACAGACTGTTCATACTCTGTCAATGATTTGGCAGAAGGGACCAAGTGTAATATATCATAAGGTCATCAGGTCATTAGTGATATGAGCGGAATTAGGTCATTCAGCCCATCAAGTCTACGCCATTCAATCATGACTGATCTATCTCTCCCTCCTAACCCCATTCTCCTGCCTTCTCCCCATAACCCCTGACACCCGTACTAATCAAGAATCTATCTATCTCTGCCTTAAACATATCAATTGACTTGGCCTCCACAGCACTTCTGTGGCAAAGAATGCCACACATTCATCTTCCTCCGACTAAACAAATTCATCCACATCTCCTTCCCAAAGGAATGTCTTTTAATTCTGAGGCTTTGACCTCTAACCCTAGACTCTCCCACTGGTGAAAACATCCTGATTCACCAATTATACAAAGGAATTTCATGTACCCTGGTACATATGATAATCTAGTAATCTAATCCAATATAATCTGGGTGTTATTTTGTACTGTTAGCATCAGTAAAGAAGATTCAGATTAAGTGAATGGGAAAGGCCTGGCAGAAGGAATGGAATGTAATAAAATGTAAGGTTGTCCATTTTGATTTTAAAAAAAAGATAAATGCTAAATACTTTGAAATGGTGGGAAATGAAAAGATGTTATTTCATAGCGAAGCCTGGGAACCTGTGTTATAAATTGCTGAAAGTTAACATATAGATTCAGCAACTTTGGGCGGCATGGTGGTGCAGTGGTAGAGTTGTTGCCTTACATTGGTTGCGGCGACAGTGACTCGGGTTAGATCCCAAATACAGATGCTGTCTGTACAGAGTTTGTATGTTCTCCCCGTGATCGTGTGGGTTTTCTCTGAGTTCTTCGGTTTCCTCTCACACTCCAAAGACGTTACAGGTTTGTAGGTTAATTGGCTTGGGTTCGTATAGCAGGTGTAAGTGTAAATTGTCTCTAGTGTGTGTAGGCTTGTGTTAATGTGCAGGGATCACTGGTCGCACAGACTCGGTGGGCCAAAGGGCCTGTTTACGCTCTGCATCGCTAAATGAAAGTAAGCTGAAATAAACTAAAAATGTAATCAACTAGGAAGGCAATTGGAGTGTTATCATTATTGCAAAAAAAAAAATTGAGTGCAAAAATAGAGATTGTTCCAATTATACTGAACCCTCGTGAGAGCACATATGGACTATTGTGTCGGACATAAAAAGCTGTAGTAACTCAGCAGGCCAGGCAGCATCTCTGGAGAGAAGGAATGGGTGATGTTTCGGGTTGAGACCCTTCTTCAGAATATTGTGTTTTAGGTCTGAACAGGCAAATGGTCTTCACCTTAAAATGTTAGCTCTGTTTCTCTTTCCACACATGCTCATGATGTTCCAAGTGTTTCAGTAACTTCTGTTTTCTATAAGGAAAGATATACTTGCAAGTTCAGCAAAGGTTCAACATATTAATATGTAGAATGATATGTTTGCTGAATGAGGAGTGATTGAGCAGACTAGGCTGATATGGACGTGCTTGGAAGAATGAAATAGTCATGTTATGATGTATACAATTGATGATGATTATACTTTATTGCCACTTGTACAAGTGCAGTGAAACTCTTTGTTTGTGTGTAGACAGTACATAACAGAGACGCCACAAAGTTCCAAAATGTACTCATTCCTTCTTTGTCCCCCCACACCCCCCCTTGTTCTCAGCACCCCCTCCCCGTGCTGGGTCTCCCTTTGTCATTGGTGGGGTTGGCAGGGTTGATCCTGGGATCACAGTCTCAAAGTAAGAGGCAATTATTTCAGGGCAGAGGTAATTTTCTTCACTATAGTGCGGTGAATCTTTGGAACACATAGAAGATGTGCAGCAGAAGAACAGTGGTGCACAGGGTTGAGACCTTAAGCCCACAATGCCCTCCATGAACATGATGCCAAGTCACACTGATCTCATCTGCCTGTACATGATCCATATCTCTCTATTCCCAGCACTTCCATGTGCCTATCTAAAAGCATCTTAAAGGCCAGTATCATTTCTGCCTCCACCACCATCACAGGCAATATATTTCAGCCCCCCTCCATCTCCATTAAACTTTCCCCCTCTCAAAGTATAGCGATGCCCTTTACTGTTGGACGTTTCCACCCTGAGGAAAAGGAGAGTCCACTCTATCTATGCCTCTCATAACTTCATACACTCCTCATTCTTTGACTTTCCAGAGAAAACAATCCAAATATATCCAGCATCTGAGTTAGAATGAAGGACAAAGCAAGTGGGTGTAAGAAAGCTTGGATGACAAGTGAAATGGAGGCTTTGGTCAAGAATTAGAAGGTATTATGGGGCAGGTACAGGCAGATGGGGTGAAATATATCTCTGGATAATTTCAGGGGCTGAGGAGCAAGAAAGGACATCAGGGGGGTGAAAAGGGGACAGGAGAAAACTCTGAATCACAAATAACAAATTGAGTATAGAAGTTGGGAGGTCATGTTGTTGTTATATAAGACAGTGGTGAGGCAACATTTAGTTCATTGTGTTCAGTTTTGGTCACCATGTTATAGGAAAGATGTTGTCAAGTTGGAAAGGGTGGGGAGAAGATTTAGGAGGATGCTGCGAGGACTCAAGGGCCTAAGCTATAGGGAGAGGTTGATCAGTCTAGGACTTTATTCCTTGGAGCGCAGGAGGATGAGGGGCATTCTTATAGATGTGTACAAAATCATGTGAGAAATGGGTGGAGTAAATGTTGAGTCGTGCCCAGAGGAGGGGAATCGAGAACATAGGTTTAAGGTGTGGGGGGGACAGCCTTAATAGGAAGCTGAGGAGTAACGTTTTACACCGAGGGTGTGGAAGTAACTATTTTAAATCTGACAGTTCTCTGGACTTTTAATCAGTCTACGTAACCCACTGGGTACCATGCTTTGATTGGCATCCTTCAGGAGGAATCCTTGGATTCAGAAGGAGAAGGATTTCAGAGCACCCACATGGTGAAACTTTAAGATAAGATAAGATGCATTTATTTGTCGCATGTGCCAATTGGCACAGCAAAATTAAATCACCATACAGCCATACAGTAAAAATAAAGAACACAGCATGGAGTAGATAGAATTCAACATAAAACATCCCCCCACAGCAGGATCAAAATTTCCCACTGTGAGGGAAGGCACCAAAGTCAGTCTCTTCCCCTGATATTCCCCACTGTTCCCCTGTGGTCGGGGCCTCCCCGAGCCCCCTGCAGTCACCGCTACGGGCGGCCCGATGTTCAGGCCTGCTCCCCGGGGTGATGTAAGTCCGACGTCGGGGTTGGGGGACGTCCTCAGCGGCCTGGACCCCGAGTCGGCCCCCTCCTACCAGAGTCCGCGGCTCCCAAAGTCCGCTGGCCGCGCCGGGTGGAGATGCAACGCTGGAGGCCCTCGGCAAAGGGCCCCAGGACTCCACGAAGTTGTTCAGCGCCGCCCGCGTTGGGAGCTCTCCCCAAACCAGAGCTCCACGATGTTGGAGCAGCGGCCCAATGCTCCGGAGCTCCAACGGCGACCCAGGTAGGTATCGCCCGCTCCGTGGTGACTCCAGCGTCACCGCTGTTGTTGCAGCTCTGGTCCGGTACCCGGTTCCCGGTCCCCGGCAGGAAAGGCTGCTCCGATCCAGGAGGTAGGCCGCGAGGTGGGGGGCGAAGACGCTACTCAGAGAAATAGTCGCGTCCCTGCCAGGAAGCGACTGGGAGTTAGTTTCCCCCTTACCCTGCCCCCCTCCCCCACATAGAAAAGTTAAAGTTTCCCCCAAAAACAAACTTTAAACTGACTAAATTTTTTTAAAAAGATGGAAAAATAAACAGGCTGCAGGCAGAGGCTGCTGTCAGTTCAGCGCCCCTAGCGTCTCCACTGCCTGTGTTTGGCTACTTTTCCAATTTTCAACTGCCTGTGTTTGTCTTCGCCCTGCACCAACGCACCTGGACATTATTTTGCTTGGGAGACTACATTAAACAATTACCTAGTCTTGGCACTTAAAATCTCCATTTGTATTTTCCAGGTGTAAAGCAGTCTTGTGTACCTAACCTGCCCCGAGTCACATTCTACAGTATACCTATAAATCAAAGGACATGGTCTACTGTACCTTGCAGATTTGTTTAATAAGAAGCAAGCACTTGCATTTTAACAATACATTGCTCATGGCTACTGGTTCTAAAGTCCCCAGCTCCCCGCCCAATCATTCCTGCACTTGAACCTGAATTCCAAGGGAGTTTTCCTGTTCTCTCTGGGTGCCTGTGCCCCAGGCTATACATCAATGCACGGATACAAAAATGTGAAGAGAAAATATAAATGTGGAGAGAAAAGGAAAGGCTGCAGAAGGCAAACAAAGATGAAAGGCTGAGGCAAGAGAGAGGCAAGCGTAAGGGTAATAATTACACGCAGCATGGTCATTTGATCTCAGATGTATGCTCCCGCAATTAGTGGATGCTTTGAATTGTTTGTAACTTACAGGTGTATTATTACACATTTTCCAACATCGCTATGTAAAATTGAAACATTCTAGCCCTGGATAATGCACACAAAATGCTTCTGCAACTCAGCGGGACATGCAGCATCTCTGGAGGCAAGGAATGGGTTACATTTCAGTTCATAACGTTCAGTATGAGCACAGGCTGAACATTCAGTCTGAAGAAGGGTCTTGACCTGAAACTTAACCCATTCCTTCTCTCCATAGATGCTCCCTGACCCGCTGAGTTACTCCAGTACAGAGACGCTCAGTCCGCCTAAACCTACATGATCTCCTGGTTGCTCAGCACTTTAACTCCCCCGCCCATTCCAACACTGACTTTTCTGTCCTGGGCCTCCTCCATTGTCAGAGTGAGGCCCAGCGCAAAATGGAGGAACAGCACCTCATATTTTTCTTGGGCAGCTTACACCCCAGCGGTATGAACATTGACTGCTCTAACTTCAAGTAGCCCTTGCTTTTCCTCTCTCTCCATCCCCTGCCCCTTCCCAGTTTTCCCACCAGTCTTACTGTCTCCAACTACATTTTATCTCTGTACCACCCACTCCCCTGACATCAGTCTGAAGAAGGGTCTCGACCCAAAATGTCACCCATTCCTTCTCTCCAGAGATACTGCCTGTCCCGCTGAGTTAATCCAGCATTTTGTGCCTATTTTTGAGTTACTCCAGCACATTGTATCTATCTTTGGTGTAAACTAACACCTGCAGTTCCTTCCTACACATTTTGTCTGCAGAATATAGTCTGCAGAATATCAGAATATAGTGGGAAAAATGGTTTGAAATCACCAATTTTCCTCTCTTATGCATCCCACATTCCCTCACCCCTCCAATGCCTTCGCCAGACTGCCTTTCACTGGAAATAGTAAGATTAAATGAGAAGTTACCAGTTTGAAGTTTGATCTTTATTTTATGAGGAGTTACGATGAGCAATTATGTGAAGAACCCCACCAGTCGGCATGCGTGTCAATCTTCAAAGCAGCGGTGTGAAATCACAGAAGAACAACAATTGAAGTATTATAGTAAGATTAGAACTCTAGAACTACCAGATGAGCTTTGTGATATGAGGGTTGGGAGCGGTGGGCATGTAATCGCTCAGCATAACTCCTCATAAAATAAAGATCAAACTTCAAACTGGTAAGTTCTCGTTTAATCTTACTATTTTACTTCGGAGTCACGTGAATGATTCCGTGAAGACTTTAAAGATCTGTGATTTCACGCCGATCCAAACCCAGGCGTTTCACACTGCAAGCAGTTGACTCAGGGGGAGTGAATTAGTAACAACATCGATTCATGATACTGATTAACATCTTAATGCTTTAATTCACAAATAACAAAATATATACAATAGCGACTAATCTCTCCCAGGGAGAAGCTATGAAACAAAGATTAACACAGAGTGGGCGAACACCCCGGATTCAACAAGCGGCTTGCTGTAGAACTTCTGAAAAGTCGATTCATTTGACCATCCTGCAGCCGTGAGGATGTGGTCTAGAGGGACGTCCATTGCCCTTGTCGCTGAAGTTGATGCTGCCCTGGTGGAGTGAGATTTAAAATGTTCAGTATTAACTCCTGCACACCCCAGGACTCGCTTCAGCCATCGTGAGATGGTCTGAGATGACACTTGCCTATGTGGCTTTTTGTGGCTTATAAATAGTGCTACCTCAGAGCCTCTGAGGCTCTATGTGACGTCAATATAACGTTTCAAGTACGCCACTACACACAGCCGTGAATCTGTGGGATAAGCTGACAATACAAGCTTGTATCCGGATACCCCTGGTCTGCTCTGTTTGAGTAAGTCATAGATGTGAAATGTAACGTCATTCTGCGATGACACCATCCTGTCCAGACACAGTTTGTGGAGAGTCTGAACCCTTTGCACTGATGTCACCGTCATGAGCTTAACCAATTTGAGGGTGATCCTTGGTAAGGACAATGATGTGGCTGTTCCCCATTGACGGAGCACCATGAGTACCATGCTCACATCCCAGATTTGAGAGTACCTAGGCCTAGGAAGATTTGAATTAAACACTCCCTTCATGAATCGTGATATTAACGGGTGGGACCGTAATGGTTGGAGTCCTGACCCTGGCACAGGTACGCAGATAGGGCACTCCTGGCACTGTTGATGGCACTGTAACTCAACCCTTCATTGCTGTGTAAGTGGGATAGGAATTCTAGCACATCTGGGATGGAGGCTGTGTGGTAAGTGATGTTCCCTGAAAGCAAAATTCCTCCCATTAACTGATATGGGAGAGGTATTGCCTTTTTGTGCTATCCCTCCAGGATGACGTGATGGTATCCACAGTCTGATTGGATAGTCCCAGACCCAGGTACGGCCTTCTTAAAATCTGCAAATTAACAAATTTACACGATCATTCAATGGGTGTGGATCCCCAGTCACAGGGTGCACCAGTAAGTGTTTTTGTTTTGTTACCACCATAATAGGGTGCGTGGTTATGTCCGAAATGAGCGGGAACCATGGCTGTGTAGGCCAGTCGGGCACTACCAGAAACCTGTAGCGGTGTCCTGCTTGATCTTAGTCAGGCACCGGCTGATGAGGCAAGAGGGGGGAAATGCATATAAAAACATTCCGCCCCAGTGCAGTGAGAATGCATTCACTGCAACTGCCCCTGGGTCTGGTTCCCATGAAACATACTTCGGTACCTGGTGATTAAGTCTGGATGCAAACAAATCGATATCTGGCATTCCATGCCGAAGGACAATTTTATCAAATATATCCTGATTCAACATCCACTCAGTGTTGTCGTTGAATTTACGGGACCTGGTGTCTGCCACCATATGGAGTCTGCCTGGCAAGTAGACAGCTGAAATCCAAATATTCTTTTTTATGCACCAGTGCCAAATAATGTTAGCCAAATTGTCACATGATTTTGACTTGATACCACCCATGTGATTGACATATGCCACTGCCGTGGTGTTGTCAATCTGCAGTTGGACATCTAAGTGATGCTTAGTGGTACAATAATGTTTGAGCCCATAGAATAATCCTAAAAGTTCTAAATAATTTATTCCATGTGTTTGGAGAATCAGTGCCTCATGCTTATCCCATCCGCCTCCACAGCTAGACCTGGTGTCAGTAGCATCCCAACCTAGGGCACTGACATTAGTCTGTAAAATAAGTGAAGGGCTTTGGTCAAAATTGTGCCATAACAATTTGATATGTTTCTAATCCACCACTGTACCTCTGCAATGGCTTCAGATGGTAAGTGCATGGGCCAATTGTAATGACTTGCATGTATTCTCAGTGCCTCTACCTTTGCCCTTTGTAAGTGTTGGTAGAGCAAAGGTCCATTTTGGGATGCTGGAAAGGCAGCTACCAATTTACCAATTAAGCTCGCAACCTGTTTAATTGAGGGTGATTGCTCCCTCAAGAGCTTGATACAGCCTTCAATTAAGTCTCCCATCTATTATTTTGCCCTGGGGCAGTCACAGGCATGTGAATGGAATTAACTGTGAATCCCGGATAGTCAATTAGGTTAACCGGCACCAATTTTGATTTAACTGGGTGGACAATGAATCCAAGCCTCTACACCGTGAGTTGAACAGCTGAAACTGATAACTCAGCTTCGCCAAAGGTGTTTCCAATGATTAGAATATCATCCAAATAAGCCATGATGATATGGCCTTGTGACCGTAATAACCCAAGTACTGGTTTTAGCAGCTTTGTAAATAAGCAAGGGGCTGAGGTCAATCCATTAGGTAGAGCTTTAAATTGCCACAATTGTTCCATCCTGTTAAATTTCAAATATCTGCGATAGTCTTTATGAACAGGCACTGAATAATACGCATCTTGGAGATCTATACATGTCATATAACACTCCCCGGAAAGCAGTTGCTTGGTAGTAGCAAATGTTTCCATTTTTAAATGCTGACACTGCACAAACGGATTAAGTCCTGTCAGGTCCAATATAATCCTACACCCACCATCCTTCTTTGGTCTAGGGAACACATTGGACATGAATTGATGAGTCTGATAAATTGTTTTCTCAATTACTCCCTTGAGGCATAGTTTTGCCATTACAGCTTGGATCATCAAATTCTCTGTTTGTGAGAAGATGAGTGCCCGTTTTAGTTTGTGCTGGGTGGGTGGACACAGGTTGGGAATAAATTCAATTTTAAACCCTTGAATACTCATAAACACATTCGATGTTATTTTATACCATTCTCACAGAAACCCATGTAGCTTCCCTCCAACTAGTAGGCAATTCTCTCTCAATATGTTTCGACAAGAGCCAGACCCACCTACCTCCTTGGTTATCGGTAGAGCTCTTTGCCTGGTTCTGGGTGGTAAAGGCATGTTTCCCCTTACTCCTGCTGGGGAGCGCCAATTGCGGACATTAAACAGTGGCTTGGTCCTTGCCCAGCCCCGGTTTCAGCAAACCACTTGTAGGGGTACTGGCATCAGAGGGTTCTGCTGGTCACTGGTGCCTTGATGAGCCCGACAGTTTTGGCCTCATTGTCCAGCTCCTTTACTCTTTTAGCCAGGTCTTCCTCAAATAATAGGTTCGGCGGCTGGACGTTGCCAGGCTTGCATTGAGCAGCAAACCTGGGATTAATAGTGGGGCGGATGGCGCTCTTTCTGAGAGAATTAATCTCAAAGTGCACATTGCACATGAGAGCGAGGGCATCCTGCTGAACTTCAGTCAGGAGCCCACCATCCACCGACCTACCGAAAGCCATTATTCCAGATGCCAGCAGCTTCAGCACCCGCTGCAGTTTAATCTCCTGCGCTCGGATGCTTGCCCCATATGGCCCCAAATGGCATGGTTTACTGTCGGCACCTTCAGCAGAATACAGTTCTCTGGGGTCTCATATTGTTTGGCACTAGTGTTCATGGCCAGCTCCTGCAGCTGGTGGGAGGCCAGGTAATTTATGCTGGCAGCCAGCTCCTCTCCAAGCGGCTCGCCAGAGTCTGTAGGGACGGCAAACCTGGCCACCAGGAATGAGACCTCTGGCGCTTGCACCTCGTCCAGTGGGGCAGCCTCCATCGCTAAGCCCTCTGAATCGGCGTTATATTCAATCTGACCCGGTATGCTCTCCTTGTCCTGGAGGGAGATACTTGGCAGTCCTGTAGATGCTGCTGGCGCGGGCTCTTGGAGAGGCCGGCGCTCTTGATGGAGCATCCTCTCCAACAGGAGCTCCATCCTGGATACCCGTTCTACGGTATCCATTTATAGGGTCGAACCCTCTCGGCCGGACTCGTCTGAGTCTATCGGCCGGACAGACTTTTGGGTGGCCTTATGCCCCTCCGGCGTAGGCAGAGTGTCCTCAGACACCAAGTCTGTGGTCGTTGGTTTGACAACCGCCCGCTACCCGCACTCCCACGGGCTTGAGATATTTTCACCACGGCTCGCCTTGCTGTTCCTACTTTTTTCATGTTTGTACTTGCCCTCCTGCAACAAGAATTACCAAACGCAGAGACCTCGCACAAGTTTAACACTCACCTGAGGCTTTTTAAAGTTACCGCCAGAGAAGCGCTGCTGCTCCCAGCCGGTCGCTGCGCCGGTCACTTACGTGACTCCGAAGTAAAATTCCTCTCTACTCATCTCCCATATTATATCTTCCTCGTTAATGTTAAGATCCTCTTTAAAGAGCAATAGGATCTCTTTATATCATGTAGTCTTAATATCCAATCAGTAAGGTCACCATCCATTTACATTCAATTACACTATATTTAATTTGCGACATTTTTATAATTGACAAAAGTAATCATAACATTTCTATTATACTTTACAAGTGTGGACGGCACTTGTGAAATAGTATAAAATAGCCGTAGACTACTTGAGAGATCTCCCCATCTACTTGCATTAAACCAGATATTTGTACAAAACCAGTGGATATCGAACCGAGGTAAACCTCCTCCATTCCCTGCAGTTTCGTGGAGAGAATATTCAAATGCTTCTCACAATGTTCAGGGAACCTACATGAAAGAGCAGGCTCTGGAAATCTGAAAAACACAAACTGCTGAAAATACCCAGCAGATCAAGGAGTAGCAATAAAGTTAACAGACGCAATAAGACAAATCTTTCTAGTACAGCAGCTCTGCAGCAAACCATTGAAAATTGTTCCTGGAACAACAAGCGAGTTCAGGACATATAGAGTCATAGAGAGCAGTAACAGGAACTTCAACCCAACTTGCCCATGCTAACCAAGATGCACCATTTAAGCTAGTCCCATTTGCCTACATTTGGCCCATATCCCTCTAAACATTTCCTATCCATGTACCTATCCAAATGATTTTTAAATGCTGTTGTAGTACCTGCCTTAACTACTTCCTCTGACAGCTCGTTCCACCCTCAAAGTAAAAAGGTTGCCCACTGGCTTCCTATCTTGCCCCACTCACCTTAAACCTGTGACATCTAGCTCTTGATTTCCCTAGCCTGGGAAAAAGACTCAGTGCATTCACCTTATCTGTTACCCTCGTCGTTTTATACATTTCAATAAGATCATCACAACCTCCTGCACTCCAAGGAATTTAGACATAGTCTGTCTAACTTCCCTCTATAGATCATCCTCTAACGTTCTGGCAACATCCTCATAAATCGGCCCTGCACTTTTTCCAGCGTGACACAAACTGAACACAATATTCCATGTGTGACCTTGCCAGCATCTTGTACAACTGTAACATAATGTCCTAACTTCTATCGTCAAAACTCTGACCAAGATGACCAATATACCTAAACCCTTCTTGACCAACCTATCGATCTGTGAAGCCAATTTTGGGGAACTCCACCTATATTACATCCCTGCTCTACAACAGTCCCCA
The DNA here is from genome assembly GCA_963514005.1 of Raja brachyura. The sequence continues at coordinate 45,676,086 of OY740801.1, read as the reverse complement.
TGGCCCTACCATTAACTGTGAAGGTCCCGCTGTGTTTTCACTGACCAAATTGCAACACTTTACGCTTATTTGCATTAAATTTAATTATCCATTCCTCAGTTCACTTGACCAATTGAACAAAGACCTGCTGTCATTTTTATAACCATCGTTACTGTCAACGATACCCACTTTAGTGTCATCTGTAAATGTGCTAAACGTGCCTTGTACATTCTCATCCAAATTGGTCATTTATACACCAAACAGCAATGGGCACAGCACCAAATGGAGGCACACCACTTGCCACAGGCCTCTAGTCCAAGGAACACCCTTGCTTCCTTCCATGGTTGGTGTGTATCCAGTTAGCTAGCTCTCCCTGGTTCTCATGCAATCTAACCTTCCAGAGCAGCCTACCATAAACCATAGAACATACAAGAGTAAAGCACAGGAATGGGCCCTTCAGAGTACCATGTTTGTACCCAACATGATGACATCCCGAGTCTCATCAGCCTGTACATGATCCACATCACTCTGCTTCTCGCACTTCCATGTGGCTATCTACAAACCTCCTAAATGCCAGTATTTTTCATGCCTTCACCACCACCCCTGGCAATGTATTCCAGGCTCCACTACTCTGTGTAAAACACCTGCCCCGCATATCATCATTAAACGTTCCTCATGTGGAACTTTATTCAATGCTTGGCTGAAGTTCATATAGACAACGTCTCAGCCTTGCCCTTGTTAACCTCTGCAAAAACCACTGTTTCATGAGACACGACCTTCCACGTGCAAACCATGCTGACTATCCCTATTCATCCTCTATCCAAATACATACATCTTAACCCTCAGAATCCTTTTGAATAATACCGCTATCACAGATGGGGTCTCACTGATCTATAGTCCAAGGCTTTTCCTGGCAGTCCTTCTAAATAGAGGATCATTAGCCACCCTCCAGTCACCCAGCACCTCACAACAGTTTAACAATGATTCATACATCATAGCCAGGGCTCCTGCGATTTCTTTGCTATCTTCCCACAGCATCCTCGGGTATATCTGATCAGGCCTGGAGAATGATCTGTGTTCATACACTCTAGGATTACCAAGTTCTCATGGAGGGTTACATAAACTGTCCTCAAGAATTATACATTAACTGTCACAAGTTCCCGAACCTTTGTGTTTTTCTCCACGGTAAATGCAATGAAGAAATGCTCATTGAGGACTTTGCCCATCTCCTGCTGCTCCACACAAAGATGACTGTTGTGGTTTCTGAGGAGCCCTATAGCAGGGTGACTAAAGCTGAGCACAATACTCCAAATGTGACCTTTCCAGCATCTTGTACAAGTCTAACGTGATGTTCCAGCTTCTACACTAAAACCCGACTGAAGATGTTTAGGTACCCTCTTTCCCTTAATGTACATATAATAGTGGGTTACACAAAAAGCTGGAGAAACTCAGCGGGTGCAGCAGCATCTAAGGAGCGAAGGAGATAGGTGACGTTTCGGGTCGAGACCCTTGTGTTGGATTCTCATTGGTTTTATTTGCTAAAGCTATCTCCTGCCCCTCTTTGGCTCCCCTGATTTCCTTCCTGAGCATACTCCTCAGTCTTCAAGGGATGCACTTGATCCGAGCTGCCGGTAGCTAACCCATGCCTCCTTTCTTTTCCTAACCTGATCCTCAATTTCTCTTATTATCCAGGGTTTCTTTCTCCCAACAAAAGCCTTTCACGTGTACATGTGACATAAACTATACTCAACTGTACTAAACAGAACTGAACCAACTGCATTGCCCGTCATTTTAACAGGAATGTGCAGGCCTTGAACTTTCACCATCACTCTTCAAACCATCTCACTTTCCATTTGCCCACAAACTTTGTACTCCAAGTATCTTGAGCAAGTTTCTTTCACCAAAGTTGGCCTTGCCCCATTTAAGAACTTGAACTTGTGGGCCAACCCTGTCCTGATCCATAACTATTTTAAAGGTAATAGACCTGCAGTCACTGTTCCCTAAAGGCTCACCCACGGACACTTCAATCATTTGCCCTTCCCAATTTGTCTTTTCCTCTCTGGCCTTTGCTCCCCCTCACCTGTATCCACCTATAACCCGTCAGGCTGTGACCTGCTCCACATCCTTTCCAGCTTTCTCTCCCCACACCATCAGAATGCAGAAAGGTCCCAATCCAGAACGTCGCCCATCCATGTTCTCCAGAGATGCTGCCTGACCCGCTTCAGCACTTTGTGTCTTTTTTCCTCAAGAGATGTTTGTGACTCTAATGTTATCAACTCCCTCTGGTGGTTGGACAATGGAACAAAATAAAATGGCTTTGCAGTTAGGGAAGCATATGAAAGCTGTTGAAATGTGAGAGTTGTTTTTAAATCAATAGTAGACTAAGTGGGACCCTCCAGTCACACGGGAGGCCTGGTCCCCCAAAGCAAACCCATTCCCCAACGCAATATTCCACCACTCACCCATAGCCCCTAACTGCGAAGACGCGGCTCATTTCCCCTCATCCCCCTGCACTCCTTCCCCCTCCACTTCATGTGTGGAAAGGGAGGGGAGTGGGGGGGAGGGAAGACGGTGTGCGGCACAGGCGGTGTGGGGTGGGAGGGGAGGAGGGGAGGGGAGTGTATGTGTACGAGGGGGGAGAGAGTGGAGTGAAGGGGTTGTGGAGGAAGGCGGCAGCAAGCGTTGTGGAGCCAGAGAGGGGGGGTGGGGGAGGAGGGGGGAGTGGGGCAGCGAGCCTGCTGGAGCTGGAAGATGCCCCAGGTTCCCATACCAGCTCCAACCCCAGCCCCCACTGTTTTATGCTTTTTTAATACATTTTTCAATAACATAAAATATACCATCAATTGAATGACAGTCATTTCATTTGCCTCACAGGACAATGGTGAGTAAGGTGGGCCAAAGTGGTAGTGCTATACTCTACTGTTTTTGAGCAAATTGGGGTGCAAAGAAACAAAAAAACAAACAAACAAGATGAGAATTTTAGTAATATAGGCCAGACTAAGTGGAACCCGTTGGGTCCCATATTCACACGGGAGAGTTGGGCCTATACAATATTCCACCTCTCCACCAATTCCAATATTGTTGGCCACTGGGGGGGGGGGGGGGGTTCTTGAGTGCTAGTATGGGTGATGTGGGCTGAAGGGACTGGTTTCCAGAGGGCTAGTTTGGACATTGTGGGGCAAATGGATTTGTGGGCTAGCAGCTCAGTCATTCAGGCCTGATGGGCTGGCAGCGCAGTCACTCAGACCTGGTGGTCTGGCAGCTCAGTAACTCGGGCCTGGGGGGCTGGCAGCTCAGTAACACGGGCCTGGGGGTCTGGCAGCTCAGTCACTCAGGCCTGGTGGGCGGCAGCTCAGGCCTGGTGGGCTGGCAGCTCAGTTACTCAGGCCTGGAGGGCTGGCAGCTCAGTCATTTAGGCCTGATGGGCTGGCAGCTCAGTCACTGAGGCCTGGTGCATTGGCAGCTCAGTCACTTAGGCCTGCTGGTGGGGCAGCTCAGTCACTCAGTCCAGGTGAGCTGGCATCTCAGTCATTCAGGCCTGATGGGCTGGCAGCTCTGTCACTCAGGCATGCTAGGCTGGCAGTTAGTCATGGCTGCTCAGTTAGTCATGGCTGGTGGGCTGGCAGCTGACTCACTCACAGTAGGTGCGCTGGCAGCAGACTCACTCATGGCTTGTGGGCTGGCAGCTGGCTCACACATGGCTGGTGGGCTGGCAGCTGACTGACTCACGGCTCACGATTCACACATACACACACACCCTCATCACACACACCCTTCATCTCACACACAAACACACACACTCCATCTCATACACTCACCCTCCATCTCACACACACCCACCATCACACACACACACACAAACAACATATTTATGACAGTAAAACTCTCTTGAATCTACTCACGCAGTTGAGCACAGCCTCTCCTCTGAGCGGGACTTCCACAATGAGTGGGACATTCAGTTGAAGCAGCACAGTGCAGACCAACCCTTCAATTCAGTTCAAGCAGCACAGTGCAGACCAACCCTTCAATTCGGTTCAAGCAGCACAGAGCAGACCAACCCTTACATTCAGTTCAAGCAGCATAGTGCAGACTCACAGTTCAGTTCAAGCCCGGCGTAGACTCACAGTTCTGAACTCAACTATCACTCACGGTCTTCCACGGGACTGACTCACCTGCGGCTTCCTGGGCTTTATTCTCCTGCCCCCCCCCCCCCCCCCCGGAAGGTGCGTTACCTTCATCATGATGACTGACAGGCGAGAAGACCAATTTGCTGATCTCACGATGTTTTAAACACTCGATGTTTCATTTATTTTCCAATGTTTCACCGATCGGAAAAATACCTTGGGGAAGTTGGAGAAGAGGACGGTGAGTAAAATGGCGAAAAAATCATAGCAATATACGGTAGTGTTTTTTTTCTAAAATGTATTTACAACATGGACAGGAAATGGACAAGATGAGACTTTTAGTAATAGTATAGATATATAGTTATATATAGTTAGAAAGATAGATAGATAGACTAAGTAGCAATGTTACAACATTTTGAGATTTAAAAAATCAAGTCTGCAATTTATCCCATCAATAAAGCATAAAAATATGTTTAATTGGACACCTAATTCACTTTCATACCTTCAGTATTAAAAAAGTTATGGCCATTTTCATACTTGGAAATTGTCATCTTGTTCCCTATTGCTTTTCCATTGATTTAACACAAAAGCTGTGATCGAGGACATTCAAAAGCCCATAACTTTCTTAAAAATTAAGAGAACTGAAAGAAATGTTCAGTTATTATAGATTGAAGCATTCTGAAATAAATATGAAAGAATCTTACTTGGATGACCTGAAATTAAAGCATATAATTAGTTATTTAAATTACAAAATTCAATTACTAGATCTAAACATCCATCCATTTCTTAAGAAAAGATTTACATTTTTAAATAGCCCGTGTCCAAATAACATTCACACAAGAATTCACAATATAACATGATTGTCATGAATTTATAGGCCAAATTAAAGGAATTTAATGTTTAGTTCCCGTAAAGAGGGTTTTTGTGGAGCACGATCGATTGGAACGTTGCGGTTTGCGGTGAATTTCAACCCCATATCAGCAGGAAAAACACTGCCAGTTCGTATGGGGCCATAATCACATTTTCGCCAATGGAATTTGGATTAAAGTCATCCTAAGAAGCTAGTTTATATGTGAAATGGACGACTTACCTGATGTTTTGTCCCCTACGTGAGATCCGTCCCATCGTCAGCGTTGTCGGCGTTCGAAGTAGCTTTTTTACTGTAATCCAGCGATTAAATTGTCCCGTGATTTTTTTTTTTAAACTTCCTGGAACGGAAGTCGGAAAGATTTTTCAGCAACAGGTAGTAGCCCGAGAAAATATATCTTGGACAGGCAGGATAAAACGCCATTTTAATCCGCCCCCCCCCCCCCCCCCCCCCCCCCCCCCCCCACACAAAGGTGCCAAAGTCGCGCTCACGGCCAGTGGCAGAACTGCAGCGCCGCTGAAGGTGGGTATTGTAACATACCTAGACCAAGTGGGACCCTTTGGGTCCCTATGTTACACAGGAGGCCTGTTCCCCCAACACAATATTCCGCCACTGAGTCATAGCCCCCAACTGTGCAGGCATGGCTGATGGGCTCCCATTGTGGTGCACCTGGTCACCTATCCTCCCCTCACCTCCTCCCCCACTCTGCCCCATGCACTCAGTCCATCCCCCCTCAACCCCCCATCCACTCTTAGCGGCTCTTCGGCAGCGCAGCTATTCCCGCCCATTGGGTTCCCATTGTGCTGTAGAACACGCAAGTATTACTGCACAGGCGCAGTGGATAGGCACAGCAAGTGGAAAAGGGATTTATTAAAGCTTAAAATATGAATAACTTAAAATATAATTTAAATGTTAAAGATAAGATTTATTCAGTTCAGTTCTTTCTTGCTGCATCTCTTGTTGCATTTTGCTGCTCACTGCGGCTTGATGTCTCTTTGCTGTTGATGAAATAAAAGACACACAATTTTAATATAGGGATATTATTCAGTGGTCAAACTTTTAACTTGAAGAAATTCTGAGAAAAACCTCAGAAGTCATTGTTCAACCAAGCACACGTTTAATGACAACATTCTTGGTCGATGTTCCATCATTCAGGAAAACTTTGACATTTTCCTCCACCTTTCCTCTGCTAAGAGCCACATATAGTTGTAAATGCTGAAATATCGGTTTCTCAATGTATATCAACATTTTCTCTATGGTTTGTCCTTGTGCTTTATGGATCGTCATAGCAAAACTTGACTGAATCAGGAATTGGCTCGGCTCAAGGGGAATTATTATTAATATTATTATTAAACTTTATTTCAGACTCAAAGTCCAGACAAGGGACAATATTACATAAAATACATTGCATATAAAAGCACCATAAAATACATATAAAATCTTAGTATATCACTTATAAAAGCATCATAAATTATATTCGCCTTCTGTCAAATTGAGTGTTATCCCAGGAATGAGAACAATGTCATCTTTGAAGGCTCCCATGTTGATTTTTGCAACGATCAGATTATTGTGTGGCTCTTCCATGATCATCCTCGTTCCATTGCATAGCTATGGGGGTTCCAAGTTTCTCTTTAACATGATCAGAGAGCCTTTTTTCAACTCCAATTTGTGAGGTGCTAATCCAGAGATCTCGAGTGAATTGAGGAATTTTGTTGGAAAGTGAGCAGCATTAGTTCCCTCAATTACAGCATTGAAAGAAAAGTACTCCTTAATGATTCCAGGGAAGCGTCTGATACATGTAGAATTGATGTTTCCCATGGTACCGTTGTGTGGAACCAAGATACAATTGTCAGAGAATAATTCTGCAGGATTGGCAAATGTGGGATAGATGAAATGAACACAATCCTCCAGTGTTCTTGCTGATAGAACCATGTCTTCTGGCATTTCAATTTAATCATCTTCATTCTTTAAAATGTCTTCTTCTCCAATTTTCAACAAAACTTGAGAATAGTCACCTTCTTCCTCTCTCAATCGCATATTCTTCTGCAATTGAAACTTGGTGAAAAGTGTCCATAAGTAGGATTTCATGATACAGGAATTTTCAGTACCAGCATAATATCCCCTTTTCACTACAGGAAGGAGTTGTCGAAAAGCGCAACCAATGTTAAGAATCCTACCAAAAGGAGAAGGGTTTCGGCCCGATACGTTGCCTATTTCCTTCGCTCCATAGATGCTGCTGCACCCGCTGAGTTTCTCCAACACTTTTGTCTACCACCAAAAGACTTACTGTTGATGCATATATCTTGAATAGTTCTGTCCACTGCCTCAAAGCTCTTCCTGCTAATCACCGGGCACTCATCCCAAACAATGAGTTTCACTTGCCTCATCAAACATGCCATGTGAGAGTTTTTCACAATGTTGTAGAATGTATCCTCGGTCACTTGGATGGGTATCTTGAATCGAGAATGTGCAGTTCTTCCACCAGGCATTAATGTAGCTGCTATGCTTGAGGATGCTACATCATCACCTTGAATTCTAACTTTGGAGAGGATCAAATTAGTGATAAATGTCTTTCACGTTCCTCCTGGTGAATCAATGAAAAACATTGAATGAAGATTCCTTTTCAAGCAGTTGCACACCTGGCCATCACAGCTCTCTGCTCAGCATTCAGAAGAGGCTCATTCTCCTCAACAATTTGCTGTGACTCAGTTCTATTGTATTTCAATTCCTTCAGTAATTCTGGATTGTCACCATCAAGGTGCTTCCTTCCATTTCTTGGTCATGGCAAATGGGAGCATTCCATTGTTTTGTTGTAATTGTCAAGCTTGTCTGGGATATTCAACAGAGCCTGATAATGCTATTTCTCATTAATCATGATATTAGGATCACTCATTGTTCTCTGTTCTCTTTCAAGGTAATCTTCTGACATTGAATTCTTGAAGTGATCCCATAATTGTCGAGGATTGTTGATCTCAGTATTCGTCAGCAAAACACCAAACACATCTCTCATTGCACTGGGGAGTCTTGTCTTGTCAGCATCTTCCATTGTTGTTGCCAGTGGTTGTCAGTCTGCAACAAACCTCTTTCTTTGCAGATGTCCTTGAAGAAACACTAAAATTTCTCCATCATGTGTCTTCAATGAATCGAAAGTAGCCGGGGACGGTGGCGGCTTCAGGCAGAAGCTGGCGGTCCTGTGGCCTGCCGTTGATGTGGCCTCCCGCTGCCATGGCCGGTCGCTGCTGCTGCCATGACCTGCCGCTGGGGGGGGGGGGGTGTGCGAGGGGAGGGGGGCTAGGGGTGTGTGGGTGGGGGTGGTGTGCCCCACCAGTGCCCGGCCTCGCCCGTGCCCAGCCCCACTAGCGCCTGTCTCCACCAGTGCCCAGCCCCACCAGTGCCCCACCCCATCTGCGCCCAACTCCCTCCATCTCCCCAATCTCCCTCATCACAGGATCTCGAGGTTGCAGCAGTCGGCCTTGCAGCTCTGGGCCTCTCCACACTCCAGCCACTCTGCGGTGATCCACGGTGATCCACCATCTCTGCTCGCTCCTCTCTTTCAGCTTTATTGTGACGGAGAAGCCAGCCAATCACTGCAGCGATGGTGCACTGGAAGGGGCGTCGCCGGGGCAGCCTTTGCGTCGCCATCCCTGGTAACTGACAGGAGAAGAGACCAATCCTCTGACAGGAGATGAGCGCTGTTTTCAAATGTTTTAAACTTCGATAACTTTTACAAGAAACCACCAATCGGAACAAAACTTTTTGCACTCACAGCACATGAGAATGATGAGTAACCTGCTGAAAGGTCATAAGCACTATCTTGTACCATTTTTGCACAAATAGAAAAACCCCACAAACCAGAAGAACACAAGATCAGAGGATAGATAGACAGACAGACCGACAGACAGACAGACAGACAGACAGACAGACAGACAGACAGACAGACAGACAGACAGACAGACAGACAGACAGACAGACAGACAGACAGACAGACAGACAGACAGACAGACAGACAGACGATTGATAGAAGACTTTGATACATTGAATACTGTTGTTGTGTTCATTACATTTTGGTGAAAGGAGATTAACTGGTGTGGATACAATAAGTATTAGTTACCTTTTATAGACACAAAATGCTGGAGTAACTCAACGGGTCAGGCAGCATCTCTGGAGAGAAGAATGGGTGATGTTTCTGGTCGAGACCCTTCTACCTTTTGTGAAGTTTTGTCTTTAGTTTATCTGGAATTGCGGAGCAGTGTGATTGACTGAGACTAACTTGGAATACAATGTTTCTGTTGTGATATCTGGGTATGAGTCAAGATGGACCTTGGACATCAGATACAACTCGGACGCCTGCCACCTGCAGACGTTTTCGGCTGACTCTGCAATTACGGGCTGCATCAGTGAGGGGAGGGCTGCTGAATACAGAGGTGTAGGGTGTGGGCTGAATCACCTACAGCTCATCACCAACAAGACTAAGGAGTTAGTGGTGGACTTTAGGAGGAGATGAACACCATCAATGGTGTGGATGTGCAGTTTACCAAGGACTACCTTGGAGTGTACCTGGGCAGTAAACTGGACTGGTCCAGGAATGCTGAAGCACTGCAGAAGAAGGGACAGAACCATATGTACTTTCTGTACTTCTACAGTCTTTCAACATCTGCAGTAAGATGCTGCAGACGTTCTGTCAATTGGTGGTGGCCAGTGCCATCTTCTTCGCTGTCATGTGGTGGGGGTGCAGGGCGAAGGCCGCAGACGCCAGCAGAAGTAACAAACATTGCACATCCCCAATCCTTGATTTGCCGCTCATCAAATTAATTTCATGTTTCATGTATCTTGTTGTGCTTTATTACTGTTGACAGACCAATCTCCCTCCTGGGATAAATAAAGTTCTATCATATCGTATCATAAACAAATGGTATTGCAGATTTGTTCAACAGTCCTGTTGAATGTAGAATGAATTTTGTGGTTGATTAAGATGGTGCAACCATCCATGGTGAGAGTCCGAATATGTTACAAGTTTGGAGGATATTTGTTTTTGGATAACATTACTAATGGAATCCATGATGTGTGTATCAAGCTGCTCAATGAAAAGAAAAATAATTTAAAACAGTTGTTTGATCTTATCCTGGCAATGGATATAATGATCAAGCACATGATCGTAACATCACCCCAGAAAATCACTGTGTATTATCAGGATAGCACCTTCTGAAAAAGAGAAGACGAACCTAAAGGCAAAATAGATTATATGTGTAGCTTTCATTTCAATAGCAGGCAACATCAATAAAATGAGTGTGAACAAAGATTCTGCCTGATCTGTGGTATCAAGTGGCATTTGATACTACAATAATGCCATACTAAAAAGAAATGGTGTGGAAATATGTGAAGTGTATAGTGCACATGAACAATGTGTGCCTCGCAGAGCTGGACCTTATCCCCAACAACTTCTCCTTTGACTCCTCCCATTTCCTCCAAACCCAAGGCCTAGCTATGGGCACTCGCATGGGCCCCAGCTATGCATGCCTCTTTGTAGGGTTCAAAAAGTTGCATCTCCGTCGGGGGAAGTGGTTAAAAAAAGTATCCCTCAGCCCTCCCCCCCACCCCCCACATAATACAAAAACTAAAGATTAACTGAAACACACAAATAAAAAAGACTGAAAACAACAACGAAGAAAGGAAGACAGGCTGTTGGCGAGGCTGCCACTTATGGCGCCACCCGGTGGTAACATCCTTGTAAATCTTCTCTGCATCCTTTTCAGCTTAACAACATCTATCATATATCAGGGTGACCAAAGTTGAACTCAATATTCTTAATGTGACCTCACCAATGCCTTGTACAACTGTAACATGACTCCCAACCTCTATACTCAATATTCTGACTGATGAAGGCCAATGTGCCAAAAGCCTACTTGACCACCCAATCTTCCTGTGATGCCACCTTCAAATAAACCATGTACCTGTACTCCTCGATCTCTCTGCTCAATAACACTCCCCAGAGCCCTGACTTTCACGGTGTAGGTCCTGTCCTGTTAGATTTTCCAAAATGCAACAACTCGCGCTTCTCTGAATTAAAGGTCATCAACCTTTCCTCAACCCATCTATCCAAATGATCAAATCCTACTGCAATTTTTGTGTGCTTCAATTCCCGAGGGGCCCAAAATGCGCTCAACAAATATCCTGAGGTATTTTATAATTAACTTGGATGTATTCAAGTCATGAAAGCTGAGGTCCACCTGAAGGGGAAATCTACACCAAAATTCTTTGAACAATAGCCCGTACCTCACGGTCTGAAGGAAAAGGCCGGGAAGAGCTGATGAGACCGCAGATATCATTGAAGCAGTTCAATGTTCTTCAGGGCTGCACCAATTGTTCCTGTAGTGAAGACAGATGGCATCATTAGGAGATTACAAGATAACAAACAGCGAAGAAAAGCTAGACAGATACCCCTTGCCACTGACTATTGATTTACCTTCTCAGCTAGAGTGCAGAGATTGATGTTGACTTTGGCTGCATATTACTGCAGTCCAGTGTACAAGAGTGGACAGTGAATCCAGAGCACTGGACTGAATGTACCTCAGTCTGAGATGACAACACTGAGGGACATTGTGTTGCTACTGGAACTCATGAACATATCTCCAGTTTCAATACAATAGTTTATTACTATGTTGAGAAGGGACCCAATCTTCTCACAAACGCATAGTGTGGACAGAAGGGAAATATGAAGATTACCCATAGTTACCACATTACAGTAAAATATATGTTACACATATCACAATGTGGCTGTTTTGGGGATCAAAAGTTGTTCCACCACAAAACCAAAGAGTAATTCTGATGCAGTTGCATAGACATCAGGGTGTATCTCGTATCAAGCAGGTTGCCCAATGTTGTGTCAAGCATCTTGGAATTGATAAACAGAAAAGGACAGATACCTGTTGAGTTAGGATTGAGCAGATGTGTCACAATACATTGAATCTGATATACCTACAGTACTTTATGTTCAAAACAAGTGAAGCAACGGCAGGGAAACATGATGCCTGAGGTTTGCAGTCGACAATTTGTACAAAAGATCACACGAGAAGGCTAGATACAAATGCTGGAGTAACTCAGCAGGACAGGCAGCATCTCTGGAGAGAAGGAATGGGTGACATTTTGGGTCAAGTCTGAAAAAGGGTCTTGACCCGAAACATCACCCATTCCTTCTATCCGGAGCTGCTGCCTGCAATTTCTGACCGCTTCTATTCCTGAGGGGCCCAAAATGCACTAGAGAAACATCCTGGGGTGTTTTATAATTAACTTGGTAGTATTCAAGTCATGAAAACTGAGATCCACCTGAAGGGGAAAACTAAACTGACATTCTTTGAAAAATGGCCCGTACCTTACTCTCTGAAGTGTGAGTTACTTCAGCATTTTGTGGCTGACCTTGGTGTAATCCAGCATCTGTAGTTCCTTCCTACATATGAGAAGGTTATCTAGGTACATCACTGATGTTAAGTACCACTACCATTTGTGTTTATTTGAATGATAGGTGCATGATGAATTTATCCTGTTCAGTACCATCCCCAAGTATACTTGGTTCATGGCCAGTAGTGAAGAAAGATTTGACAGTCAGCTAGTTAATCAAGACCATGTAAGACACTGTTCATCACTGTCACTCATCAACCAGATGGAGACTTGCTGGATCAAACGTTTACCCATCTCTTTCTGGAAATGGGATGAGATTTTATCAACTTGCATTTAACTTATCACTGCCCTGCCCTTGACATCATACAGGCACCTTTCCTTTGAAAGCTCATTAATTTTGATGTGTTGATGTGGACTGAAAACAAGAGAAAGGAAAACAAAATTAAATGGGGAATGGTACACAATTAGGATCGGACAAATATAAAATTATGCAGGTAAAATTATGCAGAAGCCTCTGAAACAACACGATCATACCGACTTCCACCACAACCGCTGGCAATGTATTCCAGGCATCCACCACCCTAGAAATTGTAGAACATCTGCCCTGCACATCTCCAATAATCTTTCCCCCCTGTATTCTTACACGTATGCCCTCTAGTGTAGGACAGTTCCACCCTGGTTCTGACTGTCTACCCTATCTATGCCTCTCATAATATTGTATACTTCCATCAAGTCTCCCCTCAACCTCTGACTTTCCAGAGAAACAATCCAAGTCTATCCAACCTCTCCCTGTAGTTGAAACCCTCTATCCAGGCAGCATTCTGGTAAACCTTCTCTGCAAAGCTTCCATGTTATTCTTGTGATGGGGCAACCAGAAATCCACACTATATTTCAAACACAGCCTAAATAAAGTCTTATAGAGCTGCATATGACATTTTGACTTATTTTACTGCCTTGTCCCAATATCTATACCTTCCCCAATATCTGGACCTGCCCCTATTCAAAACAATCTTGAAACCTATGGAAGGTAGACAAAAATGCTGGAGAAACTCAGTGGGTGAGCCAGCACCTATGGAGCGAAGGAAATAGGTAACACTTCGGGGCGAAACCCTTGTACAGACTGATGTGAGAGTGGGGGGGGGGAAGAAGAAAGGAAGAGGTGGAGCCAGTGGGCTGAGCGAGAGCTGCTAAGGGGAGGAGAAAGTAGGGTCTACCTGAAATTTGAGGTCAATGTTCATACCACTAGGGTGCAAACTGCCCAAGCAAAATATGAGGTGCTGCTCCTCCAATTTATGGTGGTCCTCACTCTGGCCATGGAGGAGGGCCAGGACTGAAAGGTCAGATTTGGAATGGGAGGGGGAGTTGAAGTGCTGAGCCACCGGGAGATCAGGTTGGTCATTGCGAACCAAGCGGAGGTTTTCGGCAAAGCGATCGCCAAGCCTACGCTTGGTCTCACCGATGTAGAGCAGCTGACATTTAGAGCATTTAGAAGAGGTTAGAGGAGGTGCAGGTGAACCCCTGCCACACCTGTAAAGTCTGCTTGGGTCCTTGAATGAAATCAAGGGGGGAGGTAAAGCGACAAATGTAGCATTTCTTGCGGTTGCAAGGGAAAGTGCCCGGAGAGAGGGTGGTTCGGGTGGGAAGGGACAAATTGACGAGGGAGTTCTGGAGGGAGCGATCTCTGCGGAAAGCAGACAGGGGAGGAGATGGGAAGATGTGGCAAGTGGTGGGATCACGTTGGAGGTGGCGAACATGTTGGAGGATTATTTGTTGTATGTGACGCCTGGTAGGGTGGAAGGTGAGGACAAGGGGGACTCGGCCCTTGTTGCGAGTGGAGGGATGGGGAATGAGAGCAGAGTCAATGGAACCTACGGAACTGTGATCAGTATCCCCAAATTCCACTGCAATACCAGTCACCCAGCCAGACTCATTTCCCAACATAATGTCCAGTATGGTCCCACCCCGATTAGGCCTAGCCACATACTGTTCAAGGAAACATTCTTGGATACGCCTAACAAATTCTGCCCCATCTAATCCTCTTTCCCAGAGTAAGTCCCCGTCAATATTGGGGGAGTTAAAGTCATCCACTACAACAACCCTGTGGTTCTTACTTTCCTTTTGTAATCTGTCTGCGTACATGTTCCTCTGCCTCCCACTGCCTATTGGGTGGTCTATAATATAATCCCATTTGAGCGATTGTTTCTTTCTTACATTTAGCTCAACTCCTAATGCCTCAGTAGATGTGCCCTCCAGTTTGTCCTCTCTAAGTAATGTCGTGACATTCTCCCTGATTAGCAAAGCAACTCCTCCACCTCTTTTAGTCCCATGTCTATCTCGTCTGAATCATCGAAACCCAGTCACGTTGAGCTGCCAGTCATTGTAACCAAGCCCTTGTAACCAAGTTTCCATATTGGCCACATATTATCATATTAGCACGTTTCAAGTTCATCAGATTTACCCGCAATATTCCGTGCATTCAAGTAAACACACTTCCGCCTTTCATTATCCCCATATTCATGAACCTTTCCCTGCTTGTCCTTACTTTGCAAATTACTTATCTTAACCACTATAGTGCAGTACAGTATAGCACAAAACAGGTCCTTTGGCCCACAAAGTCTATGCCAAACATGATGCGAAGTCCATCTCTTATCTACTTGCACATATTCTGCATCCCTCCATTCCCTGCATAGTATGCCTATCCCTTAAATGCCACTGTCATATCTGCCTAAACCACCAACCCTGGCAGCATGTTCCAGGCATCCTCTGTGCAAAAATAAATGTCCCGCATATCTCCTTAATCGTAAAGCCTTACCCTCTAGTATTTGATTTTTCCATCCTGTTATAAATGTTCTGTATCTACACCTCTCATAATTCTATCAGGTCTCTCCACAACCTGCGCCATTCCAGAGAAAACAATCCAAGTCTGTCCAAGCCCTCCCGTTAGATAATACCCAGGAGGTAAGGCAACATTCCGGCAAACCTCCTCTGCATCCTTTCCAAAGCCTTCTTGTAATGGGACTGCCTGAACTGCATGCAATATTCCAACTACTAGAGAGCTGCATCACGACATCCTGACTCTTGTACTCAATGGCCCAACAAACAAAGGCAAGCCCACCATGTGCCTTCTTTACCACTCTATCTACTTGTTTTCCACTCTCAGGAAGCTTGTTACTTGGACCCCAAGTTTCTTGAGTAGACTCTTGAGGTGTGACAGAGACCAACTCCACTGTAATAAAGTGATATAAAAACAGATAGACAAATGTGGCAAGACTCCATGTGTAGGAAGGAACTACAGATGCTGTTTTAAACCAAAGATAGACACAAAATGCTGGAGTAACTCAGCGGGACAGGCAGCATCTCTGCAGAGTAGAAATGGGTTATGTTTTGGGCCGAAACCCTTGTGCAGTCTGTAGAAGGGTCTCGACCCGAAACGCCACCCATTCCTTTTCTCCAGGGATGCTGCCTGTCCCACTGCGTTACTCCAGCATTTGTATCTATCTGTGGCAAGACTCCAACCAGCTTGGGATGAGTGAAGAGAATGCATGCATTGTGAGCAGTAACATTTGGTGCAGGGGAGGTGGGGGAGGAGGGGTGTGGGGGGGGTTTGCTGGAAGGGGGTGGGTTGAGGCAAACCTAATATATCATTAAGAAATGTGAGGCCAACAAATAAAGTTTCTTATCCAAGCATTGTGTCCTTGAAATTTATACTGGCTTAATTTTCTTGGTTCATTACTGCACACAGCATAATACTGACAGCATTATAACTATTGTTTGGGGATTTGTCCATGGTCCTTTGATTGTGGAACTGTCTACTGCTTCAGTTTACCTATTTGCTTTACTTTATGAACGAGGTTGTTACTTTATGTAATGAGCTGAACATTATAATAAATATGCTCACATCCCCCCGTAAATTACCCAGTCTGTAACATGCACTGGTGGTTTCACCTGAGACGGTTCATGAGATAACACTGTGATTGCATGAAACTGTACATCTGGACCTTTGATGAGGCAGTTGTTTTTATTTGAGTTAAAACTGAAAAGTTTATGATTTGTTATGCAGTACACAACATCTCTGCTTTGAGAAAGCTTTAAATGTTTAATTGCAGCTAAACATCTTTCTGTGCAGCTTGATTACATAAAACAGCTATTTAATTTATGATACATTTAAATGTCCCGTTTACCCTCTATTTATTTCAATGGCAATCTGGTATTTCATTCAATGCATGATTTTTCTTCACTCATCCCGAGCTGGTTGGAGTCTTCCCACATTTGCTTATCCATTTTTATGAGTACAATTTAGTAAAGTACGTTGGGTAGAGCAAAGAAGATGGCTTTCTGTCTTTGAAAGTGCTGAGTTTGTGGATCTGTTTCGCTGGACTTTCTTTAGGAGTTCTCCTGATCACCAAACTGGTCTGGCAACAGCTCTGCCCAAGACCACAAATAACTACTGAAACTTGTGGATATGTCCCAATCCACCACACAGACCAGCGTCTTTCTCCTTTCCCACCTTCCTACTCCCACTATTAACATGATCTACACTTCACACTGCCTTGGGAAAGCCAACAACATAATACAGGTCCATTTTCACCCCAATCATCCTTCTAATGGGCATGGAGTCATAGAGACATAGAGAGATACAGTGTGGAAACAGGCCCTTCTGCTCAACTTGCCCTCATTGGCCAACATGTCCTAGCTGCACTAGTCCCACCTGCCCGCATTTGGCCCATATCCCTCCAAACGTGTCCTATCCATGTACCTGTATAACTGTTTCTTACATGTTGGGATAGTCACTGCCTCAACTACCTTCTCTGGCAACTTGTTCCATACTTCCAGCACCCTTTGTGTGAAAATGTTACCCCTCATATTCCTATGAAATCTTTTCCCCTTCACCTTAAACCTATGTCCTCTGGTCCTCAATTCACCTACTCTAGGCAAGTGGCTCTGTGAATCCACCTGATCTATTCCGTTCATGATTTTATGCTCCTCTATAAGATCACCCCTCATCCTCCTCTGCTTCAAGGAATAGAGACCCAGACTACTCAACCTCTCCATATAGCTCAGACCCTCTAGTCATGGCATCACCCTCGTAAACCTTCCCTATACCCTTTCCTGCTTGAGGAGTGGGCAAATTAAACAAAAGCTTGAAACCATATACCACCAGATTCAGGAAATGCGTTCCTGCTATAATCAGACCATTGAACAGTCCTCCCATAAGTTGGGGAGTAGTCCTGATCTTCCAACCTACCTCTCTGCGCAACCTGAGCTTTTTCTCTCTAATTGTAACACTATACTGCTTTAACACCGTACTCTGCATTCTGGTATTAGACTACATGTTGTGCTTGTGTATGACCTGATTGCATTGCATGATTTAACCGGAAGGTACGAAAATAAAGCCTTTCACTGTATCTCAACTCACATGACAATAATGAACAAATCATCCAATGATGTGGATGAAGGGATTGAAGGCTTCGAGGTTGTTTGCAGATGATATGAAGATAGGTGGAGGGGCAGGCAGTGTAGAAAGAGCAGGCAGAAGGGCTGGGAGGGTGGGAAGTTAAGTGGCAGTTGGAATATAGCGTAGTGTGGAGTCATGCATTTTGGTTTTCGGAATAATGTTTTCTAAATGGGAATACAGAAACCGGAGATGCAGAGGGACTTGCGAGTGCTGTTGCAGGATTCCCAAAAAGTTAATTTGCAAGTCGGATCAGTAGTAAGGAAGGCAAATGCAATGCTAGCATTTATTTCTAGAGGCCTAGAATATAAAAACAGAGATGTAATGCTGAGGCTTTATAACCATCTAACCATATAACAATTACAGCACGGAAACAGGCCTTCTCGGCCCTTCCACTCCATGCCGACCATTTATTTTCCCCTAGTCCCATCTACCTGCACTCAGACCATACCCCTCCATTCCCTTCCCGTCCATATACCTATCCACTTTACTTTTAAATGTTACAATCAATCCTGCCTCCACCACTTCTGCTGGAAGATCATTCCACACAGCCACCACTCTCTGAGTAAAGAAGTTCCCCCTCATGTTACCCCTAAACTTCTGTCCCTTAATTCTCATGTCATGCCCTCTTGTTTGAATCTTCCCTACCCTCAATGGGAAAAGCTTATCCACGTCAACTCTGTCTATCCCTTTCATCATTTTAAAGACCTCAATCAAGTCCCCCCTTAACCTTCTGCGCTCCAAAGAATAAAGACCTAACTTGTTCAACCTTTCTCTATAACTTAGTTGCTGGAACCCAGGCAACATTCTAGTAAACCTCCTCTGTACTCTCTCTATTTTGTTACCATCCTTCCTATAATTAGGCGGCCAAAATTGTACACCATACTCCAGAATTGGTCTCACCAATGCCTTGTACAATTTTAACATTACTTCGCCTGTATGGTCATGAGTTGTCTCCTCAGTTGCCCAAAGAATCATAGAACATTGAAACATAGAAATTAGGTGCAGGAGTAGGTCATTCGGCCCTTCGAGCCTGCACCGCCATTCAATATGATCATGGTTGATCATCCAACTCAGTATCCCGTACCTGCCTACCCTCTGATCCCCTAAGCCACAAGGGCCACATCCAACTCCCTCTTAAATATAGCCAATGAACTGGCCTCAACTACCCTCTGTGGCAGAGAGTTCCAGAGACCCACCACTCTCTGTGTGAAAAAAGTCCTTCTCATCTCGGTCCTAATGGATTTCCCCCTTATCCTTAAGCTGTGACCCCTTGTCCTGGACCTCCCCAACATCGGGAACAATCTTCCTGTATCTAACCTGTACAACCTCTTAAGAATTTTATAAGTTTCTATAAGATCCCCTCTGAATCTCCTAAATTCTAGAGTATAGACTGAGTCTATCCAGTCTTTGTTCATAAGACAGTCCTGACATCCCAGGAATCAGTCTGGTGAACCTTCTCTGCACTCCCTCTATGGCAATAATGTCCTTCCTCAGATTTGGAGACCAGAACTGTACGCAATACTCCAGGTGTGGTCTCACAAAGACCCTATGCAACTGAAGTAGAACCTCCCTGCTCCTATACTCAAATCCTTTTGCTATGAAAGCTAGTGAATCGTAGTGTTTTTCTGGTCGCCACTGGATTTTGAAATATTCAAAGCTTTTTGGCGACAGTCGGAGACAGTTGGCTTATCGTAGGTTGTCGCCAGGATGAAGTAGGTTGTCGCTGGTGCTGACTTCAGTGAATTCCATTGGCGACTACCTACGTCAACCTACATCAACCGGCGACAGGTACCAGCGACTGAATTATCTTCAGTTGTCTTCAGTTGTCGCCGACAGTGTCGTAGTTTGCGATAGCCTGTCGCGGGTGGACGTAGGTTAACTTCGGTTGTCGTAGGTGTGGTCGTAGGTGGGCGTCCTAATGGGTCGTATGTTGTCGGTGGCTTGCCGTAGCTGGACGTCAATTAGGTGGTAGGTTGTTGTAGACATTGTCGCAGGTTGGTCCAGTCACCGGTTTTCCGGGTGGGACAGGTCCTTTAGTCATTAACCATTCCCCACCCCGCCTGCCCCACTGATCAAGATCCAATTTATCCAATTTTTGACAACCATCTTCACTATCGACAATGCCACCCATTTTTGTGTCATCTGCAAACTTACTAATCATGCCTGGTACATTCTCATCCAAATCGTTGTTATAAAACAACAAACAGCAAAGGACTCAGCACAGACCCTGAGGAACCACCAGGCACAGGCCTCCAGTCCGAAAAACAACTTCCACCATTGCCCTCAGTTACCTTCCATGTAGCCAATTTTCTTTCGAAGCAGCCAACTCTCCCTGGATCCCATGTTCCAGAGCAGCCTACCTTGCAGAAACTTGAGGGTCTGTCCCACTAGGTGATTATTTAGGCGACTGCCGGTGACTGTCATAGTTGTAGCAGGTTGCTGCAAGACTGGCGACCGGACTAATGGGCCTGTCACACTGAGGTGATTTTTTGGGCGATTGCCAGCGACCACGACAATGGAATTCACCGAAGTCAGCACTGGCGACAACCTACACCACCTGGCAACAACCAATGCCATCCTGGCACGAACCTAAGACACCACCTATGTCAGGAGAAGACAAGCTACGACGGGCCATGGTCGCGACTGTTGCCGAAAGGTTTTGAACATTTCAAAATCCAGCGGCGACCAGAAAAACGTACGACTCTTTGGGCGACTGAGGATACAACTCACGACCAGCCTAGTCGCCGGCAGTCACCTAAAAAATCTAGACAATAACTACATCTCTGCCCTTATCAACCTTTTTAGTTACTTCTTCAAAAACTCAAGCAGATTTGTGAGACTTCATCATCCACACACAAAACCATGGGAATGTCACTGGGATTGGGGGGCTTGAGTTATAACCAGAGATCGGGTCGGCTGGGACTTTTGTAAATGGAGCATAGAAGGTTGAGGGGTGGCACTAATCATGAGGAGCATAAATATGTTGAATAGCCACAGATTTCATCCCAGGACAGGAGAGTCTAAAACTAGAGGAGTTATTCGCAAGGGGAGAGGATAGATTTAATAGGGATCTGAGAAGCAGCTTTTTTGCTCACAGGGCGATGGTAAATGGAACAAGCTGTCAAAGAACTGTAGAGGTGGTTACGAATACAATGTTTAAAAGACATTTAGACATATATTGATAGTAAAGATGAAGAGGGTTGCAGGCCAACAGCAGGCAGATGGGAGTAGCTGAGTACACGTCTGGGTCACCATGGATGAGTTGGGCTGAAGAGTCCGTAGCGCAGTGTATGTCTATCACTCCAATAACAAGGCCGTCGCCAAGCAAGTAAATGGCAGAGAGACTAGACTCGGGAATCCTCTCTCAAGATAAAATGGCTTACATCTTGACAAATAGGTGGCTGCCTTGTTTAGTTTAATTTAGTTTAGAGATACAGTATGGAAACAGACCCTTGGGACCAGCGATCCCAGCACATTGACACGATCCTACACACACTAGGGACAATTTACAATTTACCAAGCCAGTTAGCATACAAACCTGTATGTCTTGGAGTGTGGGAGGAAACCGGAGCACCTGGAGAAAACACGTGTTGGTCACGGGGAGCACGTACAAAGTCCGTACAGACAGCATCCGTCGTTAGGGATTCACCATTTAGTTAGGGATTCACCATTTAAGTAACAACAAAGGATTTGTGAAAGAGTGGATTTAGTCCTCTGCGGTGGCATGATGTGCTGCCCACAGACCAGAGAAACAGGCCCTTCGGCCCACCAGGTCCACGCCGACCAGCGATCTCTGCATGCTAACACTATCCTACACACACTTGGGACAATTTTTAAATTTATTAAACCAATTTACCTACATACCTGTACATCTTTGGAGTGTGGGAGGAAACCGAAGATCTTGGAGAAACCCTGGAAGTGGACAGACGTGGCTGTGTTCAATGCTATTGGCAATGCCATCCACAGTGCAGGTGGGCTGCAAGCATTTTAGCAGCAGATGGCACCATTTTACAACTGTACACATTGGGAGTCTGAATTGCTCATTGGTAGGTGGGCATGCTGCACTGGGGATAGGAACTATGCTTGGGTTCCACTGCTGGAATGATGATGGGGCAGGTTTCATTAACTGGCAGTGATGTTGCTGTGTGCTGACCGGGCAGACTTACCATGAGTACAGGGGAATGAGTCGGAAACAGGACAATAGATGGTCATGCATCATGAAAGGGGAAAATACAGGCCTTGTTGCCTGAACATTTACTTCCTCCATATTTGTGGCAATCCCTGCAGGCATGTGAAAGGTGAAAAAGCCCTTGCTGGAGTTGAGATGTGTTTGAGCCAGCAGCATAATTGAAAAGGTTCATTCTAGTTGTTCGTTATCAACAGAGCAACAGAGAAAGAGGTAATCTTACAACCTGATGCAATCAGGTTTACAGTGAAGAACACAAATCAAAATGATGTCCATGGCAAGATTGATTTCGTGCTCACTACCTCATAGTTTATGCTGTTTGAATTTAAATAGCTGAATGAACATTCACCTGCCGATTATCAAATATATTGTTTTCTCAGCAGAAATATGGAGTGTTTGCTCTAATCCTTTTTCTTTCCACTAAATCTATTTTTTAAGACAATCAGATCTTTTTTTGTTTAGTTTAGTTTAGTTTGGAGATACAGCGCAGAAACAGGCCCTTCCGTCCACAGGGGCCAGCGACACATAAACACTGTCCTACACACACTAGGGACTATTTTTACACTAACCAAGCCAATTAATCTACAAAACGTTGACATGTGGGAGGAAACTGAAGATCTCAGAGAAAGCCCATGCAGGTCACGGGGAGAAAATACAAACCCGTCCAGACAGCACCCGTACTCAGGATTGAACCCGGGTCTCCGGCACTGGAGGTGCTGTAGGGCAGTAATTCTATCACTGCGCCACCGCCACAGAATATCCCCAAATTATTATTTTTTATTAAATTATCTGCCAACTTTAGCCAATGACTTTGTCTGATAAATATCTATTAAGACCACATTTCTTCAATCCTACAAATGAAGCATGACCTTAATTCTAAAGAGGGCTTTATGGATGTTTGTGTGATAAAGGAATGACAATAGAGTCATAGAGTGATACAGCATGGAAGCAGGCCATTCGGCCCAACTTGCCCACACCGGGCAACATGTCCCAGCTACACTAGTCCCACCTGCCCGCGTTTGGTCCCTATCTCTCCAAACCTGTCCTATCCAATTAACTGTCTAACTGTCTCTTAAACATTGGGATAGTCCTTGCCTCAACTACCTCCTCTGGCAGCTTGTTCCATACACCGACCACCCTTTGTGTGAAAAACCTACCCCTCAGATTCCTATTAAATAATTTTGCCTTTACCTTAAACCTATGTCCCCTCGTCCTCGATTCACCTACTCTGGGCAAGAGACTCTGTGCATCTACCCGATCTATTCTTCTCATGATTTTATACATCTCTATGAGATCACCCCTTATCTTCCTGCATCCCAGCCTACTCAACCTCTCCCTCTAGTCCTGGCAAAACATTGTAAACCTCCAGCTTGACAACATCTTTCCTATAACCATGATCACAATGAATTGCGGTGCTCGCTCGAAGGGCCGAATGGCCTCCTCCTGCATCTATTTTCTATGTTTCTATGTAACATGGTGCCCAGAACTGACCATAATACTCCAAATGTGGCTTCATCGGAGTCTTCCACAACTGCAACATGACCTCCCAACTTCTATACTCAATACTCTGACTGATAAAGGCCAATGTGCCAAAAGCCTTTTTGACCACCCTATCTATCTGCGACTCCACCTTCAAAGAACCATGCACCTGCACTCCTAGATCCCTCTGCTCTACAATGTTCCCCAGAGGCCTACCATTCATTGTGTCATTCCACGTTAGACTTCCCAACATGTAAATCCTCACATTTCTCTGTATTTTATAAATACAATATACATTTCTCATACAAAATGCAGTTCTATATGTTGATATTCTTGATGATTTAATGGAAACAAGATGCCCAAGTAATTTAGGGATGTAATAGAAATATCAACACGCAGTGAGTATGCAGGGCACATTATGAAGGAATTTGTGATTAATTTAGGAATAGGTTCTGTAGATTGAAATGCTATTTTCAGTGTAACTTAATGTATCTATTAGTCTGGGGAAAAATATATTTATAGTTTTCAATAAAAATAATAGCATCTTGGATTTGATTCTGTTCTAAAACGCTTCACAGCAAAGGGTTGCTGGCTGATTTGGTGCAGTTCCGCACTTGACATACATATTAGTCACATCTAAATTTCCCCTGATACCTTCGGTTATTTCCCGGAACATTATCTCACCTTGTTTTAAAATAATTCCCTTTTTATTCTCCTGCCTGCTGTCAGGCAATCTAACATTGAGATCAAAGATCTGCAGCTTATGCAGTCACTGTTCTTTTCTTTGTCCTTTCCTTTATGATCCTACCTGTCTAATTAGCTACTTTATCCTGACAGTCACTGGGATTGTGCTGTGTTGATAAATGGCTCATTTCACTGAGTATGGGATTAATTTCTATCTCTGTCCCATTATGTACACGGCAAACTGTCTTCAAGGACAGACTAAGAACAGAAACAAGAGACGCTGAAGAAATTCAAGGCAAGTGATTCACTGCTAACATAAAAGACATTTACTCCTGCACTTGAATGCTTATAGTTTGATTTAGTTTGGTTAGTTTAGAGATACTAACCAAAATAGGCCCTTTGGCCCACCGGCTCCGTGCCGACCAGCGATCCCCGCATATTAACACTATCCTACACACACTATGGACATTTTTTACATTTACCAAACCAATTAACCAACAAGTAAGGCAGCAACTCGATAGATATGGATAGATAAAAGCTCCAATTGATAGCAAGTACATCCCAGTCTCCAAATCAACTGCTGTACAATGACAAGCATGGGCACCCCCACCCAGGATATCCATGTTCCCAGCATTATTTCATCATTTAGTGCATCACCTGCAAATGTCAATCCACATTGTAAAACCCGAAATTAATTAATCAGCATGAAGAGTGCAATTGTCCACATCTAACTCTGCTTCTTATTATCATTTTTGTGCTGTCCCAAACACATAAAATTTGTTCTGAATGTGTCAGTACTCATTCTCGCCTAACAAGCAGCTAACAATGAACCGTTTCCTTTATCATTGTTACTTTTTTGCATATCTTTCATTAATTTCTTCTATTTCTCTCTATATCACCGTCTATATCCCTCATTTCCATTTCCCCTGACTCTCTGTCTGAAGAAGGGTCTCAACCCGAAACGTCAACTATTCCTTTTCTCCAGAGATGCTGCCTGACCCGCTGAGCTACCCCAGCAATTTGTGTCAATCTTTGGTTAAACCCAGCATCTGCCGTTCTCTCCTATTCATAAACAATGGTCCCGTCTTGCACGATTCGTGCTCCAAAAGTGGCCTTTTTAATTAACATAAACAACAAAACCATATTTTCTATTCTTATGCTAAGTGACCATAGATATTTTTTATTCAAACGTATCTATTAAAATTGGAGCATCAAGATAAAGCCCCCTTAAAAGACTGGCCTTGTAAGCCTCTCAGCATCATGGCTGAGTCTATCATGGCCATCTCTGTAACATGTTGTCATGGAAATGAGCTGATCCAGCACTGGTGCTTGAGCACTCACTGGAAGCTACACTGCAGAGTGCAGCCTTTTTTAAATAGCATGCATTGCAAAGGAGAGAAATAACATTCCTTTCCAGTAGTTTAGTTTAGAGATACAGTGTGGAAACAAACCCTTCCACCCACCGAGTCTGCTCCAACCAGCAATTACCCAGACACTCGTTCATTCAATGCACTAAAGACAATTTACAGAAGCCAATTAACTTAAGGGCCTGTCCCACTTGGCCGTCATTTGCGCACCATTTACGTGACCTGGTAGTGTGTGGGTAGCATGTGGGTAGCGTGTGGGTAGCATGGGACGGGCACATGGAGTGGCGTGGAGGAGTGTGGGGTGGTGCGCGGTATCGCGCAGTGCTCCAGGATTTTGTTAGTATGAAATCTTCGTGCACCACCGGCCTGTCACTTAAATGACGGCCAAGTGGGACACCCTGGCACGGTGCAACGTCTCACCTTCAACAGCAGCAGAAGCAGGCAAGCGATCGCCGAGCTCGGCCTGGGGCTCACGGCCGTTGCGCATCCGAATCCACCCCCACTCCTACTCCCAGAGCAGGGACTAGATGATTGGAGATAGACACAAAATGCAGGAGTAACTCAGCGGGACCGGCAGCATCTCTGGAGAGAAGCAATGGGTGACGTTTTCGGGTCGAGACCGTTCTTCAGACTGAAGAAGAGTCTTGACCCAAAACATCATCGATTCCTTCTCTCCAGAGATTCTGCCGGTCTGGCTGAATTACTCCTGCATTTTGTGTCTATCTGCAAATGATGTCACATGCTCCAGACGGCTGTGAGGACGCATGATGATGCTCGCAACCAGCGTGCGTCAGTCACTACCGGCCTGTCGTGTAAATGACGGCCAAGTGGGACAGGCCCTTTACAAACCTGCACTCTTTGGTATTCACAAAATGCTGGAGTAACTCAGCGGGACAGGCAGCATCTGGATTGAAGGAATGGGTGATGTTTTGGGTCAAGGCCCTTCTTCAAACACTTCCAGTCTGAAGAAGGGTCTCGACGTAAAACAGTACCCATTCCTTCTATCTGGAAACGCTGCCTGTTTCACTGAGTTACTCCAGCATCTTGTGTCTATCTTCAGTGTAAACCAGCATTTGCAGTTCCTTCCTACACAGCACGTCTTTGGAGTCTGGGAGGAAACCGGAGCACCTGGAGAAAACTCACACGGTCACAGGGCAAAAGTACAAACTCTGTTCAGACAGCAACTGTAGTCAGGATCCAACCAGGTTCTCTGGCACTGTAAGGCAGCAACTCTACTGCTGCGTCACTGTGCTGCCCCTTTCAGTAATGTAAATAAAATGAAGTTACAGCATTTCAAAAACACTGCAAATGGCTGGTGGGGTTTTGGGTTGAAGTTAAAAAGCACTGCAAATGGCTGGTGGTCTAAACTTGACAACTTCCTGTTTGCACTCTATATTGATTTTAGATAAAATGCTACCACTTACGGTCGTGATTTTTGGCCATCTTACTCAGTCCTCCTCCGCTCATCAGGTGCAGAGGATTCTTCCCATCAATAAAAAATAAAAGTGTTATTAGTGTTTAAAAAATGTTGAGAATCTCTCTCCTGTCAATTACGCCACGAAGGCCACACCTTTTCCGCTGGGATTGGGGAGGGATTATAAAACCCGGAAGTGTGGGTGTGGCTCAGCCTCTCCATAATGGGGGAGGGAGAGGCCATGACTCTGTCTGAGCTGTGAATCAACTGAACACACTGAATGTCTACTGAACTGTGAGTGTGGTGTTTTGGGTGGTTTGATGGTGGTTTCACCCTGCTTGAAATGGTATGAAACTGCATTTGAATATGGTGGCTTTGCAGCCTGCTTGAAGTGGTATGAAACTGCACTTGAATTTGGTAGCTTTCCACCCTGCTTGAAGTTGTATTAAACTTCACTTAATTTGGTGGCCTTGCACCCTGCTTAAAGTGGTCAGAAACTGCACTTTAATTTGGTGGCTTTGCACCCTGCTTGAAGTGGTAGGAAAATGGATTTGAATTTGATGGCCTTGCACCCTGCTTGAGATGGAATTACACGGAATAGCCATGGGTCAAGTGCCAGCCCACCAGCCATGAGTGAGCTGCCAGCGCTTAAGGCTTGAGGGACTGAGTTGCCACTCCAAGAATCCATTTGGCCCACAATGTTCATAATAGCCCTCTGGGGACCAGTCCTTTCAGCCCACAACACCCATACCAACACTCCAGAAAGCCTATATTGATCACGGTGTGTGTCTTTTACACCATGTCGTTTCACCGTGTGAATTTTACAGTATAGACAGTGCTCCCCCTGCTTGCCCTGTCCCCTGCCTGCATAATGGGCTGGTGAAGGGGGGGGGGTGTGTGTGTGTGTGTGTGTGTGTGTGTGTGTGTGTGTGTGTGTGTGTGTGTGTGTGTGTGTGTGTGTGTGTGTGTGTGTGTGTGTGTGTGTGTGTGTATGTGTGTGTATGTGTGTGTGTGTGTGACGGGACAATGAAATTCTTACTTGCTGCAGCACAACAGAATATGTGAATATGTAAACATTGTATATAATGGGAAAATAAAGGAAAAGTTCAATAAATAACAAATATAGTGCAAATAACAAATAATAATATAGTCTTTTGCAGTTCAGAGCTCAGAGCTAATTCGTTGTTGTGTTTAATAGACTGATGGCTGTGGGGAAGGAGCTGTTCCTGAACCTGGACATTACAGTTTTCAGGCTCCTGTACCTTCTTCCTGATGGCAGTGGTGAGATGAGTGTGTGGGCAGGATGGTGTGGGTTCTTGATGATTTTGGCTGCCTTTTTGAGGCAGCGATTACGATAGATCCCTTAGACAGGGGAGGTCAAAGCCGGTGATGGACTGGGCAATGGTCACAACTTTTTGTCGTATTTTTCGCTCCTGGATGTTCAAGTTGCCGAACCAGGCCACGATGCATACAGTTTAGGAGACTAACTAACTAACTAACTAACTAACTAACTAACTAACTAACTAACTAACTAACTAACTAACTAACTAACTAACTAACTAACTAACTAACTAACTAACTAACTGATTGGTAAATGATAATAGTAAGATTAAACGAGAACTTACCAGTTTGAAGTTTGATCTTTATTTTATGAGGAGTTACGATGAGGGATTACGTGAAGACCCCGCCAGCACGCATGCGCGACATTCTTCAAAGCAGTGGTGTGAAATCACAGAACAAAAAACAGTCTCAATGACTGACATAGTAAGAGAAAAAAGAGAACTTTCATACCAGGTGATCTTTATAATAGAGGGTTGGGAGCGGAGGGCACGTAATCCCTCATCGTAACTCCTCATAAAATAAAGATCAAACTTCAAACTGGTAAGTTCTCGTTTAATCTTACTATTTTACTTCGGAGTCACGTGAGTGACTACGTGAAGATTTCAAAGCTCTGTGATTTCATGCCCTGGAAGCTCCATGCTCACACACCGCTAAAGCTGGGATAAGAGGATGGACGTGATTCAGACAAGACACTGGCTGAAAAACAAAACAGGTATTTATTCATACCAAACACAATATTGTGTCCCAAAAGGGTTATTTAACTGGCAGCACTTAAGATCCTCCCTGCATAATTGTCAGGGGAGGTCACGGGTTTGTTATAAAAGTGGTGGAAGGTTCTCTCATTGTTCCAACCCGCTGTGGCCAGGATGTGATCCAGTGGTACCTCCATCCTTCTAGCCGCCGAGGTGGATGCTGCCCTGGTGGAGTGAGATTTATACACATTAGTATCCACCCCCGCCGCATCCAGTACCACCCTTAACCATCTGGAAATGGTTTGCACCGTGACCCTGTGATGAGGCTTCTTGTGACTGACAAGCAAAGCTGTTTCCGTGCCCCTTAGATCTTTAGTGACTGAAATGTATCGCAGAATCAATGTAACGATACAAAGACGAGTGTCCGCTGGGTAACCCAGGAACTCCAAAGTATGTCCAGACACTCCGGGTCGATCTTGCTTCAATAGTCCCTGCACCTGGAATGTGATTTTCCCACTGTTAATTGCCATGGCATCCAGACTGAGTTTGTGCAGGGACTGGACCCGTTGCGCCGTGATCAGTGCCATTATCATGACCATTTTGTAGGTTAATTTGGCCAAAGGGAGTCCCGTGTTCGGTGTCCATCCTCGCAGCATCGTCAATACCATGCTGATGTCCCAGGTATGGCTATATCTGGGCCTGGGGGGATTAGAATTAAATATTCCCCGCATAAATTTGGATACCAGGGGATGTGACCCAATTCCCAATTGGTCACTCCCCTTGCCCAAGTAAGACGATAGGGCACTCCTGGCACAGTTAATGGCGCTGTAGCTTAAACCCTCATCGTAATGAAGGGTAGCCAGAAACTCCAGCACTTCCGTGATGGTGGCGGTTTCGTATGTAGTTTTAGTAGTCACGCAGAATCTTTCCCACTTCCTGATGTAGGTCAAGTACTGCTTCCTTGTGGACTCTCTGCAGGCTCCTGTGATAGTATCAATGGTCCTGTTGGAGAGTCCGAGTCTATGAAGTGGCCATTTTAAAGTCTGCAGATTAACAAATCCATACGATCATGACATGGATGACTTTCTCCTGTAACAGGATGAACAAGCAGGCTTGGTCTTTTATTCACCCTGACACAGGGTTCTGTGGCCATCTTTTGTACCAGAGGGAACCATGGTTGAGTAGGCCAGTCGGGCACTACCAAGATACCCGATGCGGAGTCTTGCTTGATTTTTTGCAAGACCCGACTGATGAGGCAGAAAGGGGGGAAAGCGTAGAAAAACAAATCCCCCCCAGTGTAGCGAGAAAGCATCCATCGCTACCGCCCCCGGGTCTGGCTCCCAAGCAACATACGTTGGTAGTTGGTGATTTAGCCTGGACGCGAAAAGGTCGATATCTGGTGTCCCATAACGTTCTACAATATCTGTAAACACTTTCCGATCCAACATCCATTCTATGTTGTCGTTGAATTTCCGTGATCTGGTGTCTGCCACTGTGTTTAGTTTACCTGGTAGGTAAGTTGCAGAGATCCAAATTCCTCTTTGCAGACACCAGTGCCAGATATTGTTGGCCAATTCATCACACGATATCGACTTTACACCGCCCATGTGGTTAATATAGGCTACCACCGTGGTGTTGTCAATCTGTAGTCTAACATGAACTTTGTGCATGTTAGTGCAGTATGCTTTAAGTCCGTGAAATGCTGCGAGCATTTCTGAATAGTTAATCCCTAAGTTTTTAAATAGGGTTAACTCTGGTGCACTCCATCTACCTCCACAGCTAGAGGTAGTGTTAGTAGCTCCCCACCCTTTGGCACTGGCATCCGTTTGTAAGGTGATCGAGGGATTGGCGATAGTCATGGGTTTGGAACAATTTTGGGCATTACCCATCCACCAATATAGTTCAGCTTTTGCCTTTTCTGGAATTTTCATGGGCCTATCAAAATGGCCAGCATGATTTTTGAGCGCCGTAATTTTTGCTCTTTGTAAATTTTGGTAATGTAAGGGCCCATATTGTGCTGCAGGAAATGCAGCTGCTATCTTCCCAATCACCCTGGCCACCTGCCGAATGGATGGGACCTTAATGCCAAAGAGGCTCCTGCAAGCCTCTATCAGGTCTTCCACCTTGCTTGGTGGTAACGTGACAGACATTTGCACTGAGTCAATAATGAACCCCAAATATTTCATGGTGGTAGAGGGTTCCAATATTGATTTATCTGGATGTATCGTAAACCCCAGTATCTGAAAAATATGTTTCGTGGCTGTGACTGCCAAAGTAGCCATTTCCAAATTCTCCCCCACTATGAGGATGTCATCAAGATAGGCCATAACAGTATGATTCTGTTTCCTTAAATAGGCCAAAGCTGGTTTCAATATCTTGGTAAACAATCTGGGTGCTGACGATAGCCCATTAGGCAAAGCTTTATATTGCCATAATTGTCCCATCCAGATAAATTTTAAGTATTTCCTATGATCCTTGTGTATGGGTACTGAATAGTATGCATCTTTAAGATCAACGCATGCCATGTAGTACCTATTGGCTACAAGCTGAGTAGCAGTGTCGAAGGTGTCCATTTTAAAATGGATATACTGGACAGAAGTATTCAGGTCGGTCAAATCTATGATGATGCGGCACCCGCCATCTTTTTTGTTTTTAGTGAATATATTAGACACGAACTCCTGAGGTTCTTTAAAGGCCTTTTCAATTACCCCTTTTTCTATTAACCTCTGTAGTTCAGCATGCCCTGCTGCCTTATCTCTATGAGAAAGGACGAATTTCCGACTAGGCGCATGCTGTACCGGGGTAGGGAGTTCGTGAATAAATTCAATTTTGTAGCCCTGAATACTCCTGAGTATATAAGGATCAGAGGTAAAAGTGAGCCAATTCTCGAGGAACATGTGCAACCTGCCCCCTATGCAGAGTGAATTTAGGTCAGTAGTGTTCTTGGGGATCCCAGACCCACCTACCTCCATGGTTACTGCCGGTGTGGAGGTTTCTGCCCTTGCTTCCTCGGCTGGTTGTAGGTGTTCTGGGAGTGGCGCATCTTCCAAGGAGGCCGGCCTGGGCCTTGGCCTAAAAAAGACCGCTGTGCAGGTATGCCGGCCTTCACGCTTTCACCTCCGGCAGACCTGTTAGGGTAACTCTGCCCGGTGGGTGCGTAGGGGAGCGTTCTGTGTGGGTGATGAGGCTTAGTGTACCCAGGTACTTTAATAAGGCCCAAAGCCTTAGCCTCCTCGTCAAGATCTTTTACCTGTTTGGGGAGATCTTCCCCGAATAACAGGCTTGGAGGCTGCGTCTTCCCAGGCTTGCATAACCCCGCGAACTTGGGGTTAAGCGCCGGCTTTATAATGCTTTTCCTGAAATTGTTAATTTCATACTGTGTATTGCACAGTAAGGCCAAAGCATCTTGCAGCTCTTGCGGCATATCCACTCCCACTGCTGTTCTGGCTACTGCAGTAATCCCTGCGGTTAGGAGCTTCAGGATCTTCTGAAGTTTCATCTCCTGCCCTCTACTTGAGGGGCTCATGTTCCCCCATATCGGGTTGTTCACCGCGGGCACATTTAACGATTTGCAGTTTTCTGGCGCCAAATATTTATCTGCTGTGGCATTGATGGCCTGTTCCTGAAGTTGGTTGGTGGCCATATAATCAATGCTGGCAGCCAGCTTGGGGTGGATGGGTAGGCCCTTCTGGTGGGGCATGGCATGTTTGCTCACCACATCCATATAATCTTCACACACCCCTGACGCTGCAGGTGCTTCAGCCAACTCTCCCTCTTCTGGGTCAGCCCAGTTCTGACCCTCAATGCTCCCCTGTATAGAAGGGGATACATTGGGCAGTCCTCGAAAGGAACTTGCCGTGGGCCTACTAGGGGTCCCACTGTGATCCTGCCCCTGCTGTAACAGGTCACGTTGGAGCATCTGCTCCATCAGCCGCTCAATGCGGTCAAGGCGACCTCCGTCGCTACCAGCGAGCGGGGTGCCCTCGGGACCGGACTCCGCTGAGTCCGCCCCGGCCGACTTCTGGGTAGTTTTCCCCGACCGTGGCGTACCAACGGTCTCAAAGTCCGAAAAGTCGGGAGCT
Organism: Raja brachyura; assembly: GCA_963514005.1. The sequence goes on along the minus strand of OY740801.1, from coordinate 45,643,020 downwards.
GCAGGTGGAACCTGAAGCTCTGGAGAAGCGGTTCTCCGCTGGCTGCTGTCCTTAGCCGCTGATTTGGCCGCCGCTCTCTTACTCTTTCTCCCTTCCATTATGGTCGACTCACTCCTTCGGTGAGACTTACCTGGCGTGAGCTTTTTAAACTCACGCTGGAGGAGCCCCGCTCCTCCCGACCGTCGCTTCCGCATGCGTACGACGATATGTCGCGCATGCGTGCTGGCGGGGTCTTCACGTAGTCACTCACGTGACTCCGAAGTAAAATTCCAATTCTCAATCAGTCATGCTTTGGAATTTCTGATGGACTTTCTGAGGCAAATACCTCTGGCTATCCCACTAGCACCAAATAATGCCACAATGTAACACGAGGATAGGTCATTCACAGCATTGCTCTGCACCCAAGTATTCAAGGCATAGCGTTATTAACTCTGTCAAATTAACGTTGCCCATGGCTAGCGGACCTGATAGGTGGTTAGGTGGGTGTAGGGGGATTGGTGGGGGTGTAGCGAGCACGGGACTGGGGGTGGGGGGGGGGGAGGTGTGGAGAGCACATGTGCAAGTAGGAACGGAGCGAGGCGTTACTGGAACTCATAGGTCCCTGTGGAGAAGTGCATTAAATGATAACTCAAAAAGGGACTGCTGGGAGCCCGCCTCTGCTGAGGTGGGAATGGATGCAGTGTTGGTGACTTCCCACCCACACCCCCTAACATTCCTGGACTCATGAGGCTGGGCCCATGTTTTTGACCATCTGATATGTCTTCTTGATGTCTTCACATGATTACATGAAATTCAATGAAATCCTTTGCAGAGTTCCCAACCTAAACGTCTAGCCCTCAGTTTTATTGGGGCATCGGGTAAGTGGAATAGATTCTCACTATCAATAAGTATGTGGGCAAAAGAAGAACGGCCCGACCTGTAACATCACTCATCCATGTTCACGGAGATGCTGCCTGCACTCCCGCACTTTATGTCATATGCAAGCAGCATCTACAATTCCTTATTATCCATGTGCAGATAACATGATGATTCAAGAAATAGATCAAAGGTGTTTCATTTTGGAATGTAAAATGATTGCCTCTTGTGTGTTATAATACTGGATTCATTTCCAAGTTGGCCTAAAAGATTTTGATGACTGCTGTGGAAGGGTCCTGGGATAAGATCACTTTCCCACCTCCATATGGTAGTGTTGTTTCTAAACATCTTTTAGTCTAAAGACCCGACCTGAAACTTCTCCTGTCCATGATCTTCTGAGATACATCCTGACCTTCTGACCTACTCCAGCATTCCTACTCCAATGTTATCTTTTAAAAAAATCTATTTTTGATTATTTCATATTTCCATTATTAATATTATGTGATCTGTGCAATATTTACCTAATTTATATGTGGAGAATGCTATTAAGTCACTATCTTCTAGTGATGGCTCAACGCTATCTTTCCTTGCGTCAGATGGCAAATTTACATGCAAGTAGACACAACATGATCCTATGCCATCCATTCTTTTTTATGGAGCCCATATCAACAATCAATTTTACTGCCTTTAGTTGGCATGGAATATATTTTGCTTTGATGTCTCTGGTAGATATAAAAACAGTGCATGGCCACAAATATATTCCGTTTTTCCCAGTACCTTTTCACTGAATGATATATATCTCAGTGGGCTTACGATGATTTTTACAGTGGAGCCACATAAATAGTTTGAATGTGCAATTTGGACTGATGTTTAATTACTTCTGTTAATGACTCTTATCTCCAGACAAAGATCCATTTACCTGTGGTTCTCTGCTGGAGGCACCCTGGCCTCTAAACCACTAGGTTCAAGTTCTGCTCCGAGCGAACATACAAATCTAAGCTAATGGTACAGTAGCGTTCTGCGCATTCTATTCAATGTCAGAGGTGCCTTCTTTTGACTGTGACACCATGTTGAGGGTTTTTTTAAATCTTTCAATGGACATAACATTTTGTTGGGGACCTTACTGAAGGAGAGGAAAGGATTTATTTCCAGTGTCCTGAAAAGTTATTTTCATTCAATAACACTAAATATAAAAATCATCATCATATTCCTGCATGTAGGAGCCTGCTGTTTGTAAAGGTGCAGGTAAATTTCTTAAGGGATTGGGCAGGCTAGATGCAGGAAAAATGTTCCCGATGTTGGGGGAGTCCGGAACCAGAGGTCACAGTGCAAGAATAAGAGGTAGGCCATTTAGGACTGAGATGAAAAAAAATGTTTGCACCTAGAGAGTTGTGAGCCTATAGAATTCTCTGCCACTGAAGGCAGTGGAGGACAATTCACTGGATGTTTTCAAGAGAGAGTTAGATAGAGCTCTTATGGCTAATGGAATCAAGGGATATGGGGGAAAAGGAAGAAACAAGGTACTGATTTTGGATGATCAGTCATGATCATATTGAATGATGGTGCTGGCTCGAAGGGCCGAATGCTCTACTCCTGCACCTATTTTCTCCGTTTCTTTCTATAAATTTTATGAATCACAACAGTAAATATAAATTCAATACCTTCTTGGCTCCAAAGAACAGGCTGCCATGAGGTCATGAAAGTTGCTATATGAATTTAAACCTTCCCTTTATTTTCTTTTCTACAACATTTGGAAATAATTTAATCAGAATTGCATTCCAGCTAAAAACAGGCGTGATGTTTGTGTTTTGCCTCAAAGGAACAAAAACTGTCCTTCAGTTTGTAAGGTCAAATGCTCGCAGTCTCTTGTGTGTTATGGAAAAGCAAACACATTTTTCAACATGAGATAAAGGATGGGACGGAAATCTAAATACGTATCCTCCTGTGGATGTACATAGACCAATTAATCATTGTCATGATATTAGCAACAAGACCCAGCAATGTCTGAAAATAGACGGACTGCCTCTTTCAACTTCCCCATCTAGCTGTAATGGAATTCACCTGATAATCTCCAAATGCCAAAGCTAGGCGGCACAGTGCACAGCGGTAGAGTTGTTGCCTTTCAGTTCCATGGACTAGGTTTGATCCTGACTCTGAATGCCGTCTGTACAGGATTTGCACGTTCTTTCTGTGACCTGCGTGAGTCTTTTCCGGGAGCTCCGGTTTCCTCTCACACTCAAGACGTACAGGTTTGTAGGCTAATTGGCTTGGTATAAGTGTAAACTATCCCCAGTGTGTAGGATAGTGCTAGTGTATGGGGATCGATGGCCAGTGTGGATTTGGGCCTGTTTTCACACTGTATCTCTACACTAAACTAAACTATATTCTGTCAGTCACTGCTCAAAGACTGGTAATGAATACTCCATTCCATAATAAACTGACATTGCTGCAATCTTTATCACCACTGACTTTAATATGATCATCTCTTCACTTTCCTTAAGTTAGACGTCATGTGCATTTCACCCTCACCACATTACCAACATCAAATTCAGATTATTTTTTTAATGAACTCAATTCCTTCTCTATTTGTCTTTCATGGAAATTTTCTTCATTTTGGATGCTTTCACTAATGTCCCCATTGGCTATTTAAATGTTTAAGAAGGAACTGCAGATACTGGTTTACACTGAAGATGGACACAAAATGCTGGAGTAACGCAGCGGGTCGGGCAGCATCTTCTGGAGAGAAGGATCTGCCTGGCCTGTTGAGTTACTCCAGCATCTCCAGAGATGCTGCCTGGCCTGCTGAGTTACTCCAGCATTTTGTATCTTTAGTCAGAGGGAAGTTAATCTGTGGAACTCAGTGCCACAGAGGGCTGTGACAGCCGTCAGCGGATATATTTAGGGCAGAGATAGACAAATTCTTGATTTTAACGGTTGTCAAGTGTTATGGGGAGAAGGCAGGAAAATGGGATCAGGAGGCAGAGATCAGCCATGATTGAATGTTGGAGTAGACTTGATGGGCCAAATGGCCTAATTCTACCATAACTTGTGAACCTGTGAACTTGTATCTGTCTTTGCTGCTATTGAAGCTTCCATTGAGGACACTTCAGATGACCGTGATTGATAACTTTCAGCAAAACCAGCTCTTGGATGCACAGAACAGCACCTCTCACAGGTGTCATCAGTGGTTCACTCTGAGTGTGTCAGGAGGTTTGGAAAATGGGCAGACTATCAGCTGAAAAGGAACAGCACTCTGTTGCTGGTCAAACTGGGACCACTCTCCTCCAGGATCTGCATGAGAAGAGAGTGTGAGAATGAGCCACTCTTTTAGGAATCTGTATCCGTGCTAACCCTTGACGCCAAGGCCTCTTGGCATCCACACTATTGTGCAGCCTGCAGTCATTAAGGCCTCCATCACAAGGAGATGTCCCTACAACTGCAAGCTCAATCCATGCCGGTAGATAGATGGCTTGCAGGAAACCCCAGGCACTGAATTCCTCAAACGTGCTATCAGCTTGGTTGTTCCATTCAAATGATACTCTACTTCTATAATTCACTGCCTTTTTCATCATTCCTTGATCAGCGTTTCGTGATAAATTCTCGTGCCAATGAGCAAGGTCATGGTGGAGGTTACTGGAGGAACAGCTGATGCGATGTACCAACAAAGCTGCAAAAAGTTGAATAACCTCAGAAGGTTTGTCAAGATTAGAATTGTGCTCTTCAACATTTGCAATAGTCTTCATTTGGAACCTTTTACCTTAAGTTAATCTTGTGGGTTTAGGTAAACCAGGCCCATAAGCAATAAACAAAATGAGTTTGTTTTGCCAATTTTACTCTTATCTGCCTGCATATAATCTATATTCCTCCATTTCCTGCATAACCATGTGCCTTTCCTAAAGCCACCACCCCTGCCCGTGTGTTCCAGGCACCCATCATCCTCTGTGTAAATAAAAACTTGCCCAGTACAACTCAGGTATTTGATATTGCCATCCTAGGATAAAAATTCTGACTATCCACCTTAACTATGCCTCTCATAATTTTACCTACCAGATTTTCCTTCAACCTCCAGAACTCTAGATAAAATAATCCAAGTCTCTCTAAACTCTCCTTGGAGCTAATAACTTAATCCAAACATCAGTATGGTAAATTAAATGGCCTCCACTCTACAGAAGACAGTGGAAACCAATTCACTGGTCTGAAGAAGGGTCTCGACCCGAAACGTCGCCTATCTCCTTCGCTCCTTAGATGCTGCTGCACCCGCTGAGTTTCTCCAGCTTTTTGTGTAACCCTCACTGGATGTTTTCTAGAGAGCTAGATATAGCTCTCAGGGCTAACGGAATCAAGGGATATGGGGAGAAAGCATGTACAGCCATGATCATATTGAATGGCGGTGCTGGCTCGAAGGGCCGAATGGTCTATGCCTGCACCTATTTTCTATGTTTCTATATTTCCAACCCTCTTCTGCACCTTTTCCTAGGCATCCATTTCCTTCCTGGAAGCGGGCAGCCAGAACTAAACACAATACTCCAAATGTGGCCTACCCAAAATCCTATAACGCTGCATCTTGAATTCTTCTCTCTTATACTCCATGCGTGAACCAATGAAGGCAAGCATAGCATATGACTTCTTTAACACTCTAATCTTGCCATGTCATATAAACTAATTGATCGAGGATATCAATTTTATAATGAGAGAGTTAATTTAGGTAGTTACGTTAAGTGATTTTTAAACCCTCCCAGTGTGGTGTTCCTGTCAATGCTTCCTTGGCAATTTACCAAATTCCATTCACAGAACAAGAGACTGATTATGCCAAACAACCAACCCTGTGAGAGTATGCATCAGGCAGCAATGTTCCAACTAAACCTTGCAGCCCGAATAACATTGAAAATCCTTTAACTGAGCTTCCATCTTTTCCCTTGTGTGTTGGTTCAGGAATTTTTAACAAGTAGAACAAAGCCCCCCCATTTAATTACATTAATAAGATTACACAGAATGTTTAGAGTATCTTCACATTCATGTATACAGGTTCATTGCTTTATATTCATAGAGTTATTTAGCACAGAAATAGGCCCTTCGGCCCAACTCGCCCATGCTGACCAAGATGTCCCATCTACACTAGTCCCACCAGCCCACATTTGACTGCTAAACATTTCCTATCCATGTACCTGTCCAAATGTCTTATAAACGTTGTTATAAAACCTGTATCAACTACCTCCTCTGGCGGCTTGTTCCGTATACTCACTACCCCTGTGTGAGAAAGTTACCCCTCAGGTTCCTAATAAATCTTTCCCCTCACATCTTAAACCTATTTCCTCTGGTTTATGATTCCCCTACTCTGGGTAAAAAACTATGCTTTACCTATCTATTCCCTTCATGATTTTATACACCCCTATCAAATCATCCCTCATCCTCCTGCGCTCCAAGGAATAAAGTCCCAGCACGCCCAACCATCACCTGCACCGTACATTCTCACTGTGACCACATGGGTTTTCTGTGGGCACTTGGTTTCCTCCCACATCCCAAAAACATGCAGGTTTGTAGGTTGATTGGTTTATTGCCACTAGTGCATAGAATTCTTAAATAAAGGCACAACATTGGCCATATTCCAGTCTTCCACCACTTCACCCTTGCCTAATAATGATTCATATATCTCAACCAGGACACCTCCAATTTCTTCTCTAGCTTCCCAGTGTTCTTGGATACACCTAATGAGAATAGGGAGATTAATCCACCTTCATATGCTTTAGGATGTTGAACACCTCCTCGACCATAATACGAGAGGCTGTCCACAAGACAGTTCCATTAACCGACACAGATTCCCCAGTCTTCATACCTATCCATGTGAGAACAGGAGAAATACTCATTGACAACCTTACCCATCACCTGTGGCTCCACACAGAGATAAACACTTTGGTTTATGAGGGACTTATTCTCTCTCTTTCCGTTAATGTACAAAAAATCTCTGGAGTTTAAACATGGAACACAGAACCGTTCAGCACAGAAACGGGGCCTTGGGGCCACAATGTTTGTGCCGAACATGATGCCTAGCTCAACTGATCTAATCTTCATGATTCATATCTCTCTATTCCTCGCACTTCCATGTGCCTATCCAAAAGCCACTATCATATCCCCCTCCACCACTACCCCAGGCAGTGCGTTTCAGACCTCTATCACCCTATGTATAAAAAAACTAACCGTGCATTAAACTAACTCTCCATTAAACTTTCCCTCTCTCCCGATATAGCTATGGCCTCGAGTGTTGGACTTGACAACCCTAGAAAAAAGGTTCTGACTGTCCATCCTATCTATGCATTACATAAAGCTACATATTTCTATCGTCTTTCCTCAACCTCTGGCATTCCAGAGAAAACAATTTGAGTCTATCCGACCTCTCCCTGTAGCTGAAACCCCCTGGTACAGGGGAAACCCTCTCCAAAGCTGCCATGTAATTCCTGTAACGGGGTGACCAGAACAGCTCACAATACTACGACAGCAGCCTAACCAAAGTCCTACAGAGCTGCATCATGTCTTCCTGACTCTTATATTCACAAGCTCATCAGGAAGGCTGGCTCCGTCCTGGGAGTGGAGTTGGATTTATGGGAGGTGGTCTTGGAGGGGAGGGTGTTCCTCAAACTGCGGAGCATCCTGGACAATACAGCTCACCTCCTCCATGACTCTGCACAACCGGAGGAACACCTTCTCCTCCCCCTTCTGTCATGGGGTAGACTGTCCTCCCCCCCCCCCCCCCCCCCCCCCCCCCCGTCCCCCAATCTTTGAACATTGCCAATCCTGGACTTTCCACTCGTCACTTTAATTTCATGTGTCATATATCTTGTTGTATTTTATGACTGTTGACAGACCAATTTCCCTACTGGGATAAATAATATTGTATCGTATCATATTCAATGCCTCGAGTAATGAAGGCAAGCATACCATATGCTTTCTTATCTACGTGTTGCCACCTTCAGTGAGCTATGGCCTTGGACTCCGGAATCCCTCTGCACATCAATGTTGTTAAGGATCTTGCCATTAACTGTATACTCTCTCTTTACCTTCAACGTGCATCACCTCTTACTTGCTCGAGTTAAACTCCATTTGCCATTTCTCCATCCATTTCTGCAGCTCAGTTATATCCTGCTGTATCTTCTCACAGCATTCATCACTGTCTGCAACTCCTCCAATTTTGATGTCATCAGCAAACATATATTCCTCTTTAGTTTAGTTCAGATTAGTTTAGAGATACAGCATGGAAACAGGCCCTTCGGCCCACCGAGTCCGCACCGGCCAGCGATCCCCGCACATTATCACTATCCTGCAAACACTAGAGACATTTACACTTATACCAAGCTAATTAACCTGCAAATCTGCACGTCTTTGGACTGTGGGAGGAAACGGAAGATCTCAGAGAAAACCCACGCAGTCACGGGGGGGAACGTACAAATTCCATACAGACTGAACCCGTAGTCAGGATCGAACTGGGGTCTCCAGCGCTGCAAGCACTGTAAGGCAGCAACTCTACCGCTGTGCTACCATGGCCACCCCTCTCTCTTGTACATTTCCATTTCCTACATCCCAATCATTGGCAATCATTAATATTAGTTACATTCACTCCATTGGCTCCATCCTCACAGCTGTGAATGACTATTCTAAAGTGAGGGAAGCCAAGAGGGTTCAGTATGCTTGCAAACCACAATGACAGCTCACTCCAGGGTTGGGCCAGTAAACCCTGGTCAGCACGCACTGACTCCAGATGTCCCACCCAAAACAGAACCCCCAGTCATCCAAGAGTTCCTCAAAAAAAATCAGACATGCAGATTAATCATTTACTAATTGATGAGAGCTTGATAAAGAGAATGTTATTGATTCTCATACTCTATTTCAACTACATGTCAACCTAAAGCTTTCTAATTGGTAGGCATTAAGCAGTAATTCAGAAAGTTTGAATATGTCTGTACGATTAACAGTAAGACCATTAACCCACATTAAATATAGAATTATCTGTAGGCAGCAGTGGCACAGCTGTAGAGTTGCGGTTTACAACCAGAGGCCCGGGTTCGATGCCGTCTACGGGTGCTGTCTGTACGAAGTTTGTACTTTCTTGCATGTGACCGTGTGGGTTTTCTCTGAGATACCTCCCACACTCCAAAGAGGTACAGGTTAGTAGGTTAACTGGCTTCCTATAAATATAACATGTCCCTAGTGTGTGTAGGGTAGTGTTAGGTCAGCACGGGCTCAGTGGGCCGAAGGACCCGTTTCTGTGCTGTATCTGTAAACTAAAGTAAACATCGAGCCTGCAAGGACCAGTGGTAGCGTGACAACCAGGGGGAAGGCACGTGTGCCAGGCCGTGGATAGGCTGGTTCTCAAACCCAAGCACGAGGGAGTGTGGAGCCTGGGTAGAGTGGGGAAGGACCGGATGGAGCTTGGAGATCAGACGAGCAACTGGAGTAGATGAGGAGTTGAGGCAAAGTTACGTGGAGTCAGAGGTGAGGTAAATGGAGTTTGGAAGCAGGAATCCTGAGTCTCGGGTCCATCAAGTCAATAGTGTTTACTGTAATTGTTATATGGACCAGCCAATGAAGTTCTTACCTGGCACAGCTGTTCCATGTTACATCTTGTAAACCCAAAGTGCGTATTGTTTTATAAATATATAATAATCTATAATACAATACATAAAATTCGGTAACCATAATAATGCAAATTCAAAGTCTGTAATGCAACCAGCAATATTGCCCAAAGAAGACCTTAGTTGCAGAGTTAGGTGTGTAGTTTTCAAGAGCCTAATGATTCCTGGGAAGTTGTTTCTTTTTAGTTTAAAAAGGTACAGTTTAGTTTAGAGGTACAGCATGAAACAGGCCCTTCGGCCCACCGAGTCCACGCCGACTAGCGATCCCCGCACATTAGCACTATCCTACACACACTAGGGACAATTTACACTTATACCAAGCCAATTAGCCTAGAGATATGCCCGTCTGAAGAAGGGTCTCGGCCCAAAACATCGCCTATCTCCTTCGCCCCTTAGATGCTGCTACACCAGCTGAGTTTCTCCAGCTTTTTGTGTACCCTAGCCTAGAAATATGTATGTCTTTGGAGTGCGGGAGGAAACCGAAGATCTTGGAGAAAACCCATGCAGGGCACAGGGAGAACGTACAAACTCTGTACAGACAGCACCCGTAGTCGGGATCAAACCCAGGTCTCCGGCACTGCAAGCGTGGTAAAACAACAACTTGCTAGAATTTAGGAGATTGAGGGGGGATCTTATAGAAACTTACAGAATTCTTAAGGGGTTGAACAAGCTAGATGCAGGAAGACTGTTCTCGTTGTTGGGGAAGTCCAGAACAAGGGGCAACAGTCTAAGGATAAGGGGGAAATCTTTTAGGACCAAGATGAGAAAAACATTTTTCACACAGAGAGTGGTGAATCTCTGGAATTCTCTGCCACAGAAGGTAGTTGAGGCCACTTCATTGGCTATATTTAAGAGGGAGTTAGATGTGGCCCTTGGGGCTAAAGGGATCAGGGGGAATGTAGAGAAGGCAGGTACAGGATACCGAGTTGGATGATCAGCCATGATCATATTGAATGGCGGTGCAGGCTCGAAGGGCCGAATGGCCTACTCCTGCACCTATTTTCTATGTTTCTATGTTAACTCTACCGCTGCGCCACCGTGCAGCCTTGATGCTGGTGGTCACGATTTTGAGTCTCCTGTACTTTGGTATTAGCGAAATGAGAGTGTGGTTAGGATGGTGTGAGTCTTGTTCATACTGGCCACCTTATTGAGTCAGCACCCTCTATAAATCTCTTCAATGGTGCTGAGGTCAGCACCTTTGATGAACCCGGCAATGCCTACTGTAATCTATTCATGGGAAGAGGAGTGATGAGTGAATGGAGGAGCTGGAAAAGAGAAATCCATAGTCTTGGAGATGGGCAAGAAGCAGGCGGAGGGGAGTGTTGGCGTGATAAATGAGAGCTTGTGTATGTGAATGAGGAGACAGAGAGAACAGGAATGTGCAGAATGAACAGAGGAGCCAGGGAGCCTGAGGAGATAAAGGGGAGCCCAGGGTCTGGATAGAGAACTAAGACAACTAGAGGAGTGCATAAGTTGAGAATGTGGAGAGAAGCTTCGATGACGGGATAAGAAAGAGAGACATCTAACAGGATGCGGCATTTGGAGTAAGGAATCCTGAGGTAGGGAGCAGGAGTGAATGAACTCGTCTCCATTCCCTCTGGTGCTGGTGACCAAGCAAATCTGGGATGAATGGAAGCAATATTTTTAAAGGAAGAATGTCAGCCTGCACCAGACCTGGCCTGGAGCTGGACAAAGCTGCAACAGTTTCCACAAGGAATCACGCTGAACCTTGTGTCTAAAGTAGAACTAGTGCTCAGACAGCACTCATTAGGACTAGTGCTGAGAACTAGTGCTCATCAGGACAGCTTTCAATCAAAGGATAGACACAATAAGCTGGAGTAACTCAGCGGGCCAGACAGCAACTCGGGAGAAAAGGAATAGGTGACATTTCGGGTCGAGACCCTTCTTCAGAAGAGTTGGACCATCACTGCTTGATCTAATCACGTTGTAAATCTCTCACCCCATTTCATTCCTTCCCCTAACTTCCCCCTCCTTCCAAGAACACACACAAAGCATCTGAACAAGTGGCTAGTCCTGAATACATTTTCCTTCTGCACTTCATTCATTCCTATGTTCAAAGGCTCTATTTTGCATAGTTGTCTACTTACAGTTATTCATATCCTTGTAAATATGATATGATTGTGAAATTAGCTTCATGCAATTATCTCCCATTATCTTTTATGCAGTGAATCTTTCCTGATGCTAAATATTGGTACATTTTCTCTGTCCTACCCAATGCATCTCATTAACTGTCAAAATAGTTTGGATATTGCTTTGTTCTTTGACTTTATCCACTGAATGTTCTACTCATGTTGCGGTCTGAGATTATTCATGTGGCTTTGAATAGTCCCATGGCTATTTCATTGCATTGCTTAACCATGTACAATATTGTAATTTGAGTCAGTTATAATACAGTGTAGGAAGTAGTTACGACATTTGATATGATTCAGTAACAGCTCCATATAAAAATTTGTAAAAACTTGGTAGCTTACAACCCAGTAGTATGAATGTCCACTTGTCTAACTTCAAGTAATCCTTGCTTTCCCTCTCTCTCCATCCCACCCCATCCTAGTTCTCCGACCAGTTTGACAGTCTTCCTGATTTAATTTTATCTTTGTATGCTTCCCCAAGCTAACAATGATCTATTCATTTCCTTGAACTTCATCCCCTTTGATCTCTCGTTTTCACACTTTACCCTTCCATATCACTGTCTCCCTCTCCCATGACTCTCAGACTGAAGAAGCGTCTCGACCCAAAGCGTCACCCATTCCTTCTCTCCAGGGATGCTGCCTGACCCGCTGAGTTACTCCAGCATTTTGTGTCTATCTTCAAAGCAATCCAGTTAGTCCTTCTATCCACTTATCACATAGTGCTGCAAATTCTTTCCTTTCAAATGCCCACGCAGTTCCCTTTATGACACTACATTCAAGCTGCCTCCACTACTACCCGTGGAAAAGGAATGGTTCACATTTTGGTTCATGATGCTGTGTTTGGACCCAAAATATCGTTTGATGTTCCAGATTCCTGCATTTGCAGTCTGTTTAATTCCAGGTGTCAGTCCATTAAATGGGGTATAGAGGGGAGATAGATCAGCCATGATTGAATGGTAGAGCAGACCTGATGGGTTGAATGGCCTTATTCTTCCCCTATCACTTATGACCTTATGACCTAAAAGCCCTGTCCCACTGTAGGAGTTCATTCAAGAGCTCTCCCGTGTTAAAAAAAAAAATCAAACTCGTGGAAGCACGTAGAATGTACGTAACGGGTACGTCGGAGCTCGGGGATGTCTCTTAGCGGCTTATAAAGCTAACGGCAGGTACTCGGGGAAACGCGGTAAGCTCAGGAAGACTCATGAAGATTTTTCAGCATTGAAAAATGTCCATGAGAGCCCCGAGTACCTACGAGCGGCCATTACCGTAAATCTCCGAGTTCGAATCAGGGTAAACTCGGAAGAACTCTTAAATGAACTCCTACAGTGGGACAGGGCTTTAAATCTTCTCCCACTGATTTCAATGTATTAATACCATATCTTAAATAGGTCGATAAGTGACTCATCTGTGGGATGATCGACGGAACCAGATGTCGAAGTCATGTCGATAAATACTGTACACAGAGCATCAGATGTGGTCTCATCAATGCTCTGTGGAACTGAAACATCACTTTCCTACTTTTAAACCAATAGATAATTGCAATCTGTTAGCTATCCTAATTACTTGCTGACTGGGTATTAGCATATTGGACATCTAAAGCTCCACAGCCTCAATATTTAACTGAAATGCTAGTTTTATTTTCCTGCACAAATTGACAGTTTTCTCTCATGAATTTCTATTTGCCACATCGTCTCCACCCAAAAGAATTCGACATCTGGTTCCGTAGATCATCCCACAGATGAGTCATTGTTTTTTTAATATACGTCAATAATATATATTCTTCATAAATTTGAGGATGACATGAAAATAGGTAGTTTAATAGAGTGAGGAGCGTTATTTAAATTTACACAATATATATCAGTTGGGAAGGTGGTCCTGGGAATATAACTCTGGAAGTGTACTTTGGTATGTCAAACCAGAGCAGGATTTACACAATAAATGGTAGAGCCCCGGAGAGTTTTTTAGTCTAGTTTTAGTTTTTTAGATATAGTGAAGAAACAGGTCCTTTGGCCCACCGAGTCCACGCCGACCAATGATCACTCGTACACTCATTCTATTCCTCACATTTGGGGCAATTTACAAAAGCCAATCAACTTACAAAGGTGCACATCTTGGGAATGTATGAGGAAACTGGAGAACCCAGAGAAAACCCATGCGGTCACAGGGAGAACGTGCAAACTACATACAGACAGCACCCATGGTCAGGATTGAACCAGGTCTTTGGTGCTGTAAGGAAGCAACCTCTGCGCCACCGTGCCACTGAGTGTTGCAGGTTAGAGAGATCTGGAAGTAGAGGTAACGGGTTGTTTAAAAGCAGCGTCAGTTGGATAGTGCGGTGGAAGTTGGCATTTGGCTTTCCTTCATTGGGAAGAGTATTGTCAAACACCAAGAGTGGTTTATTGTTACATCTCCTGAAACGGAGCGATGAGATTCTTACTTGCATCTGCACAAATGATATGTAAACATAATACCCGAAACTTCACCCATTCCTTCTCTCCAGACATGCTGTCTGTCCTAGAAACATAGAAACATAGAAAATTATGTCATTCAATGTGATCATGGCTGATCATCCAACTCAGTATCCCATACCTGCCTTCTCTCCATACCCCCTGATTCCTTTAGCTACAAGTGCCACACATCTAACGCCCTCTTAAATATAGCCAATGAACTGGCCTCAACTACTTTCTGTGGCAGAGAATAGTAAGATTGAACGAGAACTTACCAGTTCGAAGGTTGATCTTTATTTTATGAGGAGTCGAAGTGAGGGATTTCGTGAAGAGCCCGCCGACGCGCATGCTCGACATACTTCAAAGTAGCGGCGTGGAATCACAGAAACCAACAAAGAAATGACTTCGCATAGTAAGATTGAAGTGACTAAGATTACCAGATGAAGGTGATTGAGGGTTGGGCGAGGAGGGCACGAAATCCCTCACTTCGACTCCTCATAAAATAAAGATCAACCTTCGAACTGGTAAGTTCTCGTTCAATCTTACTATTTCATTTCGGAGTCACGTGAGTGACTTCGTGAAGACTTCAAAGCTTCTGTGATTACACGCCCTGGACCACGTCCATGCTGACACACCACTACCAGGGATGGATGGGAGGAACAAACTTGCTCAATAGTTCATACTGCAAAACAAGAGCAGAGTTATTAACAACAAATCAAAACCCCTCATGCGGGGACATCTCCACGTTCATGACCTGCATTCAGCACGGCTTCTGCGAACTGTAGAGGAGCAGCAACAGGCTTGTTATAAAAACGCTGGAACACAGCTTCATTAGCCCATCCTGCTGTGGCGAGAATTTGGTCCATGGGCACCTCCATGACCCTCGCCCTTGACGTCGATGCAGCCCTGGTGGAAAGAGACTTGAACACATTAGTGTAGATACCTGACTTACCCAAGACGACTGGAAGCCACATGGATATCGTCTGGACTGTCACTCGATGATGAGGTCTCTTATGAGTGACAAGCAGGTATCTCTCCATTCCTCTGATGCGTGCCGTCACCTTGACATAGTGGCGGATATGTGAGGCTACACATAGCCTAGCATCTGCGGGGTATGCCGGGAACTTCAGCTGCAGCCCTGTGCACCCAGGTCTATGCTGCTTTAGTAGCTCGTCAATGAAAAAGACTACTTCTGTGGGGGTAGACGTCATTCTGTCGACACGAAGTTTGTGTAGTGTCTGTACCCTCTGAGCTGAAGTCAGCGCTAGTAACATCACCAGCTTCATGGTGCGTTGGTCCAGTTGGAGCCCTTCCATGGGTGACCACGTCCTGAGCAGGGTTAATACGTCCCTGACATCCCAGGTGATATTATAGCGTGGTGTAGGCGGATTCATATTGAATATACCCCGCATGAGTCTGGACACTAGCCTGTTGGATCCTACCTCCAAACTGAGGTAGAACGATAGCGCACTTCTGGCGCTGTTGATGGCACTGTAACTTAAGTGTTCATCATGGTGCAACCCCGCGAGGAATTCCAGGACGTCGGTTGTTGTCACGTCATCGTACGTGATGCGATAGCGGCTGCAGTAGGCTTCCCACTTCTTAATATGCGAGCGGTATCTTCGCCTTGTAGACTCTCGACACGACGCCCCGGTGGTATCCATGGTCCGAGCCGAGAGGCCGTATTGGACTAAAGGCCTGTTCAGAACCTGCAAGCCAACAAATTTAAATAGCCATGGCAGGGATGCAGCTCCCCTGAGACAGGGTGAGTAACCAATTGTGGGCAACCCTTCAAAAGGTCCCAAGGTTCGTTGAGCATGTCAAAGACCACCGGATACCAAGGCTGTGTGGGCCAGTCGGGTATAATAAGGATGCCCTTGGCAGCATCTGCCTGAATCTTTCCCAATACCCGACTGATGAGGCAAAATGGGGGGAATGCATAGAAAAACCACTTCCCCCAGTCCAGCGAGAATGCATCTAGTGCTATTGCCCCAGGATCTGGTTCCCATGAAACGTAGGTTGGTACCTGATGGTTCCACCGTGACGCAAAGAGGTCAATGTCCGGTTTACCAAATTTGGCTGTGACTTTAGAAAAGATCTCAGGATGCAACATCCATTCAATATTGTCATTAAATTTGCGTGACCTGGTGTCCGCCACAGTATTAAGCTCACCTGGCAAATAGGTAGCTGAAATCCAAATGTCTCTTTGAACACACCAGGGCCAAATTGAGTTTGCCAATTTGTCACACGAAACTGGCCTGGTACCACCCATATGGTTTAAATATGCTACTGCTGTGGTGTTGTCTATTTGGAGACGGACATGTGCTCCAACAAGCTTGGAACAATACGCACGAAGTCCGTGGAATGCTGCCAGCAACTCCAAATAGTTAATCCCTTGAGTTAACAACATCGTTGATTCAAGGGTGTCCCATCTGCCACCACAACTAGAGCAATTATTCGTGGATCCCCAACCATTGGAGCTTGCATCAGTTTGCAAATATACCACCGGATTAGCCTCCCTAATAGGCTTGAATGAGTTGCTAATGTGACACACCCACCATTGCAACTCATTTATCGCTTCGGGCGGCAGCTGCATGGACCGATCATAATGACCAGCGTTCTGTTTTAACGCAGCAATTTTAGCTCTTTGCAAATTCTGATAATGCAAAGGTCCATATCGCGCTGCCGAAAACAAAGCTACCAGCTTCCCAATTATTGTAGCTAAGTGCCGAATCGATGGTATATTGCTGCGGATTAAATCTTGACACACCTGGGTAACCTCCTCAATCTTGTTAATTGGAATGGTAACCCTCATGCTTATAGAGTTCACCGTGAACCCTAGGTAATTAATCACCTGGGCAGGGCAGAACTTTGATTTCTCTGGATGGACAATAAACCCCAATTGTTGAAATATATTGACAGCAGCTGCAACACCCTGTTCAGCCAATTCCAGGGTGTGGCCCACAATTAAGACATCATCTAAATAGGCCATACTATATGGTGTCGTTGTCTCAAATAAGCCATAATTGGCTTCACTAATTTAGTGAACAATCTAGGGCTGTGGTGAGCCCATTAGGCAAAGCCTTGTACTGCCAGAGTTGCCCCATCCAGATGAATTTTAAAACCTTCTGTCACATTTCTGGACGGATACGGAATAATATGCGTCTTTTAAATCGATGCATGCCATAAAGCAACCATGAGAAATCAATGATTTGGTTGTTTCAACGTATCCATTTTAAAATGAGAATATGTTACAAAAGTATTCAAACAGGTTAGATCAATAATGACACGACAACTTCCATCCTTCTTAGGTCTGGTGAATATGTTCGAAATAAATTCAACTGGTTCATGCACCACTCTCTTAATCACTCCTTTGCTCAAGACTTAACAATTCCTTATAGCCGGCTGCCTGTTCTGCAGCAGATAATTTTAAATGTTCGAGCGGGCATGTGCTGGGATGGAGGAATGTCGCCATTAATAAACTCAATTTTATGCCCCTGAATATTCTGCAACACATACTCGTCACCAGTGAAATTACCTCATGCACCCAAAAACCACCGAAGGTGACCACCAACATGTGAAGTTAAACAGAGAGAAAAGAGAGAACCAGACCCCCTCACCTCCGTGGTTACCAGCGGTCCTTGACACGCGTGTGTGGACGTGGAGGTGCTGGGTTGGCTTGAGGGCGCGGCGTCTTCGTTTTCCACCAGGGTCTCTGCCGACCCTGTCCTAAAAAAGACCCCTGGTGCTGGGTCTGATGTTGCTGTCGTTGTGGAGCTTGAGGGTGGGTCCTCGTCGAGGTACTGGCAGACCCTCGTGATCGAATGTATGGAGACTTTGAGCCTGACGGTGTGGGGGCACTCTGAGGGCGCATGATCCCCACCGTTTTGGCTTGCTCGTCAAGCTCTTTGACTCTCTTCGAGAGTTCCTTCCCAAAGAGCTGACGGGGCGGGGGCGGCGGCGGTGGTTTGCACACTCCTGCAAACTTTGGATTGAGCGCTGGGCGGATGCTGGTTTTGCGAAACCCGTTAATTTCATGCTGGGTCACGCACAGGAGGGCCAGGGCATCTCCCTGGTCCAAATTCAATTCGTCCCCGTCCACCGACCGCACAAAGGCGGTAATACCGGCCGTGAGGAGCTTCAGGATCCGCTGCAGTTTTACCTCCTGTTGACGGATAGCCGCACTGATGTTGCCCCATATCGGCGTATTGACCACAGGCACGTTGAGGGAGTTGCAATTGGATGGAGCCTTGTGACGGCTCATTGCCTGGATGAGGACTTCTTCCTGCTGCTCCAGGCTGATAGTAGATGTTTGTGAAGACGCCCTGTGCCTGTTGCTGCCCTGCTGGTGTTGACGTTGAAGCAGGAGCTCCAGCAGCCGCTCCATACGGTCAATACGCCCTTCACCCTGAACACTCAGGTGGTCGGAGTCCTCCGGCTCTGAAAAGAAAACCGGGCTCCTGTCATCGGCCCGCACCTCGTCGAGGCCCTGCCGGTGCCGGTAGTTGTCGCTAACAGCCGCCGAGGCGAACTGCGCGATTCCTGCGCGGGCGTGTTCAACCGCCTCCGTTTAGCGGGAGCTGAAGCCGCTGCCACTAAGGGCACTTGCGGCGAGGTGTCGGCACCAGCCGAAGCATGGCTGCCTGGGGCCCGCGCAGTCTTGCCGGCTGCCCACATCGTGGACGTTGCCGACGCATGGTCTCGCCCACCCATCCATGGGGGGCTCGGCGACCGTGACGAGACCCGACTCGACCGACCCGTCCCGGCGTCGAGAGTCGGGGTGTGCCGGCTGGACCTCACAGCCGCCCCGGGTCTCTCCCTGGAACCTGACCGCTCCTCCGTGTCAGGCAATGCCTTAGCCCTGGTAGGGTTAGGCTTCTGGGCTCCTGCCCTTCCCCTACTCGGAGGGCTGAGTGGAACGGGCCGTGCAGCCGCACGCACCCTGCTCGAGGTCGCCAGCGAGCTCACTGACGACCTGACTGCCATGGCAGGGTCCCCCTGCTCTGGCGGCACACCACACTCCTCCTCGTCGAACTCCTCCGAGCTGTGGTGTGCTGGCGGATCTGGACCTGTGAACACAGGGCTTACCCACATCTCCGCCTGAGTCCCGGCCTGCGATGCAGGTACTGCCGATGGTAAAGGCCCCGGAACTGTTGACCGGCGAACTCGTCCTGACGTCCTCCGGCCCTTGGAACTCCCATCCATGTCCTTGCTGCAAGACAAAACCAACAACAAGGACCACCAACTAAAGGTAGAATACTTACCTCCGTGGCCCCTTCTGAAGGGCTGGCGAGGAGCGCGCTCCACCGCCAGCCATCGCAGCAACGCGGTACGACGACATGTCGAGCATGCGCGCCGGCGGGCTCTTCACGAAGTCACTCACGTGACTCCGAAATGAAATTCCAGAGACTCACCACTCTCTGTGTAAAGAATGTTTTCCTCATCTCGGTCCTAAAGGAATTCCCCCTTATCCTTAGACTGTGACCCCTTGTTCTGGACTCCCTCAACATCGGGAACAATCTTCCAGCATCTAGCTTGTCCAACCCCTTGTCCTTACAAAATAATTTTGTAAGTTTCTATAAGATCCCCCCTCAATCTTCTAAATTCCAGCGAGTACAAGCCTAGTCTCTCCAATCTTTCCTCATATGAAAGTCCTGACATCCCAGGAATCAGTCTGGTGAATCTTCTCTGTACCCCCTCTATGGCAAGGATGTCTTTCCTCAGATTTGGAGACCAAAACTGTACGCAATACTCCAGGTGTGGCCTCACCAAGACCCTGTACAACTGCAGTAGAACCTCCCTGCTCCTATACTCAAATCCTTTCGCTATGAATGCTAACATACCATTTGCTTTCTTCACTGCCTGCTGCACCTGCATGCCTACCTTCAATGACTGGTGTACCATGACACCCAGGTCTCGTTGCATCTCCCCTTTTCCTAATCTGCCACCATTCAGATAATAGTCTACCCTCATGTTTTTGCCACCAAAGTGGATAACCTCACATTTATCCACATTATACTGCATCTGCCATGTATCTGCCCATTCACTCAGCCTATCCAAATCACACTGCAGCCTCCAAGCATCCTCCTCACACCTAACTATACCCCCCAGCTTGGTGTCATCTGCAAATTTGGAGATGTTGCATTGAATTCCCTCGTAAAAATAATTAATATATATTGTAAATAGCTGGGGTCCCAGCACTGAGCCTTGCGGTACCCCACTAGTCACTGCCTGCCATTCTGAAAAGGACCCGTTTACTCCTACCCTTTCCCTCCTGTCTGCTAGCCAGTTCTCTATACACATCAATACTGAACCCCCAATACCGTGTGCTTTAAGTTTGTATGCTAATCTCTTATGCGGGACCTTGTCGAAAGTCTTCTGAAAGTCTAGATACACCACATCCACTGGTTCTCCCTTATCCACTCTAATAGTTACATCCTCGAAAAATTCTATCAGATTTGTCAGACATGATTTACCTTTCGTAAATCCATGCTGACTTTGTCCAATGATTTCACCACTTTCCAAATGCGCTGCTATCCCTTCTTTAATAACTAGCAGTTTCCCCACTACCGATGTTAGACTAACTGGTCTGTAATTCCCCGCTTTCTCTCTCCTTTTTTAAAAAGTGGGATTACATTAGCTACCCTCCAATCCTCAGGAACTACTCCAGAATCTAAGGAATTTTGAAAAATTATCACTAATGCATCCACTATTTCTGTGGCTACCTCCTTGGGTACTCTGGGATGCAGACTATCTGGCCCTGGGGATTTATCAGCCTTCAATCCATTCAATTTACCCAACACCACCTCCCGGCTAACCTGGATTTCACTCAGTTCCTCCATCTTATTTGACCCCCGTTCCACTGCTATTTCCGGCAGATTATTTATGTCTTCCTTAGTGAAGACAGAACCAAAGTAGTTATTCAATTGGTCTGCCATGTCCTTGTTCCCCATGATCAATTCACCTGTTTCTGACTACAAGGGACCAACATTTGTTTTAACTAGCATCTTTCTCTTCACATATCTATAAAAACTTTTGCAGTCAGTTTTTATGTTCCCTGCCAGTTTCCTTTCATAATCTATTTTCCCTTTCCTAATTAAGCCCTTTCTCCTCCTCTGCTGGATTCTGAATTTCTCCCAGTCCTACGGTAGGCTGCTTTTTCTGGCAAATTTGTATGCCTCATCTTTTGTTTTTATACTATCCCTGATTTCCCTTGTTATCCATGGATGCACCACCTTCCCCGATTTATTCTTTTGCCAAACTGGTATGAACAATTTTTGTACTTCATCCATGCAGTCTTTAAATACCTTCCATTGCACATCCACTGTCAACCCTTTAAGAATCACCTGCCAGTCTATCTTGGCCAATTCACATCTCATACCTTCAAAGTTACCTTTGTTCAAGTTCAGAACCATTGTTTCTGACTTAATTTTGTCACTCTCCATCCTAATGAAGAACTCAACCATATTATGGTCACTCTTGCCCAAGGGGCCACGCACAACAAGACTGCTAACTAACCCTTCCTCATTACTCAATATCCAGTCTAGAATAGCCTGCTCTCTCGTTGGTTCCTCCACATGTTGGTTGAGAAAACTATCCCGCATACATTCCAAGAAATCCTCTTCCTCAGCACCCCTGCCAATTTGATTCACCCAATCTACATGCAGATTGAAGTCACCCATTATAACCGTGTTACCCTTGTTGCACGCATTTCTAATTTCCTGTTTGATGCCATCCCCAACTCCAATACTACTGTTAGGTGGCCTGTACACAGCTCCCACTAGCGTTTTCTGCCCCTTAGAGTTTCGCAGCTCTACCCATATCGATTCCACATCCTCCACGCTAATGTCCTTCCTTTCTATTGCATTAATCTCCTCTCTCACCAGCAACGCTACCCCACCTCCTTTTCTTTTCGTCTATCCCTCCTGAATATTGAATATCCCTGGACGTTCAGCTCCCAGCCTTGGTCACCCTGCAGCCATGTCTCCATGATCCCAACTATAGCATAGTCATTAATCGCTATCTGCACCTTCAACTCATCCACCTTATTACGAATGCTCCTCGCATTGAGACACAAAGCCTTCAGGCTTGTTTTTACAACACTCTTACTCCTTATACAATTATGTTGACAAGTGGCCCCTTTCACATCGATCCCTATTACACTTGGCCACACTCTCCTATCCCTTTGTGAGCTTTCTTTCCCGTTAATTCTGGGATCATTAACCATCCCTTTACTCTCTTTCCCTTTAACTCCGTCCTCGACTATCCCATTTGACACCCCACCCCCCTTATTCAGTTTAAAACCATCTGTGTAGCAGTGGCAAACCTGCCGGCCAGAATGCTGGTCCCCCACCTGTTAAGATGCAATCCGTCCCTTTTGTACAGTTCCCCCTTACTCCAAAACAGATCCCAGTGATCTAAGAATCTAAATCCCTGCCCCCTACACCAGTTCCTCATCCACACATTCAGGTCCCGTATCTCCCTGTTCCTGCTCTCACCAGCACGAGGAACTGGAAGCAAACCAGAGATAACAACCCTGGAAGTCCTGCTTTTCAGCATTTTTCTGAGCTCTCTGAAGTCCCGCTGCAAAATATTCATCCCTTTCTTTCCAACATCATTTGTGCCAACATGCACGACCACTTCTAGCTGTTCACCATCGCCCTTGAGGATTGTCTGCACTCTGTCCGTGACATCCTGGATCCTGGCACAGGAAGGCAGCACACCATCCTCGAATCCCGTCTGTTGCCGCAAAAACCCCTGTCCATACCTCTCACAATGGAGTCTCCAACTACAATGGCGTTGCCCGACTTTGGCCTCTTTGGTTTTGGCTCAACAGCCCTTTTTGTTTTGCAAGCCAGTCTGCTGCTCAGTAAGATACCGTCTTCTGTCCCGGCAGCTTCCACATGGGTGAACCTGTTCACAAGAGGTACAACACCCGGGGACCTTTGCATTCCATGTTTTCCTCCCTTTCTCACCATCACCCACCTTCTCTCTTCTAGTGCCTTGGGTGTAACAATCTTACTGTAGGACTTGTCGAGGAATGACTCAGTTTCTCGGATGAACCTGAGGTCATCCACTTGTTTCTCCAGTTCCCCAACACGGTCCTTCAGGAGCTGTACCTGGATGCACTTCTCACATTTGTAGCAGCCAGAGGCACCAGCAGTGTCCTTGACCTCCCACATACTGCAAGCATCACACTGCATCAGCTTGCTTGACATCTCCTTCTTTTGCCTCGGTCTCTCCCTATCCAGTGTTTTGCGCAGCCTCCTCTCCGAAGACTCTCGAGCCAAAGACTCACACTTTACTCACAGGGCACTTCCCTCACAAGGTCTCTCCCTCACTGCCGCTCCCCAAGAGCTGCCTTGCTTATATTGACTGTTAAATTGCCTAATTTACAAACCAAATTCCTCAGTTTTCAACTGTTTTCCCCCTCTGACTCACTGAGAACTCTCCTCCCACTCGGGCTAGAGCCAATCAGTGCTTTCTCCTGCTTCTCTTTGTTGCTGTTGCTTCAAAATCCACGGGAACACTGAGTAAAGTCTGCCTGTGCTTTGTCTCTCCTTTTCAACTGTTTTCCCCCTCTGACTCACTGAGAACTCTCCTCCCACTTGGGCTAGAGCCAATCAGAGCTTTCTCCTGCTTCTCTTTGTCGCTGTTGCTTCAAAATCCACGGGAACACTGACTAAAGTCTGCCCGTGCTTTGTCTCTCCTTTTCAACTGTTTTCCCCCTCTGACTCACTGAGAACTCTCCTCCCACTTGGGCTAGAGCCAATCAGTGCTTTCTCCTGCTTCTCTTTGTTGCTGTTGCTTCAAAATTCACGGGAATACTGAGTTACTCTCCTGCTGAGTTACTCTAGCATTTTGTGTCTATCTTCGGTGTTAACCAGCATTTGCAGTTCCTTCCTACACACTCATATCAACCTCTGCAAAGAATGCGGAAAACCCTTTACAGCCAATTCATAATGCACTGTTGCAAATGATGACCATTTAGATTAGATAAATGGGAACATTGGTTAAAACTTTGATAATACATAAAGAACAATATTTACAAAATAAATGGCAGCCATTTGGTGTACAACATGATACCCAGAGGAGGATAGAGAGAGGCTGTTATAAAACAAATAACAAATACTTAGCTATATACAGATGATTCCAGACTTCAGCCAGTTAAATTTACTTTCCTTTGACTTTATCAAGCATAGACATTCCTGCATACACATTCAAATTTTGTGCGCTTGAAGCCTGTGCCAAATGTAACCATTCTCCATGCAAAGTTTCAACACCTGTCCATTATAGATATTTATTTTATTTTTCTGTGGCATTTGAAAAAATCTTCAAATACTTCCCTTGGGAGGATAAAGAATCCCTTTCTTGGATTTAGAAACAGGCGGACATAATAAAGTGATCAATTGATTGAGGAAAAAAAATGTTATTTTTCTTCATTCACAGATAGATCCAGAAAGATCATGCACTAATCTTCCTAGTTGTTCTTAACATTGTTAATCTAAGAGACAAATGATGATCTACATGCAAGAGAAACGCTGACTTTGTGCACCTCAATGACAAACTGTTGGAACAGGTCATGTTATAGAATCTGGCTGGTAGTCATTACCATTCACTGCATCTTAAAGCTCATCTCTGGAATGTTAGAGCTTTGTTGTATGGCAAACAGTGGAGTCAATTTGGTTAAAAAAAAAAAAAAAATTGATACCAAATAGGTGAATTTGAGACATATTCATTTAATATAACCATATAAACCATATAACCATATAACAATTACAGCACGGAAACAGGCATTCTCAGCCCTTCCAGTCCATGCCGACCATTTATTTTCCCCTAGTCCCATCTACCTGCACTCAGACCATACCCCTCCATTCCCTTCCTGTTAATATCATAAGATTTTGATTTCATTCTCTTCCAAGCAGAATAGTGACAGTCGGTACACCTGGTCCTTCAGAGATGCTGCCTATCCCACTGAGTTACTCCAGCATTTTGTGAATATCTTCGGTTTAAACCAACATCTGCAGTTCCTTCCTAACAACAGAGAAATATGAAATCTGAGGACAAGGCTCCCGCTGATATTTTGACCAGGGGACTGCATTTGAAGACATTGAGTCCTTGTTGATGGACCAAACCGGTGGAAAGAAGAATCAGGTACAGAATGGACTGAAGCTGGTAAGTAGTTTTTGCATCCCTGATGGCTCAGGGCCATTTACGCCGATTCGAATCCAGGCGTCACACACTGAATGGATTGACCATTGGTGAGTGAGAAAATATTAATGCATTCAGACATAACATAGTTAGGTAACAAAACTGATGCTTTAATGCAAAACAAAACAATAGTGACCCCGCTCAACCTGGGGGGACACTATAAACAGAATTCAACATGGTACGTGCAAACACCCCTGGTCCGGCAATGGGTTTATTATAAAACCGGCGGAACATCCTCTCATTGGCCCATCCTGCCGCCGCTAGGATGTTGTCGAGGGGCACGTCCATAGCCCTTGCTGCCGACGTTGATGCAGCCCTGGAGGAGTGAGAGTTGTAAACATCAGTATCTACTCCTGCAACTGCCAGTACCTCTTTTAGTCATCTGGAGATAGTTTGTGTGGACACCCTATGGTGTGGCTTTATGTGACTGATTAGGACAGCTAACTCTGAGCCTCGGAGGCTCCTGGTGACTGTAATATACTGGTGCAAGTGATCGACCACACATAGTCGTGGATCGTCGGGGTATGCCAGGAACTCAAGCATGGGCCCTGGCACCATGGCCCTGCTCTGTTTAACTAAATCATAAATGATGAAAGTTATGGTGTTGGCAGTGGTGTGCATGTTGTCGAGTCGCAGTTTGTGGAGAGTCTGGACTCATTGCACCGTAATGAGCGCCATTAGCATGACCACCTTGAGGGTGAGCTTGTGCAACGATAGTGTGATGGCTGGGACCCACTGACGGAGTAGCGTTAGCATCACGCTAACATCCCATGTGTTGGTATATCGTGGCCTGGGGGGGTGTAGTGTTGGATATGCCCTTCATGAATCTAGTAATAAGGGGATGCTTTGCCACCGGTAGGGCTCCGGTTCCCACTCCTGGCACTGTTGATGGCACTGTAGCCTAATTTCTGGTCATGATATAAGGTTGACAGAAATTCCAGTATGTCCGTGATGCACACAGTGTCATATGTAATGTTGGATGCCCGGCCATACGTCTCCCACTTCTTGATGTGAGGGATGTATTGCTTTTGTGTGCTGTCCCTCCAGGCCGCTGTAATTACATCCACCGTTCGATCAGGTGTACCAGCAGCTCCCTGCTGTTGGGGACAGCCATCAAAGACTGTGTCATGATTCCCAGGACAAGTGGGAACCAAGATTGCGTAGGCCAATCTGGCACTACCAATAAGTCCGTGGCATTGGCTTGCTTTATTTTGACCAAGCATCGGCTGATGAGGCAAAAAGGAGGGAAAACATACAAGAACAGTCCTCCCCAATGCAGTGTGAACACATCGACTGCTACTGCCCCTGGGTCTGCCCCTTGGGTAGATAGCCGTGACCCAAATGTTCCTTGCAATACACCAATGCCAAAGGAGGTTTGCCAATTTATCACATGATACAGATTTTATTCCACCCATGTGATTGACATATGCCACTGCCGTGGTGTTTTCAATCTGTAGTTGAACATGCACATGATGCTTACTGCTGCAATAACCCTTTAATCCATAGAGTGCTCCCAACAACTCTAAGTAGTTAATGCCATATTGCTGTGGGATTCAGGACTCCTGCACATTCCATCTGCCCCCGCAGCTGGAGCTGGTGTCTTGTTGCCCCCCAGCCCAGGCCACTCGCATCGGTTTGTATTATTACCGATGGTGTGTCAACTTGAATTTTCTTAGAACAGTGATATATATTGGTAGCCCACCAGTGTAATTCCGCAATGGTATCTGGTGGTAAGTGCATATGTTCCCCAAATTGGCCTGTGTGAGATATTTGAGGGCCCGTTCCTTTGCACGTTGTAAATTTTGGTAGTGCAAAGGTCTGAAGCGTACAGCTGGAAAGGCTGCCACAAGCTTGCCAATTATGCTTGCTACTTGTCTGATTGTTGGCTGCTGGTTAGCAATTAGCTTATTGCAGGCTTCCATCAAGTCTGATTGCTTGCCGCCTGGCAGAGTCACTGACATTTGAATTGAGTTGATTGTAAACCCTAGGTAATCAATTACCCTGATTGGAGTCAATTTTGACTTAACTAGATGAATCCCAGCCTTTCAAACATGAGTTTGGTAGCTGAAACAGATGCTATTGCTGATTCCTTTGTTTCCCCAGTTATTAGAATGTCATCCAAATAAGCCATCACAATGTGGTTCCGTGCTCGTAGCAGTCCCAGAACCGGTTTTAGTAATTTTGTAAAAAGTCTGGGAGCTGAAGTCAGCCCATTTGGCAACGCCTTGAATTGCCACATCTGCCCCATCCAGTTAAATTTCAAATATCTCTTGGGTTCCCTGTGTATTTGTACAGAGTAGTATGCATTGTTTAGATCTATGCAAGCCATATAATATCCTTTGGAAACTAGCTGGATAGCTGTACCAGAGTTGTCCATTTTTAAATGTTTATACTGCACATGGGTATTGACTTCCGTCAAGTCTAGGATAATACGACTTCCTCCATCCTTCTTTTGCTTGGGAAAAATGTGCAATCCAAATTGGTGTGATTCCTGGTGAGACCTCTGAATCACCCCTTTTGCATGTAAAGCCTGAATTTCAGCTTGTATCTCAAATCTTTCCTGTTGTGGAAACACATATGTGCAATTTGGTAAATTTTGAGTGGGTGGTGACGAGTCAAGAAGAAACTCAATTTTAAACCCCTGTGAACTGTGCCGTATGAATGGGTCTGCTGTAATCCAAATCCATTCATTCAAAAAATGTTTGAATGTTAGTCTCCCCCCTACTTGTAAGTTAGAGGTGTGTAAATTGTCTCACAAGGCACTAGAGTGTCCTACCTTGGGCGTTACTGCCTGTGTGGTCCTGGCATCCAGCCTCCCGCCTTGGGACAGCTGGAGTCTGCCTTCTGCCCCTGAGCGCATAGGCTGGTTGTGCCAGGTGTGGATGGCGGCATAGAGATGGCTTCGTAGAGATGAGCCCGTGGGTGGAGTTGAGGCTCGGCTCATGAGGCGGAGAGTCTTGGCCTCATCATCCAGCTCTCGGACCTGCTTCGGCAGGTCTGCCTCAAAGAGGTAGTTGGCCGGCTGTACATTGCTGGCCTTGCACAGCACCGCAAATTTCGGGTTCAGTGCCGGCCATATTGCGCTCTTGCGAAAACAGTTTATCTCGAACAGGGCATTAGAGAGGAGCCCCACAGCATCCTGCTGTGTCTCCGTCAGTGGCCCGCCATCTATGGACCTGGCAAAAGCCATTACCCCTCGAGGCCAGTATTTTTAGAATTTTTTAGCGTTTTACCTCCTGGGCTTTTACCCCTGCTCCAATTATGCCCCAGATGGCGTGATTGACGGCCGGCACACTGAGGGAGGCACAGTTGGCAGGTGTACTGTAGCGGTTGGTAGTCTCCTCCATAACCTGGTCCTTGAGCTGGTGCGAGGCCAGGTAGTTTATGGTGGTGACAAGCTCTTCCTCCAAGGCCTCTCCGGTATGGCGAATTATGATGCCAATAGAGGCACTATGGCCCCTCGCTCCCTCGAGTGTTCCCCTGATGTGCCTCCCTACTCTGTCAGGATACTGCTGACTCCGTGTGCCCCCCACTACAGAGAGGGAGACACATCGCAGTCCTGTGTATGCTGCTGCTAACGCAAGCTTCCGTGGAGACCCGGCCTGATACTGCTCCCTCCTCCGGAGCAGATCAGTCTGGAGGCACCTCTCCAACAGGAGCTCCATCTGGGAGAGGCGCCCGCAGATGCTTCCCAGTGTGGGAGGTGATTCCTCCGGCCCCGACTCATCGGAGTCTACGGGTCTGGCAGACTTGTGGGTGGCTTTGCGCCCCGGTGGGGCTACCACGGTGCTTTCCTGTAGCACCAAGTCTGCTGCCGCTGGTTCCAACACCGGCAGCCTGCATGGTGACTCGGACAGCCGTCCGCTACCCGCAGCACCGCGGTCTTCCGTAGCCGGCTTCGCAGACCGTCTCCGCACATTCGACATGGTAGATTCGTTCTGTTGGTAGAAAAACAACCGAACCTGCCAAACAACCTAACTGCCTGACCATAAGTAACTTATAAAAAAACACTTGCCTCGGTTTTTAAAACTTACCGCTGGAGAGACGCAACGCGCCTGCCAGTCAGTCGCTGGCGCACACTTCAGATGCAATGACGCGCATGACGACTGACGGCCTTCTTCACGTAGTCACTCACGTGACTCGTAAGTAAAATTAATGTGAACCAGTGATCAATGGTTGGCATGAGCCGAAGGGCCTGTTTGTATGTAGTACCTTTAACTGTAACCAATAGGGTTAACTCGGTAAGGTTGCACAATGAAAAATGGAAGGGCAGGCTGAGAATGTATGTTGAGGCTTTCACAATTCTGGACTTTATCAATAGAGATATAGAGTATAAAAGAGTATAAAATATGTGGGGGGGATCTGAATGTTTTACTGAATCATAGGCATGATATGACAAGTAAAAAGAATAAGAGCCAGTTAACAAAACTACTAAACACTACCTGTGAAGTATTTGGTTTCCTTGATGTCTGGAGGAATTTTCACCCTCTAGAAAGAGACTATACACATTACTCAATACCGCACTCAGTTTACTCCAGAATAGACTATTTCTTAATGCAGAAAGAAGACTGTTATAGGGTAACGGATTACAGAATTGGTGTGGCAGGTGTATCAGACCATAATGCCATATGCTTAACAATTCAAATGGACAGTAGAAGGAAAAAGTGTGGCAATTAAAAGTTGCAATACTGAATGATAAAACAACTGTTAATGAAATTAAATTCGAAATCAAATCTTATCTAGAGGAGAATGACAATGGGGAGGTGGACCCATCCATACTATGGGACTCATTGATGGCTGCAATATGAGGTAGGTTAATAGCTAGGGTATCACATATTAAAAAGGCCAGAATGAAAACATATAATAAGTTGATATCCAACCTGAAGGATTTAGAACAGAAGTACAAAAATAATAAGGACCAGAGAACTTATAAACAAATAGACGATTGGAAGGGACAAATGGATGGAAAATTGGGTCAAGAGGTGGAGAGAAAAATGCAAGATTTGTAAAACAGGCACATTATGAGCTTGGCCCGAAATCCACTAAAATACTTGCCCGAAGGCTACGCAAACTACAGGCTGACAACACCATACGCAAAATTAAGGACACCTGTACACAGAATTTGAAGTGTGATCCAAAAGAAATAGAATATACCTTCCAGGAATATTATAAAGAATTATATACACAAACCTCTACAGTAGATGGGGAATGAATGAGGACTTTTTTTAAGTACAATAGATCTGCCCTGTTTTGGAGAGGCATAAAATAAAATAATCACAGCAGAAATATCATTGGAGGACATAGAGAAGACAATTGGTAGGATGAAAACAAACAAGGCCCCAGGCAGCGACGGTTTCCCTATAGAATGGTATAAAATATTTCGGAATGAGCTGAACCCACTTCTTCTGAGAACCTTTAACTGGATTATCAAAGAAGGCAAGACACCCCCATCATGGAAAGAGGCAATTATAACATTAATCCCCAAAGAGAACAAAGACAAGGAAAATTGTACCAACTACTGACCAATATCAATTCTAAATGTGGACTATAAATTATATTCTTCAATTATCTCCAAACGATTTGAAAAGTTCATGCCAGATTTAATTGATGAAGACCAGACTGGTTTTATAATAGGCAGACAAACACAGGAGAGCATTAGATGAACCCTACATATAATACACAAGATTCAAAAGAAAAGTACATGTACTGTCCTGATAAGTCTTGACGCTGAAAAGGCTTTCGATAGGGTTAATTGGAAACTCTTATATCAAACACTAGAAAGATTTGGCTTTACCGAAGATTTAATTCGAGTTATTAAAGCAATTTACCAGCAACCTACTGCAAGAGGAAAGGTGAATGGGTCCTTAACGGAGATATTTGTGTTAGGAAGAGGAATGAGACAGGGATGTTGTTTTAGCCCTACCCTGTTTGCTATATATATTGAACCATTGGCTCAAGCGATTTGTCAAGATAGGGAACTGACGGGAGGAACTATAAGAGACACAGAACATAAAATTGGCCTTTTTGAGAAGATGACGTAAGGATGCATCTCACGGAAGTAAACACCTCCTTTCCAAGGATGATGGGGATCATAGAGAAATGTAATTTTTATGCAGGATATAAAGTGAATATTTCAAAAACTCAAATCCTCCTTTTTAATTGTGCTCCTCCAGAAGAAATCAAGCAAAAGTATAATATTAAATGGGATTCAAAATCAATCAAATACCTAGGGGTACATATAACAAAGAATATATCAATGTTGTATGGGGCCAATTATAATCACATCAACCAAAACATAAGAAAGGATATAGAAAGATGGTCCACCTACCCAATGGATTTTAATAGTAAGATAAATGTGGTGAAAATGAATATTTTGCCATGGCTATTGTACTAGTTTTAATCTCTGCCAACAGAGATACCATTAAAACAATTCGCGGAATGGGATAAATTAATATCTAGATTTATTTGGGGAGGAAAGAAGGCCAGAATTCGATACACCACACACCAGTTGCCAAAGGACAAAGGTGGAATGGCACTTCCAAATTTTAGGATATATTTCTATGCAGCCCAACTTCAACCACTAATTAATAGTAAGATTAAGTGAGAACTTACCAGTTTGAAGTTTGATGAGGCGTTACGTTGGTGATTACGTGACGAAACCCCGCCAGTGCGCATGCGCGTCAATCTTCAAAGCAGCGGTATGAAATAGTAAGATTAAACGAGAACTTACCAGTTTGAAGTTTGATCTTTATTTTATGAGGAGTTGCGATGAGGGATTTCGTGAAGAACCCGCCAGCACGCATGCGCGACATACTTCAAAGCAGCGGTGTGGAATCACAGAACCAACAAACAAAGAAATGACTTGTTATAGTAAGATTGAAGAGACTCTAATTACCAGTTGACTTTATGATCGAGGGTTGGGAGCGGAGGGCATGCGTGCTGGCGGGTTCTTCACGAAATCCCTCATCGCAACTCCTCATAAAATAAAGATCAAACTTCAAACTGGTAAGTTCTCATTTAATCTTACTATTTCATTTCGGAGTCACGTGAGTGACTTTGTGAAGACTTCAAAGCTCTGTGATTTCAT
The DNA here is from genome assembly GCA_963514005.1 of Raja brachyura. The sequence goes on along the minus strand of OY740801.1, from coordinate 45,610,646 downwards.
GCCCTGGACAACGTCCATGCTGTCACACATGCCACTGTAAGGATGGATAGGAGTAATCAAATTTGCAGACTGCTTGTGCTGGAAAATAATAATATTTATTAATTATAACAACAAAAGAAAAACCCCTCACTGGGGAGTGGCTGTATGTTCTTGCCCAGCATTCAGCACGGCCTCTGCGAACATTACAGGAGCGGCAACAGGTTTGTTATAAAACCATTGAAAGGTGGCTTCACTAGCCCATCCCGCTGTGGCAAGAATATGGTCCATGGGCACCTCCATGACCTTAGCCGCCAACGTTGATGCAGCCCTGGTGGAATGGGATTTAAAGACATTAGTGTCAATAAGACGATCCTGAGCCATCTGGAGATCGTCTGTACCGACACTCTATGGTGTGGTTTTTTGTGGCTGATTAGCAGATATTTCTCCATTCCCCTTAATTTCCGCGTCACTTTAATATAGTGGCGGATATGGGTGGCTAAACATAGCCTAGCATCAGCGGGGTATGCTGGAAACACCAGCTGCAGCCCTGTGAACCCAGGTCTATGCTGCTTTAGTAATTCATCAATAAAGAAAATTACTTTCTCTGGGGTAGAGATCATTCTGTCAATCTTGACCTTATGAAGTGTCTATACCCTTTGTGCTGGGGTAAGTGCCAATAACATCACCAGCTTCAGGGTGAGTTTGTCCAATTCAAGCCCAGCCATGGGCAACCACGTCCTGAGTAGAGTTAATACTCTCCCAATGTCCCAGGTAATGTTGTAATGGGGTCTTGGCGGGTTGGAATTAAATATTCCCCGCATCAGTTTGGACACCAGTTTATTGGATCCTACTTCAATATTGAGGTAGAATGATAGCGCACTCCTGGCACTATTGATGGCACTGTAGCTGAGGTGTTCGCCATGATGCAACCCCGCAAGGAATTCCAGCACATCTGTAATTGAAACGGAGTCATATGCAATGTTCAAGCGGCTGCAGTGGGTTTCCCATTTCCTGATTTGCGTTAAATATTGCCGTCTTGTGGACTCCCTGCATGATGCTCCAATTGTATCCATTGTCCTTGATGAGAGACCATACTGCAGTCATGGTCTATTCAGAACCTGCAAGCCAATAATTTCAAGTGACTATGGCATGGATGATGTTCCCCTGTAACAGGGTTCGTCACCAATTGTGGGCAATTCTCTAAGAGGGCCCATGGTTGACTTATCATACCAAGGACCACCGGATACCATGGCTGTGTAGGCCAGTCGGGTATGATAACAATGCCTTTAGCAGCATCTGACTGGATTTTCCGCAATACCCGACTGATGAGGCAAAATGGAGGAAATGCATAGAAAAACCATTTCCCCCAGTCTAGCGAGAAAGCATCCATCGCCATTGCCCCAGGATCTGGTTCCCATGATACGTAATTTGGTACCTGATGGTTTAACCGTGATGCAAAAAGGTCAATATCCAGTTTACCAAATTTGGCTGTAATTTTGGCGAATATTTGAGGATGTAACATCCACTCAATGTTGTCATTAAATTTCCGTGACCTGGTGTCCGCCACTGTATTGAGCTCACCTGGTAGATAGGTAGCTGAAATCCAAATATTCCGTTGATGCACCAGAGCCAAATTGTATTTGCCAATTCATCACATGAAATTGACCTGGTACCGCCCATATGATTTAGATTTGCCACCGCAGTGGTGTTGTCTATTTGGCTACGGACACGAGTGTCAGTAAAATTTGAACAATAAGCTCTAAGTCCGTGGAATGCTCCTAGCATCTCCAAATAGTTTATCCCTTGTGATAACAACAGGGTAGATTCAAGGGTGTCCCATCTGCCCCCACAACTTGTGTTGTTGTCCGTAGCTCCCCAGCCATGGGAGCTTGCGTCTGTTTGTAAGTACACCACCGGACGAGGCACAATGATGGGTTTGAATGAGTTACGGATATTATCAATCCACCATTGTAACTCAATTTTTGCCTTAAATGGCAGCTGCATAGGTCTATCAAAATGTCCAGCATTCAATTTTAACGCTGAAATCTTGGATCTTTGCAAATTTTGATAATGTAAAGGTCCGAATTGAGCAGCTGGAAAAACTGCTATGATTTTCACAATTAACTTAGCAGCTTGTCTGATTGATGGTATACTGGTGCAGACCAGATCCTTACATGCTTGAATGATATCCCCAACTTTGTTAGTTGGTATGGTGACAATCATATGATTGGAATCAACCGTGAATCCCAGATAGTCCATGATTTGTGAAGGACAGAACTTTGATTTATCTGGATGGATAATAAATCCCATTTTTTGAAATATTTCCTCAGTGGCTGAAACTGCCAATTTTGCTGATTCCAGTGTATTTCCAATGATTAGGATATCATCCAGATAAGCCATAACGGTATGGTTTTGCCTCCTCAGTGTTGCTAGCACTGGCTTGAGTAATTTAGTAAACAATCTGGGGGCTGTGGTAAGCCCATTGGGCAAAGCTTTATATTGCCAAAGTTGATCCATCCAGGTAAACTTCAAGAACTTCCTGTGATGTTTCTGAATGGATACTGAATAGTATGCATCTTTTAAATCAATGCATGCCATGAAGCAGCCCTTAGAAATCAAAGATTTGGCTGTTTCGAACGTGTCCATTTTAAAATGGGTATATTTTACAACAGTATTCAAATGGGTCAGATCTATAATAACCCGACATCCACCACCTTTCTTGGTTTTTGTGAATATGTTAGATACAAATTCAATTGGTTCGTGTATAGTTCTTTCTATCACGCCTTTTCCTTGTAATTTCAAGATTTCAGCATAGCCTACTGCTATTTCCTTGCTGGAAAGTGCAAATTTGCGATTCGGCATATGCTGAGGTGGAGGAAGTTGACCATTTATAAATTCAATCTCATGGCCTTGAATACTTTGTAAAATAAACTCATCTGAGGTGATGGCTTCCCATGCCTCCTTAAAAAACTGTAGTCTACCCCCAACATGTGAGGTTAGACATGCAAGTGCATGAAATTCAGACCGCCTTACCTGCATGGTTATCGGTGGTCCCTGACATGTTTGGTGGGACGTAGAGGTGCTGTGTTGTGCTGGTGATGCGGTAACCGCATCTTCCATGCTGGCCGCTGCGGGCCTTGCCCTAAAAAAGGCCTGGGCTGCTGAAAATGTTGGTATTGTGGAGCGCCGGTATGTAGGTCCTTGCTGGCCTTTGGGTTAGACCCTGTGGCCTGAAATATGGTCTTTTCCTGGCCATTTGTCTGGTCAAGGTGTGTGACCTCATAAGACCCACTGTCTTAGCATGGTCATCTAAATCCTTGACCTGCTTCGGAAGGTCTTCTCGGAATAGCTGTCTGGGTGGTGGTGTTGGGGATGCTCTGCATAGCCCCGCAAATTTGGGGTTTAACGTAAGCTTGATGGTGCTTTTTCGAAACGCATTAATTTCATATTGCGTGTTGCATAATAATGCTAGAGCATCCTCCTGTTCGGCGTTCAAATCCATACCGTCCACCGACCTCGCAAAAGCGGTAATCCCAGATGTGAGCAGTTTCAGGATTCTTTGTAACTTTACTTCCTGTGCTCTAATGCCTGGGCTAATATTGCCCCAAATAGGCATATTCACAATAGGCACATTGAGCGAGTTACAATTACTCGGTGCCTTGTGTCTGTTCATGGCCTCCGCAAGGACATGATCCTGTAGCTGATGGTTGGTGAGGAAATCAATGGTAGCGGCCAGTTTTGTATTGAGGTGTTGTCCCGAAGATTCGGGTAACGCAAACTTGGCTGCCACGTCCAAGAGTTCTTCCTGAGGGACCTCAGGTGCCACTGGTACGTGTACCAAGATCTCCTCTTCTTCTGGCTACCTCATGCTATCCATTGATGATGGGGATATGTCCAAGAGTCCCCTGGAACTGGATGTTTCCCGCCGTTGATTTTGCTGCAGGATTTGTTCCATTATCCTCTCCATCCGATCAATGCGCCCTTCATTGTGCGTGAATGGGAGGTCAGAGCCCTCATGCCCGAAGGAACTCCTGAGGCTCCTATCATCGGCCCGTACCTCGTCGAGGTAATCTCGGTGCCGAGACGAAAAGTCGCTGCCAGCCGCCTCAGCGAAACTGAACGACTCCCGCGCGGATCTGCTCATGCGCCTCCTTTTGGCTGAGCTAGGCCCGACTGCCTCCAAGGGCATATGCGGTGTGAAGTCGGCACCCAGTGCCGCAGCGTGGTGACCCGACATCCGCGCGGGCTTGCCGACTGTCCTTTTCCTGGACTCAGACGTCGTACGGTCCCGTCCTACCGCCAAAGGGGGATGCGGTGACCGTGGCGAGACTCCACCTGTATGACTCTTCCTGGTCCAACTAGGTGGTGAGTCTACACTGGCCCCCCCTGGTCTGCCAGTGGACTCGGGTCTCGCTAAACCACCAGTCCGCAATCTAGCGGTCTCTGGTGAAATCTCTGCCCTAAAAGGGCTTAATTGTTGAGCTCTATCCCTGGCTCTTCCACGAGGGCTCAGGGAGAAGGGCCGTGCAGCAGCACGAGAACCCCGTTTGCTCATATCAGCCAATGATCCTGTTGGCGATGAGATGGAGTCAGGGTCTACCTGCTCCGGCGCCGTACCGACTTCCTGCTCTGCCGGAAACCCGCTTGTGCTCAGCTGTGTTGGTGGGTCGGGTCCTGTGACCACAGGGCTCCCCGATTTACGCGCCTTTTTCCCAGCCCGTCTAGCGGGTGCTGTCGTTGAAGAGAGCTCCGGGATTGACAGCCGACGACTCCTTCCGGAAGTCCTGCGGCCCGTACTCCTCTTATCCCTGTTGAAGAAAAAATAATCAAACAGCAGGGACAACCAGCTCAAGGTTACCTATACTTACCTGAGTGGCCCTTATGAAGGGCTGGTGGTGAGCCGCGCTGCACCTCCAGCCGTCCGCTGCAAATGCGTAGCGACGATATGTCGCACATGCGTGCTGGCGGGTTCTTCACGAAGTCACTCACGTGACTCCGAAATGAAATCACAAATAACAATTATTGAAGTGACATAGTATGATGAGCAACTTGAGAACTACCAGATGACCGTTATGAGAGAGGGTTAGGCATGGAGGGCATGTAATCACCAACGTAAGATCATAAAATAAAGATCAAACTTCAAACTGGTACGTTCTCATTTACTCTTACTATTTTACTTCGGAGTCACGTGAGTGATTTCGTGAAGGGTTCCAAGCTTTGTGATTTCATGCCGCAGATTCAAATCCCGGCTTCTCACTGCATTGATTGACTCGGATGAGAAATAATGCATTAGTGTTGACATTGCATTTAAATGCAGTAACAATTTTTATTTGAAATAACAAAAGCAACAGTACCCCTCTAACCCAGCGGGAACTTTAAACAGAACTTAAAATAGTGTTGGCAAACAGCCCCGGATCGGCAATCGGCCGATGGTAGAAGTTTTGAAACATCAACTCATTTGACCACCAGCCAAAATATGGTCGATGGGCACGTCTGTCGCCCTGGCCGCCAACGTAGCTGCTGCCACAGTGGAATGAGATGTGAACACATCAGTGTTAATACCTGCATCAACAAAGACTCGTTTCAACCACCTCGAGATAGTCTGAACTGCAGTCTCTTATGTTGCTTTTTGTAACTGATAAACAATCCTGTCTCCATGTTACGCAAGGCCCCTGTAGCTGCAAATGTGTCTTTACACATAGGGATGGATCCATGGGATATGCTGAAAACACAATCTTGAACCCTGTCACACCTGGCCTGCTTTGTTTGAGGAGGTCATAAATGTAGAACGTAACATTGTCTCCAGCTACTTCCATTCTATCTAGCTGTAGTTTTTGTAATGTCTGTACTCGCTGTGCTGATGCCAATGCCATGAGCATGACCACCTTCCTGGTGATTTTGGCCAAAGGCAGAGAAGTGACAGGGACCCACTGACGAAGAAGTCTGAGGACCACACTTACATCCCAGATTGTCATATATTTAGGTTTAGGGTGTCTGGAGTTAAAAATCCCTTTCAGAGGGTGAGACCCAATAGGATGTCTGTCTGACCTCATCAATAAATATGATGACAAAGCACTTCTGGCTGAATTGATTGCACTATAACTCAGTCCTTCATCATAGTAGAGTGTTGACAGGAACTCTAGAACATGCAAAATACCTGCTGTGCAATAGTCAATATTATTTTGTACACAGAAAACTTCCCATTTTTTTACATAAGAAATATACTGCTTTTGAGTACTCGTTCTCCAAGCTGCAGTGAGCATGTCCACAGTTCGCCCAAACAATCCTCGCCCCAGATATGGCCTTCTTAAAATCTGCAAATTAACAAATCAATATGGTCATATAACGGATGCCATTCGCCAGTTACCGGATGCACCAGTAAATCCCTTTGTTTGGGACAGCCATCAGGGGTTGTGTCATCAACTGCAATATCAAAGGGTACCTCGGCAGAGTAGGCCAGTCGGGTATCACCAGCACCCCTGAAGCGGCATCCTGCTTGATTTTAAACAGACATCGATTTACGAGACAGAATGGTGGAAATGCATATAAAAACATGCCACCCCAATGCAGTGAGAAAGCATCAATCGCTACTGCCCCAGGATCTGGTTCCCTTGACAAATATTTAGGTAGCTGGTGGTTTAGTCTGGATGCGAACAAGTCAACATCTGACCTTCCATATTTGACAAATAGATCATTGAATACGTCCCGATTCAACATCCATTCTGTGTTGTCATGGAATTTCCGTGACCTGGTGTCTGCTACCTGGTAGATAAATAGCTGAAAGACAAATGTTATTGTCAATACACCAGGCCCAGATTTGGTTAGCCAGTTTGTCACAAGATAGCAACTTGATACCACCCATGTGATTGACATACGCCACTGCTGTAGTGTTGTCAATTTGAAGCTGAACATGCAGACTACTTGTGTTAGAACAATAAGCCTTGAGTCCATAAAAAGCCCCCAAAAGCTCTAACTAGTTAATTCCCCATGTCTGCAGAAGCAATGCTTCTTCCATGCTCCATCTGCCTCCACAGCTTGAGCTCGTATCAGTGGCACCCCACCTGAGTGCACTGACATCAGTCTGTAAGACCATGGAAGGTTGTTCCAGCACCACTGTGCTGAAACTACTGGAGACATGTTGAATCCACCACTGCAGATCAGTAACAGCAGCTGCTGATAACTGCATGGGCCTACTATAATGGCCCAAATGTATCCTGAGTGCCTGTTCCTTTGCCCTCTGTATGTGCTGGCCCATACTGAACTGCTGGAAATGCTGCCACTAATTTTCTGAGCAGACTGGCCACCTGTCTGATTGAAGGTTGTTGCTCTTTTAAAAGTTTAATGCAACCATCAATTAGCTCCACCCTTTTTTCCCCTGGGCAGAGTCACTACCATTTTAAGTGAATCAATTGTGAAACCCAAATAGTCAATAGTTGTAAGTGGTGTCAATTTAGACTTCCCTAAATGAATGACAAACCCTAATTTTTCAAGTGTGAATTTAACAACTGCCACAGATGCTTCAGCTAATTCACTTGTTTGTCTGATAATTAAGATATCATCCAGATAAGCCATAATCACATGGCCCTGAGATCTAAGTAGCCCCAGTACTGGTTTTAACAATTTAGTGAATATTCTAGGAGCTGAAGTTAACCCATTAGGCAGTGCCTTGAATTGCCATAATTGATTCATCCAAGTCAATTTTAAATACTTTCCAAGCTCCAAATGAACAGACACTGAGTAATACGCATCTTTCAGATCTATGGTTGCCATATAACAACCTCTGGAAATCAGTTGTTTGGCAGTAACAAACATTTCCATTTTGAAGTGTCTATACTGTACAAACGGATTTAGATTAGTTAGATCCAAAATAATTCTACATCCTCCGTCCTTTTTAGGATGGGGAAAAATATTTGACACAAATTGATGGACTTGATGAACCGTCCTCTCAATTACTCCTTTGTTACACAAATTTTCAAGTTCAGCCTGAACCTCCTTTACTTCTGTTTGTGAAAAATGTAGTGTTCTGCTAGGAACATGCTGGAGAGGCAAATCCCCTTTTGGATCTAACTCAATCTGAAACCCTTGAATAACACTCATAATAGTTGCTTCCATTCTTCATAGAATAGATGTAATCTACCCACAATTTTTGACTGTGTTATACTTAATATGATCCCATGAGAACCAGGCCCACCTACCACCTTGGTGACTGGTGTGACCTGCTGTCCCCAGTTCCTGGCAAAAAACCCCATGGTTGCTCGTGATCCCACCGCAGGGTGCCAACCGCGCCCCTGTGTCGAAGGCTGGCTTGTGCCTGGTGTAAACCCAGAAGCTGCAGTCTTCCTGTAAGGATATCTTCTTTTTACAGGTTTGCCGGTCGTCGTCGTTTTGATCAGGCCCACCGTTTTTGCCTCCTCGTTCGTCTCCTTGACCCATTTTGCGAGGTCTTCGCCAAAAAGTAAGTTGGGTGGCTGGACATTGGTGGTTTGCAGAGTGCGGCGAACCTTGGGTTCATGGTGGGCCAGTAGCCCTTTTTCTGACCAGTCTCAAACGTCGCCTATCTCCTTTGCTCCTAGATGCTGCTGCACCCGCTGAGTTTCTCCAGCTTTTTGTGTAGCCCTTTTTCTGAGAAAGTTTATTTCTAAATGGGCGCTGCACAGCAACCCTGGTGCCTCTTGGTGTGTCCTTGACACATGCCCTCCATTTATCGTTCTTGCGAATGCTGTGATTCCCGAGCCCAATAGCTTTAGAATTCTCTGCATTTTTACTTCTTGGGTACGCATGCCCACTCCCATCTGACCCCATATTATTTGGTTTACTGTTGGAACTTTTAATAAACCGCAGTTCCTTGGAGTCTCATGCTTCTTAGCAGTTTCATCCATTGTAAGCTCCTGGAGCTGATGGGACACCATGTAGTTGATTGTGGGGGCCAGCTCTTCTCCCAGTGGCTCTCCTGACTCTGATGGGACAGCAAATGGTGCTGCCAGAGGTGGAACATCTGGCAAATCCCATTCTTCCCCTGGCTCAACCTCACCATCAGAGTCGGGGTCAGGACTAAGCTGACCCATCGCACGCACCTCATCATCCATGAGGGTGCTATCAAGCAGCCCTGTTGCTGCTGGCACCTCTTGTTCTGGGTGGCGCTGACACTCCTCCTGATGGAGTGTGCCCTGCTGGAGCACTGTATGCAACAGTTGCTCCATTTGGGATAGGCATTGAAACACACTATCCAGCCCCGTTGGGGAATCTTCCCCCGACTCCGTGGGCCTAGCAGACTTATGATTTGCCTTGCGCACGGCTGGCGCTGGCTCTGTGCTGTGTAGCACCAAGTCTGTAGTTGCTATGCTTTTTGCTGGTGACTGTACAGGGGTATGCGGCAGCCATTCACAGCCCGTACTCCCGCGGCTGGCTGTGGCTCGCCGCTTCCCCTTCCCCATTTTGTCCATGGTGCTAACAACAGGTAGGAAAACAGCAACCACAGCAAACTGACTTTTTTACTCCAGCTAAGTTTTTTGGCACTTACCTGGAGTCTAAATACTTGCCGCTGGAGGAGCTCTGTTCCTCACAGCCTCCGTGCTCCAATGCGGCTGATGTACTGACGCGCATGCGCACTGGCGGGGTTCTTCACGGAATCACTCATGTAACTCCGAAGTAAAATTGGTGCGAGGACAGCTATATGGCTTGGTGGAAAGAGATTGAGACATATATCCCTGATTTCCACATCCAAACACTCTTGGGAGAAAAAGCACTTCCTGGACATATCAGGAGTATAATCGATCTAATAACGATATTTACTTTAGAAACCTGGTTTACTCCTTTCAGACAACTTAAACTGAATAGACGCAAAAAAGTTTTAAGATGGATAGCTTTGGATAATGAATTAAAACCATAGATGTATGATTCAACATATAAAGAGTGGATGAAGAAAGGCATGACTGCATTTTGTACTGTTATTGAAAATGGAGACCTAAGAAGTTTTCAAGATTTGAAGGATAGATTTGCACTTCGGAACCAAGACTTGTTTAGATACCTCCAACTGAGAGATTATTACAATAAAAAAGTTAAAAGGGAGGCACTAGAAGAAAAGAATCCAGTGATAGAAGTGATGCATATCATCAAAAAACATCAAGGATTATTTCTAAACTTTATCATAGTTTAATGGAATGTCAAGCTAAAACTACATTTTATGTAAAATTTAAGTGGGTAAAGGAATTGAACATCACAATCTCAGAAGAAGAATGGCATCATATGTGTGTAACACTACAGACATCCACTAATTCACAAAAAATGAGAGAATTTAATTGGAAAATTTTGATTTGTGTCTTTATTACGCCTAACATAAAGAGCAAACAAATTCTAAAGCAGCAAACATGCTGGAGGCAATGTGGCCAAACAGACACAAATCATGCACATATCTTCTGGAGTTGCCCCAAAATGCAGTCATTCCTTTTGTTATATGGTTATATTGCAGGTAGATGGGACTAGGGGAAAATAAATGGTCGGCATGACTGGAAGGGCCGAGAAGGCCTGTTTCCGTGCTGTAATTGTTATATGGGTTATATGGTTATAAAATAGAACCATTTTGGGACAGAGTGAATTCAGAATTAAAGGAGGTATTAGGATATATAGTCTCCAAGAAGTGTTCCATTTTATACCTGGGTCACATAAATACAGTGGTGCTGAAGGAAGATCATTACTTGGTTAAAATCCTACTCACAGCTGGCAGAAAGGCCATTACAAGAAACTGGCTTGCAGCGGACACACCCAGACTTAGACAATGGTTAGACATAGTACAGGAAATATTTGTCATGGAGAAAATGACATATTCTCTAAGAGTGAAAGAAGACGAGTTTAACAGAAAATGGGAAAAATTGATTAGGTATAGAAATAAAGACATCAACACTGTATAATTTTACTTCAGAGTCACGTGAGTGAATTTGTGAAGACTCTGCCAGCACGCATGTGCGACATATCGTCGTATGCATTGCACAGCGACAGGCTGGGAGGAGCGCTGCTCCTCTACCGGCAAGCTTAAAAAACAAACCCTCAGGTAAGTACAGCTAACTCACAGTGGTTAGGGCACTCTGTTTCTCATTTGCGTTTCAGAGTACCCACTACCTCGAGTATGGACAAAGCTCGAGGAAAGAAAAGGGCCGCTTCCAGACAGACTATGGAGGGTCGCGGGACTCTGGGCAGGAAACAATGGCCAACAACGCCTGAGCTCGCCGTTGAGCATACGGCAACCCCCGACTTCATACCGTTACAGTCCAGAAGACCACCGCGGACTGGCAGTAAGGCCACCCATAAGTCGGGCAGCCCAGTTGCCTCAGCTGAGTCCGGGCCTGACAACCTGCCTTTCGCAGATAGCGATGGCGGGCGGTTATCCCGCATGGAGCGGATGGTGGAGCAGTTGCTCCACTGTGATCTACTTCAGCAGTAGTCTGGTCACCGTGGGTCTCCTCACAGACCCACGGCAGTACCCTTTTCAGGGCTGCCCAATGTCTCACCCTCCTCGCAGGGGAGCATTAGGAGTCAGGGCTGGGCTGACTCTGAAGAGGGGTTGGCTGAAGAACCCAACTTGCTAGGGGTGCAAGAGCTCCTGGGTATGGTATCAAAGTTCGCAATACGATCCCAGAAGGGACAGCCATCACAACCGCAGCTGGCAGCGATCATTAATTACCTAACAACGCACCAGCTGCAGGAGCAAGTTATCAATGATACCACGGCCAAATACCTTGCTCCAGAGAACTGTGTGTCTCTCAATGTACTGGCAGTCAACAACCCCATCTGGGGGAACATCAGTCCCAGCATCAGGGCTCAAGAAATCAAGGTGCAGAAGGTATTGAAACTGCTAGCTGTAGGAATCACTGCATTTGCCAGATCTGTGGATGGCACAGATATGATGGATGAACAACAAGACGCTTTAGCACTGCTTTGCAACGTCCAGTTCAAAATTAACTGCTTCAGGAAAAGCGCGGTCCATCCTACGCTCAACCCTAAATTCGCAGGGCTGTGCAAAACTAGCAGCACACCACCGCCTACTCTGCTGTTCGGAGAAAACCTGCCGAAGCAGGTTAAAGACCTTGATGAAGAAGCAAAAGCGTTAGGCATGATCAAGGCACCAACTACCATCAGGTCAACAGTAAGCCGGCGGCAGCACCCCTGTGCAACCATCAACAGGCCCCGCTACCGTACCGACAGGACAGCGGGTGAAACACCGAAGGCCGCACCATTCACACAAAGGTCTTTTTTAGGCCATGCCCCAAAGCGGCCTTCGTGGAAAATGCGCCAACTCCACACCACAGCGCTTCCACCTCCCAAGCACCAAGGACGGAAGAAGCGACCCAACGCCACCGGTAACCATGGAGGTAGGTGGGTCTGGTTGCCTTGGGAGTATCGCATGTATAACTTCACAAATAGGGGGTAGATTACACTTGTTTAGGGATGCATGGAGTTCCATAACTTCTGATCTCTTTATATTGCACAGTATTCAGGGATACAAAATTGAATTAATTGACAAACTCCTCCTACCAGTTCAACATTTACCTAGCCGGAAATGCGTGCTTTCTCAAAAAGAAAAAGTGGAAGGTCATGCGGAACTACTTAGATTATATTCTAAGGGAGTAATAGAGAAAACTAAACATGAACCTCTTGAGTTTGTATCAAACATCTTCACCAAAACCAAAAAAGATGGTGGATGCCGCATTATCATTGACTTGACACAGCTGAATAATTTTGTGCAATATACCCACTTCAAAATGGAAACATTTGTAACTGCTAAACAACTAGTTTCCAAAGGGTACTTCATGCCTTGCATCGACCTAAAAGATCCATACATAAAGATCACTGCAGATATTTGAAATGTATCTGGATGGGGCAGCTATGGCAGTATAAAGCGCTGCCTAATGGACTAACTACAGCTCCCAGACTATTTACCAAAATATTGAAACCAGCATTGGCGTCTCTACAAAAACAAAAGCATATTGACATGGTATACCTTAATGTGGGGAAAACCTTGGAACTGGCTAAATTGGCTGTGACAGCTACCAAGCTTCTATTTAAAAAACTGGGATTTATCATCCATCCAGCCAAATCCAAGTTAATGCCCTCTGTAATAATGGATTATCTGGGGTTCATGATTGACTCGGTTCACATGACTGTCACCTTGCCAACAAACAAGGAGACAGACTTAATAGAGGCATACAATAGCCTTGTTTGCGCCAGTAAACCAACCATTCGGCACGCTGCCAGGGTAATTGGGAAACTTGTGGCTACAATTCCAGCTACACAATATGGACCATTACATTACCAAAATTTACAAAGAGACAAAATTTCATCACTCATATCCCATGCTGGTCATTTTGACAGGCCTATGCAGCAACCGGCCAAAGTTAAAATCGAACTGAGATGGTGGATTAGCAATTTTCGACATTGCTTTAATCCCATCACAATTACAAACCCTTCGGTTGTGCTACAAACTGACGCCAGAGCTGAGAGCGCTCATGCTGCCCCCGGGGGCAGCGTGAAACCGTCCACTTTCCCCGGCTACAGAATGCAACAATAGATGCAACACATACACACCTACCCACCCACCCCATACTCCCCCCACCACACCCCCCTCCCCCCACACCATGCTCTCCCCCACACCTATACCCCCCTGCACACACACACACCCACTCCCCCCCCACCCCACATCCCACTTCCATATAACTATATAATAACCATATAACAATTACAGCATGAAAAAAGGCCTTCTCGGCCCTTCCAGTCCATGCCGACCATTTATTTTCCCCTAGTCCCATCTACCTGCAGTCAGACTATACCCCTCCATTCCCTTCCCGTCCATATACCTACCCACTTTACTTTTGAATGTTAAAATCGATCCTGACTCCACCACTTCTGCAGGAAGATCATTCCACACAGCCACCACTCTCTGAGTGAAGAAGTTCCCCCTCATGTTACCCCTAAACTTCTGTCCCTTAATTCTCATGTCATGCCCTCTTGTTTGAATCTTTCCTACCCTCAATGGGAAAAGCTTACCCACGTCAACTCTGTCTATCACCTTTCATCATTTTAAAGATCTCAATCAAGTCCCCCCTTAACCTTCTGCGCTCCAAAGAATAAAGACCTAACTTGTTCAACCTTTTTCTGTAACTTAGTTGCTGGAACCCAGGCAACATTCTAGTAAATCTCCTCTGTACTCTCTCTATTTTGTTGACATCCTTCCTATAATTAGGCGACCAAAATTGTACACCATACTCCAGAATTGGTCTTACCAATGCCTTGTACAATTTTAATATTACTCCCCTACTCCTATATTCAATGCTCTGATTTATAAAGGCCAGCACACCAAAAGCTTTCTTTACCACCCTATCTACATGCGATTCCACCTTCAGGGAACTATGCACAGTTATTCCTAGATCCCTCTGTTCCACAGCATTCCTCAATTCCCTACCATTTACCATGTACATCCTATTTTGATTTGTCCTGCCAAGATGTAGCACCTCACACTTATCAGCATTAAACTCCATCTGCCATCTTTCAACCCACTCTTCCAAATGGCCCAAATCTCTCTGTAGACTTTGAAAATCTACTTCATTATCCACAGCAGCACCTATCTTGGTATCATTTGCATACTTCCTTATCCAATTTTCCACCCCATCATCTAGATCATCGATGTACATGACAAACAACAGTGGACAGAAACACAGATCCCTGAGGCACCCCACTGGTCACCGGCTTCCAACCTGACAAACAGCCATCCACCATTACTCTCTGGCATCTCCCATTTAGTCACTGTTGAATCCATCTTGCTACTCCGCCATTAACACCCAAAGATTGAACCTTCTTAACCAACCTTCCATGGGGAACCTTGTCAAAGGCCTTACTGAAATCCATACAGCCAACATCCACTGCTTTACCCTCATCAATTTCCCTAGTAACCTCTTCCCTCCCCTCCTCCGCTTCCACACATGAAGAGGATGGGGAGGGAGGGAGGGATGGGTAGCTATATTTAAGAGGGAGTTAGATGTGGCCCTTGTGGCTAAAGGGATCAGGGGGTATGGAGAGAAGGCAGGTACGGGATACTGAGTTGGATGATCAGCCATGATCATATTGAATGGCGGTGCTGGCTCGAAGGGCCGAATGGCCTACTCCTGCACCTAATTTCTATGTTTCTATGTTGGGGGATGAGGGGAAATTAGCCCCATCTGTGCAGTTAGGGGCTATGGGTGAGTGGTGGAATATTGCGTTAGGGGAACGGTTGCAATGGGGAACGGATGAGTGGTGAAATATTGCATTGGGGAATGGGTTGCATTGGGGGACTAGATCTCCTGTGTGGCTGGGACCCAACGAGTACCACTTAGTCTAGTACTTAACTAAAACTCTCATCTTGTCCTCTACCGGTTTGCGTTTCTTTTACCCTTGCGCAAAAACAGTACCCGATAGCGCTACAATTTTGACAGGCCTATGCAGCTACCGGCCAAAGCAAAAATTGAACTGCAATGGTGGATTAGCAATTTTCGACATTGCTTTAATCCCATCACAATTACAAACCCTTCGGTTGGGTTACAAACTGATGCCAGTGCTCATCGCTGGGGAGCTACCGATACCACCTCGAGTTGTGGTGGTAGATGGAATATACACAAATCTACCTTACTTTGGACACGAGGTATTAACTATTTAGAAATGTTGGGAGTGTTTCATGGACTTCGGGCTTACTGTCCAGATATGCACCATCTGCATGTTCGCCTACAAATAGATAACACCACAGTGGTGGCATGCATTAATCATATGGGTGGTATCAAGTCGATATCTTGTGATGCATTGGCAAATTCAATCTGGCACTGTTGTATAGAAAGAAACATTTGGATATCAGCTACCTACCTTCTGGGTAAGCTCAATACTGTGGCGGACACCAGGTCACGCATAGTCAATGACAACACCAAATGGATGTTGAACCACCAGGTATTTACCAACATTATAGTTCGGTATGGAATGCCAGATATCAACCTATTTGCAACTGGACTTAACCGTCAGATACCAACATATGTCGTATGAGAAGCAGACCCTGGGGCAGTAGCGATGGACACTTTCTCGCTACATTGGGGGAATTTGTTTTTCTATGCATTTCCCCCTTTCTGCCTCATCAGTCGGGTATTGCGGAAAATTCAATTAGACTCCGCATCAGGGAATCTGATAGTACCCGACTGGCCCACTATCAGTCGGTGGTCCTCGAGATGGTGAAAGAACCACGTCTCCCGATTCCCAAATGCCCGAATCTCCTGGTTCATCCCGCAACAGGAGAAAAACATCCGTGCCATGATTACATGAACCTGTTGACTTGCAGGTTCCAAATAGACCGCTCCTGGAGTTCGGGCTGTGACAGGACCATGAACATCATCACGGCGTCGTGCAGGGAGTCCACCAGGAGACAATACCTCACCCATGTTAAAAAATGGGAGGTATTTTGTTCCAGGACTGGTACCACATACAACTCTGCTACCATTACGGATGTACTGGAATTCCTGGCTAGCCTTCACTACGATGAGGGCCTCAGTTATAGTGCATCAACTGTTCTAGGGGTGCTTTATCGTCCTACCTCGGGCTTAGGTTAGAACACCTTGGAGTGGGATCCCATCCGCTGGTGTCTAAACTTATGAGGGGTATTTTTAATTCTAATCCTCCCAGGCCTTGATATTCTTAAACCTGGGATATCGGACTGGTCTTGTCCCTGCTCAAGGGTTTTGCACCAGTCACATCACTCTCATTGACCAAGCTCACCTACAAGGTAGTGATGCTGATGGCACTTGTTACCGCACAGCGGGTCCAAACCCTGCATGAATTAAAATTGGATACCATGGTATCAACTCATGGTATTTACATAACAAGGTGACCTTTTATGTAAATGAGTTACTAAAACATAACAGACCAGGGCCATCTGGCCTAAAATTGGAGTTCCTGGCCTATCCATTAGATGGATGCTTTTGTATAACTACCCACCTTCGACACTACTTAGAGGTTACTAAAAATCTCAGGGGTGCAGAAATGGGCCTTTTAATCAGTTTTAAACACCCTCACCACAGGGTAACTGTTCAGATCATTTCAAGGTGGCTCAGGGTGGTGTTAGGTGCAGCAGGGGTAGACACTGACATTTTCAAATCTCATTCTACCAGGGCTGTGTCTACATCAGCGGCGAGGATGATGGTAGCTCCCATGGACCACATCCTCACAACGGCAGGTTGGTCCAATGAGTCAACTTTTCAACGGTTTTATAACAAACCTGTGACCACACCTGCAACTTTTGCAGATACAATTTTAAGTTTTGTTTCTTAATTTCCCCGAAGTTAGGGGTTTATTATTTGTTAATAAATACATTATTGTTTTTCAGCTCTGTTTCAAGTCTGAAATATGTTAACATACTTCTTCCATTAGTCATTATGGCAGTGTGTGAGCATGGACTCATTCCAGGGCATGAAATCCCAAAGCTTTGAAATCTTCACGAAGTCACTCGCGTTACTCCGAAGTAAAATAGTAAGATTAAACAAGAACTTACCAGTTCGAAGTTTGATCCTTATTTTATGAGGAGTTACGGTGAGGGATTCTGTGCCCTCCGCTCCCAACCCTCTATTATAAGGTCAACTGGCATGTTAGTTCACTTACCTTACGATCTTCAGTCAACTCTAGTATCTGTGATTTCACTCTGCTGCTTAGAAGAATGTCGCGCATGCGTGCTGGCGGGGTCTTCACAAAATCCCTCATCGTAACTCCTCATAAAATAAGGATCAAACTTCGAACTGGTAAGCTTGTTACTATTTTATTGACAATAATGTAAGTTATTGGAAAATGTTTTAATAAGAAAATAGTTCTGTATACTGCATCATTAATTGTAACTGAACCCCCCGCTGCACTGTTGTACATTTCACTGCATTGTTGTATGTTTTGTTGTTATATTTGTATAACAACGCCCAGAGTCCCGAAACCACCCAGAGTCCCGAAGCCGCCGCCGAGTCGGGGATCCTGGAGTGCGGAGCGGCCTGGGGCCTGGCTCAGTGTGAGGCCGACTGCTTCTGGGGAAGTGAGGAGAGAGTGTGGGGGATTGAGAGAGCCTGGCGTGGCTGGGCTGGGCGCTGGCAGGGCCGACCAGGAGCGCACCACCCCCGCCCACACTGGCCACTGCATGAGACCATCCCCCCCAACAGCCCCCAACAGCCACCGCCTGAAGCCATCCCCCTCCCCTGGATGTAGGATGCTTCGCCCCCCGGCCCCTGACAGCCCCTTCCTGAAGCTGTCCCCTCCCAGCTACAGAACGCCCCCCACCCCCCACCGGCCTCCTCCTGAAGCTGTCCAGTCCCCAGCTGCAAGATGCTCCACTCCAGTTCCTGCCTGAAGCCGGAGGGGAGCGGGAGCAGTAGACAACTGTTGTAGGGGCAGTTGTAGGCCATGATAGCGATAGGCAACGGTGGGCCACGGCAGTGGCAGGGGTAGGCAGCGGCAGTGACAGTGGTAGGTCACAGCAGTGGTAGGCCATGGCAGAAATAGGCCATGGCAGCACTCCCCTCCCCCCCTCCCCTCCCCACTGTCGCAACAAGAGATGCAACAAGAAAGAATGGACTGAATAAATCTCATCATTAACATTTATTTTTTATTTTTTTAATATTTTTATTGGAAGCAATGCATATTGCCAACAATATAACAGTTTTTCAAAGACACATTTAACTTGTTTCAAAAATTATACGAATATTATGAAATGATTTATGTATGCTTCTGTTTTTGTTTTGGAAAGTAAAGTGAAAGAATAGATCTATAATCAATAGAGATAGTGATTAAATAATAATGATTATGATTATATAAGAAAAATAAAAAATAAAAAATATAAGGAATAATAAAAGAAAACAATTATTATATAATTTTAAAAGATGAAGAATACATCTTAACAATGAATGGAGCAATTTCACATAACAATATCTATAGAGACGTGTATACAAATCCCAGAATAGATCTTTTCATCTGATCCTACACCTGGGTACTTATTGAGTTACAATGCTGAGCTCAGCTACCCCTTCAAATAGTCAGTGAATGGAGAACATATTTGTTCAAAAAGTTCATATTTGTCCATTAGGATAAACCTGATTCTCTCCGAATGCAGCGTCTCCGACATTTCCACTGTCCACATTTTAATTGTGGGGGATAATGTTCCCTTCCAGAATTTTAATATTAATATTTTTCCAATTATCAAACAGTAATCAAGAACATTTATTTGATTTACTGTTAATATTAGGTTTGAATCAGGAACTCCTAATATTATTAGCTTTGGGTCGGGGTCCAATTTAATTTTAAGAACTTCAGAAATGATTCTAAAAATATCAGCCCAATAAATATTAAGTTTTATGCATCATTAACATTTAATTTGGTGTTATATTTTAAGAGTTATTCACGTTTTTAATCAATCCCCTTTTCACATACCGTGCCCGTCAGCTGCGCCTGTGCAGTTCTACGCCACAATGGGAACCCAATGGGTGAGAATGGCTGCGCCACCAGAGAGCTGTTAAGAGTGGATGGGTGGTTGAGGGGGGGATCGAGTGAGTGTGGGACGGCTTCAGGCGGGGGCTGGTGGGGAGGAGCATCCAGCAGTGGGGGAGGGGGACGGCTTCAGGTGGGGGCTGTTGGGGGCTGGGGGGCAGTGTCCTACAGTGGTCGGCCATGACAGTGCCTCCTCCCCCCCACTGGCCCGCTACAGACGCTGCCTGAAGCCGTCCCCCTTCCCTGGCTACAGAATGCAACAAGAGATGCAACACATACACACCTTCCCTCCCACCCCACACCCCCCCTCCCCCCACACCATGCTCTCCCCCCCTGCCCACACACACCCCCACTCCCCTTCACTCCTCCACCCCACACCCCACTTCACTCTCCTCCTCCACTTCCACACATGAAGAGGATGGGCAGGGAGTGTTGGGGGATCAGGGGAAATGAGCCGCACCTGCGCAGTTAGGGGATATGGGTGAGTGGTGGAATATTGCGTTGGGGGAACAGGTTGCATTGGGGGAACGGTTGAGTGGTGAAATATTGCATTGGGGAATGGGTTGCATTGGGGGACTAGGCCTCCTGTGTGGCTGGAACCCAACGAGTATCACTTAGTCTAGTACTTAACTAAAACTCTCATCTTGTCCTCTTCCGGTTTGCGTTTCTTTTATCCTTGCGCAAAAACGGTACCTGATAGCACTACAATTTTTCACGATCTTACTGCCCATTGTCCTGTGCTACAAGCACACCAAGTTTTGTTCTGAACGGTGGAACATTACCAAAGTTTAACTATTGTTAGATCAGCCGATTGGTCTTCTCTCCTGTCGTCCCTCCGGACAGCAACGCCGCTTCCGGCACCTGCTGTCAATCACCAGGGCGAGGAGAATAAAGCCTCGGAGGCCAGGGTGAGTCAGTGAGCCCGAAGTCACCCATTCCCCGAGTCCATGAGACGCGAAGCGTTAGGGAGCCCGAAGCCTGGCCTGCTGTGAGGCCGACTGCTGCAACCTTGAGATCCTGAGGAAGTGAGGAATGAGAGTGGGTGGGGATTGAGGGAGCCGGGTGCTGGTGGGGCGCACCACCCTCGCCCACACACCCCCATTCCCCTCCCCTCGCACACACCCCAGCAGCAGGCCCCGGCAGCAACACCTGCCTGAACCCGTCCCCCTCCCCGGCTACAGAACGCTCCCGCCGGCACCCGCATGAAGCCGTCACCATCCCCAGCACTAGCCCAAGAAAAGTCCATTCTGCCCATAATGTCCATACTAGCCCTACGGAAACTATTCCTTGGGCCCCCCCCCCCCCCACATACTAGCCTTCCAGAAAGCCCCCTCATGCAGTTGCAGGATGCTCCCCCACCGGCCCCCTCCTGAAGCCGGTGGGGAGCAGCAGTGGCAGGCCATGGCAGCAGTAGGCCGTGTAAGCAGCAGGC
This sequence comes from Raja brachyura, assembly GCA_963514005.1. The sequence continues at coordinate 45,589,717 of OY740801.1, read as the reverse complement.
AGTGATTCAGATTCAATTTAATTGTCATTGTCAGTGTACAGTACAGAGACAACGAAATGCATTTAGCATCTCCCTGGAAGAGCGACACAGCAAATGATTTGAATAAATAACAATAAGTGTCCGGGGGGGGGGGGGGGGGGGGTGATTGGCAGTCACCGAGGTACGTTGTTGAGTAGCGTGACAGCCGCCGGAAAGAAGCTGTTCCTGGACCTGCTGGTTCGGCAACGGAGATACCTGTAGCGCCTCCCGGATGGTAGGAGGGTAAACAGTCCATGGTTGGGGTGAGAGAGGTCCTTGGCGATGCTGAGCGCCCTCCGCAGACAACGCTTGCTTTGGACAGACTCAATGGAGGGGAGCGAGGAACCGGTGATGCGTTGGGCAATTTTCACCACCCTCTGCAATGCCTTCCGGTCGGAGACAGAGCAGTTGCCATACCAAACTGTGATGCAGTTGGTAAGGAACTGTGATGCAGTTGGTAAGGAATGTTGTAAGGAATGCCAGTGGCAGGCCAGGGCAGCGATAGCGATAGCCACGGCAGCGCTCCCTTCCCCACTGCCCCCGACAGCCCCAATTGAAGCCACCCCCCTCACCCGGGCTGTAGGACGCTCCCCTGACAGCCCCTTCCTGAAGCCGTCCCCCTCCCCCGCTGCAGGACGCACACCCCCCACATCTGCCCATGACAGCCCCCTCCTGCATCGTCCCCCTCCCCCGCTGCAGGATATCCGACCCCACCGTCCCCGACAACCCCCACCTGTAGCCGTCACCCTTCCCCTCCCCCTACTGCAAGGCTCTTTACCCCCCCACAGGCCTCAACAGCCCACGCCTGAAGCCATCCCTTCCCTCGGCTGCAGGATCACTAAAATTCTTCAGTGTTCATTAACAACTTAAATTATGTTTAGGCTGCTTTTTTACCATCATGGTAGGAAGATTGAGAAAAAGAGCTGCAGGATGGTCAAGGTACGATGCAAAGGTCATCAAGAAGCATCAAGAATCAGAAGGGAACAGGAGATGCAACAAAAGGCAGCTCAACGTCTCGCAGATCAACGAGAAGGAATGCAAAGAAGAAAGGATGAAGACGCGCCACCAAAAATAACTGAATGTCTCGAGGATCAATGAGAAAGAATGCAAAGAAGAAGGGTTGACGAGACAAGATATGAAAGAACTTGAAGATTGTCTGAACAGCGGGCCAGAGATATAACAAGACAAAATGCACAACTGGGAAGGAGAAATCTTTCTGCTAATGTTGGTGAAATGACCAAGGTTTGCCCTCAGTGTCGACCGTACCGTTTCTCTGGCGAAACTGCCAACCTTTGCTGCGTGAAGAGTTAGGTGAACATTGCTCCCCTGCAGGCACTGCTTGATGAACTCATGAGATTATACACTTTTCATACACCACAAGCAAACAAGTTCAGGAAGAATATTAGACAATACAACTGTCTCTTTCAACAAACATCATTCGGTGCCAAGCAAGAAGTGGCACCCAGATGGAATCCTTCAGTGATTATTCAAGGCCAAATGCATCATTACTTTGGTTCGTTGATGCCTGACCTGCACCAGCAAAATCGATTCTTGCAGATCTATTTTATGGACCCCCAAGACAGCGTTGAATTGTGAAAGGGTATACTGCGAAATGCTGGCATTCATAGGGAAATTGCTGCAATGCTTGAAAACTTGATAAGACAAAACAACCCTAATATTGAAACACTTAAAATGGCAAAGGAAACAATTTGAGGTTTACCAAAGGCATCAATCATCATAAATCCAGATCATCGGCCAGCTTTGGAACATGAAAGGTGGTTTAACGTACAAATTGCCAACAATTTGCCATAATAATACCGAAAGATAATGACCATCAGGCAACATCATTGCACATTATCTTGAAAGGAAGAGGAGGAGACTTGTAAATAATTTGAGAGTCTCATAGGTCATATGATGGTTTTCAATACATCCTTTTCTTTCCACATGGAGATGATAGATGGCATCACCAACTCCAAATGAGTAACCAAAAGAAATTGACAGCAATGCGATCTTTATGCCAATAAGGATTATGAATCATGATAATGAATTAAACCACCTTTTAAGAGGAGGACGACACTTTCAACAATATGTTGTTGGTATGACAGCTAAGATTGAGACTGATAGGCTCAATTATATTTGCATGAATCAAGCATCATTGAGATCAACAACTTAGAGGCATCACGGATGCATTAAACGATAATGATGATTTGGAAAACATCGGAAAGCGCATCATCCTCTCCTCGACATTTATCGGTGGACCGAGATACATGATGCAACAATGCCAGGACGCCATGATGTACGTTCGGAAGTATGGCAATACTTCATTCTTCATTACGATGACTTGCAATCTGAACTGGAGCGACATCCGACAGTGCCTCTTTCACAATCAGCAGCCATGTGATAGACCAGACTAGATTGCAAAAGTATTTGATCTGAAGAGGAAGATATTCATCAAGTACCTCACTGGACCACATGGCCTCTTTGGCCACTGTATTGCTTTTCTCTCCACTGTGGAATATCAGAAGAGAGGCCTGCCTCATTTGCACTGTCTGCTGTGGTTTGACGAAGCAACTAAGCCAAGACCAAATGATTTTGACAGATTTGTGCGAGCTGAAATACAAGACTCGCAAGTGGATGCTGAGCTGCATGAATTGGTGCTCAAGCACATGATTCATGGACCGTTCTGCAACCACACCTCTCCATGTTGGAAGGATGGAAGATGCAGTAAGAGATTCCCAAAGCCATTTATCGCGAGCACAAGGTGTGGACATGATTCGTATGCTCAATACAGGAAAAGATCTCCAGATATGGGAGGATTTCAGGGACATCAAGAGGGTTGCAGGATTCGACCTATCACATCTGATTGGGTAGTGCCCTATAATGCTCAACAATTGAAGTTGTTAAAATCTCACTTCAACATTGAGATTCTCCCCTGTAAAGTCGGTCAAGTACGTGACCAAGAACACCTTGAAGGGAAGTGATCAAGCCGTTTTTGGAGTTAACAGGCATGACAAAATTACGCAATACTTGACTGGCAGATACAGTGGTCCATCAGAAGCAGTGGCTTGGATTTCCGACTCATGAGAGATACCCCCCTGTCTTTCGACTCCAGGTACATCTACCAAAAGAACAACAAGTCGTTATCAGAGTCGATGCTGCTCAGCAAGTGAGCAATGATGATATGGTGAGAACGACATTAACTGTATTCATGGCATTGTGTTCGCGATAGCCATTTCCAAGAACACTCTATTATGCTGATGTTTCCCCATTTTACACATGGAACAATAAGAGATGGCAAAGAAGGAAGGTAGGGGAGAGAGTGGAAGATCTTCCAGGTATTTTTGAAGCCAACATTCTGGGACAAGTGTACCCAAGATGTGGTGACTTCCACTACTTGAGACCCATTCTAAAACACGTAAAAGATTTGATTCATTGAAGACACATGATGGAGAAATTAATCCTTCCTTCAAAGACATCTGCAGACAAAGAGTTGCAGACTGATGACCATTGGCAACAAACAATGGAAGATGCTGACAAGACAAGACTCCCCAGTGCAATGAGAGATGTGTTTGGTGTTTTGCTGACGAATACTGAGATCAACAATCCTGAACAATTATGGGATCACTTCAAGAATTCAAGGTCTGAAGACTACCTTGAAAGAGAACAGAGAACAATGAGTGATCCTAATATCATGATTGAAGAGAAGCATCATTATCAGGCTCTGTTCTATATTCAAGACAAGCTTGATAATTCCAACAAAACAATGGAATGCTTTCATTTGCCACAACCAAGAAGTGGAAGGATGCACCTTGATGATGACAATTCAGAATTGCTGCAGGAATTGCAATACAATAGAACTGAACAAGAGCAATTTGTTGAGGATTTGTTGGTGAGCCTCTCCTAAATGCTGAGCAGAGAGCAGTGATGACCAGGCGTGCAACTGCTTGAAGAGGAATCTTCCTTCAATATTTTTCATTGATTCACCAGGAGGAACGGGAAAAACATATATCACCAATTTGATCTTCTCCAAAGTTAGAGGTCAAGGTGATGTGGCTATTGCTGTAGCATCCTCCGGGATATCAGCAACATTAATGTCTGGTGGAAGAACTGCACATTCTCGATCCAAGTGACCGACGATACATTCTGCAACATTGACAAGAACTCTAACACGGCACGTTTGATGATGCAAGTGAAACTCATTGTTTGGAGTGAATGCCCAATGATTAGGAGAGAGAGCTTTGAAGCAGTGGACAGAATTTCAAGATGTATGCAGCAACACGAAGCCTTTTGGGGGCATTCTTACCATTTGTTGTGGCAATTTTCGAGAACTCCTTCCTGTAGTAAAAAGGTGAAATTATGCTGATGTTGAAAATTCCTGCATCAAGAAATCCTACTTGTGGACACTTTTCCCCAAGTTTCTATTGCAGACAAATATGCGATTGAGAGAGGAAGAAGGTGACTATTCTCAAGTTTTGTTGAAAGCTAGTGAAGACTATATTTTAAAGAATGAAGATGATGAAATTAAAATGCCACAAGACATGGGTCCATCAGCAAAAACACTGGAGGATTGTATTCATTTCATCTATCCTGCATTTGACAATCCTGCAGAATTATTCTCCGACAATTGTATCTTGGTTCCACACAACGGTACGATGAGAAGGATCAATTCGACATGTATAACTCATTTCCATGGAATCATTAAGGAATACTTTTCTTTCAATGCTGTCACTGAGGGAACTAATGGTACTCACTTCCCAACAGAATTCTTCGATTCACTTGAGATCAACTGGGCTGGATTACCACCACACAAATGGAGTTGAAAAAAGGATCTCCAATCATGTTAATGAGAAACTTGAAACCCCCAAAGCTATGCAATGGAACGAGGATGGTTGTGGAAGAGCTACACAATCATCTGATCATAGCAAGAATCAACATGGGAGCCGTCAAAGATGACATTGTTCTCATTCATAGGATAACGCTCAATTTGACAGAAGGCAAAGACATTCCCTTTCAGCGGAGCTAATTCCTCATTCAGTCAAGTTTTGCTATGACGATCCATAAAGCGCAAGGGCAAACCACGGATTAAGTGTTGATATACCTTGAGAAACTGGTATTTCAGCATGGACAACTATATGTGGCTCTTAGCCGAGGAAAGATGAAGAAAAATGTCAATGTTTTCCTTAAGGGTGGAACAACGACCAAGAATGTTGTCATTAAACGTGTGCTTGGTTCAATGACGACTTCTGAGGTAAAGTATCTGATTTGACCACTCAATAATGTCTCTATATTAAAATTGGGTATCTGTTTTTTCATCAACAGCAAAGAGACATCGAGAGGCAGGGAGCAGCAGAACGCAACAAGAAACGCAACAAGAAATAACTGATCTGAATAAATCTCATCTTTAACATTTAAATTGCTGTTATATTTTAAGAGTCATTCACATTTTAAGCTTTAATAAATCCTTTTTGCACTTGCCATGCCCGTCAGCTGTGCCTGTGCAGTAATACTTGCGCGTTCTCCTCACAATGGGAACCCAATGGGCGGGAATGGCTGCACCGCCGGAGAGTCGCTTAGAGTGGAGGGGGGGGGGGGGGGGGGGTGTTGAGGGGGTATGGACAGAGTGCATAGTGGGGGGGGGGGGGGGTGGAATGGCAAGGAGCGGAGTGGGGGAAAATTGCAATGGTGGGGGTGAGGGGGGGGGGATGAGGGGGACCAGGAGCATCATAATGGGAACCCGTCAGCGGCACCTGCACAGTTGGGGGTTATGGATGAGTGGTGGACTATTACGTTGGGGGAACAGGCCTCCCATGTAAGAATGGGACCCAACAGGTCCCACTTAGTCTAGTAAAAAAGATAAATTAAAGAAGCCAAAAGTATATTTAGCTGAGGGGGATCTTGTAGATGTATGTAAAATTAAGAGGAGTTTGCACAATGGATAGTGGAAAGCTGTTTCTGTTAACAGAAAGTTTGGGGACTAAAGGTCACGAGTATAAACTAAAGGGGAAGAAAATTAAGAGGGAAACATGAAAAGTTCTTTATCCAGTGTGTGGCCGGTATCTGGAATGCATTGCCTGAGACACAGAGGGTGGTTTGTGTACGGAAAGAGCTGCCGACAAAAGCTCTGGGGGTGGGCACAATTATTACTTTTAAAAGATGTGTGATGTTTTTAAAAGTGTGTTGACAAGAGTTGTGGATATGAACATTCCCTTTAGACTGAAAGATAAAGCAGGCAAACATAAGGATGCTTGGATGCTGAAGGAAATTGAGGCTTTGATCAGGGACAAGGAGGAGGCATGGGACAGGTATAGGCAGCTGGGATCAAATGTATCCCTGGAGGAGTTAAGGGAACTATGGAGCAAGCTAAAATTTGAAGGGCAAGCAGGGGGCAGGAGATAGCTCTGGCAAACAGCATTAAGAGTAATCCTAAGATACATAAAGGGATAAAGGGTAACCAGAGAGAGAATGGGACCCCTCAGGAATTAATGCGGTCAAATCTGCGTGGAGCCACAGGAAATGGGCAAGATCCTCAAATATTTCAAATGTTTACTGTGGAGAAAGACAGGAGGATGGAGGAACTTGGGGCAGTCAATAGATGTGTCATGAGAACAGTTAGTGTTACGGTCCAAGAGGTGCTAGAGGTCCTGATGTTTATGGAGGTAGGCAAATCTCCAGTGCCTGATCAGATATATCCGAGGACACTGTGGGAAGCTAGTGAGGAAATTGTGGTAGCTCTGGCTGATATTTAATAGTCGTCATTCAATACAGGAGAGGTGCTAGAGGGTGGCAAATGTTGTACCTCTATTTAATAAGGGCTGCAGAGACAATGCTGGGAACCACAGGCCTGACAGTCTAACATCTGTGGTCAGGAAGTTACTTGAGAGTATTCTGAGGGATACGATATACATGCATTTAGATGGGCAAGGGCTGATTAGGGATAGTCAGCATGGTTTTGTACATGGGATATCATATCTCATGAATCTGACTGAGTTTCTTGGTGATGTGACCAAAAGGTTCGATGAGGGCAGATCTGTAGTTGCATACATGGATTTCAGTAAAGGCATCCAACAAGGTTCCGCTTAGTAGGCTGCTCTGGAAGAACATGGGATTCAAAGAAAGATAGCTGAATGGATAGAAAATTGTCTTCATGGAAGGAAGCAGTTGGTAGCGGTTGCTTCTCGGACTGGAGGACTGTGACTAGCGGTGTGCCTCAGGGCTCAATACTGGGGCTGTCATCTCCATCAATAATTTGGGTGAGAATGTACATGGCAAGATTAGCAAGTTTGCTGATGATACAAAAGTGCGTGGTTTTGTAAATAACAAAGATGGTTGGCAAAAATGACAGCAGGATCTTGATTGGTTGGGCACGTGAGCTGAGGAATAGTTGATGCAATTTAATACAAAGAAGTGTGAGGTGTTGTATTTTGGGGAGACATGGACAAGACCTACATAATGAATGATAGGGGCTCTGGAGAGTGTTGTAGAGCAGAGGGATCTAGGAATGCAGGTACAATGTTTGTTGAAAGTGGCATCACGGTTCGGTAGGGTGGTCAAAAAGGCTTTCAGCACATTGGCTTTCATCAATCAGAGTATTGAGTATAGCAGCTGGGAGGTCATTTTGCAGTTGTATAAATAGTTGGTGAGACCACATTTGGAGTATTGTGTTCAGTTCTGGGCACCATGTTATAGTAAGGATGTTGTCAAGCTGGAAACGGTACAGAGAGGATTTACAAGGATATTGCCAGGACTCAAGGGTCTGAGGTATAGAGAGAGGTTCAGCAGGCCCGGACTCTATTCCTTGGAGCACAGGAGGATGAGGGGTGATCTTTAGAGGTATGCAAAATCATAAGAGCATTAGATCAAGTAGATGCACAGAGCCTCTTGCCCAGAGTAGGGACTCCGGTCACACTTGCCACGACTCCAGACACTTGAGACTCTTTCCACATTCCTCCACTGAGCTATTAGGAGTTACACCTACATTTAATTTCCCCCCCTCATCTTTTATTTGGTATAAATACCCGAGATCATCACCAATTGGGTGCCGATGAACCAATTCTGTATTCTGTCAGTTCGATAGCAGTTCTGAGTTCTGTCGGTTCCGGGTCTATATATTTCGGTTCCATTTGAGTTTGGATTTTAGGTTTTCTTCAGTACTTCTCAGTGAGCCTGTAATCAAACCCTTTCCATTTCTGAGCCTGCTAACACATTAGTCGGCATACTCGAACAGGAGGTTGGAGTAACATGTCCCTGTCGTACTGGGTCGGCCTTGGCTGACTACCCATAAACTGTTCCACTGGCAAGGTCTCTACTTTGGGGGGAGGATTGTCACATTAATTGGCTTTGTTTACCTGGATGACATCCTCGTCTACACTGGCTCTGCATCGGAACATGTCCGCCATGTCCATCTCGTCCCGCAGCTGCTATTGGATAACTAGCTTCTGTTCATCAAGTCACGAAAGTGTGAGTTGCACCAGCCCACGGTGTCCTTCCTAGGTTACATCCTCTGTGATGGCCATGTTGAGATGGATCCAGGAAAGGTGAGAGTGGTGGAACATTGGCCTGAGTCTACCAGTCAGAGGGAGTTACAACGCTTCCTCGGCTTCGACAATTTCTACCGCCGCTTTATCCACAACTACAGCATCCTGGCTGCTCCTCTCACTGCTCTCATGTCTACCTCCATGTTTGTCTGGTCCCAAGCTGCTGAGGGAGCATTCAGGACCTTAATCAACGCTTCACCACCGCCCCATCCTGGAGCATCCTGACCTGCCCCGTCAGTTTGTGGTGGAGGTTGAAGCCTCTGATGTTGGAGTTGGGGCGGTGCTTTCCCAACGCTCCTCCAAGGACCAGAAGATGCTCCCCTCCCTGTGCCTTCTTCTCTCGCCACCTCTCCCCGGCTGAGAGGAATTATGACATCGGCAACAGAGAGCTACTGGCAGTGGAGCTGGTGTTGGAGGAGTGGAGGCATTGGTTGGAGGGCACTGAGCAGCTATTCCAGGTCTGGATGGACCACAGGAACCTGGAGTACCTGCATTCAGCGAAGCGGCTTAACCACCTGTGAAGCCTGTTTATCACCCGGTTTAACTTCACCTTGTAATGCCGTCCTGGGTGCAAGAATGTCAAGCCTGACTCCCTCTCCCACCAGTTCAGTTCTGACCAGGACAACTATTCCCACAAACCCATTCTACCTCCCATCTGCCTGGTGGGCTGCAACACTTGGGAGATCGAGACCACAGTTCGCAATGCCCAGCGTCATCACCCCGATCCTGGTTCTGCCCCCCCCCCCCCCCCCCCCCCCGCTGGCTCTGAAGTACTCCAGTGGGCCCATTCCTCTCGTCTCGCCTGTCATACTGCCATCGGTCGCACCCTCTACGTGCTGCGCCAGCGGTTCTTGTGGGCCATCGTGGAGGCCGACACCCCATCTTTCGTCTCCGCCTGTGTACAAAATAGAACGTCCAATCACCCTCCCTCTGGTCTGCTTCATCCCCTGCCTGTCCCCACTGTCCCTGGTCCCACATCGCCCTGGACTTTATCAGCGGCTTCCCTCCGTCCAAGGGTAACACGGTTATTCTTACCATTGTGGAACGTTTCTCCAAGGCTGCTCAATTCATTCCTCTTTGTGAGCTCCCATCTGCTGTAGAACTCCCTCACCTCATCATTAACCAGGTCATCAGACTCCATGGCTTCCCTCGAGCCATCGTCTCTAACAGGGGTACGCAGTTCACCTCACGATTTTGGAAAGTTTTCTGCTCCCTGTTTGGCTCCTCCACCAGCCTCTCATTGGGATTCCATCCACAATCTAATGGTCAGTCGGAGAGAGCCAACCAGGCCCTGGAGACCACCCTGCGTTGCCTGGTGTCTGCCAACCCTACCACCTGGTCTAGCAAATTGGCATGGATCGAATATGCCCACAATTCTCTGCCCAGTTCTGCCATTGGTCTGTGTCCATTCCACTGCTCCCTTGGTTATCAGCCACCTCTGCTCTCAGACCAAGAGGAGGACATCTCCGTTCCCTCTGTCCAGGAGTTTGTGCGCTGCGGCCGTCGGTCCTGGATGGATGCCCGTTCCGCACCGCTTCCAGGTACAGACAACAGGCAGATCATCACCGGACCCCTGCCCCTCGCTATCGCCCTGGTCAGAGGGTATGGCTGTCCACTAGAGATCTCCCCCTCTGCATGGAATCCCTTAAGTTGGCATCCCGGTTTATTGGCCCATTCTCGATTCTCAAGGTCATTAACCGTTCTGCTGTCCACCTTAAACTGCCCCAATCTATGGGGATCTACCCCACCTTCCACGTATCCCGGGTTAAGCCCGTGACCTCCGCCACCCCACATCATTGACGGTGGTTCAGTGTACATGGTGAAGCAACCGGCGGAGTGGCAGAGGGATCCAGTACCTGGTTGACTGGGAGGGCTACTGTCCAGAGGAGAGGAGCAGGATTCCTGCCCGTGATATCCTGGACCCCTCCCTGATCCGTGACTTTCATCAGCAGTATCCAGACCAGCCCAAGGGGAGGTCAGGAGGCATCCGTGGGAGGGGGGGGGCTCCAGTCACACTTGCCACCCCTCCAAACATTTGAGACACTTTCCACACTCATCCCCTGAGCTATTAGGAGTTACACCTGCATTTAATCTGCTCCCTAATCTATCACTAGTTGGGTGCCGACTTACCAGTACTGCATTCTGTCAGAACGATAGCAGTTCTGGGTTCTGTCGGTTCCAGATCTATATCTTTCGGTTCCATTTGAGTTTGAACTTTAGGTTTTCTGCATACTTCTCGGTGAGCCTGCATTCGAGTACTTTCCATTTCAGAGCCTTCTGATGGGATCCAGGGGACATAGATTTAAGGTGAGGGGGGAAAGATTTAATAGGACGGTGGAGCAATGGTAGTTGCTGCCTTACAGCAAATGCAGCTCTGGAGACTGAGTTTGACCCCGACTACGGGTGCTGTATGAGTTTGTACCTTCTCCCTGTGACCTGCGTAGATTTTCTCTAAGGTCTTTAGTTTCCTCCCCACACTCGGGTGTGTAGGTTAATTGGCTTGGTAAATGTAAATATTGTCCCTAGTACGTATAGGATAGTGCTAACGTGCGGTGATTGCTGGTTGGTGCGGACAGGGTGGGCCTAATGGGCCTGTCCCACTTGGGTGATTTTTCAGGCGACTGCCAGGGACTGTCAGAGTGGAACATGCACACTCACACACGCACACACACTTCCTTCATCAGCCCGTTATACAGGTGGGGGACAGGGCAAGCGGGGGAGTGCAGTCTGAGTGAAATTCACACGGTGCAAAGCCAAGGTGATACAGACACACCTTGACATGAACAGGAAGATTGGCGCTGTAATTAAGATGGCTAAAAGCTAAGTGTACGGTCAGTCCTTTAAAAGAGGGGGGGAGGGAGAAGGAGTGGAGTCAACTTTTAGGTAGCCAGAGATACACGGCTCTGAAGCTAGGCGAACATTTAACATTACCGGTCGGGTATCCTTGGTTCTGAAAACTCCTGCTTACGTTTTTTTTTCCAAATGAGCCAATGAAATTCAACGGTCAGCACCGGCTACAACCTGCGGGAACAAGAACTCTAGCTGTTCTCCATGGCGGCTTCATTTTAGTCGCCGCTAATTTTTCAACATGTTGAAAAATTTGCGGGGACCATTCTGAGACTGCAACTAGTTTGCAGAATGTGGGGACTCCTCACGACCATGAAGGCGACATCCCGGCAACTACCCATGAACATGTGGGGACCACGTGGCAACTAAAAAGTCGCCTAAATGGGACAGGCCCATAAGGGTCTGTATCTGCGCTGTATCTCTAAACTAAACTAAATTAACCTGAGGGTATACGGAACGAGCTGCCGGAGGAGGGAGTTGAGGCGGGTACTATCACAAAGTTTACGACAGGTACATGGATAGGATAAGTTTAGGTAGATATGGACTAAACGCAGGCAGGTGGGACTAGTGCATATGGTACATTGGTTGGTGTGTGCAAATTGGGCCAACGGGCCTGTTCTCATAATGTATAACTTTATGACTCTCTATGACTAAGACAATTGAATAGATACATGGATAGAAAAGACCCAGTGATGTGAACCAAATGCAAGCAAATGTGACAAACTCTGGTAAACATGAAGCTCTTTTTGCATGCTGCATAACTGGAGACTCTCGATGACTCTGCATGGTGATGATGTTCCAATGTGGCCTTCAAGCAGGAATTGGATAAACACATGGTGTGGCAAAAATCACAATGCCATGGACATTGGATTGGAGTAGGGCCTGGTGGGTTGCTCTGGTGAAAAGCCAGTATGGACATGATAGGGTGAATGGCTTCCTTTGGTACTGTAACACTCTGTATCCATATCACCGGGTAGCGCTGCAACGGCTGCCTTGCCAACAGTCTGTCTTGTCCTTTTCTTTCTTTGTTGCTTAGTATATGTTAAATGTATGTTTCTTTAGCTTTGTTTTATGCGGGCGGGGCTTTGGACTAAACTTTTTAAAATCTCTTACCTCAACGGAGGTGCGATTCTTTTCTGTATACAGGGCCGGATTTAGATGAAGAGAAACCCTAAGCTATTTCACTTGTGAGGCCCTTCCCCCCCCCCCGCCCCCCACCCAATCCCCCATGACTAGAGGACCATGATTACCCGACAGTGACAGTGTGACACTTTTAGATCCTACTGTATTTTGTCATTAAACAGTTGGTTTTAAAATACATATTGGATTCACCGCGGAGCAGGCGATGCTTTACCTGGATCACCGTTTGAAGCTCTGGAGTGTTGGGCCTGCTGCTTCAACATCATGGAGCTGTGGTTTGCAGAGCTCCCAGCCTCGGGCCGCGCTGATTTCAACATTGTGGAGCCCTGGGGTCCCTTTGCCGAGGGCCGCCAGCGTGAATCTCCGCCCAGCTCAGCCTGTGGACTTCGGGAGCCGCAGTCTCCGGTAGGAAGTGGTTGATTCGGACGTCTAAGCCACCGAGAATGTTCTCTCATTCTGACGTCGGATGTGACCCCCAAATTTCATTATACCAATGGCCATGAGGGCAGGGTCAAAGAGGAGGGGGTCCATTGGGAAAAGGGATCATCAATGGGGGCGAGGACACATTCCCATGGAAGAACGGTGTGAGGTGGAAGCGACGGAAGAAGACCTCCAAATTGGGGCGGGCGCAGAACTCATTGAGGTGGGGACGGAGGGGGACAAAGGAGAGGCCAGGGCCGGCCTTAAGCCAATTGGACCGATTGCTCACAATTGGGGCCTCGTGAGTAAGGGGGCCCCGTGCCAGAGTAATCTACTCTCGGCTCAGGTAGATGTACCCCGGGTGGAGGGGGGAGAGAGAGGCGGAGAGAGAGTGGAGGGGGAAGAAAGGGGCAGACGGGGAGGGGGAATGGAGAAGGGGGGAGGGGGAGAGGGTTGTTCCCTCACAGTCCCGGGGCAGTGCACCTGCCCCTCCAGTCACCGTGCTTCACGCACACAGCCCCGGCTCCACCCCTCTCTCTCCCCGGGGAGACGCAGTGACCAATACACGGAGGCTGGGCCGGGGGTTTACAACGTTTATAAACCTCGGCCTCTGCTCACACCCATCCGCCCGGACCCCGGCATCCGCTCCTGCCAATGGCCCTCTCCCTCCTTTCTCTCCTTCCCTCCTTCCCTCCCTCTTTCCTCTCTCTTTTCCCTTCTCTCATTCGTTCCATCCCTTCTTTCTCCCCTTCCCACCCTCCTTCCTCCCTTCTCTCCCTCTCTTCTCTCCTTCCCTCCCTTCTCTCTTTCCCTCCCACACACACATCACACACAGACAACTAACACACAGTTAGGATGGGGTAGAAGCCCAAAATGTAATGCCTGGACTGGTTTTTCACCAATGGTTATTGGTTTTCCAGAATCTATTTAATTAATTTGTTTTTCACTTTACAGTCACTAAAACAAGTTATATTGTAACTAGGTACTTTTCAGAGGTGATCTACACATGTTGTTTGTTACTTGTAGGCTTGCATGTATGCAATTGTACATTAAAATAGTAAGATTAAATGAGAACTTACCAGTTTGAAGTTTGATCTTTATTTTATGAGGAGTTACGATGAGGGATTACGTGAAGACCCCGCCAGCACGCATGCGCGACATTCTTCAAAGCAGTGGTGTGAAATCACAGATGGCAACGTAGACTAACATAGTAAGATAAGAGAGAACTTCCATACCAGTTGATCTTTATAATAGAGGGCTGGGAGCTGAGGGCACGTAATCCCTCATCGTAACTCCTCATAAAATAAAGATCAAACTTCAAACTGGTAAGTTCTCATTTAATCTTACTATTTTACTTCGGAGTCACGTGAGTGACTACGTGAAGATTTCAAAGCTCTGTGATTTCATGCCCTGGAAACTCCATGCTCACACACCGCTATGCTGGGATAAGAGGATGAACGTAATTCAGACATAACACCGGCTGAAAAATAAAATAGGTATTTATTCATACCAAACACAAAAATATATATCCCATGAAGGGTAAATTATTTGGCAGAGCTCAAAATTCTCCCTGCATAAGAGTCAGTGGAGGCCACAGGTTTATTATAAAAGCGATGAAACGTCCTCTCATTACTCCAACCCGCTGTGGCCAGGATGTGGTCCAATGGTACCTCCATCATCCTAGCCGCCGACGTGGATGCCGCCCTGGTGGAGTGAGATTTAAATATATTAGTGTCTATCCCCGCCGCATCCAGAACCACCCTTATCCATCTAGAAATGGTTTGTACCGTGACTTTGTGGTGAGGCTTTTTGTGGCTTATGAGCAAAGCTTTCTCCGTGCCCCTGAGATTTTTTTGTGACTGAGATGTATCGCGATAATAAAGTGACATTGCAAAGTCGAGTATCTGCCGGGTAGGCTAGAAACTCTAAAGTATGTCCAGACGTTCCGGGTCGATCTTGTTTTAACAGCCCCTGCACATAAAAGGTGATTTTGTCATTGGATATGGACATGGCATCCAGATTTAATTTGTGCAGGGACTGGACCCGTTGTGCCATGACGAGTGCCATGATCATTACCACCTTGTAGGTAAGCTTGTCCAGGGTAAGTCCTGAGTTAGGTGTCCATCCTCGCAGCATAGTTAATACTATGCCGATATCCCATGTGTGGTTGTATCTGGGCCTGGGGGGATTGGAATTGTATATTCCTCTCATTAGTTTTGATACTAATGGATGTGATCCAATGCCCAATTGGTCACTCCCCTTGCCCAGGTAGGTCGATAGGGCACTCCTGGCACAGTTAATGGCACTATAGCTCAGTCCTTTGTCATGGTGAAGGGTTGCCAAGAATTCCAGAACTTCTGTAATGGTTGCTGATTCGTAGGTAGTGTTGGTTGCAGAGCAGAATTTTTCCCATTTCCTGATGTAGGTCAGGTACTGCTTACGGGTGGACTCCTTGCACGATGCTGAGATGGTATCCATGGTTCTGCTGGTGAGTCCGTACCCCAAAAGTGGCCGTTTCAGAACCTGCAAATCAACAGGTCCATGCGGTCATGACATGGATGGTGTTCTCCTGTGACGGGATGTATAAGCAGGTTAGGTCGTTTATTGACCCTAATACAAGGTTCTGTGGCCATCTTCTGTACCATTGGGAACCATGGTTGGGTAGGCCAGTCGGGCACAACCAAAATACCCGATGCGGAGTCTTGTCTGATTTTCTGCAAGACCCGACTGATGAGGCAGAAGGGGGGAAATGCATAACAGAACAAGTCCCCCCAGTGTAGCGTGAAAGCATCCATTGCTACTGCCCCTGGGTCTGGTTCCCAAGCAACATATGTTGGCAGTCGGTGATTTAATCTGGACGCAAAAAGGTCGATATCTGGTGTCCCATAACGTTCTACAATATCTGTGAACACTTTTCGATCCAACATCCATTCTATGTTGTCGTTAAATTTGCGTGACCTGGTGTCTGCCACTGTATTTAGTTTACCTGGGAGGTAAGTGGCTGAAATCCAAATTTCTCTTTGCAGACACCAGTGCCAGATATTGTTAGCCAATTCATCACACGATATCGACTTTATTCCACCCATGTGGTTAATGTAAGCCACCACCGTGGTATTGTCAATTTGTAACCTAACATGTATTTTGTGCATGTCTGAACAGTATGCCCTAAGGCCATGAAATGCTCCCAGCATTTCTGAATGGTTAATTCCCAGTGTTTTGAATTGGGTTAGTTCTAGTGCATTCCATCTCCCTCCACAACTAGTGGTGGTATTAGTTGCTCCCCAACCTTGGGCACTGGCATCAGTTTGTAAGATGATCGAGGGATTGATGATAATGATGGGTTTTGAACAATTTTTAGCATTCTCCATCCACCAATTTAATTCGGTTTTTGCCTTTTCTGGCAATTTCATAGGCCTGTCGAAATGGCCTGCATGTCTTTTAAGAGCTATAATTTTAGCTCTTTGTAGGTTTTGATAATGCAATGGTCCGAATTGTGCTGCGGGAAAAGCAGCCACTATCTTCCCAATTACCCTGGCCACCTGCCGTATGGATGGATCCCTGATGCCAGTAAGGCTCCTGCAAGCCTCTATCAAGTCCACCGCTTTATTTGGTGGTAAAGTGATAGACATTTGCACCGAGTCTATGGTAAACCCCAAGTAATCCATGGTGGTAGAGGGTTTCAGTTTTGATTTATCTGGATGTATGATGAATCCTAGCTTTTGGAAAAGATGTTTTGTGGCTAAAACTGCCAATGTAGCCATTTCCAAATTCTCCCCAACAATGAGGATATCATCAAGATAGGCCATTACAGTGTGATTCTGTTTTCTTAGGTAGGCCAAAGCTGGTTTCAACATTTTGGTAAACAGTCTGGGTGCTGATGATAACCCATTGGGCAAGGCTTTGTATTGCCATAGTTGTTCCATCCAGATAAATTTTAGGTATTTCCTATGATCCTTGTGTATTGGTACTGAATAGTATGCATCTTTGAGGTCAATGCATGCCATATAGTACCCATAGGCTATTAACTGCCTAGCTGTGTCAAAGGTATCCATTTTGAAATGAACATACTGAACAGAAGTATTTAGTTCGGTCAGATCTATAATTATGCGGCACCCGCCATCGCTTTTATTTTTGGTAAATATATTGGATACGAACTCCTGAGGCTCTCTGGCAGTTTTCTCAATTACTCCTTTTTCAATTAGCCTCAACAGTTCAGCATGCCCTGCCGTTCTTTCTTTTTGTGAAAGTATAAACTTCCGGCTAGGTGAATGCTGGACCGGGGTAGGGAGTTCGTAAATAAATTCAATTTTGTAGCCCTGAATACTTCCGAGTATGTAAGGATCAGAGGTAAGTGTGCGCCAAACTTCATAACACAAGTGCAACCGGCCCCCCACATTTTGTGAATTTAGGCAAGGAATGTTCCTGGGGAAGCCAGACCCACCTACCTCCATGGTTATTGTCGGTGTTGTGGCCTCTGTCCTTGTTTCTTCTGTTGAGTTGACATGGTGTAGGGGTGGCGCATTTTCCAAGAAGGCCGGGCTGGGCCATGGCCTAAAAAAGACCGCTGTGCAGGTGGACCGGCCTTCGAGCTTTCACCACCGGCAGGTCTGTGATAAAATCGCTGGCCGGTGGGTGTGTAGGGGTGCTGCCGTTGTGGGTAATGAGGTTTAGATGAACCGGGTACCTTGATGAGGCCTAAGGCCTTGGCCTCCTCGTCCAGGTCTTTCACCTGTTTGGGAAGGTTGTCCCCAAACAGTAGGTTCGGTGGTTGAACGTTCCCTGGTTTGCACAACCCCGCAAATTTGGGGTTGAGTGCCGGTTTTATGATGCTCTTCCTGAAGTTATTAATCTCATATTGTGTGTTGCACAATAGAGCCAGGGCATCTTGTAATTCCTCCGGTAACTCAATTCCCACTGCAGTTCTGGCCACTGCCGTAATTCCGGCGGTCAATAGCTTCTGGATCTTCTGCAGTTTGACTTCTTGCCCTCTAATCATGGGGCTCATGTTCCCCCAAATGGGGTTGTTCACCGTAGGAACATTTAGGGAGTTGCAATTCTCCGGAGCTAAATATTTTTCGGCTGTGGTGTGAATAGCCTGCTCCTGGAGCTGGTTTGTAGTCATATAATTTATGCTAGCTGCCAGCTTTGGATGGATAGATAGGCCTTTCTGAGAAGGCACTGCATGTTTGTTGACCATCTCCAGCAACTCTTCCTGCACCCCAGACACTGTAGGTTCTTCAGCCAACTCCCCCTTTTCGGGGTCAGCCCAGTTCTGACCCCCAATGCTCCCCTGCGAAGAGGGCGAAACATTAGGCAGTCCGTGAAAGGAGCCTGCCGTGGGCCTGCGAAGAGGCCCACCGTGACTCTGCCCCTGCAAAAGCAGGTCACGCTGGAGCATTTGCTCCATCATCCGCTCCATGTGGGAAAGACGACCTCCGTCGCTTTCAACGAACGGGGTGTCCTCGGGTCCGGACTCAGCTGAGTCAGCGGCCCCGGCCGACTTTCTGGTAGAATTGCCGCCCGACCGCGGTGTACCAGACGCTCTTCTGGGCGAAAAGTCGGGAGCTGCAGGTTGTACCTGTAGCTCGGGAGAACCAGCCCGCTGCTGGCTACTCTCCATGGCGGCAGCTCTAGCCGCTGCTCGTTTCGATCATGCGTACGACGATATGTCGCGCATGCGTGCTGGCGGGGTCTTCACGTAGTCACTCAAGTGACTCTGAAGTAAAATGTTGCTTAGATCTGTTTGGTCCATTAAGTCGCGTGCATTTTTTAAGTGCACATTTTGATTATTTTCCATTCTACCATAGAGATATAAAGTCCATAATAGACTTCAATTATATTTCTATGAATCTACAAACCTTGGCTGGGATCCTGGGGCCCACCAAAATTGTTCCCAATTGGACCTCCTAAGGCCGGCCCTGGGTGAGGCCTCTGATGAGGACAGACCGTTCGGTATCTGAGAGGGGGAGGTCAGGGGGGGATGGGGCCGGAGGAAGGCAGGTGAGTGGACTGAGGCTGAGGCGATGTCTGGTGGTGGGTGGTCAGGGCGTAGGGGGGTATGACGACTGTAGTGTGGGTGGAGAAGAGCTGGGGTCGCATGGTTTGAGGGGAATGCGGAAAACCCAGTGGAACAGCCACTGAGATTACCAGGGTTGGCTGACTAGCACTAGGACCCAGAGCAGTCAAACCCGGGGGAGTGGGAGTCTGCAGCGTGGAAGCTTCAGACCAGGCTGCAGGTAAGGCGACGACGATGGCTGCGGGCTGCTGGAGGGCGGTGGAGTGGCCAGGGTCAGCGGGCAAAGAGTAGGAGGTCCCGGTGGGCGGATGATCGGTGGGGCGGCGAGGTTCGATGGGTCCGGTGAGGCAGCGAGGTGATTACGCCCCCCTAGATCTCGAGGCCCTATGCTTAAGCTTGTCTAGCTTATACGTAAATTCAGCCCTGTTCGTATCTTATCTCTGTTCACACTGCGGCCTAACATCGAGGAGCTGGCGGTCTCTTGTTGGGGATCGACGTTTGGAGCTCCAACCGCAGGGGCCTGCAGGACATAACATCGTGGAGCTGGTCCCTTGGTTAGGGGGGTCCAGACCGCAGGCGCGTCGACTGCCCCAATGTGGGAGCGTCAATTACCCAGACTTGGGGGCTTTGATCGCTGGCTGCGGGAGCTTCGATCGCCCTGACTAGAGATGGTTTGACTGCCCTGACCGCGGGAGAATAAAGAGGAACGAAGATTAGACTTTATTACCTTCCAACACAGTGGGGAACATGGGGAATCTGTGCTGGTGGATGTTTACGTTAAGTTTTATGTAGTTGCGTGTCTTATTGCTTTTTTGGTTCACGTGACAATAAAATACCTTTGAACCTTTGACAGAAAGAAGCTAAGGAAAGTACATTGAGTTTTTTACCAAAGGAGATTGGGCGATGGATGTTGTATTCATGGATTTTAGTGAGGCGTTCAATATGGTCCTTCATGGTAGACTGATCCAGAAGATTAAGATTCACTTAAGATTTGGTCGCATGGATTCTATTCATAAAGACGGAGGGTTGTGGTGGAAGGTAAGTCCTCTAACTGGAGTACTGTGGCCAGTGTAGTTCCATAGGGATCTGTGCTGGGACCTCTACTGTTTGTCATGTGATCATGTTCGGAACAAACATTGTGGGCTGTTCCTGTGCTGCACGGTTCTATGTTCTATACTCATTTATTTACATCAGAAGGCACAGTGTTGGATTAGCTCAGCAGGTCAGGCTGCACCTCAGGAAAGCCAGGAGAAGTGACGTTTTGGGTCAGTCTGAAGATCGGTCCGACCCAAAATGTCGCCTATTAATGTTCTCCTGAGATGCTGCCCAATTTACTGAGCTACTCCAGCACTCTGCATCTTCTTATGTAAGCCAGCATCTGCAGGTCCCTGTTTCTACAATTAAGTTAGATTCCTTGCTATCTGCTCCAAAGACAATTAGTGCAGAATGGCCAGAGTATTATTTACCTCCCTTCAAGAGATTGCACAGATTTTGATCGAAAGTCCATGTAGATGAGCTCCCAAAACTCAGTATCTGACACAGTTAAATTTAGAGTGAACCTTCCTTTATTCGGAGAATTGTGTGCTCCCATTCTGGCATGTATAGTGTACAACTGCCTGTCCTGTCAGTTACCATAGTACTGATGGCAAGGGTGCATGGTCTAAAGAATTGGCTCTTTGATATCTAACTTTGGTTAGATTCCAATTGGCAACTGAAGAACCAACCAGCTGAATGAGCACAGTTATTTGCAAAATGTTTACTTCTCTGGATGTTATTAGTTCCAAGTTCACAATGATAAATAACTGATTCATATCGCATTGAGCAGTAAAAGCTAGTGACTACATCAATAGGTTCTGGGTATAAATATGTACACTTCATTTATAGAGTCAATCAAAATAACATTCCACAAAAGCTGGTGGACTGAAAACTGTCATGCACCAGTTGTTTCCAGCGGGGACAAAGTCACAGCTTTGATCACTGTCAATAGAAGCCGAGTGACTTATTTTCACCTTGTCATATGAGCAATGATCCAACACTGGATCCCACAGCGTGCAAAATGCTTTCTTCAGAGAGGCATCTAGATTTATGCAGAGTCACACAGTGCACAAGTCCTTCAGCCCAACTTGTTTCTGCCGATCAAGATGTCCCAGCTAAGCTTGTCCTATCTGGTTCAATGGGTCACTGGCACTTTATTGTCACGTGTACCAAGGTACAGTGAAATTATTTTTTGCGTGCAGTTCAGTAGAAGCATTAATATACATAACCACAATCTTGGATTAAGTACAAATGTATAGGAATAGTATACTGAGACAATATACAATAGTTGCCAGGTTTTAGAGTTATTATCAAGTTGTTGAAAGTACAACGTTCTTGACCGGGCCATAAAGCATTGAGGTGTCAGCCTGGCCAAGCAAAGCCGATGGAGTCCTCCACTGCTGCTCCACCTCCAGTCCAGTCGAGCCCCAGGCTGCTGGTAAGCTGGTAAGTACTTGTCAATAATTACCAGCTTTTTTGCTGCAGCCCTTCTTCGGTACATGCACAACATAAGCCACACATAAGACCAGAGTCTTGCGGCACCTCACCCGTAGATAACAATGTTTCATATCTCTGCAAGGACTTTGTTCTTCCCTCGCTTCCCACAGCGTTTCTGCACATAGATGATTATTATGGGAGATTGATCTATTTTCTTATGTCTTAGCACCTCCTCGACTGTAATACAGATATCTTCATTAACTTTCCCAAATTACATTTTTTCCTCAGTAGTAAAAATATTCATTGAGACCTTGCCCATCTCCAATAGCTTCAGACATAGATTACAATTTCAGTATCTCTCGCTGGATAACTTTTGTCCCTTAATATACATAAATCTTAGAATTCTCCTTAAACTGATCTACTAGAGCCATCTCATGCCCCCATTTGCCCTCCTGATTTCCTTCTTCAGTACGTTCTGCAATAATCTTCCAGGGATACACGATCCAGGCTATGTCTACCTAACCCATGCTTCTTTCTTTTTCCCGACCAGACCCTCAATTCCTCACGTTATCCAGGGTTGCTTCTTGCCTGCTTTGCTCTTTTTCTTCATAGGACATGCATACACTGAACTCTTGCTATGACCCTTTTAAAAGCATCTCTCCTTTCGAATATAGACACAAGATGCTGGAGTAACTCAGTGGGACAGACAGCACCTCTGGAGAGATGGAATGGTGATGTTTCGAGTCGAGACCTTTATGAAGGGTCCCAAAACATCACCTATTCCTTCTATCCAGAGATGCTGCCTGTCCCGCTGAGTTACTCCAGCATTTTGTGTCTATCTTTAGTTTAAACCAGCATCTGCAGTTCCTTCCTACAAACTCTCACTTTTCGGATGTCCCGTTCCCATACTCCAAAGACGTACAGGTTTGTAGGTTAATTGGCTTAGTATACATGTAAATTGTCCCTAGTGTGTGTAGGATAGTGTTATTGTGCAGGGATCGCTGGTCAGCGTGAACACGGTGGGCACAAGGGCCTGTTTCCGTGCTGTATCTCTAAACTAAACAACAAAATTAACACCTTCCCCCAACAGGTGGGAAGAAATTAACTGTAGTCTCTGGGTATTTATTTGAGTCCAAAGATATAATGAAGAGTTACAGTAGGACCTTGAGTTCAATTGTCAGCTCAAGCGAATTAGCGAGGTCGACCTTCAAAGCTAGCCAACCTAAAAGACGTAATTTTAGGAAAAATATGAGGAGAAATCTTTTTAGTAAGAGAGTGGTGAATCTTTGGAAATCATTGCCACACATGGCTATGGAGGCCAAGTCATTGGGTATTTTTAAAGCAGAGATTGAGAGGTTCTTGATTAGTATGGGTGTCAAGGGTTATGGAAAGAAGGCAGGAGAATGGGGTTGAGAGGGACATAGATCAGGAATGATTGAATGGCGGAGTAGACTCGATGGGCTGAATGGCCTTATTCTGCTCCTATGAACTCATGAACATATGTCTAGATTCATGGGTACACAAAAGGCTGAAGAAACTCAGCGGGTGCAGCAGCATCTAAGGAGCGAAGGAGATAGGCGACGTTTTGGGTCGAGACCCTTCTAGATTCATGGGACTGGATGTCAAGTAAACATCAGGTTTGTTTGCCCTAACTGGAGGTGGTCTCATTAGCATATCATCAACCTAGTTTGCAAAACCTATTGCTCTCCAACTGGTTTCCAATTTGGCATCACGTTAGAGGAGTGGGTCTATCCTGGGCACTGATCTGCAAGCAGGGAGATGGCAAGATGGTCAAATGTGAGCTGTCTTCAGCTCGTCTTAAAGCAAAGGCATACTAACACCTACGAGCATACTAGTACAATTGCCCCTAATGAGTGTAGGGTCGTGTTAATGTGCAGGATCACTGGTCGGGGGGGACTCGGTGGGCCGATGGGCCTGCTTCAGCGCTGTCTCTTTAAACTAAACTAATTATAGAAGCATGAAGCAAGAGCAAAGAGAAACACACACATTTTATTCACAAACTTCAGCGGCAACTATTTTAAATTTCAAAGCTTTCAAGTTTCAAAACCGACAGGCAACTGATGTAAAACTAGTTCCCAAAGCTCCATGGAGCCTTCCCCTGCTAACATCCCTCACATGTTTAATTATTGCTGGGAATGTCCACTGCCCACATGGTGCCACGCATGGCCACCAGCTAGGAGAAGGAAATATCAACCCTACAGCCAGCGACAAGAACGAGCCACGAAAGGCTGAACACCTTTACCTCAGTCTCGTGTTCACACAGAAACAAGTCCCAACTCTTTCCTGTGCAATCTCCATCTACCATAATTGAAAGTTTAGTACAGTAACAGGCCCAGTGAGCACTGTCATCGTTTTATGCACCCATACACCTTTCTGTTTAGGCCCCATCATTCCTGGTTTCAGATCACAAACAGGCAGCAGTGAGAGGGAAATCACAACCATCTCCTTCTTGCACTTGTGATTTGTGATAAATCAAACACAACAGACTGCATATTGCTGTTTAATTCTCGTTTACTTCCTTCAAATATAAACAGCTGCATTTTCCTTTTAGTGTTTAACTGGGGTTAAAGCAATAAAATATCATTCTAAATTCTAAAGGACTCTGTGATTATGTGGTGTGAATGCATGAACTGAATTTAAATCTGATATTTAAAGTACATTTAATCATGTTAAGCACTGCCACAGAGACATTTGCAAGAAGGAAAGATGCAAATTAGTTAAATGCTTTATGTTTTATATTTCTTGGCCCACATCCTAAACAATTAAGACATTGTGCCCATTTTGTTATATGAGGAGGTTGCCAGGACTAGAGGGTCTGATCTATAGGGAGAGGTTGAGTAGGCTGGGACTCTTGGAGCGCAGGAGGATAAAACCCCTGTCTCACGGTGCGAGTTGGCCCACGAGTGACCCCGAGTTTTCACTCGTGGTGATCACGTACAGCCAACGTAGCGGGAACGTGGGACCTCGCGCGATCAACTTGTCCACTCGTGGCGCTAACGGCAGGTACCCGCGAAACTTGTGAACTCGTGAAAAAAGTCAAACATGTTTGACTTTTTCCACAAGTCAAATTTACTGTTCAAGTTTAAAATTGAAACATTTAGACTCGTTGTAAGAACGTAGGGCCCGTGCGTTTAACGTAGTGATTCGTGAGTCAACCGTGGGAACTCTTTAAAATATTTCAGTGCCATTCACGCTCGAGTCTTAATCACAAAATTTAATTCACCCTAGACTAAATATTCTTTGTTTTTTGGTCATTTTTGTCTTATTTTCCCATGTGTACAATTTTATATATAATGTATATCCTAAAAATATGTTAAAAAAAAACTAGGAGTGAAAAAAAAGTTTAATTACCAGGAGTTGGAAAATCATTCTATTAGAATGATTAAAAAAAAACATTCCAATGTCTAAACACTGGGCTTCAGCCCTATCCTACCCTTTCGGGGGGTGATTACTGCAGTTATTTATTGGAAAATTAGCTATAAAAACCATGGAGATGAATCAATGAACATTGGATTTTCCTGACGCGTAGATTTGGTTTTGGGGTCCCGCCAAGAGGAGGTGATGTGGACACGGTTTCAGTTACAGTTCTAGAGGAACATTGCTTCCGATCTAAGTCTCTTATGCACTCCTCAGAAGAACTGGGTGTGCTCTTCACCATTATGGCTCCCAGCCTACAGGTTTCTGATCTGAACAACTAACTTCTTCCCAATTTCTCCTCCACCCACTCCCCCACCCCCCCCTATTTCCCTCTCCTCCTCGGCGCTCTTGTTCACTCCCTCCCTCCCTCCCTCCCTCCCTCCCTCCCTCTCGCAGGGCTTGGTTCAAAGGGGGCAACGAGCCAAGCGGGGTCTGAACCCTTTCTGAAAACGAGCGCAAAGAGTAAAAAGTATTGTCAAGCGCTCCAAACTTCGTTTAAAATAAGTAAATCCGACCTTGGCTAATAATTTAAAAATAAATCCTTATACAAAACCAACACCCTACAAACTCTCTGTCTCTCACGCTGCCTGTTGCCTTGTGGGGGGTGTGTGTCGGAGAGAGGGGGTGTGGGTGTGGAGGGGACCCGATGTGAATGTTACCACTATAGGATGGCGAGCTTGGGCTCTGAGCTGCAGTGATAGAGAGCAGAGAGAGAGAGAGAGAGGGAGAGAGAGTGGGTGTGCGCGTCAGCAGCAAAGTTATATACAACGGGGGTACACAAAAGGCTGGAGAAACTCAGCGGGTGCAGCAGCATCTAAGGAGCGAAGGAGTGAAGGAGACAGGTGACGTTTCGGGTTGAGACCCTTATATACAACGGGCTTGTACGCGCTGGCAAGATGGGTTTCCTTTGTTCTCATCCGGGGCTTCAGAGAGATCGGAGAGAATTAAGTCTCCTTTGCACACCACTCCGAACCCAAGGGCCTTGTCACCCCAGACAGATTAATGACGCCCCCCCCCCCCCCCCAACCTCCCTCACACCTGGGCACCAAAGCAGCTCAGGAGGCGAACCCTGAGCTCCGTCTCCCAACAATCTGATGCGCATTTTCCCTCTGTAGGTCATATTAATAGATGTAGCCGCGCTGATTTCTATCTTTAACTCAAAGCCACAGGATGGAGGTGTTTTCTTTAACATTGTTGCTTTATTAAAACATACCTTCATTCACGGTTGGCTCAAGTGTAACGGGAGAGGAACTTGGTAACTCGGGAGAGCACCTTGGAACATCGCATAAAGAACATGCCCGTGGGAACTCGGTTAAACACTTGACCATAAACTTTGAATCTCGTGCATAACCACGAGTCCGTTTTTTTTCTTTCACTTGGGGTCACTCTTGGGTGGACTCGCACTGTGAGACAGGGCCTTAAGGGATCATCTTATAGAGGTGTATAAAACCATGAGAGGAATAGATCGGGTCGATGCAGAGTCTCTTGCCCAGAGTAGGTGAATCAAGGTCCAGAGGACATTAGTT
This sequence comes from Raja brachyura, assembly GCA_963514005.1. The sequence goes on along the minus strand of OY740801.1, from coordinate 45,563,306 downwards.
CAAGATGAAGGGAACAAGATTTAATAGGAATCTGAGAGGTAACATTTTCACCAAAGGGTGGTGGGTGCGTGGAACAAGCTGCCGGAGGAGGTAGTTGAGGCAAGGATTATCCCAATATTTAAGAAACAATTATTCAGGTACATGAATCGGCCAGGTTTGGAGGGGTATGGGTCCAGCACAGGCAGGTGGGACTAGTGTAGCTGGGTGTGGGCAAGTTGGGCCATAGGACCTGTTTGCACGCGGTATCACTCTATGACTCCAAAGGACCTGTCCCACTTACGCAACATTTTTGGCGACAGCCTGGAAAGAGGTTGTTGCCTCGTGGTCGGGGCGTGATGTGTGGGAACGCATATAGTGACGCACAGGTGACACATAGGTGACGCGGGGTGTCTCCCTGTCGTACCAGAATTTTGGAATGTTCAAAATCCAGGGTAGACATTTGAGTGTCTCATTATGTCATGCGCCCTGTCACACGCTGATGTATGCTGTCCTGCGGGTGATGCCCGGTTAGGGTTAGGGTTAGGGTTGGTGTTAGGGACCACAGATGAGCTGTAAAACATTCTTCCTTCAATGCATAGATTTCAAACATTAATATATTAAAATTAATGCAATAAAATCAATTGTTCTAATGAAACGATGACCAAGTCATTCAGTTTTATTTATAGACTAGACTAAGTGGGACCCGTTGGGTTCCATGTTCACACAGGAGGGCTGGTCACCCAACGCATTATTCCACCTCTACACCAATTCCAATATTGATGGCCTGTGGGGGGGCTTTCTGGAGCGCTGGTATGGGTGTTGGGTGCTGAAGGTACTGGTCTCCAGAGGGCTAGTATGGACATTGTGGGCCAAATGGATTCTTGGAGTGGCAGCTCAGTCCCTCAAGCCTGATGTGCTGGCAGCCCACTCACAGCTGGTGGGCTGACAGTTGACTTATGGCTATTCCTTGAAATTCCATTTCAAGCAGGGTGCAAGGCCACCAAATTCAGTTTTAATTTTCCTACTATTTCAAGCAGGGTGCAAGCTCACCAAATTCAAGTGCAGTTTCATACCACTTCAAGCAGGAAAAGGTGTGGCCTTCGTGGTGTGATTGACAGGAGAGAGATTCTCAACATTTTTTAAACACTAATAACACTTTTATTTTTCATTGATGGGAAGAATCCTCTGCACCTTATGAGCGAAGGGGGACTGAGGAAGATGGCCAAAAATCACTGCCGTAAGTTGTAGCATTTTATCAAAATCAATATACAGTGCAAACAAGTTGTCAAGTAACCACCACCAACAGCCATTTGCAGTGCTTCCACTTCAACCCAAACCCCCATCAACAGCCATTTGCAGTGCTTTTACTTCAACCCAAACCCCCATCAACAGCCATTTGCAGTGCTTTTACTTCAACCCAAATCCCCACCATTCATTGCAGTGCTTTTACTTCAAACCAACCACATTTTCATTTTCAAACCACATTAAGGGAACTCGAGGTCTGTAAAACCACCCTCACAGTTTAGTAGACATGTGTTCAGCATTATTCATAGCTTAGACTGTGAGACATGACCCTCTCACTTCCCCCCCCATCTTGCAGAGAGTGACTGAGGCACAACACTTCCAGGTTTTATAGTCCCTCCCCCCTCCCACCTGCAGGGGCAGCAGAGAGAATCTCAACACATTTTAAACATAAATAACTCTTTTATTTTTCATCGATTCCGCTAGTCTTGTGCAGCGGAAGGGGACTCTGAGTAAGATGGCCAAAATTCACAGCCGTAAGTGGCAGCATTTTTTCTAAAATCATGAAACAGAAAAACAGGAATTGTCAAGATCAGACTTTCAGTAATATAGATGCTTAAAATCCATGCATTGAAGGAAGCATATTTTACAGCCCATCTGTGTTCCCTAACCCTAACAGGGTGTCACCCGCATGACGCATACGTCAGCGTGTATGTTGTGCAACTTGACGGTTTTACAGCCATCAGTCACTGACGCTCTGAGTCATAGATTCATGGAAACAGGCTCTTCAGCCCAACTTCCCCATGCTGACCAAGATTTTTAGAAATATTTTCCACAATTTAGACACATCCTTGCTTTGTTTATTCTTCTCTGCTACTTCAGAAGTCTCTTGGATTGGAGTATGACTTCTTTCCAATCCTGTTCTTTGGCTTCTGAGGTTCTTGAAGAAATCTTTGTGGGATTTACAAAATATGTCCAGCAAATGGACTACTGCAGTGAGCATGTTGGAGGCAAGATACAATAGAGTTTACTTTAGAGCTTAGAGCTACAGTTCAGAAACAGGCCCTTTGGCCCACTGAATCCGCACTGAACAACGATTACCTCACACACTAAAACTATATCTTACACCTACATACCAGGGATAATTTTACAATTTTACTAAAGCTAATTACCCAACAAAACTGTACATCTTTGGAGTGTGAGAAGAAACGGGTATTCAAGGGATATGAGGAGAAAGCAGGAACAGGTTACTGATTTTGGATGATCAGCCATGATCATATTGAATGGCTATGCTGGCTCGAAGGGTCGAATGGCCTACTCCTGCACCTATATTCTATGTTTCTATGTTTCTACATGGAGCACCCACATAACTTTCACAAGGTCATGAGGAGAATGTACAAAAGCCTCCTAAATACCACTATCCTATCTGCCTCCACCATCACCCCTGGCAATGCATTCCAGACCCCCACTATACTATGAATAAAAAACATTCCCCGCACATCTCCATTAGACTTTCTTCCACTCGCCTTACAGCTATAGCCTCTAGCCCCCGCCACCATCACCATCACTGAGGCCATCGCCGCAGTCTCTGCCAGCACCACTGCCACCAATGTCTCCATCGCCACTACCACCCCAGCCACCACTGCCGTGCCCACCACCACAACTGTTGACACTGCCATTCCTGCCAACACTGCCGTCACTATCACCACCGTGACCGTTACCGCAGCCACCGCCAACGCCACCAACGCCGCCAATGCCGCCAGCTACTGCCGACTCTTACCTGCTCTCTGACCGCCCGCAGGCTGAGACCAATGACTCAGTTGATCCTTGCCTCTCCCCCGGCCATCAACTCACCCGGATTCCAGGCCCAGTTCCAGACCGAGAGACTGACGAAGGATCTGGCCCTGAAATGTCACCTACTCACGTTCTCCAGAGATGATGCCTGACCTGCTGAGTTACTCCAGAACCCTGTGTCATTTTGTGTATCAATCAGTATCTGCAGTCATTTGTTTCTCCAATTCATACAATGATATTCCCTTATTTTGTTACAGTGGATTAAATACCTTTAATTTATTCCTTTGTCTATTTTCTATCTCTCATAACATCGTTAATCTATCAACCAAGCAGCTTCAAGTCCAGCATGGTCACCATGCCAACTCTGGCCTTAGGCCAGTAGAGATATTCCCACTGAACAATCCATCCCACCCCTCCCTTTCTACAATCTGTAACTAATCTATTTTCACACTTTCCAAGGAATGACAGGCTGTGATCTGAAACTTTAAACATATTTCATTGTCTACACATGTTTCCTGGCCTGTGCTGTGTTCCCAGCTTTTCTGTTTTATTTCTGTATTTCAGCAGTTGCATTTCTTTGATTTTTAGCCTCAGAAGATCTGTCAGTATGAAACACATAGATTGTTTCTGTGACCTTTGACCTTTGACCTGTCCCATTTGGTCACCAACAGGAAGAGCAGGAAAGACAATCATTTCCTATTTGTTTGTCCTGAACACTAATTGACCTCTGAATCTCAGTTTCATTTTTGTTTGACAAAGAAGTCAAGCTTATGGAACCGAAGCAGATAAAAGTTGGGACACATACCAGCTAAGATCTAATTAAATGGTGAAACGTGTTCAGTGAGGCTTAAGAACTAATTCTAATCTTTATATCTATCTAGCAATTAGATCTGTGGCCTCAAAGGGACTAGTTGGGTTCAATGCAGCCTCAACTCATAAGCAAAGTAATTTCCTGTGTATCACTTAGAATTATTTCCCTGAGCTTATAAAGCAGAATGTTACCTGATTCATTGTGTGAGAGTCCCGTTGTAAAATAAAGTATGTGGGAAGGAACTGCAGATGGTGGTTTACACAGAAGGTAAACACAAAATGCTGGAGTAACTCAGTGGGACAGGCAGCATCTCTGGAGAGAAGGAGTGGGTGACATTTTGGTCCGATACCCTTCTTCAGACTGAGAGTCAGGGGAAGGGTACACAAAGATATGGAAGGATAAGGTGTGAAAACAACTGATCAAAGCAGTTGATGATCAAGGAAATGTAGAATGGCAGCTGAGGGGAAGGTGACACTGATGCATTCAATCAATAACATTAATCAGGAGGAGAGTGAAACTAGTCGGAGAACTAGGGTGGGGAGGGACAGAGAGAGAAGGAAAGCAAGAGTTACGTGAAGTTAGAGAAATCATTATTCATGCCGCTGGGGCGTAAGCTGTCCAAGCGAAACATGAGGTGCTGTTTCTCCAATTTCTCTGACAGTGGATAATAAAATAAAATAGTTGACTTACTGTATATTCTTCCAACTCATTCTCCAATCTGGGATTTCTCAAATGAAAAGATGAGATGTAATCTTGGCCCACTGTCAAACCTGCTGTTGCCAAGTCCCGGAAGGTGAAAGTGTGTTAACACTAATAACATTAAAAAGTTCAGCAATGTGACAGGACCAAGCCCAACAACCTTGTAATGATGCTGAGAGCTCAGGAACACCTTGAGAGATGGAAAATTTAAAAACTATATCATGCGATTTCACTATACGATCTTCTTGTACACACGGAACTGTATCAATCCGGTCTCTCTTGTAAGGCTTAACTTCATGTATTAGAAGCTGTATTACATTTATTTTAAATGGTTCTTTAGAAGACTGTGCAACTCTATTTTTCAATTAGGTTCTGATTGTTTAAAAAGTTTTTTAAAAATCCATATCAGACCATTTCAACTTCCATAGAAACATAGAAAATAGGTGCAGTAGTTGGCCATTCGGCCCTACAAGCCAGCGCCACCATTCAATATGATCATGGCTGATCATCCAAAATCAGTATCATCATTCCTGCTTTTTCTACATTCTACTTGATTCCCTTAACCCTAAGAGCTAAATCTAACTCTCTCATGAAAACATCCAATGAATTAGCCTCCATTGCCTTCTGTGGCAGAGAATTCCATAGATTCACAACTCTGGATGAAAATGTTTTTCCTCCATTCTTAAATGGAATACCCCTTATTCTTAAACTATGATCCCTGGTTCTGGACTCCCCCAACATCTGGAACATTTTTCCTGCATCTAACCTGTCCAATCCCTTAAGAATTTTATATGTTTCTATAAGATCCCTCTCATCCTTCTAAATTCCAGTGAATACAAACCCATTCGACCCATTCTTTCATCATATGTCAGTTCTGCCATCCCGGGAATTAACCTGGAGAGCCTATGAATTAACCTGGTGAACCTACAAATTAGCCTGGGAATCTACAAATAAACCTGGTGAACTTACAAATTAATCTGGTGAACCTACCCTTCAAAGAGGTGGCCTCTTTGGATTGCCAATCTGCTCTCAGGATGTGTGTCAGTCATTAAAACTCAGAGGGTGCTGGGTATAGCAAGCAGTGAAGAAAGCGAAAGGCATGTTGGGCTTTATAACGAGGAATCGAATATAGGAGCAAAGAGGTTCTTCTGCAGTTGTACAGAGCCCTAGTGAGACCACACCTGGAGTATTGTGTGCAGTTTTAGTCCCCTAATTCAGGGCTGCCAACATTGGGTGATAGTTGTATTCTGGTATTACTCCTGGCCCTGACTCCAGTTTTATTTTTCAATTCAGTTCAATCTTTAATTGTCATTGTGCAGTGTACAGTACAGAGACAACAAAATGCAGTTAGCATCTCCCCAGAAGAGCGAACTTAGAATAATGAATGGTAAAATATATATATGTTGCATACCTTCACTCATTCCTGACCCTGAGTCCAGCCCTACACCTGGCCCCCTATCCTACCCTGATCATAGCTGCTTACCTGCTTAGGTTCCCAGTGCTGAACACAGCCCTGGTCCCAGCTTTGATTGCACACCTAGTACTATTCCAGACCTTGAATCTGGATGCACACTTGGCCTTGCTCCTAGCCCCTCTGCACTGACAATATATCTGGCCCACACATAAAGCCCCATATCTGACCCCCTAGACTTAACCTATTACGTTCAAGTCCACAGGTGCTTATCTAATGCAGTAATCCTTTATGGGGCACTTCACCTACCAAATTATGGATAACAAAATTTACTACATTCATTAGCTTCCTTGTTATCTAACATGCTAGTTACTTTGTCAAATAAGTCATCAATTGATTGAACACAATTCCCATCCATAAAATTAAACTCACTCAGCTATATGTATTCTGATACAATTTCTTTCATTTTCGTAACAACCTGTCCTGAAGTTATTTTCACCCACAATATTTTCAGGATTTTGCTGTCTTCTTCTCAGCTGGGACTGGTCCAAAATGCAAAGTCCAATAATTGTATATTTAAGCAATATTATTCTATTAACTGTGATCTTGAGAGTACATAATATTTTCTGTGGTATTCATAACACAACAATTATAAAAATATATTTGTTTTGATTGCGCCTACCAACATGCACATAATATTACATTACAGTTAATATGTACTGAGGGCAATTTTTTGTTTCAATGCTCCACATTCCCAATTACTTCTACATTGAAGTGATTGAAATCCAAGTGAAGTTTAAATGGCATCATAAAAGTAAAACCTCCAGAATGGATGATATTCATTACGTGGTTGGTTAGGGTCAGTATCAGCACAATTACTATATTAAACTTTAAATCTTCAGATGTCCTGGTTCAAGCTAAAACTAAAGACAAATAATAATCTCCTCACACATTCCTCTGCATGTATCGGTGGGGGGGGGGGCATTATAAATAGTCAGTGAGGTAAACAAACATAATAATTGAGTGGCAAATGACAATAGTGCTACCTTCCCAATATTTAACTTGCTATTGAGGGAGTGCAGCATAGGTTTACAAGGTTAATTCCCGGGATGGCGGGACTGTCATATGCTGAGAGAATGGAGCTGCTGGGCTTGTACACTCTGGAGTTCAGAAGGATGAGAGGGAATCTCATTGAAACATATAAGATTGTTAAGGGCCTGGACACGCAAGAGGCAGGAAACATGTCCCCGATGTTGGGGGAGTCCAGAACCTGGGGCCACAGTTTAAGAATAAGGAGGAAGCCACTTAGAATGGAGCCGAGGAAACACTTTTTCTCACAGAGAGTGGTGAGTCTGTGGAATTCTCTGCCTCAGAGGGCGGTGGAGGCAGGTTCTCTGGATGTTTTCAAGAGAGAGCTACATAGGGCTCTTAAAAATAGCGGAGTCAGGGGATATGGGGAGAAGGCAGGAACGGGGTACTGATTGTGGATGATCAGCCATGATCACATTGAAAGGCGGTGCTGGCTCGAAGGGCCAAATGGCCTACTCCTGCACCTATTGTCTATTGTCTATTGTCTATGGAATGTGCTTCCAGAGCGGGTAGTTGAGGTAGATAATTTAACAGCAATTAAAAGACATTTGGACCGGTACATGTACAGGAAAGATCTACAAGTATATGGCCCAATCACTGGCAAATCAGATTAGCTTAGATGGGGAATCCAGGTCTGCACAGATGAGTTGAGTAGAACGGCCTGTTTCCATGCTGTATCTTTAAAATCTCTCATCTAACTTGAGGTGCTTGATTTCACCTTATCCTCTCCCAAAAGGGCAATTGGCTATTAGGCTGGTGAACTGGTACAAATAATTAAACGATATTCTGCACTCTTTTATCCTATATCACTGCTTTCCATTCTATCTTCCAGTTGCCTTGCAAGCTATTAACAGAGTCCAACTAATGTTCTTTTAGAAAGGAGATGTCAGGGGTTATGGGGAGAAGAAGACAGAAAAATAGGGTTGGGATGGATAGATAGATCGGCCACGATTGAATGGCAGAGTAGACTTGATGGGCCGAATGGCCTAATTTGGTTCCTATCACTTATGAACATGATCAACTGTGACCACTATGGTCAATGAAAAGTTTGATTCATGTTAAAGATTCATTTGGGCAAATGACTTGTGAGATATCTTCTCAACATCAATTTCACTGCAAGTGGTCTGGGTTAAAGCACACTCCATTATTATTATCCCTTGCACGGGATGACAAAGTGCTGCTGCTCATTCACTGAACCTTGAGAAGGTGGCCGAATCAACAGTGGCGCTTTAACATACTGAAGCCAAGTAGTTGTCTTAGTCATTGAAAGAACATTTATTTATTTACACTTCAACTGATTTAAACAGATTTTTGCTTTCCCTTTGGATTATTACAAGGTGATCATCACAGGATGGACCATGGAGGCTTTGGGGAGGGTGCAGAGGAGGTTTACCAGAATACTTCCTGGATTAGAGGGTTTCAGCTACCGGGAGAGGTTGGAGAGACTTGGATTGTTTTCTCTGGAACATTGGAGGTTGAGGGACGACTTGATATAAAATGATGCGAGGCATCGATAGAGCAGACAGATGTAATATTTTTCCCAGGGTGGAAATGTCCGACATGCAATGTCAGAGTTATAAGGTGAGAGAAGGAAAATTGAATGGAGATGTGCTTTTTAATGGAGTTGTGGCGTATGTTTTTTACACAGTGTGTGATGAGCGAGGGGGGGGGGTAGCTTGGAATGCATTACCAGGGCTGGTGGTGTAGACAGACATTATAATGCCGTTTAAGAAGCTTTTAAATAGGTGTTCAAGTTTGTGAGTTTATTATCATGTGTCCCTGATAGGACAATGAAATTCTAGCTTTGCATCAGCACGCAGAACATAGAAGGCATTTACTACAAAACAGATCAGTGTGTCCACATACCATATATAAATATATACACACATGAATAAATAAACTAATAAAGTGCAAATAACAGATAATGAGTTATTAGTTATCAGAGTTTTGTCCGCGCCAGGTTTGGCTGTGGGGAAGTAGCTATTCCTGAACCTGGTCGTTGCAGTCTTCAGGCTCCTGTACCTTCTACCTGAAGGTTGCAGGGAGATGAGTGTGTGGCCAGGATGGTGTGGGTCTTTGATGATACTGCCAGCTTTTTTGAGGAAGCGACTGCGGTAAATCCCCTCGATGGAAGAAAGGTCAGAGCGAATGGTGGACTGGGCAGTGTTTACTACTTTTTGTAGTCTTTTCCTCTCCAAGTTGCGTTCAAGTTGCCGAACCAAGCCACAAGGTACATGAAAGTGCAAGAAATATAGGATCATGTAAAGGCAGATGAGATCAGTTTAACTTGAGATCATATTTGGTGCAAACATTGTAGGCCTAAGGCTCATTCCTGCACTGTCTGGTTCTATGTTCTATGTGCTGCCTCTGTGTGATTAGCAACTAGGGCAGGTAGAAACCTTCTCAAGGTTAGACTGATCTGCAGTCTGAAATTTCTAAAGGAAGATCAGCAAACCTCTGTACATATCCTGCCTGATATCGTTCCACTGCTGAAACAGAACTGGTTTCATATTTCTCCCATGACTCCCTTTTACCTCACAGGAAATAAACCTAATTCCACAATTTACTGCAAGATACCAAAATAATTTTTAGACTAATGGAAATGATAGGAAAGTAAACCAATACCAGGTAAGATGGAAATGCGAGTATGAAATAAGAGCTGCTCACTTCATCCAATAAGTGAACGAGCAGTAATAAGATAATTGCAGAAATGACCGAATGAAAAAGCTTTTATTAAAAATACAGCTAAATAATTCAGATTGATGAACTAAATTAAAACATTCGAGTAGATCAGATGTTTTTTGATTCCTCGATTCCATTTTAATTCCTGAAGGAATCCAGGTTTATTTCAATGGTGTTCTCATTGCCAGTTAATTAGGCATTTTTTCAGTAGTAGTATCTTGCAGATAACTATAACTGTGCATGTGAACATAGTGACTGTGTTAAGGCTTGGACATTGATGGTACCAGCTACAGTTTTCGTGAGTAAAATGCTCATAGTACAGTGGATGTGAGACACACACCGTAATGGTACAGGCTTCATTTGTAGATCCTCAGAAGACCCAGGGCACCTGTCATTTCTTCTCTAACTTCCCGAGGACACTGCGGAAAGCTGCAGAAAAAATTGCAGGAGTCCTGGATGAGATTTACGAGTTGTCCTTAAATACAGGTGAGGTGCTGGAAGACTGGAGGGTGGCAAAGGTTGTACCTCTATTCAAGAACGGCTGCAGGGAAAAGCATGGGCACTACAGGCCAGTGAGCTTAACAACGGATTTGAAAGTTACTAAAGAGTAAGATTCTGAGTGATGAGATATTTGGATGGACAAAGGCTGATTAGGGATAGTCAGCATGGTGTTGTTTGTGTGATGCTGTGTCTCACAAATCTGATCTAGTTATTTGCAGAAGCAGTTAAGCTCTCTGGCCTGTAGTGCCCAGGCTTTTCCCTACAGCCCTTCTTGAATAGAGGCACAAAGTTTGCCGCCCTCCAGTTTTTTGAGGATGTCATCAAAAAGGTTGACGAGGGTTGAGCTGTAGATGTTGTATATATGGATTTCAGCAAGACATTCAACAAGGTTCCACATGATAGGCTGCTCTGGAAGGTTAGATTACATGGGATCAAATGATTAAATTGGCTTCAGTGGAGGCAAATCGAGGACAAAGGTTTAAGCTGAGGGAGGAAAGATTCAATAGGAAACTGAGTAGGGTAATGGGTGTACGGAACGAACAGCTGGAAGAGGTAGTTGAGGCTGGGACTATCGCAGCATTTAAGAAACATTTAGACAAATACATGGATTGGATTAGGGTTAAAGAGATGTGGACCAAATACAGGCAGACAGACAGTGTTGTCGGGGCATGTTTGTCGGTGTGGGCTAGTTGGGCTGAAGGATCAGTTTCCACACACTATGACTATGACCATTATGCAAAATTGAACAGCTGTATGCTAATTTCAGGGAAGGGAGATACTTTTAGGAAAAGATGACCCATTCTGCCATCTTTAAAAGAGACTACAGACTGCCTAATCCGATAGGTATTTTTAAAAAAGGTTCCCTTTTGACAATATGTAGTTCTACTTGCACCTTCTCTGCCTGCAGGGGATTCTCAGCCTGGAACACGAGTGAGCCAGAGTTGCTCAGCTGCTGTTTATGGCCAATGAATTTGTGTCAATCATGCCCATTGTCAGTTGTCACACAGGCCACAGATGCAACCTGACCCGTTGAGTTCCTCTTGCTGCTCTCTCTCTTTTGTCCTGTACACACAAAAGTAGAACAGCATTCAATTTTCACACATGAAGTTCCTAGAAGCAATATTTCGGCTTATCTCTTTCAGATTAAAAATGGCCCAGCAGTAGAGCTGCTGCCTCACAGACCCAGAGTCCCGGGTTTGATTCTGTATGGAATTTGTACGTTCTCCCCATGACCACGTGGGTTTTCTCTGACGTCTTTGGTTTCCTCCTACACTCCAAAGACGTACAGGCTTGTAGTTTAATTGACTTGGTATAAGTGTAAATTGTCACTAGTGTTTGTAGCATAGAGTTAAAGTGCGGGGTTCGCTAGTCAGTGCGGACTCAGTGGGCCGAAGGGCCTGTTTACACGCTGTATTATTAAACTAAACTGAACACTAAAATTATATTGCTTAAGATTTTATGGATAACTCTTCTTCTAAATAGTGCCATTACATCTCTCTATAAATGTATGCTTCTTTGGCAATACTCCCTCAAAGCAGTGTTAAGATCAGTTTTACAGTTTTGGTGTACAATTTTGGTCGCCCAATTATAGGAAGGATGTCAACAAAATAGAGAGGGTACAGAGGAGATTTACTAGAATGTTGCCTGGGTTTCAACAGCTAAGTTACAGAGATAGGTTGAACAAGTTAGGTCTTTATTCTCTGGAGCGCAGAAGGTTAAGGGGGGACTTGATAGAGGTCTTTAAAATGATGAGAGGGATAGACAGAGTTGATGTAGACAAGCTTTTCCCTTTGAGAATAGGGAAGATTCAAACAAGAGGGCATGACATGAGAATTCAGAGACAGAGTAACATGAGGGGGAACTTCTTTACTCAGAGAGTGGTAGCGGTGTGGAATGAGCTTCCAGTGGAAGTGGTGGCGGCAGGTTCGTTGGTATCATTTAAAAATAAATTGGATAGGCATATGGATGAGAAGGGTATGGAGGGTTATGGTATGAGTGCAGGCAGGTGGGACTAAGGGAAAACAGTTGTTCGGCACGGACTTGAAGGGCCGAGATGGCCTGTTTCCGTGCTGTAATTGTTATATGGTTATATGGTTACTTGTGTGTAGGAAGGAACTGCAGATGTTGGTTTAAAACAAAGATAGACACAAAACTCAGCGGGACGGCAGCATCTCTGGAGAGAAGGAATGGGTGACGTTTCGGGTCGAGAACCTTCTTCAGACAGAAGAAGGGTCTCGACCCGAAACATCATCCATTAATTTTTGTGCTCAAGACCTGCAAGAAAGCCTGAGCCTGGAATCACTTAGAAATATAGAAACATAGAAACATAGAAAACAGGTGCAGGAGTCGGCCATTCAGCCCTTCGAGCCTGCACCGCCATTCAATATGATTATAGCTGATCATCCAAAATCAGTACCCCGTTTCGTTTTTTTCACCCTTGATTACCTTTGCAATAAGAGCTAAATCTAAACTCTCTTGAAAACAGTGGCCTCCACTGCCTTCTGTGGTAGAGAATTCCACAGATTCACAAATCTCTGGGTGAAAAAGTTTTTCTTCATCTCAGTCTTAAATGGCCTACCCCTTATTCTTAAACTGTGAGCCCTGTTTCTGCATTTGCACAACATCAGGAACATTTTTCCTCCATCTTCACTGTCCAATCCTCTAAGAATTGTATATGTTTCTATAACATCCCCTCTCATCCTTCTAAATTCCAGCGAATACAAGCCCAATCGACCCATTCCTTCATCATATATCAGTCCCGCCATCCCGGGAATTAACCTGGTGAACCTACGTTGCACTCCGTCAATAACAATAATGTCCTTCCTCAAATTAGGAGACCAAATTTGCACACAATACTCCAGGTGGGGTCTCACCAGAGCCCTGTACAACTGCAGCAGGACCTCCTTGCTCCTAAACTCAAATCCTCTCACAATGGAGGCCAACATGCCATTGGCTTTCTTCACTGCCTGCTGTACCTGCATGCTTGCTTTCAGTGACTGGTCTCGTTCCAGGTCTCATTGCACCTCTCCTTCTCATAATCTGACACCATTTAGATAATAATCTGACTTCTTGCTCTTGCCACCAAAGTGGATAACCTCACATTCATCCACATTATACTGCATCTGCCATGCATCTGCCCACTCACCCAACGTATCCAAGTCACCCTGCAGCCTTATAACATCCTCCTTGTAGCTCGCACTGCCACCCAGCTTTGTGTCATCTGCAAACTTGGAGATGTCAAATTTAATTCCCTCGTCTAAATCGTTAATATATATTGTAAATAACTGGGGACCCAGCACCAAGCCTTACGGCACCCCACTAGGCACCCCACTAGGCACCCCACTAGTCACTGCCTGCCATTCTGAAAAGGACCCGTTAATTCCTACACTTTGCTTCCTGTCTGCCTAACAGGTCTCTATCCATGTCAATACCCTACCCCCAATACCATGTGCTCTAATTTTGCACACTAATCTTGTCAAGTGCTTTTTGTAATTCCAGATAAACCACATCTACTGGCTCTCCCTATCTATTCTACTTGTTACATTTGATTTGATTTGATTTTATTACTTGTCATTTGAACCTCAGAGAGGCTCGAACGAAACTCAGTTTCTACAAGCCATACAACAGAACAATTCATAAAAAAGTACACAGACAATTCAATTCACACAAACATCCATCACAGTGAATCTCCTCCTCATTGTGACGGAAGGCAAAGTCTTTTCTCTCACCCGCACAATTTCTCTCCCGAAGTCGAAGCCCCAGGCGGGCGGTGTTAAGTCCCACGGCCATTGAAGTCGCGCCGGGCGATTTACGGCCCCGCTCTAGGCCCAAAGGTCACAGTTGGAGCCCCCGGCAGGCGCTGGAATGTTCCGCGGCCATTAAAGCCGCGCCGGGCGATGTATGGCCCCGCTCCGGGTCGCTTCAACCCCGCGACACGGGCTGGAGAAGCTGTGTTGCGGGAGTTCCGGAGAGCGGTCTCTCACCCGGGCCCGCGAGTTCCCGATATCCCGACAGTTACATCCTCAAAAAATTCCAAAAGATTAGCCAAACATGATTTCCCCTTCATAAATCCATGCTGACTTTGATCAATCCTGTCACTGCTTTCCAAATACGCTGCTATTACATCTTTAATAATTGACTCCATCATCGTCCCCACAACCAATGTAAGGTTAACTGGTCTATAACTCTCTCCCTCCTTTCTTAAAATGTGGAGTTACATTGGCTACCCTCCAGTCACAGGAACTGATCCAGAGTCGAGAGAACATTGAAAAATGATCACCAATGCATCCACAATTTCCCGGGTCACCTCCTTGAGTACTCTGCGATATAGACCATCAGGCCCTGGGGATTTATCTGCCTACAGTTGCAACTATACACCTAACACCATTTTCTGTCAAATGTGGATTCCCTTCAGTTCCTCCCTCCCACTAGATCCTCGGTCCCCTAGTATTTCTGGGAGATTGTTTGTGTCTACCTTAGTGAAGAAAGAGCCAAAGTACTCGTTTAACTGTTCTGCCATTTCCTTGTTTTCCAATATAAATGTACCTGTCTCTGACTGTAAGGGACCTACATTAAGGACCCGTCCCACTTACGTGTCCTTGGCACGCAAATTACGTATCTTCATAGTCGCGTTGAGGCGTACGGGCATTGTATGGCCTCGCGGAGCTGGTCCCACTGAGAAGCGGGGAGGGGTATGTAGTTGTGCACGACATTTTTGTGCTCCGAAATTTTTGTAACGAACACAATCTTCACGCGTCAACGGCCTGTCGCGGAACTGATGGCCAAAGTGGGACAGGCCCAAGACCCTGTCACGACGCAACGTCTCACCTCCAACAGCAGCAGAAACCGGCAAACGATTGCCAAACTCGGCCTGGGGCTCAAAGCCGTCGTGGTCCGGATCCGCCCCCACTTCTACTCCCAGAGCGGGGCCAATAAAATTGAAGATGGACGCAAAATGCAAGAGTAACTCAGCGGGACTGGCAGCTTCTCTGGGGAGAAGCAATGGGTGACATTTCGGGTCAAGACCCTTCTTTTCAGACTGAAGAAACATCACCCATTCCTTCTCTCCAGAGATGCTGCCGGTCCCACTGAGTTACTCCAGCTTGTGCCCTTCTTCAAATGGCGTCACGCGCTCCAGACGGCTGTGCGTACGCATGAAATTGCGCGTGACCTTCGCGGGACCGCCGCGGCTCAACACGACTACGAGGTAGCATAATTTGCGTGCCAAGGACACGTAAGTGGGACAGGCCCTTTAGTCTTCACCAATCATTTCCTTTTTACATACCTAAAGAAAACTTTTACAGTCAGTTTTTATATTCCCCGCAAGCTTTCTTTCATGCTCTTTTTCCTCCCTCTTAATTAACCTCTTCATCTTCCTCTGTTGAGTTCTAAATTTCTCCCAGTCCTCTGGTTTGCCGCTTCTTCTGGCCAATTGATATGCCTCTTCCTTGGCTTTAACACTATCCTTGACTTCCCTCGGCAGCCACGGTTGAGCTGCCTTCCCAGTTTTATTAGTTCGACAGAAAGGGATGAACGATTTCTGGAGTTTATCCATGCGGCCTTTAAATCTTTGCCATTGCATTTCCATTGTCAATCCTTTAAGTATAATTTGCCCGTCTATCCTCGCCAATTTCCATCTCATACTTTAAGTCTCCTTTATTCTAGTCTTTTTAATTAGCCGTGTCACTCTCCATAACTAATGCAAAATTCCACCATATTATGGTCGCTGTTGCCCAACGGGCCTTGCACAACAAGATTGCTAACTAATCCTTCCTCATTACACAATACCCAGTCTAGGATGACCTGCCCTCTAGTCGGTTCCTCTACATATTGGATTAAAAACCCATTCCGTATACATTCCAGGAAATCCTCCTCCCCAGCGCTGTTACCAATTTGGTTGGCCCAATCTATATGTAGATTAAAGCCGCCTATGATAACTGCTGTACCTTCGCATCCCTAATTTCCTGCTTGATGCTATCCCCAATCTCCCTACCACTTTGGTGGTCTGTATACCACGCCAACAAGTGTTTTCTGCTCTTGGCTATTTCGCAGATCTACCCATTCCGATTCTACAGCATTCAAGCTAATGTCTCCCCTTGCATTAATCTCCTCTTTAACCAGCAATACCAACCCACCTCCTCTTCCTTTCTGTCTATCCTTCCTGCATACCCCTGCATGTTTAGCACCCAGCCTTGGTCACCCTTTTTTTTTTTTCCTTTTACAAAATGCTTTTAATCAGAACAAACAAATACAAAGTAGTAACACGATCAGATAATGCCTACATTGACATTTTACAAAGAAAGTTATCAAATTAAAATATTAACATTTCTATCAATAATACATTCGACCTCCTGCGGTGACCAGCGTTCACGGAAGGCCTCCACAGTCCCTGTGGACACTGCGTGTTCCCTCTCCAGGGACAAGCCTTGGTCACCCTGGAGCCATGTCTCCGTGATTCCAACTATATTATATCCCTTAACTACTAAAGTGTTTATGAACAAGATTGGATATTTGATGGGCCTTAACGGAGTTTCATTTCCCCGTTGGATTGCTACCTTGTCTTGGTCGTGGAGCTTGTGTGTCTCAGGGACCCCTAGAGCTATGCCAGCGGGAGATTCGTCTCCTGTTAGGGTCTCCCATGCTGGACAGGTCGAAGGGTAGAGGCGAGACGAAGAGCGATCCACTGGTCCTCCAGGTTGGAGGTTGAGCACAGGGCTAACAACCCCGTCTCGTAAAACAAACATGTTACGGAAACAGCAACTGAAGGAATCAACACTACTAGTGGAGGACCTTTGTTGCTGCCCTACATAGCAGGAGGCATGGTCTTCCCTACCATTCCTTGACCTCACCATCTCTATTGCAGGTGACACACTCCTGACTGACATCCACTACAAACCAACTGACTCCCACAGCTACCTGGACTACTCTTCCTCCCACCCTGCTTCCTGTAAGGACTCCATCCCCTATTCCCAATTCCTCCGACTACGCCGCATCTGCTCCCAGGATGAAGTGTTCCACACCAGGTCATCGCAAATGTCCTCGTTCTTCAGAGAACGGGGTTTCCCCTCCTCCACTATCGATGAGGCTCGCACCAGGGTCTCCTCCATACCCCGCAACACTGCCCTCTCTCCCCATTCCCCCACTCACAACAAGGGCCGAGTCCCCCTGGTCCTCACCTTTCACCCCACCAGCCAGCGCATACAACAGATAGTCCTCCGCCAGTTTCGCCACCTCCAACGTGACCCCTCCACTCGCCACATCTTCCCATCTCCCCCCCTATCTGCCTTCCGCAAAGACCGCTCCCTCCGCAACTCCCTCGTCAATTCTTCCCTTCCCTCCTGCTCCACTCCTTCCCCGGGCACTTTCCCTTGCAACCGCAAGAGATGCTACACTTGTTCCTTCACCTCCCCCATCCACTCCTTTCAGGGACCCAAGCAGTCATTCCAAGTCCGACAGAGGTTCACCTGCACCTCCTCCAACCTCGTCTACTGCATCCGTTGCTCCAGATGCCAGCTAATCTACATCGGTGAGACCAAGCGGAGGCTAGGCGATCGTTTCGCCGAACACCTCCGCTCGGTCCGCAATAACCAACCCGACCTCCCGGTGGCTCAGCACTTCAACTCCCCCTCCCACTCCGTATCCGACCTCTCGGTCCTGGGCCTCCTCCATGGCCAGAGTGAACAACACCGCAAGTTTGAGGAACAACATCTCATATTCCGCTTGGGGAGTCTGCATCCTCTGGGCTTAAACATTGAATTTTCTCAATTCTGTTAACCCAGACTGCTCCTTTCCCCCCACCCCCCCACCTCTCCCTCAGCCCTCGGGCCCTGACATTCCTTCTCCATCTCCCCCCCCCCCCCCCCCCCCCAAGTCGCACTAGCTTCTCATTTTCACACCAGAAACAGCTTACAATGGCCTGCTTTCCTTATCACCAACACTTTTTTGCATATCTTTCACTCATTGTTCTTGCTTTATCTCTCCACATCACTGTTTATATCTCTCGTTTCCCTGATCCCTGACCAGTCTGAAGAAGGGTCTCGACCCGAAACGTCGCCTATCTCCTTCACTCCTTAGATGCTGCTGCACCCGCTGAGTTTCTCCAGCTTTTTGTGTAACCCTCGATTCTCCAGCATCTGCAGTTCCTTCTTTAACACTTTGTCTACTCCACTGCGATATCTCCTCAAGGTATGCCTACTTTGAAGAAGTTCTCCTCCTCCCTACGAAGACAGTTTCACAACCTCCTCTCTAACTGCTCCCCCTCTGTGATATCCCCTTCCCTCAAACTCTACGACCACATCCTCACCCAGACTCGATACCACAGCCACATCTGCTTCCTCGGGGCCTGCCTGCGCCTCCACCTCATACCTCGTGGATTCCAGCTCCAATTCCCTGCCTCCCAGTTTGGACCCCAGCCGGACTATCGGTATCGACTGGCCATCCGCCGCCACACTGTGCAATTCTCCAACCGGGCATTAGGATCCACCCTGGTTGCAATGCGCTGGCACCAGCAGGACCTCGCATTGGCTCTCCCGAATCTTCGGGCCTCACTTACCCAGACCTGCAACGGACCCCAACTACACTACATCCTCCGGAAGATCCACCGCTTCAATCAGCAATTCCTGTCCCATCTTACCTCCACCAAGGACCTGAAGTTAGCCCGCCTCCAGGCCGTTCCAGCTAACGACAATCCCCGACTCGACCGCCCGCAGGCCCCGGGCCCCAACTCTGGCCCGTGCCTCCGGCCTGAGTCCCCCGACGCCATCTTGGCCACCAGGAGCACCTCCAGGACTCACCAGGACGCCGCCTTCGCCGACCTTCACGCCGATGCCGCCGCCGACCTCCACCTGCCTACCGATGCCGCCCAGCCCCGCTGCCTGCCCGGTAACTCTGTTTATCTCACCCTCCCCGATTCCACCGCCCATCACCAGCACAACGCGACCGCCGAACCTCGCCGTCCGCCAGGACCACCTACCCTCATCGCCGCACCGGGCCCATCCAGCATCGCCGTTGTACTGGGCCCGCCGAAGACCACAGCCGCACCCGCCTCCCCTTGCATCGCCGCCGGACCGGGCCTACAGAGCATCGGCGCCGCACCCGCCTCACCTTGCATCGCCGCCGGACCGGGGCCCCCCGAACATGGCCGCCGCACCGCACCCCACTCATCTCGCCACCTCACCGGGCGGGCTGAACCTTGCTGCCCCACCGACCACTCGCCCACCGGGACCACCCACGCATCGCCCGCCGACCCCGACTCCACTGCCCGCGGACTCCTACCTTCGGGCCCGCCGACCCACGACACTCCACCGCCCTCCAGCAGCCCGCAGCCGTCGCCTCACCTACAGACTGGACTGTGCAGCGGGCCTGAAGCCTCCACGTTGCTCACTCCTCCCACCTCTCTGTTGCTAACGGCACTGGGTCCTAGTGCCCGTCTCCCCAGCCCCGGTGACTTCAGTGGCTATTCCACTGGGTCTTCCCCATCCCCCTCCTACCATGTAACCCCCGCTCTTTCACACCCACATCACAGCCCCCATATCCCCCCACCCCCTGACCACCCTCCACCCCCCCACCACACTACACCCCGTCCTCAGTCCACTCACCTGCCTTCCTCCAGCCACAACCCCCATCCCTGCCGTGTGTTCACCATCCCCCGGACCTCCCCCTCTCCGACACCGAAAGATCGGTCCTCAGCAGAGGTCTTACCTTTGTCCCCCTCCGTCCCCACCTCAATGAGTTCCGTGCCCACCACGACTTGGAGCTCTTCTACTGTCGCCTCCGCCTCACAGCGTTTTTCCACGGGAACAAGTCCTCGCCCCCCACTGATGATCCCTTTTCCTGTCTCCCACGTACCCCCTCCTCGTGGACCCCCCCTCGTGGCCCTCCAGCTTTAGAACTATTTATACAAAACTGCCGTCGGGACATCAACCGCCTCGACTTCTCCACTCCCCTGTCTCACTCCAATCTCTCCCCCTCCGAACGTACTGCCATCGACTCACTCCGCAACAACCCAGACTGGGTTATCAAACCCGCCGACAAGGGAGGTGCCGTGGTAGTCTGGCGCGTCGATCTCTACAAAGCAGAGGCCACGCGCCAACTCTCGGACACCTCCTCCTACTTACCCCTGGACCATGACCCCACTGACGAGCACCAGGCCACCATCTCGAGCACCATAACCGGCTTCATTAACTCCGGCTCCCTACCCCCCCGAGCCTCCAACCTCATCGTTTCCCAGCCCCGCACAGCCCGATTTTACCTTCTCCCCAAAATCCACAAACCCGACTGCCCCGGCAGACCCATTGTCTCTGCCTGTTCGTGCCCCACCGAACACATTTCCACATACCTTGACTCCATCCTATCCCCCTTTGTTAAATCCCTCCCCACCTATGTTCAAGACACCTCAGACACTCTCCGTCGGCTCCGCACATTCCGTTGTCCAGGCCCCCATCCTCTCATCTTCACCATGGACGTCCAGTCACTATACACCTGCATCCCCCACCAGGATGGTCTCAAAGCCCTCCGGTACTTCCTCGACCAGAGGAGCAACCCATACCCATCCACTGACACCCTCCTCCGCCTAGCGGAGTTGGTCCTTACCCTAAACAACTTCTCTTTTGACTCCTCCCATTTCCTCCAAACACAAGGCGTAGCTATGGGCACACGCATGGGCCCTAGCTATGCCTGCCTCTTTGTCGGGTACGTCGAACAATCTTTGTTCTCGACGTACCAGGGCCCCACCCCCGACCTTTACCTCCGTTACATTGACGACTGCTTTGGTGTCACCTCCTGCACCCACGCAGAACTGACTGACTTTATCCATTTCACCACCAACTTCCATCCGGCACTCAAATATACTTGGACCATTTCCGACATTTCCCTACCATTCCTTGACCTCACCATCTCTATTGCAGGTGACACACTCCTGACTGACATCCACTACAAACCAACTGACTCCCACAGCTACCTGGACTACTCTTCCTCCCACCCTGCTTCCTGTAAGGACTCCATCCCCTATTCCCAATTCCTCCGACTACGCCGCATCTGCTCCCAGGATGACGTGTTCCACACCAGGTCATCGCAAATGTCCTCGTTCTTCAGAGAACGGGGTTTCCCCTCCCCCACTATCGATGAGGCTCGCACCAGGGTCTCCTCCATACCCCGCAACACTGCCCTCTCTCCCCATTCCCCCACTCACAACAAGGGCCGAGTCCCCCTGGTCCTCACCTTTCACCCCACCAGCCAGCGCATACAACAGATAGTCCTCCGCCAGTTTCGCCACCTCCAACGTGACCCCTCCACTCGCCACATCTTCCCATCTCCCCCCCTATCTGCCTTCCGCAAAGACCGCTCCCTCCGCAACTCCCTCGTCAATTCTTCCCTTCCCTCCTGCTCCACTCCTTCCCCGGGCACTTTCCCTTGCAACCGCAAGAGATGCTACACTTGTTCCTTCACCTCCCCCATCCACTCCTTTCAGGGACCCAAGCAGTCATTCCAAGTCTGACAGAGGTTCACCTGCACCTCCTCCAACCTCGTCTACTGCATCCGTTGCTCCAGATGCCAGCTAATCTACATCGGTGAGACCAAGCGGAGGCTAGGCGATCGTTTCGCCGAACACCTCCGCTCGGTCCGCAATAACCAACCCGACCTCCCGGTGGCTCAGCACTTCAACTCCCCCTCCCACTCCGTATCCGACCTCTCGGTCCTGGGCCTCCTCCATGGCCAGAGTGAACAACACCGCAAGTTTGAGGAACAACATCTCATATTCCGCTTGGGGAGTCTGCATCCTCTGGGCTTAAACATTGAATTTTCTCAATTCTGTTAACCCAGACTGCTCCTTTCCCCCCACCCCCGCACCTCTCCCTCAGCCCTCGGGCCCTGACATTCCTTCTCCATCTCCCCCCCCCCCCCCCCCCCAAGTCGCACTAGCTTCTCATTTTCACACCAGAAACAGCTTACAATGGCCTGCTTTCCTTATCACCAACACTTTTTTGCATATCTTTCACTCATTGTTCTTGCTTTATCTCTCCATATCACTGTTTATATCTCTCGTTTCCCTGATCCCTGACCAGTCTGAAGAAGGGTCTCGACCCAAAACGTCGCCTATCTCCTTCACTCCTTAGATGCTGCTGCACCCGCTGAGTTTCTCCAGCTTTTTGTGTAGCAGGAGGCATAATAGGCAGTAAGTAAGTAAGTAAAGGAGATTCAAAGGATGAGATTTGAGTTGATGACTGATTTTGCTTTGGTTCTGCAAACTCTTTTCTTAATAAAGACATTATTTGAAAGGAAATCTAGACCCGGAAATTTGAAGAAGAATAATTCATATATGAGCTTATTTTTCTTACATTAAAATAAAACAGCTTCTATGAGTGACTTGATGAGTTATGATGGATATGATCTTGTTCAATGACATTTATGATGGGCCGCCTATTATATCTGTGCAAAGAATGATCTTTGAAAAGAGGCATTGAAGATCTGGCATCTGTCCAAATGTGTTGTGCCAACGGAGAGCCAGCAATAGCTTTAATCGCTATGTAAATTTGTTGTAATTTGTCTATTAAATCTGCAGCATTATTTTACCTATTGGGATAAAATGATTACTTTGGTCATTCTGCATGAGTAAGCAAAATAGAATTATGTTATTTTAAATCAAATTCATCAGAAAAACATGTAAATGGCTAATCAAAGACATGTATTTTGAGCTTTGTGATCTGATTGGAGAAGGGGATTTAACATGAAGGGAAGCTGAGAGGAAGTGCAGTTTATTCAGTCAAGTTTATTGTAGTTGAGAGAATCAGCGCAGAAACAGGCCCTTCGGCCCACCGAGACCATGCTGACCAGCGATCTCCGCATATATTAACACTATCCTACACAGGCTACCCTGCACATACACCAAGCCAATTTACCTACATACCTGTACGTTTTTGGAACCTCGGAGGAAACCGAAGATCTTGGAGAAAACCCACGCGGTCACAGGGAAAACGTACAAACTCCGTACAGACAGCACGCATAGTCGGGATCGAACCCGGGTCTCTGGTGCTGCAAGCGCCATAAGGCAGCAACTCTACCGCTGCAACACCGTGGCCACCGTCTACTTTTTATCAAACTACTTGGTTCCAGACCTCGTCACAGCCTTGGTCCTAATAATGACACACGTGCCAAATGACAGTGTGGTAACTGTCGGGTCTCACAGTATGAAGGGCAAATAATTGCCCTTCATATGAAGATGTCATTTGAAGCATGGTATCAAACATTATTTGAAACATTAAGATCAGTGAGGGCTCTGGTGAATTAACCAGTTTCTAAAGCAATGAATTGAAGGTGCAACATTCGCATTGGTTAAATGAATAATACGATTTGTGGAATCAGTGGAACGTTTTATCCAATTTAACCTTTGTAGAGTCAGTTAAAGTGTGTTTAAAAATCCAATTAAAATGTGTAAAAGAAAAAAATATTTGGTTAGGAATCTTCTGAAGAAAATTAATTCCTAAATTAATCTAAATTAATTGGGTGGCACAGTTGGGCAGTGGTAGAGTTGCTGCCTTATGCCCCTGTCCCACTTAGGAAACCTGAACGGAAACCTCTGGAGACTTTGCGCCCCACCCAAGGTTTCCGTGCGGTTCCCGGAGGTTTTTGTCAATCTCCCTAATGGTCAAAGGTGGTTTCCGTTTTAAAAATTGTTAATTTTTTAGTCAAAGCCGGTTGCGATGCTAGTTGAAGGTGGTTGCCGGAGGACAAAAACCACCGGGAACCTCCGGGAACTACACGGAAACCTTGGGTGGGGCACAAAGTCTCCAGAGCTTTCCGTTCAGGTTCCCTAAGTGGGACAGGGGCATTACAGCGCTTGCAGTGCCGGAGACACGAATTCGATCCCGACTATGTGTGCTGTCTATACGGAGTTTGTATGTTCCCCCCGTGACCACATGGATTTTCCTCTGAGATCTTTGGTTTCCTCTCACACTCCAAAAAAGTACAGGTTTGTAGGTTAATTGGCTTGGGTTTGTATACTTGGTATAAGTGTAAATGGTCCCTAATGTGTGTAGCCTTGTGTTAATGTGCAGGGGTTGCTGGTCAGTGTGGACTCTGTGGGTCGAAGGGCCTGTTTCTGAGCTGTATCTCCGAACTAAACTAAACTAAACAGACCAGGAATATAATTTTTTTAGATATACTTGCTGTAATAATAGGCGTCCTACAATCACAATCATCTTCCTTTACGTCCAGAATGACACAAAGACTCAAGAATTTCCCTTTCACTCCCACAGGCCTCAAATTGACATGACAAATTGTTGCCACATTTGTGTAAATATTGAGGAGATTTGCTCTTCCTCTCTTATGGTGTTCCTTGGTTATCTTTCTGGCTAGCATGAAGTTGTAATGTTATCTGAAACTAGTGCTTTACGCAGTAAGAAATTGAATGCTTGTAAGCAGATTATTATTTAGCAGATGCACAGTTGATAATCCCTTCCACAACACTGCCAATTGGTTCAACAATGGCCAAATTAGATTTGTTCTGTTTCTTATTGTGGATAGACCACACCTGAATGTTTCCAATGTTAGGCATATGCCAACATTGTATTTGTATTGTATTGTATTGTAACATGCAACAGGTATTTGGTCAGATCCAAGTTGGAAAGGGTACAGAGAAGATTTACGAGGATGTTGCCAGGGCTAGAGGGCCCGAGGTATAGGGAGAGGTTGAGTAGGCTGGGTCTCTATTCCTTGGAGCGCAGGAGGATGAGCGATGATCTTATAGGGGTGTATAAGATCATGAGAGGAATAGATCGGGTAGATGTACAGTCTCTTGCCCAGAGTAGGTGAATTGAGAACCAGAGGACATAGGTTTAAGGTGAAGGGGAAAAGATTTCATAGGAATCTGAGGGGTAGCTTTTTCACACAAAGGGTGGTGGGTGTATGGAACAAGCTGCCAGTGGAGGTAGTTGATGCATGCACCATCCCAACGTTTAAGAAATAGACAGGTACATGGATAAGATAGGTTTGGAAGGATATGGACCAAACACAGGCAAGTGGGACTAGTGTAGTTGGGACATATTGGCCGATGTGGACAAGTTGAGCCGAAGGGCTTGTTTCCATGCTGTATCACTCTTTGACTCTATGACACCCTTTAAGAATGATCTATCATTTGCTTGAGAGGATTCTGCATGTAAAATGATTAAAATCAACTGGCACTATAATAATAAAAGAGGAACTGAAGAAACATATAATCGAAGAAATATTCATTTGGAAATTTCTCACAGTTGATTAAAGAAAAGTTAGTTACATAGCATAAATATTATTTGATGATTTTTTTCTTATTAATTCATATACATTTTTTCTTGAATAAATTCTGCATCCTCCCATTTGAAGAGTGTGTTCATCATTACATTCATTTACTTTGATCTGAGATCTAGCCGGAGATGCCAGCAAACCAGGTTGTGCTGTGGGAAGCCACCCTTGGAAGACGTGACCCGGGACGGACACTCAAGATGATGCTGAAGACGTTGATGCAAAAAGCATTTGTAGAGAAAAAGGAAGAGCTTGCCAGCTGCATGGAGGACGGAGATGTGTTGTGTGTCCGTCACCTTGCCTGTCGGAAACCAACACCACTGCGTCGCTAATGTTTTCAACGATGATAAATGAATGAATTGAGATCCTGACTACGTAAAGTCAGCTAGTTAGCTTCCCTAGAGTTACACTGTTCTCCAAAAGCAGATTATTAAACGAGTGTGCTTTCTGTATCACAGCACAGAAGGACCGCGTTGTGGACCTGCTGTGAAATTATTGGTGTAAATATTTAAAATTGATGTAAAGTCTGTTGGCTACAGTTGCTTTAAGATGCCATTAGCAGAGATTTCACGTGCATTGTTCATTGAAAAAAAGCAAATTGTTTCAAGATCCTGGTTATTTCCCCTTAGAAAAGGGCAATCAATTGAGTTTTTATGCAATGCACAGTCAATGTTTGAACCACTGAAGATTCGACCATGTACCCTGAAGGATAAAGTCGAAACAGAGCTGAACAGCACAAAATCACTTGACATGATTATGGAAATTGATGAGCTGAAAAAAGGTTCACTTAATGCATGAACCAAAAGTAAAAAGACACTTGGGCAACTTAGTCATAGAGGCATGGAGCGAAACAATATGGAAACAGACCGTTCAGCCCCCCTTGTCCTTCCATACTAAGCTAGTCCCATTCACCTGCATTCGGCCCATAGATTCAAAAGCATACATATCCAAATACCTGTCCAAATGTCTTTTAAAAGCTGAAATTGGATCTGCCTTTCTGGCTTCCTCTGGCAGCTTATTGCAAATACAGACTATCCTCGGAGTGAATAAAATGCTCCTGAGGTCCATTGTAATTCTATCCCCTCTCACCATAAGCCTGTGCCCTCTACTTTTAGAATCCTCTATTGTGGGAAAAATACTGTGAGCGTTTAATTTATCCATCCCCTCATGACCATGTAAGGCTCAATACGATATGATACGATGACACGTTATTGTCAGACCGAGGTCTGAAATTTGTTTTTGCATCCAGCCATACAATAAAATAAAGAACACAACACACGATAGAGTCCAACATAAAGCATCTCCACACAGCAGAATCAAAAAGTTTCCCACTGTGAGGGAAGGCACCCAAGTCAGTCATCTTCCACTCATGTTCCTGGTCGCACCTCAGTCTCTATGGTCTAAAGAAACAAGTCTCAGCCTATCCAGGCCCTCCCTATAGACTAAAGCACACCAGCTCAAAATTGTAGATTCCAGGATTGGCTTAGGTTAGTTTAGAGATACAGCATTGAAGCAGCACCTTTGGCCCATCTAGTCCATGCTGACCATAAATAACCCACTTACACTAGTTCTATGTTATCCCACTTACTCATTCACTACCTAAGCACTAGGGGCAAATTATAGAGTCCAATTTTTTTTTAGATTAGATTAGATTAGATTAGATTAACTTTATTGTCATTCAGACCTTTTGGTCTGAATGAAATTTCGTGCCTGCAGTCATACATATATTAAAAGTACCAAAACACACAATAAACACAAATTTAACATCCACCACAGTGAGTCACCAAACACCTCCTCACTGTGGTGGAAGGCAAAAGTCTTAGAGTCTCTGTCTTCTTCCCTCCTTGTTCTCCCTCTGCGCTGAGGGGATCCAGGCCTCCGATGCTGCCGTCCACCAGGCCCGCGGCCGAGCCTCCGAAGCCGGGCCGCCGCCACCGCCGTCGCCGGAATGCCGGAACACCGCCACAGGGCCCGCCGCCGGAACGTCGCTGGAGCACCGCAGCCAGGTTGCCGCTGGAGCACCGCAGCTCCAAAGCCAGGTCGCTCGATGATCCAATATCCTGGAAGGCAGGTTCGCTAATGCTGCACGGGTGGGTTTAAACTAGATTGACAGCGAGTGGGATCCTAGGCAGGTGATAGGCAGGAAATCGGCATAGATTATGATGACAGAAATTTCAGTGGACATTCAGTGCACAGGCAGGAGCATAGCTGGGAGCAAGGAAGGCATTTGAATGGCATTAATTTTAATGTGAGAGGCCTGACGGGTAAAACAGATGAACTCAGGGTATGGATACGAATGTGCGACTGGAACTAAGTAGCCATTACATAAACTTAGTTAAGAAAGGGAGAGGATTGGCAGTTTAATACTCCAGGCTACAGATGCCTCGGGAGAGACAGGTTAGAGATTCAGCACAGAACCGGGCCCTTTGGCCCACTAAGTCTACGCCAACCAGCGATCCCCGTACACTAACACTATCCTACTCACTAGGGGGTATGGGCAACATGGTGGTGCAGGTGTAGAATTGCTGCCTTACAGCACCGGGGATCCTGGTTTGATCCTGACTACGGGTGCTGTCGGTACGGAATTTGTATCTTCTCCCCATGACCTGCGTGCGTTTTCTCTGGGATCTTCACCGACACTCCAAGGACATGCAGGTTTGCAAGTTGGGCTTGGTATAATTGTAAGTTGTCCCTAGTGTGTAGGATAGTGTAAGTATGCAGGGATCGCTGGTCGGTGTGAACTCGGTGGGCCGAAGGACCTGTTTCTGCACTGTATCTCTAATCTAAACTAAACTAAACTGGACAATTTACTATTTTTTTAAACCAAAGCCAATTAACCTCCAAACTTATATGTCTTTGAAGCGTGGGAGACAAGTGGTGTTGGGGATATGGGGAGAAAGCAGGAACGGTGTACTGATTTTGGATGATCAGCCATGATCATATTGAATGGCGGTGCTAGCTCGAAGGGCCGAATGGCCTACTCCTGCACTTATTTTCTATGCTTCTATGTTTCTATGTTTCTATGATCCTCGCCTCTCCCCTGGCCATCAACTCACCCGGATTCCAGGCCCAGTTCCAGACCGAGAGACTGAAGAAGGATCTGGCCCCGAAATGTCACCTACCCACGTTCTCCAGAGATGATGCCTGACCTGCTGAGTTACTCCAGAACCCTGTGTCATTTTGTGTATCAATCAGTATCTGCAGTCATTTGTTTCTCCAATTCATACAATGATATTCCCTTGATAGACAAAAGTGCTGGAGAAACTCAGCGGGTGCGGCAACATCTATGGAACGAAGGAAATAGGCAACGTTTCAAGCCAAAACCCTTTTTCATATTGCGCTTTATGTAATTTTTCTTTGATTTTCCAGCATCTGCAGTTCCTTCTTAAACAATGATATTCCCTTACTTGGTTACAGTGGACAATTGGAAATAACAGACACAACCTCCCTCCCCCTATTGGTCCATGATAACATGGGTTAACAATATTCTTCCTTTGGTAAAACGTTTCAAGAACATCTTTAACATGCATTAAATACCTTTAATTTATTCCTTTGTCTATTTTCAATCTCTCATAACATTCTTAATGTATCAACCAAGCAGCTTCAAGTCCAGCATGGTCACCATGCCAACTCTGGCCTTTGGCCATTAGAGATATTCCCGCTGAACAATCCATCCCACCCCTCCCTTTCTACAATCTGTAACTAATCTATTTTCGCACTTTCCAAGGAATGACAGGCTGTGATCTGAAACTTTAAACATATTTCATTGCCTACACATGTTTCCTGGCCTGTGCTGTGTTCCCAGCATTTTCTGTTTTATTTCTGTATTTCAGCAGTTGCATTTCTTTGATTTTTAGCCTCAGAAGATCTGTCAGTTTGAAACACATAGATTGTGTCTGTGACCTTTGACCTTTGACCTGTCCCATTTGGTCACCAACAGGAAGAGCAGGAAAGACAATCATTTCCTATTTGTTTGTCCTGAACACTAATTGACCTCTGAATCTCAGTTTCATTTTTGTTTGACAAAGAAGTCAAGCTTATGGAACCGAAGCAGATAAAAGTTGGGACACATACCAGCTAAGATCTAATTAAATGGTGAAACGTGTTCAGTGAGGCTTAAGAACTAATTCCAATCTTTATATCTATCTAGCAATTAGATCTGTGGCCTCAAAGGGGCTAGTTGGGTTCAATGCAGCCTCAACTCATAAGCAAAGTAATTTCCTGTGCATCACTTAGATTATTTCCCTGAGCTTATAAAGCAGAATGTTACCTGATTCATTGTGTGAGAGTCCTGCTGTAAAATAAAGTATGTGGAAAGGAACTGCAGATGGTGGTTTACACTGAAGATAGACAAAAAATGCTGGAGTAACTCAGTGGGACAGGCAGCATCTCTGGAGAGAAGGAGTGGGTGACATTTTGGGTCGAGACCCTTCTTCAGACTGAGAGTCAGGGGAAGGGTACACAAGATATGGAAGGATAAGGTGTGAAAACAACTGATCAAAGCAGTCGATGATCAAGGAAATGTGGAATGGCAGCTGAGGGGAAGGTGACACTGATGCATTCAATCAATAACATTAATCAGGAGGAGTGTGAAACTAGTCGGAGAACTAGGGTGGGGAGGGACAGAGAGAGAAGGAAAGCAAGAGTTACTTGAAGTTAGAGAAATCATTATTCATGCCGCTGGGGTGTAAGCTGTCCAAGCGAAACATGAGGTGCTGTTTCTCCAATTTCTCCGACAGTGGATAATAAAATAAAATAGTTGACTTACTGTATATTCTTCCAACTCATTCTCCAATCTGGGATTTCTCAAATGAAAAGATGAGATGTAATCTTGGCCCACTGTCAAAGCTGCTGTCCCGGAAAGTGAAAGTATGTTAACACTAATAACATTAAAAAGTTCAGCAATGTGACAGGACCAAGCCCAACAATTTTGTAATGATGCTGAGAGCTCAGGAACACCTTGAGAGAAGGACAATTTAAAAACCATGTACTGTTCTCCTATAACCATGCAAAAGCACATGGAAGAACGTACAAACTGGGAGAATTGTGCAAGGGATGATCACGTTATTGGGATTGTTACTGGCCCTAAATAGTCCACGGGAATTAGAAGAATAATAATGCCAGGAAATTGCACTAAGCTGCAGGACTAATAAGGTTGTCCCAGTCGGGGATTTTAACAATATTGACTGGGAGTCTCATAGCGCAAAGGGATTAGGTGGAACAGAATTTGGCAAATGTGTTCAGGAAAGTTCCCTCAGACAATATGTAGAGGGCCACATACAGGAGAGGGCAACGCTGGATCTAGAGTTAGAACTTTGGAGGGGCAAGTGCATGAAGTGTTGGTGGATGAACCTTGCAGGCAGCGAGCACGGTTCTATTAGTCTTAAGATAGTTACGGATAGAGACAGAGCGGGCCCTCGAGTTATAATTCTAAATTGGTACATGGACAACTTGAAGTTATTAGACAGGAATTTGCTGAATTTGATTAGAGAAGCTTGTTTAAAGGATAAAGAACATCTGGGAAGTGGGATGTTTTAAAACGTTTGCTGACAAGCGTCCAGGGCATACATGTTCCTGTTGGAGTGAAGGGCAAGGCAGGTCAGCATGAGGAAGCATTAATGACAAGAGAAGTTGAGGCTCTGGTCAAGATTAAGGAGGTGGAATGGGGCAGGTGGTACCCGGACGTGGCATCGAAGGACGAGAAGCCGAAGCAAAGAAGTGGAAGCCAAATAACCAAATGACCCCATCCTGTGGGAAGGGCTTGCGGCAGCTGGTTTCATAATGCCTTAATTGTTGGTATGTGCTGATCTTTCACATGGACTGCTGTCAGTGCCAGTATTATCCAACTTCCATAGCGGCACTGCATTAGTGGAGTCAGATGGGAAAGTATCTTTTGACACTGGCGCTGGAGATTTTCAGCATGGAGGCAGCCGTGCGTATAAACATAGCAGGTCACAGAGTGATACAGTGTGGGCCCTTCGACCCAACTTGCCCACACCGGCCAACATTTAGGGATGTTATATGAATTTTAAAAAATCCCACACCTGTTTGCACGTAAGGTCATCGGGTCAAAGGACGTGTCGCACGGAGCAGCTCAATCCATGTGGAGGACATCAGCCCGCCAGGGAATTTGTCCCCAACCCCGTATGTTTTAAAAGCAATTTACTATGGCTGCCAATGCCCCGAGCTGTCTGCCCCTATGGCCGGGGGGGGGGGGGGGGTGAATCAACCGGTGCGGGTGTCGGGGGGGGGGGGGGGTGAAACACCTTGTGTGTGGATCGGGGGTCAGGGGGGTGAATCACCCTGGTGTGGGGGTTGGGGTTCGGTGGTGGTGCATCGCGGTCAGTGACTCTGGGTGGGCGGAGGGACCAGACTGTCCCCAACTCTACTCCACCCGGCCGCGCGCGTGCGTGTGTGTGTGTGCGCTGCCGACCCACAGCCCATCACAGTGCGGCTGCACGAGGGAGACGAGGCAAAGGGTGGCCATGGCTGGGGGAGAGTGGGGGATGCCCCGAGGGATGCGCTCCTTCGGCTGCTTACACCTTGGTGCTTTTGTTCAGAGTGCCCAGTCACCCTCCAGCCCCGGGTAGTCTTGGGAGGGAAAATTACCCCCCACCCTCCCGTCTCCCCCGGCCAGTGATGTGATGGACATGGGGTTCGGGACCAATCACTGGCAAGTCCCACCCCCCCGGCGACATCATGTCTGTTATTTGGTTTTTCGGCACAGCGGCCTTTTGGTGAGTTGGCTTCTAAGCGACGCGGCCTTTCGGTTAGTTGGCGTTTTGGCAGAGCGGCCTTTCAGTGAGTTGGCTCTTCGGCTTTGTTTCCGTTCAGTTATTTGGCTTGGACTTCTTCACTTCGGCTTCTCGTCCTTCGCGCCACGTCCACACACGGGGCAGGTATAGGCAGCTGAGATCAAGTGTATCCCTGGAGCAGTATTGGGAACTGAAGAGCACGCTTAATATAGAAGTCAGGAGGACAACAAGGGACAGGAGATAGCTATGGCAGATAATATTAAGGATAATCTTGAGGTTTGGGAGGTCATGTTACAGTTATATAAGATGTTGGTGAGGTTATATTTAGAATATTCTGTTTAGTTTTGGTCACCATGTTATAGGAATGATATTGACAAGCTTGAAGGGGTTCAAAGAAGATTTACCAGGATATTCCCTGGACCTGAGGGACTGAGCTATAGGGATTTTAAATAGGCTATGGTGTTATTCATTGGAGCGCAGGGGGATGAGGTGTGATCTTAGAGGTGTACAAAAGCATAAGAGGAATAGATTGGGTAAATGCACATAGTCTTTTGCTCGGAGTAGGGAAATCGGGAACCAAAGGACATAGGTTTAAGACGAAGGGTGAAAGATTTAATGGTAACCTGAAGGGTAACCTCTTTACACAAAGGGTGGTGGGTGTATGATGCAATCTGCCAGTGGAGATAGCTGAGGTAGATACTATTGAGAATCATTAAGAAACATTTAGACAGGCACGTGGATAGGATACGTTTTGAGGGAAATGGGCCAGAAGCAGGCAGGTGGGGCTAATGTAGATGGGACACATTGGCCTGTGTGTGCAGGTTGGGCCCAA
Source organism: Raja brachyura (assembly GCA_963514005.1). Next base: position 45,530,238 of record OY740801.1, on the reverse strand, counting down.
GGGCCTGTTTCTACACTGCATCACTCTGTACCTCTATTTTATGTACATTAAGGGAAAAAAGATAACCAGAGAGGGTTCACATTGACGACTGCTTTGGTGTCACCTCCTGCACCCACGCAGAACTGACTGACTTCATCCATTTCACCACCAACTTCCATCCGGCACTCAAATATACTTTCACCATTTCCGACATTTCCCTACCATTCCTTGACCTCACCATCTCTATTGCAGGTGATACACTCCTGACCGACGTCCACTACAAACCAACTGACTCCCACAGCTACCTGGACTACTCTTCCTCCCACCCTGCTTCCTGTAAGGACTCCATCCCCTATTCCCAATTCCTCCGTCTACGCCGCATCTGCTCCCAGGATGACGTGTTCCACACCAGGTCATCGCAAATGTCCTCGTTCTTCAGAGAACGGGGTTTCCGCTCCCCCACTATAGATGAGGCTCGCACCAGGGTCTCCTCCATACCCCGCAACACTGCCCTCTCTCCCCATTCCCCCACTCACAACAAGAGCCGAGTCCCCCTGGTCCTCACCTTTCACTCCACCAGCCAGCGCATACAACAGATAGTCCTCCGCCAGTTTCGTCACCTCCAACGTGACCCCTCCACTCGCCACATCTTCCCATCTCCCCCCCTGTCTGCCTTCCGCAAAGACCGCTCCCTCCGCAACTCCCTCGTCAATTCTTCCCTTCCCTCCCGCTCCACTCCTTCCCCGGGCACTTTCCCTTGCAACCGCAAGAGATGCTACACTTGTCCCTTCACCTCCCCCATCCACTCCTTTCAGGGACCCAAGCAGTCATTCCAAGTCCGACAGAGGTTCACCTGCACCTCCTCCAACCTCATCTACTGCATCCGTTGCTCCAGATGCCAGCTGATCTACATCGGTGAGACCAAGCGGAGGCTGGGCGATCGTTTCGCCGAACACCTCCGCTCGGTCCGCAATAACCAACCCGACCTCCCGGTGGCTCAGCACTTCAACTCCCCCTCCCACTGCGTATCCGACCTCTCGGTCCTGGGCCTCCTCCACGGCCAAAGTGATCAACACCGCAAGTTGGAGGAACAGCACCTCATATTCCGCTTGGGGAGTCTGCATCCTCTGGGCTTAAACATTGAATTTTCTCAATTCTGTTAACCCAGACTGCCTCCCCCCCACCTCTCCCTCAGCCCTCGGGCCCTGACATTCCTTCTCCATCTCCCCCCCCTCCCCCCCCCCCAGTCGCACTAGCTTCTCATTTTCACACCACAAACAGCTTACAATGGCCTGCTTCCTTTATCACCAATACTTTTTTGCATATCTTTCACTCATTGTTCCTTATCTCTCCACATCACTGTTTATATCTCTCGCTTCCCTGATCCCTGACCAGTCTGAAGAAGGGTCTCGACCCGAAACGTCGCCTATCTCCTTCGCTCCTTAGATGCTGCTGCACCCGCTGAGTTTCTCCAGCTTTTTGTGTAACCAGAGAGGGAATAGGGCCCCTCAGGAATCAAAGTGGTCAACTCTGTGTGGAGCCAGAGGAGATGGCCAAGGTTCTCCATGAGTATTTCTCCTCTGCATTTGCCGTGGAAGAAGACAGGAGGACTGGGGACTTGGGATAGTGAATGTAAGTGGCTTGAGGGCAGTCTCTATTACAGTCGAGGAGGTGATGATGGTTCTAATGCGTATGAAGGTAGGCACGCCTCCTGGGTCTGATCAGATATATTTGAGGAAGAACACTGTGGGAAACTAGAGAGGAAATTGCAGGAGCCCTGGCTAAGATTTATGAGCCGTCATAAAATGCAGGCGAGCTGCCAGAAGACTGGAGAGTGGCAAGCGTTGTGCCTCTATTCAAGAAGGGCTGCAGGGAAAAGCCTGGGAACTACAGGACATTGAGTCGAACATCTGTGGTAGGAACATTACTAGACAAAAAGCCAGCACAATTTTGTACGTGGGAGATGGTGTCTCAAGGATCTAATTGACTTTTCTGAAGATGAAACCAAAAAAGGCTGATGAGGGCAAAGCTGCAGATGTATATATGGATTTCAGCATGATATTCGACATGTTAAGCTGCTCTGGAAGGTTAGATCGCATGGGATCCAAGGATTCATAGTTGATTGGATATAAAAGTGGCTTCATGGAAGAAAGCAAAGACTATTTACCAGACTGGAGGCCTGTGACGAGTGGTGTGCCTCAGGGTTCGGTTCTGGGTCCATTGCTGTTTGTCATTTATATCACTGATTTGGATGAGAACGTACAAGCATGATTAGTGCATTTACAGATGACACTAAAGTGGGTGGTATTGTATTTAGCAAGATGGTTGCAAAAATTGCAGCAGGATCTAGAAATTGGGCACGTGGGTTGAGGAATGGTTCACGTAGTTTAATGCAGATACTGTAAGTGCGAGTTGGTGCATTTGGGGCAGGAACTACACAGTGAATGGCAGTGTGCAGGGGTGTGTTGTAGAGCAGAGGGATCTAGGCGTTCAGCACGTAGCTCCTTGAATGTTGCATCATAGGTAAATAGAGTGGTCAATACGGCTTATGGCACATTGGCCTTCATCAGTTAGAGGACTGCGTATAGGAGGTTATGTTCCAGTTGTACAAGACAGTGGTGAGGCTGCATTTAGTGTATTGTGTTTAGTTTGCACTAAGATTCCCCTATTGATGTTTAAGAGGACCTTTTCTTTCCCTTGCTACCCCTTTACTATTCATTTATCTGTAGAATCTATTATGATTTTCTTTACCTCTCTACCAGCTCAATTTCATGTCTTGCCCTTGTTTTGCCCTCCTGATTGCCTTCATAAGTGTCTCTTACACTTCTTACCTGTGTGAAGGGATTTGTTTGATCCCGATTGCCTAAATCTCACACCTGCTTCCTCTTTCCTGACCAGAGCCTCAACGTGTCTGGTTAACCAGGGTTCCCTCCACATGCCAGCCTTACCCTTCACCCCATCATGAACATGCTACTCCTGCACCCTCGCTGTCTTGGTTTTGAAAACCTCCAACTTTGAAAACCACCTACCTGCAAACAGACTCTTCCAATTCATCTATGCACATTCTCACCTAATGCTTAGTTCTTCAGACTCACAAAATTGTGTCTGAAAAAGGGTCTTGACCCGAAACATCACTTATTCCTTCTCTCCAGTGATGCTGTCTGACCCGCTGAGTCACTCCAGCTTTTTGTGTCTGTCTTTGTCTCAAAAATTAACCTTACCATAATTAAGGACTTTGATGTGGGCCGGTCCTAGCTTTTTCCATAGCTACTTTAAAGCTAATAGAATTATGGTCACTGGTCCCAGAGTGCTTCTCCACTGACATTTTAGTCACCACCTTCTCCAATAGTGCCCTCTATATATTGATAATGACGTTTTCTTGGACACAGTTTCAGTTTCCACCCTGTTTGCCCTTCACAGTACGGGACCTCTCACTAATGCAGCTTTGGTATTTACACTCATCTGCAATCTCTGTGCACATTTGCTCTTCTAATTCACACGGACTATTGAGAGGTCTGTAATACTGTACAGCCCTATGAAAGTGAACAGTCCCTGCCCATAAGTAAGTTCTGCCCAAAGAGCATCACAGGAAGATTCCTCCAAGGAGTCTGGACAAAATTGTGAAGAAAACAAAACTAATGACCTACGCTGAAAAATAATGTAACTCATTTGCTGGAGGGTGGAAAAATGGAATTAGAGACACAGGCGTATTTAATTAAATTCAATACACTACTTGGAAGTTCTTACTAATTATGTGTGATGGAGGGAACTCCAGTGCATTTAACGTTCAGTCTTGTAAAACATGCATTAGGTACTCTCGTTATCCACACAAGTTTCAAAAAGGTGCCATAAAGGAACAAGATGTCTAATTGTAGTTCAGCAACTCGTTTGTTCATTTAATTTCACAGGCGATGGGATGAGGATATGCCTGTGACGCCAGAGAGCAAATGATGTTCATAATTTCATAGGACAAGCCTATCGCCACATATAACACTGATTTCTCATCTATCTGGGATGTTTATTTACCATATCAGCCTTGACCAATGTCGGTTGCAATCAGTGCTACATTCTCACCGCTCTGTCGGTGCGGTGAGAATGTGGTCAGTGCGGGCTCCGTCAGCCTCTCAACTAAACTAAACTAACGAAAATATAAAATTGAAGCAAGGTCAAGCATATAGTCCCTCTAATCTGCTCATCCATTCATAAATCCCAGTGCTTATTGTGCTTCAGATCCACTTTTCCACCTGAGCTCAATTTAACTAAATCCAAAAACCTTGAATATGCGCAACAACTGTGAGCCAACGCTCTCTGAGAAGGGACATTCCAAAGATATGCAATATTCTGCATAAAACAACTGAGAGGTCCCACCACCCCCCACACACCCCTTCCCCCCCACACACCCCTTCCCCCCCACACACATCCCTCCTCCCCCCACATTCCCTCCCCCCAAACCCCCTCCCCCCACCCATGTCCTCATCCTCCGGCTGTAGGTTACCCCTCCCCCAGCTGCAGGTCACTCACCCCCTCCCCCCCCATGGCCCCCGACAGCCCCCGCCTGATGCCTTCCCCCCTTCCTGCCTGCAGGATGCTCTCCCTCCCCCACTGACTCTGAAAGCCCCCACCTGAAGCTGTCCCCCTCTCCCAGCTGCAGGATGCTCGCTTCCCCCCCACCAGCCCCCGACAGCCCCTGCCTGAAGCGGTCCCCGTCCACAGGACGTTCCCGAGGGCCCCCGCCTGAAGCAGTCCCCCTCCTCCGGCTACAGGATGCTCCTGCTGGTTCCCGCCTGAAGCCGTCCTCAGCCACAGGACGGTTCCCCACCCCCCCGGCTCCCACTTGAAGCCGTCCCGTCCCCAGCTGCAAGACGCTCCCCCACCCCCCGTCAGACCCCGCCTGAAGCCGTCCCCAACCCCAGCTGCAGGATGCTCCCCAGTGGTGTCCGCCTTCCGTGACAGGTCACGGCCATGGCAGCAGTAGGCCTCGACAGCGATAGACGATGGCAACGACAGCGGTAGACCACGGGAACGGCAGGCCAAGACAGCGATAGACCATGGCAGTGGCAGCAGTAGGCAACGACAGCGGTAGACGATGGCAGCGGCAGTGGTAGGCAACGACAGCGGTAGACCACAGGAACGGCAGGCCAAGACAACGGTAGGCCAGAGCAGCGCTCCCCCACCCACCCCCCCACGACCCCTTACAGACCCCGCCTGATGCCGTCCCCCTCCCCCAGCTGCAGGATGCTCCCCCCCACCTGAAGCTGGAGGAAGGAGAAAAACATTTATCACCAATTTGATCCTCTCCAAAGTTAGAGGTCAAGGTGATGTTGCTATTACTGTAGCATCCTCTGGGATAGCAGCTACATTAATGCCTGGTGGGAGAACTGCACATTCTCGATTCAAGATACCCATCCAAGTGACCAAGGATACATTCTGCAACATTGTGAAGAACTCTCACACGGCACGTTTGATGAGGCAAGTGAAACTCATTGTTTGGGATGAGTGCCCAATGATTAGGAGAGAGAGCTTTGAAGCGATGGACAGAACTCTTCAAGATATACGCAGCAACACTAAGCCTTTTGGCGGCATTCTTTCCATTTGTCCTGGTGATTTTTGACAACTCCTTCCTGTAGTGAAAAGGGGAAATGATGCTGATATTGAAAATAAATCCTACTTCTGCACACTTTTCACCAAGTTTCAATTGCAGACGAATATGCGATTGAGAGAGGGAGAAGGCGACTATTTTCAATTTTTGTTGAAAGTTGGAGAAGGCGAGATTTCAAAGAATGAGGACAATGAAATTGAAATGCCAGAAGACATGGTTCTATCAGCAAAAACACTGCAGGATTGTATTGATTTCATCGATCCCACATTTGACAATCCTGACATCTCTGGATTCCCACCACACAAATTGGATTTGAAAATAGGATCTCCGATCATGTTAATGAGAAACTTGGATCCCCCAGAGCTATGCAATGGGATGAGGATGGTTGTGGAAGAGCTACACAAGAATCTGATCGTTGTAAGAATCAACATGGGAGCCGTCAAAGATGACATTGTTCTCATTCCTAGGATAACGATCAATTTGACAGAAGGCAAAGACATTCCCCTTCAGCTGAGCCAATTCCCCATTCACTCAAGTTTTGCAATGATGATAAAGTGCAAGAACAAACAATGGGGAAAGTGTTGATTTACCGCGACAAACCAGCATGGACAACTATATGTGGCCCTTAGCTGAGGAAAGGTGAAGGAAAATGTCAACGTTTTCCTGAATGGTGGAACATCAACCAAGAATGATGTCATTAATTGCGTGCTTTGTTGAACGATGACTTCTGATGTAAATTCTCAGATTTTCTTCGTTAAAGTTTGACCAATCAATAATGTCTATATTAAAATTGTGTCTTTTTCTCATCATCAGCAAAGAGATATTGAGACGCAGTGAGCAGCAGAACGCAACAAGAAAGAACTGAACTGAATAAATCTCATCTCTAACTTTTAAATTGTTGTTGTATTTTAAGAGTTATTCACGTTTTAAGCTGTAATAAAGTCATTTTCCACTTGCCGCGCCCATCAGCAGCGCCTGCCCAGTAATACCTGCATGTTCTACCTCACAATGACCATATGGTGCCAGCACAACAACCTGGCTCTCTATATCAGCAAAACCAAAGAACTGATTGTGGACTTTGGAAGAGGAAGGATGAGGTCCCTCAACCCTGTTCACATAAATGGGATGATGGTGGAGAGAGTCAAAAACTTCAAATTCCTGGGCGTGCATATTTCCGAAGATCTTTCCTGGACCCAGCACACAGATGCAATCATAAAGAAAGCACATCTGCGCCTCTACTTCCTGAGAAGATAACGGAGATTCAGTATGTCAAAGAGGATTCTCTTGAACTTCTACAGGTGCACATTAGAGAGCATGCTGACTGGTTGCATCGTGGCCTGGTTCAACAACTTGAGCTTCCAGGAGTGGAAAAGGCTGCAAAAACGTTGTAAACACTGCTCAGGCCATCACCGGCTCTGACCTCCCCACCATCGAAGGGATTTATCGTAGTCGCTGCCTCAGAAAGGCAGCCAACATCATCAAAGACCCACACCATCCTGGCCACACACTCATCTCACCACTGCCATCGGGAAGAAGGTACAGGAGCCTGAGAACAGTAACGTCCAGGTTCAGGAACAGTTTCTGCCCTACAGCCATCAGGCTATTAAACACAACAACTTCATAAGCTTTGAACTACAATAGACTATTGTAATGATTATTGTTATTATTATTATTATTGTAATTATTATGATTATTATTATTATTATTATTGTTATTCTTTGTTCTTTTTTCTCAGTTTTTGTATCCTTAGACTAGTATCCTTCTAAACCGATTCTGACCATGTACCAGTACATATCTTATCCTTATTATAACAATAAAACTCTGATCTTGGATGTGCGTGTGGGTGTGTGTGTGTGTGTGTGTGTAATCATACTGCTCGAAAAAATGGTGCTCTAATGGTAAAAATTTTAACATATTCCCGTAGAATTTTTATCCCGTGGATTCAGAAATCGGCTTACCTGAAAATTTCAAGCTTTATTTCTTGAGTTATTTATGAAAATGTTCACAAATCTGAAATATGTTTGAAAATAAACAAGCTGATGTTGTCATGGGTCTGTTCGCGATGCCCGCTGCGCACTGCTTTCCAAGCGCTGCGAGTTACGTCACCTCCCCGACTTGCAGTCATTTGGTCGTCGGCTCGCACTTGGCCGGCTGTCCGCCCCGCCCCGCCCCGCAGTCCAGCTACCCTCCACCCCCGAACTCTGGATTGAAGTCACTGAACACGCAGTCCTTTGGTTGATGCACTCCCCACTTCTCACTCCCCACTCCCCACTCCCCACTCCCCGCTCCCTTCCTCCACTCCTCACTCTCTTCCTCATCTCATCCCTACTCCTCCCCTCTCCTCCTCTCTCCCCATCCTCCACTCCCCCTCCACCTCTCCCCTCCCTCCTCCACTACCCCCCCACTACCTCCTCCTCCTCTGCCCCTCCTCCTCCACCTTCACTACACCCCTCCTCCTTCTCTCTCCCCCACCTCTCCCGCTCTTCTCTTCCCCCTCCTCTCCCATCCACGGCCTCTCTTTCCCCCCTCCCCCCTCCCCCCTCTTTCCCCCATTTCCCACCCTTTCCCCCCCTCTTCCCCTACTCCCCCCCTCTAATGCCCTCTTCCCTTTACCCCCTTCTTTCCCCATCTCCCCCTCCTCTCCACTCCACTCCCATCCCAAGCCTCTCTTCCCCCCCTCCCCCTCCCTCCCTCTTTCCCCCCCTTTCCCCCATTTCCTCCCCATCTCCCCCTCATCTCCCCCTCCACTTCCCTCCTCATCTCCCCCTCCACTTCCCTCCCCCTCTTTCCAACCTCGTCCCCCCCCTCACTCCCCCCCTCCTCCTCTCCTCTTTCATCCCTTTCCCATCCTTCCCCCCCTCTTCCCCTACTCTCCCCCTTCTTCCCCCCTTCTTCCCCCCCTTAATCCCCCCTCCTCCATCTCTTTCCCCACCTCTTTCCTCCCCCTCTTCCCCCCCTCTGTTTCTGCCCCTCTCCCCCTCACTCTCTCTACCCCTCTATCTCTCTCTCTCTCTCTGTGCCCCCCTCTCTCTCTCTCTCTCTCTCTCTCACTCTCTGCCTCTCTCTCTCGCTCACTCTCTATCTCTCTCTGCCCTCTCTATCTGCCATTCTCTCTCTCTCTGCCCCTCTCTCTCTCTCGCTCTGCCCCTTTCTCTCTCTGCCCACTCTCTCTCTCTGCCCATCTCTCTCTCTCTCTCTACCCCTCTGTGTCTCTGCTCCTCTCTCTGTGTTTCTGCCCATCTGTTTGAGTCTCTGCCTCTCTCTAGTGTCTTATCTGTGTCTCTCTCTCTCTCTACCCCCCCCCCCCTTTCCCTTTCTAGACGTGCCTGTGCCTGTGAGTTGGGGGCTATGCATGCATGTATAGGGCGGTTAAGGGGTAAAAGTAGCTTGACCACTTCCTGTCTACGTTGTTAATTGATTTTAGAAAAAACGCTACCTATATTGCTATGATTTTATTGCCATCTTACTTGCAATCCTCCTCTGCTGCAGAGGCCACAAGGATTTTTCTGATTGCCGAAAAATAAAAAAGTTATGAATGTTGAAAAAATCTTGAGATCAGCTGATTGGTCCTCTTGCCTGTCAATCATCACGGTGAAGGTAACGCCCTTCTGGGGAGGGGCAAGAGTATAAAAACCGGATGTTGGACATGAGTGTGACACTCTGGAAGATTGTGAGTGAGATCGCCAACCGTGATTCTAAGCTGTGAGTTTTACTGAACTGTTGAACAAAGGGAAAGGTAAGAGCAGAGAATATAGTTTAGTTTAGAGATACAGCATAGAAACAGGCCCATCAAGTCCGCACCAAAGAGCAATCCCTGCACATTAACGCTATCCTAAAATGCTAGGGACAATTGTATATTTTTTAGCAAAGCAATTAACCTACAAACTTGTACATTTTTGGAATAGACAATAGACAATAGCTGCAGGAGTAGGCCATTTGGTCCTTCGGGCCCATTCCATGTGATCATGGCTGATCATCCACAATCAGTACCCCATTCCTGCCTTCTCGCCATAACCCTTGACTCCACTATCTTGAAGAGCTCTATCTAACTCTCTCTTGAAAGCATCCAGAGAAACAGCCTCCACCACCGTCTGAGGCGAAGAATTCCACAGAATCACAACTCTCTGTGTGAAAAAGTATTTCCTCATCTCCATTCTAACTGGCTTACCCCTTATTCTTAAACTGTGGCCCCTGGTTCTGGACTCCCCCAACACCAGGAACATGTTTCCTGCCTCTAGCGTGCCAAACCCTTAATAATCTTATATGTTTCCATAAGATTCCCTCCCATCCTTGTAAATTCCAGAGTTTACAAGCCCAGCCGCTCCATTCTATCAATGTATGACAGTCCCGCCATCCTGGGAATTAACCTTGTAAACGTATGCTGCACTGCCTCAATAGTAAGAATGCCCTTCCTCAAATTTGGAGGCAAAACTGCACACAATACTGAGTACACTGGTCTCACTAGGGCCCTGTACGACTGCAGAAGGATCTCTTTGCTCCTATACTCAACTACTCTTGTTATGAATGTGGGAGGAAACCAGTTCTCAGAGAAAACCCACGCAGGTCATGGGGAGAACATACAAACTCATAGCAGCTCAAGGCAGTACCTGTAGTCAGGATTGAACCAGGGTCTCTGGCACTGTAAGGCCACCATGCCGCCCAACTTGGTTCTCAGCATTTAGTTTAGTTTAGTTTACAGATATAGCATGTTACAGACCCTTCGGCCCACGAAATCCGCACTGACCAACAATTACCTGTTAGCTTTGTGCTATCCCTGTTTCTCATTCTACACACTCGGGGCAATTCATAGAAGCCAATTAACCAACAAACCTGCATATCTTTGGAATGTGGGAGGAAACAGGAGTATCCAAAGTAAACTTATGTGGTCACAGGCAGACCATGCAAACTCCGTACAGACAGCACCCGTAATCAGGTTTGATCACGGGTATTGGAAGCTGGAAGGCAGCAACTCTACCGCTGTGCCACTGTGCTGCCCTTGTAGTGCAAAAGTTCCATAGTCAAAGTCCAATGTCCACAATATGTTAGAGATGAATCAGATAGTACCTCAGCTTCCTGGGGGTGCAGGTCACTAACAGTCTGACCTGGTCGACTAACATCTCATCAACTGTTAAGAGAGCGCAGCAGCGGTTGCACTTTCTGCGCCGGATGAGAAGAGCTCATCTCCCCCATCCCATCCTCACTACTTTCTACAGGGGCACCATAGAGAGTATTCTGACCAGCTGTATCTCTGTCTGGTTTGGGGACTGTAGAGCCTCCGACTGGAAGTCTGTGCAGAGAGTGGTGAGGACAGCGGAAAAAATCATCGGGACCTATCTCCCCTCAATCGGGGATATTGCGACCAAACGCTGTGTGTCTAAGGCCAGCAGTATCATAAAGGACCCCTCACATCTCCATCACGGACTGTTCACTCTGCTGCCCTCGGGAAAAAGATACCGCAGCATGAGGAGCAGAACGTCAAGGTTCCGCAACAGCTTCTTCCCACGAGCCATCAGACTCCTGAATGCCATGTAAATGGGCTGCCACTATTGTCTATTTATCCTTTTCATACATACCTATCCTTCGGTTAATTTATTGTGTTGCACAGGGAGCCAAATGCAACGTAATTTCGTTTGGAACTGCATATATCAATGTATTTCTAAATGACAATAAAGTTTGTTTGACTTTGACTTGACTTGACTTATGGAAGGGCCGTTCAGAAGCCAGATAATAGAGGGAAACAAGCCCATTCCTGAGTGCCATGGTGCGTATTTTCAAGCTTGTGTACCTTTGCCCGACAAGAGGAGGAAGAATGAACAATTGGGTGGGACAAGTCTTCGATGATGTTGACCTCTTCTCCAAGGCAATGCAAAGTGTAGATGTAATTAAAGATGGGAGTCTGGTCTGTGTGATGGACGGGGCTACATCAACAACTCTGCAATTTAGTGCAGTATTGGGCAGAGCTGTTCCCATACGATGCAACCACGCAGTATTCTTTCTATCATCCTCTCTCCTGTATTGAGAGGCCAATATTAGATTCAATGTGTCACCTTACCCTGGGTCAGATGGACCTTACGTGACAGACCTACACCTACCACTTCTGTATCCCAATGTTACACAGTACTGAACCCACATCTTCCAGAATTGGGAGGTTATGTTACAGTTATACAAGACCATGGTGAAGCCACATTTGAGGTGTGTCTTGAGTATGGTTTTAGTCACTCTGTTATAGGGAAAGATGTCGTTGAGCTGGAAATGCTGCAGGGAAGATTTTGTTGGGATGCTGCCAGGAGTTAAAGCCCTGTCTCACGGTGCGAGTTGACCCACGAGTGACCCCGAGTTTTCACTCGCGGTAATCATGTACAATTAATGTAGCGGGAACGTCGGAACTCGCGCGCTCAACTTAGCGACTCGTGGCGCTAACGGCAGGTACCCGTGAAACTTGTTAATTCGTGAAAAAATTCAAACATGTTTTCCACGGATCAAATTTACTGTTCAAGTTAAAAATGGAAACATTTAAACTCATTGTAATAACGTAGTGGGCCCTGCGTTTACCTTAGTGAATCGTGAGTCTACCGTGGGCACTCTTTAAATTATTTCAGTACCATTCATCCTCGAGTCTTAATAACAAAATTTAATTCACCCTCGACTAAATTTTCTTTGTTTTTTTGGTAATTTTCGTCTTATTTTCCCTTGTGTACAATTTTATATATAATGTATTTTTGTCACATGAGCAAAATACATGAATGAACTCATTTCGTAAGTGTTTATTTTATTCAGCTTTTTTAACAACCTAAAAATATGTTAAAAAAACTAGGAGTGAAAAAAAGTTTAATTACCACTGGAGTTGGAAAATCATTCTATTAGAATGATAAAAAAAACATTCCAACGTCTAAACACTGGGTTTCAGCCCGATCCTACCCTTTCGGGCTATGATTACTGCAGTTATTTCTTGGAAAATTAGTGTGTGTGATTTAATATATTTTTCTCCAACTAATATAACTTTCTATATCCCTCCCCAAAAGCTCACAAAACCACCAAATATCAACTTTGGTAGCTACATTTCTACACGAAATAAAGTTACAGTTCAACAGTTGCATACGGCGATCCTCCAGTGTTGCCATTTATAAATATATGATCACACTAGCTCGTCTGGTCTTCCCTAAACGGTTATATTACAGTAAATTTGGGAAATATCCTGTTACTTTGAAATTAGAAAACCATAGATAACCATTAGATAAAAAAACATATCAAAGTTCCAGCTCCACTGCCATTTAAAAACCAATGAGCTTACTAACCACTTTAATGGCAATGTCTTTTTTTAAGTATAGAAAACAAAATCTGGATAAATTATGTCATTCACCCTTCACCCACCCGTCTAGTTTCATTCACTCCATAAAATAATTTCATTCGCGCTTGGGTGAACCATTCACCAGTTTAAGAAGCACTGATATAGCGCATTGCATCCGTAAAGTGAAATCAGACTTCAGGAAGGGTGTCCGAACCTCCGGACAGCAACGGGCCGTGCGTTGCTGCTTTCTGAGATGAATCAATGAACGTTGAATTTTCCTGACGCGTAGATTTACAACCAATAGCGATTACAAGATCACAAGTTTCCTGATTTACAGCCTGTAAACGGTCACAACCATCGCCCGGTCACAGCCCACGTTGATCAGTCCAAGCTAACATCATCAGTGTGAATAGAGTATTCACAAAGGGATGTTTTTTTTCCTCTTCCAAGTACATTCTATAAATCGATTGCTGGGTTTTCTCCGCTCTATCTTTCACTCAGGCACCTTTCCTCCCCTTCCATCAGTTTACGATTCACCTCTCCACTATCTTTCCTCTCGGATCACATTCCCGCTCTTTTTTTACTCAGCGGGCAGGCAGCATCACTGGAGAGAAGGAATTGGTGACGGGGTGACATTGTGCTGTTTGATCGCCCCCTGTCAGCTCCAGCTTTTTGTGTCTATCTTCGGTTTAAACCAGCATCTGCAGGCAGTTCCTGTCCTGCACTTTATTCCTTTCTTGGCATCTTCTGGGCAAATGTTGCCTTCTACACGAACGTACGTACATGTGTGCCTGTGTGCGTGTGTGCGTGCGTGTGTGTGTGTGTGTGTGTGGAGATGCTGCGGTTTACATTGGCATTGCTCTCTTGAGGTTCCTTTGTGGTGGAGAGCGCTGCCCGGTAACCCTGGGTCTTGCGGTCCGGCCAAGAGGAGGTGATGTGGACACGGTTTCAGTTATAGTTCTAGAGGAACATTACTTCCGATCGATGTCTCTTATGCACTTCTCAGAAGAACTGGGTGCGCTCTTCACCGTTATGGCTCCCAGCCTACAGGTTTCTGATCTGTACAACTAACTTCTTCCCTATTTATCCTCCACCCCCCCATTTCCCTCTCCTCCTCGGCGCTCTTGTTCACTCACACCTTCCTTCCCTCCCTCTCGCAGGGCTTGGTTCAAAGGGGGCAACGAGCCAAGTCCGCGGTCTGAACCCTTTCTGAAAACGAGCGCAAAGAGAAAAAAAAAGTATTCTCAAGCGCTCCAAACTTCGTTTAAAATAAGTAAATGCGACCTTGGCTAATAATTTAAACCGTATACAAAACCAACACCCTACAAACTCTCTGTCTCTCACGCTGCCTGTTGTCTTGTGGGGGGTGTGTGTCGGAGAGAGGGGGTGTGGGTGTGGAGGGGACCCGATGTGAATGTTACCACTATAGGATGGCGAGGTTGGGCTCTGAGCTGCAGTGAGAGAGAGAGAGAGAGAGAGAGAGAGAGTGCGTGTGCGCGTCAGCAGCAAAGTTATATACAACGGGGGTGACACAAAAAGCTGGAGAAACTCAGCGGGTGCAGCAGCATCTAAGGAGTGAAGGAGATAGGCGACGTTTCGGGTCGAGACCCTTCTTCAGACTCAATATACAATATACTTTATATACAACGGGCTTGTGCGCGGTGGCAAGAGAGGTTTCATTTGTTCTCGTTCGGGGCTTGAGAGAGATCGGAGAGAATTAAGCCTCCCTCGCACACCACTCCTAACCCAAGAGCCTTGTCACCCCAGACAGATTAATGACGCCCCACCCCCCCCCCCCCCCTCCCCAACCTCCCCCACCTCAACTCACGCTTGGGCACAAAAGCAGCTCAGGAGGCGAACCCTGAGCTCCGTCTCCCAACAATCTGATGTGAAAGAACAGTTATTAAAACATATCTTCATTCACGGTTGGTTCAAGAGTAACGGGAGAGGAACTTGCTAACTCGGGAGAGGAACTTGGAACATCGCAGAAATGACATACCCGTGGGGACTCGGTTAAACACTTGACCATAAACTTGAAATCTCGTACACAACCACGAGTCTGGTTTATTTCTTTCACTTGGGGTCACTCGTGGGTGGACTCACACAGTGAGACAGGCCTTTAAATGGCATGACCTATAGGGAAAGGTTGAGCAGACTTGTACTTTATTCCTTGGAGCGCAAAAGAATGAGAGGTGATCTTACAAAGTGTACGAGATCATGAAAGGAATAGAGAGAGTAAATGCACAGAGACTTTTACCCAGAGTAGGGGAATCAATAAACAGGAGTTTAAAGTGAGTGGAGAAAGATTTAATAGGAAGTTGAAGAGCAACTATTTGACACAAAGAGTGTGGATATATTGAACAAGTTGCCAGAGGAGGTAGTTGAGGCAGGTAATATCACAATCTTTAAAAGACATTTGGACAGGTCCGGATAGGATAGATTTAGAAGGATATGGGCCATACTAGTGTGGATGGGGCATATTGGTCAGCCTAAGTGAGTTGTGCCAAAGGGCCTGTTTCTGCACTATATGATTCTACGACTCTAATTGTGACTGTCAGTCTAGCCATGATTTACAGCCCAAGGCCCTGCTGTCACTGTTGAGTTTGCTTACCCTTAGACAAGTGGAGCAGGGTGGAAACCCTTAGTGGCTGCATCCTTTCACAGATACAGGCTGATTAGGTTTTCTGCTTTCGCTTAAGAGATTTGTCATGCACACTATATGCAGGCAGAAGAGCATGAATCTTCCAAAGAAGACACCAAGTGTTGGAGTAACTCACCAGGCCAGGCAGCAGCTCTGGAGAACATGGATTCGTAGGGTAGGTGGCGTTTTGGGTCCGGATCCTTTTCAGACTGATTTTTGGAGAGGGTGTGTGTGGGGGAGGGGGGGGGGGGGTGGACAAAACTGGATGAGGGGCAGGACAAAGCCTGGTCAGTGATAGATTAATACAGGTCAGGAGGGTTATTTGACTGGCAGATGGTTGGACAGAGATGCAAAGATAGTAAGTGTGAAACAAAGGGATTGAAAAGTTGGGAATTGTGAAGCTAGAGGAAGGAATGTAGAAGGAAGGGGAGGGGAGAAATAAGTGTGGGTCTAGTTGGGGCATAGGGGAGAGGGGAGGGAGGAGAGGGGGGTTATATTTGGGGAGAAGGGAGAGGGGGTAGGATGATGTAGTTACCTAAAATTATGGAAGTCAATGTTTATATTATTGTGTTGTCAGCTGGCCAAGTGCAATGTTGTCTCTGTAGTTTGCGTGTGGCTCCACTCTGGCAATGGAGAGGGCCCAAGACAAAATGGTCAGTGTGGGAATGGGAAAGGTAGTTAAAATGTTTAGAAAGCCAGAGATCCAGTAGAACTTGACTGACTGAGCATAAATGTGCAGCAATGTAGATGATGCCACGTTGGGGACACCAGATGTAGTAGATAAGGTTTGACGAGGTGCATGTTAACCTCTGTGTGATCTGGAAGGAATGCAGCGATCCCTGGATGGATGTGAGCGGGAGGTATAGGGACAGGTCTTTTATAAACCAGCATCATGATTCCTCGTGATTTTTCCAAGAATGGGATCACACCTTGCGCTGAGTCCATCCTTTGCAGTGAATTGGTGAAGCCACCTTTACAAAGGAGCATTGCCTGGGTGTGAACATTTAATTAATTGGTCTTTCTTTATAATATTCCAATATTGTTATTTTGTACTAATGTTATTTAAATGTATTTTTCATCTTGGGCATCAGAACAAATTCACTTTCTAAACATACTTAACATTACAGTGAAAAGCAAAACATCTCACTGCTATTTGCAAAATCCACTGGGAAGCCTCTGCAGCTGAAGCATTCACTGTGAGCGAGAATGATCAGCAAAAGAATGGAAGTGGCTGAGCGTCACTGCAGCTGTAAATGTTCACACCACTTGTAGACAGAGAGGCATTTGAACACGAGCTCGAGGCAGTCAAATAAATTAAACATTAATGATGGGGTTTTTCTGAAGGCATCGCGTTTACATTAGTTGTGGTTAAAACGGTGCAAGATGAAAGGGAGAAAGTCGCAGAGATCAGACGACACCAGCGGCAGAAACTTGCACCCGCTGTTCTGTTATCAATGTTCTCCAGGCAGCCAGTCAGCAGCAAGCCAGCTGCACGACTGAAGAATGCTTTCAGTCGTTCCTCGACAGAGGGACACTGCAGACCGCAATCTTTCTCCTTTTACATCAGGGATCATTTAGCATGTCATCCAAAGTCCAAACTCTGCAAGTAGAAACATGGAACTGCAGATGCTGCTTTACAAAAAAAGATGCAAAGTCCTGGAGTAACTCTCACCTTCAATCTTTTCATCGCTAGCCTTTGTCCAACCATCAGCCTATCAAAACCCGTCCTTGCCTTGTAGTTTAGTTTAGAGATACAGCACGAAAACAGGCCCTTCGGCCCACCGACTCAATGCCGACCAGCGATCCCCGCACACTAGCACTATCCTACACAAACTAGGAACAATTTACAATTACACCAAGCCGATTAACCTACAAACCTGTACGTCTTTGGAGTGTTCGAGGAAACTGGAGCATCTGGAGAAAACCCACATGGTCACTGAATGAACATACAAACTCCATACAGACAGCACCTGGGTGTCTGGCACTGTAATGCTGCGCCACATGCCACCCGCCTCTATCCACCTATTACCTGGGGTCTTTGGCTTGCCCCCAGTCCTCTGCCAGCTTTCTTTCCCACCCCTCTCCATCACCACAATCAGTTTGAGGAAGGGTCCCAAGCTGAAATGCCTCCTATCCATGTTCTCCAGCGAAACAGCCTGACTCGCTGAGCCTTTTTTTCAACCAGGTCTGCAATTGTTCAGGATGAGAATCCTCCTTTGAGAAGCAATCTTCTGTAGCTATTGTAACTTTCTCCTTCTCATTTGCTCCAGAGCTCATCCTCAAGATCACCAACGTCCATGCTCTTGAATGTGTGTGACTGCCCTGACACTTCAAGAGAAGGAAGGAGCTGTCTGGCCCAAGGGTTACAGCAAGCAAGTATTTCCATCACAGTGGTAAAATAAAACCAAGTACTAGAAAAGTGTTTCCAAGCTACCAGTTCCAAATAAAACTCATAGAGTCGTAGAGTGACACAGTGTAGAATCCTTCAGCCCAACTTGCCCATGTACCCTAGTCCCGCCTGCCTGCGCTAGGTCCATATTCATCCAACCTGTCCTATCCATGTACCTGTCTAACTGTTTCTTAAACACAGGGATAGTCCCAGCCACAACGACCTCATCTGGCAGCTTGATCCATACACCTACCACCCTTTGTGTGAAAAAGTTACCCCTAAGAATCCTATTAAATCTTTCCCCTTCATCTTGAACTTACAGTCAGTCCTCTGGTCCTCAATTCTGGGCCAGAGACTCTGTGCATCTACCCGATCTATTCCTCTCATCATTTTATACACCTCTATAAGATCTCCCCTCATTCTTCTGCGCTCCATGGAATAGAGACCCAGCCTACTCAATCTCTCCCTACAGCTCACACCCTCTAGTCCTGGCAACATCCTCGAAAATCATTTCTGAACCCTTTCCTAGAAACATAGAAACATAGAAAGTAGGTACAGGAGAGGGCCATTCAGCCCTTCAAGCCAGCATCACAATTCATTGTGATCATGGCTGATCATCCCCCATCAATAACCCGTGCCTGCCTTCTCCCCATATCCCTTGACTCCACTAGCCCCCAGAGCTCTATCTAACTTGCTCTTAAATCCATCCAGTGATTTGGCCTCCACTGTCCTCTGTGGCAGGGAATTCCATTAATTCACAACTCTCTGGGTGAAAAAGTTTTTTCTCACCTCAGTCTTAAATGATCTCCCCTTTATTCTAAGACTGTGGCCCCTGGTTCTGGACTCGCCCAACATTGGGAACATTTTTCCTGCATCTACCTTGTCCAGTCCTTTTATAATTTTATATGTTTCTATAAGATACCCCCTCAACCTTCTTAACTCCAGTGAATACAAGCCTAATCTTTTCAATCTTTCCTCATGACAATCTCGCCTTCCCAGGGATCAATCTCATGAACCTACACTGCACTGCCTCAATCACAAGGATGTCCTTCCTCAAATTAGGAGACCAAAACTGTACACAATACTCCAGATGTGGTCTCACCAGAGCCCTATACAGCTGCAGAAGAACCTATTTACTCCTATACTGAAATCCCCGTGTTATGAAGGCCAACATTCCATTAGCTTTCTTCACTGCCTGCTGTACCTGCACGCCAACTTTCAGTGACTGGTGTACAAGGACACCCAGGTCTCGATGTACCTCCCCCTTACCTAACCTAACCCTATTGAGATAATAATCTGCCCCCTTGTTTTTGCCTCCAAAGTGTATAACCTCACATTTATCTATATTGTACTGCATCTAACATGCTTTTGCCACTCACTCAACCTGTCCAGCAGGTCACCCTGCAACCTGCTAACATCCTCTTCACAGTTCACACTGCCACCCAGCTTTGTGTCATCCACAAAATTGCTAGTGTTGCTCCTAATTCCCTCTTCCAAATTATTAATATATATGGTAAACAGTTGTGGCCCCAACACTGAGCCTTGCGGCACTCCACTCGCCACTGCCTGCCATTCTGAAAAGGACCCGTTCACTCCTACTCTTTGCTTCCGGTCTGCCAACCAATTTTCTATCCATGTCAGCACCCTACCACCAATACCATGTGCTCTAATTTTAGTCACCAGTCTCCTGTGCGGGACCTTATCAAAGGCTTTCTGAAAGTCTAGATACACTACATCCACTGGCACCCCTTCATCCATTTTACTTGTCACATCCTCAAAAAATTCCAGAAGATTAGTCAAGCATGATTTCCCTTTCATAAATCCATGTTGACTTGGACTATTACTGCTATCCAAATGCCCCATCATTACCTCTTTAATAATTGACTCCAGCATCTTTCCCACCACCAAAGTCAGGCTAATTGGTCTGTAATTCTCAATTTTCTCTCTCGCTCCTTTCTTGAAAAGTGGGATAACATTAGCTATCCTCCAATCCACAGGAACTGATCCTGAATCTATTGAACATTGGAAAATGATCACCAATGCGAGCACTATTTCTAGAGCCACCTCCCTGAGGACCCAGGGATGTGGACCATCAGGCCCAGGGGATTTATCATTCTTCTGTCCCATTAGCCTACTCAATACTATTTCTCGCTTAATGAAAATTTATTTCAGTTCCTCTACCCCTTTAGATCCTCTGTCCTCCAGTACAACTGGGAGATTGTTTGTGTCTTCCTTAGTGAAGACAGATCCGAAGTACCTATTCAACTCGTCTGCCATTTCCTTGTTGCCCATAATAATTTCACCCGTGTCTGCCTTCAAGGGACCCACATTTGACTTTGCTACTCTTTTTCCCTTAACATATCTAAAGAAGCTTTTACTGTCCTTCTTTATATTCCTGGCCAGCTTCCCTCCGTACTTCATCTTTTCAGCCCGTAATCCCCTTTTTGATTCCTTCTGTTGTCCTATGAAGGTTTCCCAATCCTCTGGCTTCCAGCTACTCTTTGCTGTGTTATACATCTTTTCTTTTAGTTTTATTCTATCCCTAACTTCTCTTGTCAGCCACGGTTGCCTCCTACTCCCCTTAGAATCTTTCTTCCTTTTTGGAATCAAATGATCCTGCGTCTCCCGGATTATCCCAAGAAATCCCTGCCATTGCTGTTCCACCATCATTCCTGCTAGGATCCCTTTCCAGTCTACTTTGGCCAGCTCCCCTCTCATGCCTTCATAGACCCCTTTGTTCAACTGCATCACTGCCACTTCCGATTTAACGTTCTCCATCTCAAATTGCAGATTAAAACTAATCATATTATGATCACTACCTCCAAGCGGTTCCTCTACCTCGAGTTCTCTTATCATATCTGGTTCATTGGACAACACTAAATCCAGAATTGCCTTTTCTCTGGTCGGCTCCATTTCAAGCTTGACAATATCTTTCCTTTAACATGGTGCCCAGAACTGAACACAATATTCTAAATGCGGTATCACCAACATATTATACAACTGCATCATGACCTCCCAACTTCTATACTGAGAATGGCAGAGGCTGATAGCCATACACATGAAAATAGACCCTTCGGCCCAACTTGCCCACGTCAGCCAGGTTGCATTTGTTTTTCTTGGAGGGGAGGAGGCTGGGGGAACTGGGGAGCCCAAATGAGGAGGTGCATTGAAGGGAGACTTAACAGGAAACATTTCCTCTTAACAGAAATGTCAAAACCTAAAGGACATAGATTAAACTTTAGAGGAGATTTGAGGAAGGGATGGTGATGATAGTCTTAGGTGATGATAGTTCCTAGTCTATGGTGATGATACCCTGATAATCGTCTTAGGTTATGGAAAAACATTGATCAGTTGGTAAAATGAATCGTGATCAATGTCAGCTGAAGCACTTTGGACTATAGGACACACTGCTGGAGTGTGTGGTGGAAGAGAGTATCCTCAATATTTAACAAGTATCTAGTTGAATTGCCATGACATAGATGATTGTGGGCTAATGGGTGGTAAATGGGATTAGTGCAGATGGGGTAACGATGGACATGCTGACACAATGGGCTAAAGAGTCTGCTTCTGTGCTACTGACTCTAGTTGTACATCTGTTTGGCCTCACTCTGACAGTGGAGGAAGCCCAAGACAGAAAGATCAATATGGGAATGGGAGGGGGGCTTAAAGTGCATAGTAACCGTGAGATCCCAAACTAGCCTCCTCCATTGTCAGAGTGAGGCCAAATGCAAATTGGAGGAACAGCATCTCATAATTCGCTTGGGCATGAATGGCGATTTCTCTAACTTCAAGTAACTCCTGCATTCCCTCTCTCAGTCGCTCCCCCTCTCGTAGCCATCCTCCTAGTTTCACCATCATCCTGCTTAGTCTCACTGTTTGTATCCATTCGTTATCTCCTTCCCCACAGCCAACAATGGACCATTGTGGGCTCCACCTTTCCTTGATCATCGTTGCTGATTTGTCCTTTTCCATACCTTGATTCTATCTTCAGAGTAAACCAGCATCTGCAGTTCCTCCATAACATTATGTTTCATACTTGCAATAATTTGGGCAATGCTAACCTTTTAAAGCAGCAACTCTGTTACCCACCCCATGGCCATGTTCTGGCCTTTTGATGAATTTCCAGAATTAAGCAATTTTTCTGAAGACAATTAATAATCAACTTGAATACATGGATATGGACAGATAGAAGAATATGGTTCGTACAGGCAGAGGCATCTTCGATATGGGCCATGTGGGCCAAAGGGGTTATTATTGTGCTGTACGGTTCTATGTTCGATATTAATGGATGAATGGAGTTAACACATACTTAGTTTGGCTTTGGGCATTTGGTACTTCACTCCATTATGAAGTGTCCTTGCCATTTTTCCCCAAAATTCCCAGCTTTGTCATACTCACTATTTATCAGCATGGTACCTGTACTCACAGACATTGAAATTCCCCTGCACAACTCGCAGCAAAAAGTGCACAGAGTGCTGGAGTAATCAGCGGATCAGGCAGTTTCTCTGGAGAACATGGATAGGTGATGCTTTGTGTCGGCCCCTCATTTCCTCAACAAAATACCATAGAGCAGTTGAGGAAGAGCAATACTACAAATTCCTGCCTGACTTAATGTCAAGTCAAGTCAAGTAAACTTTATTGTCATTTAGAAATACATTGATATATGCAGTTCCAAACGAAATTCCGTTGCATTTGGCTCCCTGTGCAACACGGTAATTAACAGAAGGATAGACTGGAAAAAAATGGATAAAAGTATAAAAGGATAAATAGACAATGGTGGCAGCCCATTACATGGCATTCAGGAGTCTGATGGCTCGTGGGAAGAAGCTGTTGCAGAACCTTGATGTTCTGCTCCTTATGCTACGATATCTTTTGCCCGAGGGCAGCAGAGTGAACAGTCCGTGATGGAGATGTGTGGGGTCTTTTATAATACTGCTGGCCTTAGACACGCAACGTTTGGTCGCAATATCCCTGATTGAGGGGAGAGAAGTCCCGATGATTTTTTCCGCTGTCCTCGCCACTCTCTGCACGGACTTCCAGTTGGAGGCTTTACAGTCCCCAAACCAGACAGAGATACAGCTGGTCAAAATACTCTCTATGGTGCCCCTGTAGAAAGTGTTGAGGATGGGATGGGGGAGGTGAGCTATTAGCAGGTGCAGAAAGTGAAACCGCTGCTGCGCTCTCTTAACTGTTGATGAGATGTTATTTGACCGGGTCAGGCTGTTAGTGATCTGCACCCCCAGGAACTTAGTGCTACTGACCACCTCCACATCGCTGTCATTGATGTGAAGTGGTGTGGGACTGTGCCGGGTTTTCCTGAAGTCGACGATGACCTCCTTTGTTTTTTTGACATTCTGGATCAGGTTGTTCGTATTGCACCAGTCCACCAGTTGTTTCACCTCCTCCCTGTAAGCCAGCTCATTGTCGTCCCTGATGAGGCCCACCACTGTTGTGTCATCTGCATACTTCATGATGTGGTTTGTACTAAACCTGGCACAACAGTCGTGCGTCATCAGGGTGAACAGCAGTGGACTCAGGACACAGCCCTGAGGGGAGCCGGTGCTCAGAGAGATGGTGTTAGAGGTGTTATTTCCAACCCTCACTGACTGGGGTCTGTCAGTGAGGAAGTCCAGTAGCCAGTTACACATGGGGGTGCTGAGGCCCAATGGAACCAGTTTGCTTATCAGGTGCTGAGGGATAATTGAATTCAACGGCAAAATTATTTTGTGTGACTGTTTCTTTCCCTTCTTTAATGTTAGACAGTGGTCTAACACCCAAAACAACCCCCTACTGTGATTTTTATCCAAGCCAGTCTGATTTCAATTACTCAATGAATAACCAGCTTTTGTTTGGCACCTTTCTACTTTTAAAAGAGCTAACTCTCGAATTGCACTTTTTGTTTTGCACAAAGGTTTATACTCTCCTCCAGACTTATTACAATCAATGTGTGCATTGTTCATTAAATTCAAGGTTACAGTTCATTTTCCATTTCCGATGACAGGATTATTGCAAACTCTGGCACAACGCTCACTTCCGATTCTATGACTCAAGACAGAGGGTTGTGGTGGAAGGACAATATCAAGGCTGAAGGTGTGTGACCAGTGGAGTTCTTCAGGATCTGTGCTGTTGCTTGTGATATATACAACAATAACTTGGGTATAAATGTGAACAGGTTGGTTAAAATTGTTAAAATTGTACAAGGCATTGGTGAGACCAATTCTGGAGTATGGTGTACAATTTTGGTCGCCTAATTATAGGAAGGATGTCAACAAAATAGAGAGAGTATAGAGGAGATTTACTAGAATGTTGCCTGGGTTCCAGCAACTAAGTTACAGAGAAAGGTTGAACAAGTTAGGTCTTTATTCTTTGGAGCGCAGAAGGTTAAGGGGGGGCTTGATTGAGGTATTTAAAATGATGAAAGGGATAGACAGAGTTGACGTGGATAAGC
This sequence comes from Raja brachyura, assembly GCA_963514005.1. Next base: position 45,505,894 of record OY740801.1, on the reverse strand, counting down.
TTTTCCCATTGAGGGTAGGGAAGATTCAAATAAGAGGGCATGACTTGAGAATTAAGGGACAGAAGTTTAGGGGTAACATGAGGAGGAACTTCTTTACTCAGAGAGTGGTGGCTGTGTGGAATGATCTTCCTGCAGAAGTGGTGGAGGCAGGATCGATTTTAACATTTAAAAGTAAAGTGGATAGGTATATGGACGGGAAGGGAATGGAGGGGTATGGTCTGAGTGCAGGTAGATGGGACTAGGGGAAAATAAATGGTTGGCACGGACTGGAAGGGCCGAGAAGGCTTGTTTCCGTGCTGTAATTGTTATATGGTTATATATGGTTATATGGTTAGTAAATTTGCAGATGATACCAAGAGTGCCAGGGTTGCAGATTGTTGGAAAGGCTGTCAAAGTATACAGTGGGATATAGACCAGCGACAGAAATGGACAGAGAAATGGCAGATGGAGTTTAATCCGAGCAAGTCAAGTGTTGCATTTTGGCATTAAATACAATTTATGGCACCCCCCTTAATAGCATTGCTGTACAGAGGAATCTTGTGGTCCAAGTCCATTACTCCCTGAAAGTGGCAACACACGTAGATAGAGTAGTAAAGAAGCCATACGTCATGCATGCTTTCATAGGTTGCGGCATTGGGCATAAGAGTCAGGAAGTCCTGTGGTAGCTTTGGAGGACTTTGGTTTAGCCACATTTTGAGTATTATGTGCAGATCGGATCACCCCATTACAGGACGGATATGGAGGTTTTGGAAAGGGTGCAGAGGTTTACCAGAATCATGTTTGGCACAGACATTGTGGGCTGAAGGGCCTGTTCAATGTTCTATATTTACTACCCACTATTGATTTATGGAGTTGACGCGATACACAGGCAATATGGACACTGTCTGCCCTTCCAACACTCTATAACAACAGGCATTTCAAACTGCCAAAGTGTAGGCATCTATTGACTGCACTCATGATCTTCCTGGGAACCTCCTTCCAGGAGCACTTGGCTGTAGTCCTCAATGGTCTCTGTGGCCCTTCACATAAGGCATGTGCCTGATGTGGATTCCATTCTTCATTAGTTTGACCATGTCCTTCTGCCGGCATGGGAGCACATCAACCTGCTCCCATCATTGCAGAATACAATCTTTAAAAGACAAAACAGGCCGTTTACGGTGCATAGATACATGATAAGGGAGTGACCTTTAGTGCAAGGTTAAGCCAGCAAAGTCCAATCGCCTCAGCATTGCCTGGTGTTGGTTCTAATTGTAATGTCCTTTCCAGGCATTTCAAAGCACTCTTAAAAACGCTTTAAACATTCTACTCAAATATACAGCTTCGTGAGCTTGTGTGATGACTTGGATCTGAGGCCTGCTGCTATACTCAGGCCTGTAAGCCCTGTCCTTTTGTACTTGTCAAAATACATGAATGCTCCACTCTAAATATTAACTTTTCAAAACTGAGGGGCAGACCAAGGCTGGCCCTGGAGTATCTGTGTTTGGCAATAATGCACAGCCATTTCCTACGTTCCAAACAAGTTTATTGTGGGAGTATTACAAAAAGAATACAGATTATTGATGGCATTATCTTTACAAATATTACATTTTTTAATTGCATTTGATTTGAAGCATAGGTGTAGGGAGATACTGGTTTAAATTGAAGATAGACACAAAAAATTGGATTAACTCAGTGGGTCAGGCAGCATCTCTGGAGCTTCGGGTCGAGAGACCTTTCTGCAGATGGAGAGTCAGGAGAAAGTGGAATTAGGGATATAGACGATGATATAGAACAAAATGAATGCAAGGAATGCAATAAGCAACAATGATCAAGGAAAGGTGGAGCCCACAATGGTGAATTGTTGGCTGTAGGACAGGTGATAATGAGTTGTATAGACAGTGAAACTCAACAAGATGCAGTGAAACTAGTATGACAACAAGCGGGGGGGGGGGGGGTCAGAGAGAGAGGGGGTGCAAGTGTTGCATGTGGTTAAGGAAATGAATATTCTGTCCAATGTAATCTGCCCAAGCGAATATAGGGACAGATGTTGCATCTTCTGCGGTTGCAAGGTAAGGTGCGTAGGCCTTTAATTGATGTAAATAGTCAATGGATTATTTCAAATCTTGTATAATTTTTAGTTTAATTTATATTCCATTTTCTTATTTCTTTATTTTGACAGCACACAGCCAACTGTGTTATATGAAACTAGTGCAACTTTGCAAGGTGGCATGATGTGTCCATTTGCTACTCTGGCCAGATCTGTTCATTCTCTGAACCATCTGCTTGCAGGTTATAAACACAAACAGTTCATTCATTGTCAAAACAATCAAATGTCTCTTTGTATATAATTGCAGCTGAAGCAATGCCTATTTACATAGTTTAGCCTTTCCACATTAAAGCTGAAACCAACCATTTTCTCCTCTTTTTACCTTGGCAACTTGCCTTCTTCTTTTCCATCTACCGCAGCCTGTCCTGTTTATCTTCAAATCATCTCTCTTGCCTCTGCCTTGTGTGCACACAGACGCCTGAGACAAACTGATTCTTCTGTTCTTTGGCACCGACTGTGCACACCCTTTCTCTCTGCAGGAAGTGAAGGGAACGGGTTGGCATCTACTCATCTCTCTGACAGGGCATCTGGCAACACATGCCCTGGCTCTGCTGCTTTCAGGTGCACACTTTCCTTAAACAGCAGACTTAAGAAACCCATTGATGACAGGCAAGCAGGTATGGCGTCTGCAGAGAACAAGGTTCACCATTGTGTTCAGGAGATCCCTCTGAATAGTGAATGTTTCCTTTCACTCAGTTAATGACAGAGGAAAGATATAATGGAACGGAATATATTACTGTAATTGTCACAGGATATGAAAAGCCTATGGACTATTTGGAGGAAAGTGCCTTTACTTATTTTTTGTCAATCTTATGAGTTTCTGTAATGTCCTCCAGTACCTTTTGTTGGCGTGATGGCCCTGATCTCAGAATCCCTCCCTGTATAATTTCTGTTTGAACCTCCAAAGCTTTTATCCCCCACTCAGTAATCGTGCTTTTTTTCTTCTAACAAGTGAAGTCTCAACAGACTTATCGGAAAACATTAAGATATTTTCATTGCGTCCCCCTGGAATGCTTCTTCTTCAGTTATTCTTATACTACTGGTCTCTGAAATAAAACAACACAAGCCAGTTTAATCAGAATCAGCAGGTTAGGACTCAGGAATTGTCCATGCCTGGAAGGAAATTTAATAAGTAGTAGGTTTCCTATTTTAAATCTGCCCAAATTATCCAACAAGTATCTATAAAGAAACTTCAGTCAATCCTGACAATGTAATTGAAGCTCATTCTGATGTTAATTGACAAATACTGAATGAAATCCCAAACTATATTTCAAACACATTATTCAGCTGACCACAGAAAGACTTCAGAATTAAAGGACTTTCTTTTAGGAAGAAGATGAGGAGCAATTTATTTAGTCAGAGGGTGGTGAATCTATGGAATTCTTTGCCACAGAGGGCTGTGGAGGCGAAGTGAGTGGATATAGATATATATTTGATTTGTTCGGGTGTCAGAGGTTATGGGGAGAAGGCAGGAGAATGGGTTTAGGACGGAGAGATAGATTAGCCATGATTGAATGGCAGAGTAGACTTGATGAGCAGAATGGACTAATTATATTCCTATTCCATGTCCACAAAGAGCCAAAGCACAGCATATCTTAATCATTTACGAGTATACATTAAAATCAAGAACATTTGTAGGATGACCAGTTTTAAGTGACAGAAGAAAAATATGCTTCTTGAGTTGTTAGAGTTGTTGCGTGCTACAGGAGAGATAGAGGTGAGGGGGAGGGAGTAAAACAAGAGGGAATGTTGCTTTATTGATTAAGGAGATAGCTGCGACAGTAGTCCCAGATGACATTACTGATGGTTCATCCAATGAGGCAATATGAGTGGAGTTGAGAAACATCAATGTCGATAACTTCATAGGGAGTGGATTGGAGGCCCGACATTGGTCAACTGAAATAAGAAGAGCAAATATACCAGGAGAATGCAGAGAGCAGCAAGACTACTAGGGTTAGCGCTGTATGTGACTTTACATTTCTTAATATTTACAAAGGACAAAGGGCTTAGAAGGGATGATATTTATCATCTACTCCAAAGACATGCCGGTTTGTAGGTTGATAGTTTAATTGACCTGTAAAAAACTAAATTGTCCTTAATGTGGAGAATTTTGCCGGTATTTGGGGTGATGCTGGTCAGCACAGACTCGGTGGCTGAAGGGTCTGTTTCCATGCTGTATCTTTAAACTATAGCAACATTTTAAAGACATTTGGACAGGTCGGTGGATAAGAAATGTTTAGAGAGATATGGGCCAAATCCGGGCAGGTGGGACTTCTGTAGATAGACAATAGGTGCAGGAGTAGGCCTTAGGGCCCTTCAAGCCAGCACCGCCATTCAATGTGATCATGGCTGATCATCCTCAATCAGTACCCTGTTTCTGCGTTCTCCCCATATCCTCTGACTCCGCTATCTTCAAGAGCCCAATCTAGCTCCCTCTTGAAGGTTTCCAGAGAACTGGCCTCCACTGCCCTCTGAGGCAGAGAATTCCACAGACTCACAACTCTCTGTGTGGAAAAGTGTTTTCCCATCTCCGTTCTAAATGGCATACCCCTTACTCTTAAACTGTGGCCCCTGGTTCTGGACTCCCCCCAATATCGGGAACATGTTTCCTGCCTCTAGCGTGTCCAAACCCTTAATCGTATATGTTTCAATAAAATCCCCTCTCATCCTTCTAAATTCCAGCATTTACAAGCCCAGCCGCTCCATTCTCTCAGCATATGACAGTCCTGCCCTCCCGGGAATTAACATTGTGAATCTATGCTGCACTCCCTCAATAGCACGAATGTCCTTCCTCAAATTTGGAGACCAAAACTGCACACAACACTCCAGGTGTGGTATCACTAGGGCTCCGTACAACTGCTCTTGTTATGAAGGCCAACATGCCATTCGATTTCTTCACTGCCTGCTGTACCCGCATGCTTACTTTCAGTGACTGATGAACAAGGACCCCCAGATCCCATTGTACTTCCCCTTTTCCCAACTTGACACCATTTAGATAATAATCTTCCTACCTATTTTTGCTACCAAAATGGATAACCTCAAATTTATCTACATTAAACTGCATCTGCCATGCATCTGCCCACTCACCAAACCTGACCAAGTCACCCTGCATTCTCATAGTGTCCTCTTCACAGTTCACACTGCCACCCAGCTTTGTGTCCCAGCAATTATCTTAGATATTATTTGTAATCTCTTCAGTTTTAAAATAGAAAAACACCTGAAAGTCCAACCTGGCCAGATACTGAACATACCTTAAGCAACTTGTGGAAAGTGTAATATGAGGAGTGAGTGTTCTATGAGCATTTCATGCACTTTACCTTTAAGATCTTTAGTTTATCGCATAAATAATGTATTATTCGCTTACCAGAAGAAACACAGAAAATCTTTTTTTAATGCTTCTCTATCATATATCATTTTGTCACATATTCCTTCAGATGCAGATATGGGAAAAGGTTATAATTCATTACAATTCATTAAAATGAAAGTGACATTTATTTTGCTTCAAAATGAGGAAATGTGGTGAGTTCATTATTTGCATATAAATAGTCTTTTAATATCATAGTGTTTGGAAATCGCTCACATTCTCCCTGATCATTGACGACAAAATTATTTTTTGATAGGATTTTGTGACTGAAGTAAAATTTCCCATTTCTTTTGCTGTAACTGATGGAAATGCTAACCAGTGCTATTCATCTCAAGCCTTTTGTCAGAAAGCAGTTGCACAACCATATAGCATTGATCTATCCTTCTCATTCTGCATTAGTTCTACTGTATAACATATGCTGGAGTGTTTCATGCTAAGTGCTTATTCATAATTCTAATTGTGCATTTTTCTGTGCCGATTTTAAATTACTTTGGCATGTCCTACCGAATATATTAATGAAATCTAAGACTAATTAATAATGCTCTATACTCTCTCTAGACCCTGACATTAAACTTGTTCAGAGATAGGATTTGCTGATTAGTAATTGTTATTAATTCCTCTTACATCATAAGGTTAAGGCAAATGATACTAAAGAATAATGGGGTCTCTGTCTTTCGTTGGCATATTACTTAATAGCAAAATTACTCGTGATAGTTTAAATAATTATCATGCAAATATCCAGCTAAAGGTCGATTGGATCATGAGATAAAGAATCAGTAATCCACTTACATTACAAGCAATTGTGTTAAAGAAGGAACTGCAGATGCTGGAAAATCGAGGGTACCCAAAAGGCTGGAGAAACTCAGCGGGTGCAGCAGCAACTAAGGAGAGTCTGAAGAAGGGTTTCGGCCCAAAACGTCACCTATCTCCTTCGCTCCTCAGATGCTGCTGCACCCGCTGAGTTTCTCCAGCCTTTTGTGTACCCTACATTACAAGCAACCTGTTTTTCACTGGTCATTTACATAGTAGAATGGGCTCCATATCTGCTGGCTCGGGAGAGGGCCCAGAGGAGGTTTACAAGAATAATTCCAGGAGTGAGTGGGTTAGCATATGATGAGCTTATGACAGCTCTGGGCCTCTATTCGCTGGAGTTTAGAAGGATGAGAAGGGTCCTTCTTGGAGTTTACAGAATAATGAAAGGTACAGATAGAGTGTATGTGGAAAGGATGTTTCCACTGGTGGAAGAGTCTCGGACAGAGGTTATAGCCTCAGAATTAAAGGGCGCTCTTTTAGAAAGGAGGTGAGGAGGAACTTCTTTAGTCAGAGGGTAGTTAATCTGTGGAACTCATTGCCACAGAGAGCTATGGAGGCCGTCAGTGGATAATTTTAAGGCAGAGATAGACAACTTCTTGATTGGAACAGGTGTCAAGGGTTATGGGGAGAAGGCAGGAAAGTGGGATTAGGAGGCAGAGATCAGCCATGATTGAATGGCGGAGTACACTCGATGGGCTGAATGGCCTAATTCTACTCCTATATCTTGTGAACTTTTGAGAGTAATTGATGGCTCATCAAATCTGTGATGTTCGAGGTATTTTGGTACAGGAATCAGCAAAATTCCATCAGTGCGCGATGGGACAGATATATACAAATAAATGTGTTCCAATTGCACTCTAAAGTCACATGGCAATAAAAAATCTATTATTTTAAACAATTGTTATAATTTACTATTATTAACAGTTATTCGTAATATTAACACTAATGAACATTGCCTTCTGTTTCAGGGTAAAACATGATATTCTTGGTGATTGTTTTCTATGAACTGGAAAACATTAAAAAAAAAATCCAAGCATCCTATTATGAAATAATTGTCCTTCCTTATTGCCTCCTTTCTTTATAATTGAACTGAATCAAATATCAGAAACTTATGGAGCGTGAGATTGGAAGCATCATGTACATCAGCTGTTTTCATATTTTCCTCCGCAATTACTGGAATCTCTTCTTTCAGAACATTGTGAATATTCCGATTGCTCTGCCCCACAAGATGGTGACTGCTGAGTACATTGAGCTGGATTAACACAGAAGATAGACACAAAATGCTGGAGAAACTCAGCGGGACAGGCAGCACCTCTGGAGAGAAGGAATGGGTGACGTTTTGGGTCGAGACCCTTCTTCAGACTGAGAGTCAGGGGAGAGGGAGACACAGAGATGAGGAAGGGTAAAGTGTGAAAACGTGAGATTATAAGGGACAGAGCTCAAGGAAAATGTAGGGTAGATTATTGTTAGGTAGGGGAAGGTGACAACGAGGCATACATGGATAACATTTAATTACTTTTGATACTTTTGGGAAATCAGGAATTATGGGAAAGAATTAGCAAAATGGAGTTGAGACCAAAGTTTGGACCTGGACTGAGTTTGTTGAACAATGGAGCAAAGGACTTTTTTGAAGATGAAACTCGGAAAATGGACAAGGGAGAGCCAGTCGATGTAGTGTGCCTGGACTTTCAGAAAGCATTTGATAATGTCCCACATAGGAGATTAGTTGGAAAAAATAGGGCATATGGTATTGGGGATAGAGTGCTGACATGGATAGAAAAGTGGTTGGCAGACAGGAAACAAAGAGTAGGGATTAACGGGTCCCTTTCAGAATGGCAGGCAATTACTAGTGGGGTACCACAAGGCTCGGTGCTGGGACCGCAGCTATTTACAATATACATCAATGATTTGGATGAGGGGATTCAAAGGAACATTAGCAAATTTGCAGATGACACAAAGCTGGGTGGCAGTGTGAACTGTGAGGAGGATACTATGAGAATGCAGGGTGACTTGGACAGGTTGGGGGAGTGGGCAGATGTATGGCAGATGAAGTTTAATGCAGATAAATGTGAGGTAATCCACTTTGGTAGCAAAAACAGGATGTCAGATTACTATCTAAATGGCATCAAGTTGGGAAAAGGGGAAGTACAATGGGATCTGGGAGTCCTTGTACATCTGTCAATGAAAGTAAGCTGCAGGTACAGCAGGCAGTGAAGAAAGTGAATGGCATGTTGGCCTTTATAACAAGAGGTCAAATATAGGAGCAAAGAGGTCCTTCTGCAGTTGTACAGAGCCCTAGTGAGATCATACCTGGAGTATTGTGTGCAGTTTTGTTGCCCTAATTTGAGAAAGGACATTCTTGCTATTGAGGGAGTGCAGCGTAGGTTTACAAGGTTAATTCCACGGATGGCGGGACTGTCATATGCTGAGAGAGTGGAGCAGCTGGGCTTGTATACTCTGGAGTTTAGAAGGATGAGAGGGCATCTCATTGAAACATATAAGATTGTTATAAGATTTTATAAGATTGGTAAGGGTTTGGACATGCTAGAGGCAGGAAACATGTTCACAAAGTTGGGGGAGTCCAGAACCAGGGGCCACAGTTTAAGAATAAGGAGTAAGCCATTTGGAACGGAGACGAGGAAACTCTTTTTCTCACAAAGCGTGGTGAGTATGTGGAATTCTCTGCATCAGAGGGTGGTGGAGGCAGGTTCTCTGGGTGCTTTCAAGAGAAGCTAGATAGGGCTCTTAAAAATAGCAGAGTCATGGGATACGGGGAGAAGGCAGGAACGGGGTAGTGATTGAGGATGATCAGCTATGATCAGATTGAATGGCGATGCTGGCCTGGGCAGCTTACAACCCATCCTAGATATCTCTAACTTTAAGTAGTTCTTGCATCCCTCTCTCTCCAACCCTCCCCCACCCTAGTCATTGTACTAAGTTCACTGTTGTCCTGTTGAGTTTCATTGTCTGTATACCTCGTTAGCCCGTAGCCCATAGACAACGAGGAACCGTTTCCTTGATCATCGCTAGTTTTTCACATATCTTTTATCATCATCTATATCTCTCGTTTCCTTTTTCCCTGACTCAGTCTGAAGAAGAGTCTCAGCCCAAAACATTACCTATTCCTTTTTTCTAGTGATGCTGCCTGACCCGATGAGTTACTCCAGCTTTTTGTGTCTATTTTCCATCAGAAAAGTTGTCTTAATGACTAATTTCTGTGCTTTGTAGAGTGACAATTGTATGCAGACAAGGCAAATTGGAGAAACACATCCATTTGCATTGATGGCAGCATTGATGGCGCAGCGGTAAAGTTGCAGCCTTACAGCGCTTGTAGCACCACAGACCCGGGTTCGATTCCGACTATGGATGTGTGGACTCGGTTGGCCGAAAGACCTGTTTCTGCGCTGTATCACTAAACTAAAGTAAACTAAACTAAAACACATAGACAACCGTAACAAGATGAAGCCCAAAGGTTGCTCCAAGCAACCTCTTGTAGCCCCTTGTATGCTTCATCAACCAGAATTGATAATCCCGCTGGGGTGAAGATGAATTCTTGCTGCAAGAATATTGTGATAATACTTTTTATATATTAAACAAACCCCATAATAAAAGTTTATTCACACATTGCTTCACAATATTTACCTTTGTTTTGAGAATAGTTGTCAATGTTAATGTCCATCTTTGTAATTTGCAAAAAATAGATGAAAGTATTAAGGTTATGTAAATGGAGGAAATTGTCTATTGTTTGAGTGAAAATTAGATGACTTAAAAATAAATAATAAAGAATGATGGTGCAATTCTCAAAAATGTTACAAGAACTGTCAATTGAAGGCCCTGAAGAGAAGAGATAATCACATGAAAACAGATAAAATATAAAAAAATCGCAGCTCAACTTCAGTCTGAGATCAATTAATCGTTTTTTTTTCCATGTTTAAACACAGCTTAGAAATCCCACATCATGAGCAAGCATTCCTGCCAAATTATGAGCATCAAACATAGAAGAACACAGTGTGTGGGAAGCAACTGCAGATGCTGGTTTAAACCGAAGATAGACACTAAAATCTGGAGTAACCCAGCAGCACAGGCAGCATCTCTGGAGAGAAGGAATGGGTAACATTTCGGGTCGGGGCGCTTCTTCACTCTGAAGAATGGTCTCGACCCGAAACGTCACCCATTCCTGCTCCCCAGAGATGCTGCCTGACCTGCTGAGTTACTCCAGCATTTTGTGTTTATTGAAGAACGCAGCACAAGAACAGCCCTTGCACCAACAAAGTCTATGCCGAACATGAAATCTAATCCATATCCCTTCATTCCCTGCATATCCATATGTTCATAGGTTATAGGCTTGAGATTAGGCCATTCGGCCCATCAAGTCTACTCCACCATTCAATCATGCCTGATCTCTGCCTCCTAATCCCTACTCTTGACAATCATTCTGTTCAAGAATTTGTCTATCTCTTCCTTAAAAATATCCACTGATGTCCTCAACTGCCCTCTGCAGCAATGAGTTCCACAGATTAACTACCCTCTGACTGAAAATGTTCCTCCTCACCTGCTTTCTAAAATAGCGCCCTTTAATTCTGTGGCCAAGACCTCTGGTCCTAGACTCTCCCACCAGTGGAAACATCCGTTCCACATCCACTCTACCTGTGCCATTCATTATTGTGTAAATTCCAAGGAGGACCCTTCTCATCCTTCTAAACTCCAGCGAGTAGAGGCCCAGAGATGTCAAACATTCATAGAAACATGGACAATAGGTTCAGGAGGAGGCCATTCGGCCCTTCGACCCTTGTGATCATGGCTGATCGTCCCCAATCAATAACTCGTGCCTGCCTTCATCCCATATCCCTTGATTCCACTAGCCCCAAGAGCTCCATCTAACTCTTTCTTAAATCCACCCAGTGACTTGGCCTCCACTGCCCTCTGTGTCAGGGAATTCCACAAGTTCACAACTCTCTGGATGAAAACATTTTTTTTTCTCACCTCAGTCTTAAATGGCTTAAATGGCTTCCCCTTTATTCTAAGACTGTGGCCCCTGGTTCTGGATTCGCCCAATATTGGGAACATTTTTCCTGCATCTAGCTTGTTTATATGTCTCTATAAGATCCCCCCTCATCCTTCTAAACTCCAGTGAATACAAGCCTAGTCTTTTCAATCTTTCCTCATATTACAGTCCCACCATCCCAGGGATCAATCTCGTGGACCTACGCTGCACTGCCTAAATCACAAGGATGTCCTTCCTCAAATTCGGAGGCCAAAACTGGACACAATACTCCAGATATGGTCTCACCAGAGCCCTATACAACTGCAGAAGAACCTCTTTACTCCTATACTGAAATCCTCTTGTTATGAAGGCCAACATTCCATTAGCTTTCTTCACTGCCTGCTGTACCTGCACGCCAACTTTCAGTGACTGGTGTACAAGGACACCCAGGTCTCGCTGCACCTCCCCCTTGCTGAACCTAACCCCATTGAGATAATAATCTGCCCCCTTGTTTATGCCGGCAAAGTGGATAACATCACATTTATCTATATTATACTGCATCTGCCACGCACCTGCCCACTCACTCAACCTGTCCAGATCACCCTGCAACCTCCTAACATCCTCTTCACAGTTCACACAGCCACCCAGCTTTGTGACATCCACAAACCTGCTAGTGTTGCTCCTAATTCCCTCTTCCAAATCATTAATATATATGGTAAACAGTCTATTCATCACATGGTAACCCATTCTCCTCTGGACCCTCTCCAGAGCCAGCACATTGTTTCTCAGATATGGGGTCCAAATTTGTTCACCATACCAGCGCCTTATAGAGCCTCAGCATTGCATCTCTGTTTTGTATTCCAGTCCTCGATTTAAAGGCAAGCATTGAATTCACCTTCCGTACTACCAATTTGACTTGCAAATTAACTTTTTGGGAGTCCTGCACCAGCAGTCCCAAGTCCCTTTACACCTTCGATTTCTGGATTCTCTCTCCATTTAGGAAATAATCTATGCCTTTATTCTTATTACCAAAGGCGTGACTCCGCACTTTGCTATACTGAATTTTATCTGCCACTCCTCTGCCCACTCTCCTAACCTGTCCATTCATTCTGCAGAGTCCTTGCTTCCTCTATATTGCCTGCCCCTCCATCTATCTTAGCATCATCTGCAAACTTGGCCACAAAGCATTCAATCCCCTTATCCAAATCATTAATATACAACGTGAAGAAAAGCAGCACCGACCCCTGCGGGACTGAAAAAGCTCCTTTTATTGCAACTCTTTGCCTTCTGCCATCCCGCTGAGTTACTGCAGCATTTTGTGTCCATCTTCGTTTGAAACCAGCATCTGCAGTTCCTTCCCACATAGATATGTCCATCCAAAAGTCTGTTAAATGTCATTATTGTACATGTCTCAATCAGGTGCGTTCCAGGCACTCATGACTTTCTGTGTAAAACACTTGCCCTGTAAATCTCCTTCAAACTTTGCCCCTCTCACTTTAAAACTGTGCACTCGAGTATTTGATTTTTCCATCTTGGGAAAAATATTCTGACAGCCTACTCTATCTCTGCCTCTCATAATTATATATCTTTCCATCATGTCTCCTGCTACCTCTGGGGTACCAGAGGAAACCATCCAAGTCTTATCAACTTCTCTCTTTAGCTACTACCCCTTAATCTACTCATTAAAATTATATACATTTAAAAGTGTGAACATTTATCTTTTAGGAACCAAAATTGTTTTGTATTTATTTGTATTCTGTGACAGTATATCATTACCAGCAGCAGTTTTGTACATTGAATTTCTTGGATGGTTTGAAAAGGTTGCAGAATACAAAGGATATTTGTTCAGAGCTTAATGAGAAAGCCTCCTGTTTTGTACATGTCATGTAGTGTATGGGTTGAGAGAACTTCTTTTGGCCTGAAACCTAGAAGGATTGCTAGAGAATGATTGATCCTTATCGAGAGCTAGACTATCTCTGATTTCTAAACCTGTGCATTGCAGAGCAGATGTCCAAGGTGAGTTACAGGTCAGAGGCCAGTGTATTTGATCTCCTATATAACCTATAATTCAGCAATGAAGTCCTTGAATGCAGACCACCAACTACAGGACAAATCAAACGTATCAAGAGCTTAACATTTACTTTAGACATAGGCCTTCAACACAAAATACTTGCATTCATGGTGAATTAAACTAACTAATAATTTTACCCAGACATGCTAAGAGGAACCCAGAGAGCCATTGACTGCGGATGCAGTAGATGAGGTACAGTAGTCTGTTATCAGTGATGAAGATGGTGAGGTTTAGAATCAGTAGGGAGATGTCGGAAATGGTCCAGATAAAATTGAGTGCCAGATGGAAGTTAGTGGTGAAATGGATGAAGTCAGTGAGTTCTGCATGGGTGCAGGAAGTAGCACCAATGCAGTCGTCAATGTAGCGGAGGTAGAGTTTGGGGAGAGGGCCACAATATGCCTCAAACAAGCATTGTTCAACGTACACTACAAAGGGGCAGGCATAGCTGGGCCCATCTGCGTTCCCATAGCTATGTCTTGGATTTGGAGGAAATGGAAGGAGTGAAAGGAAACGTTGTTGAGGGTAAGGACCAGTTCGCTTGGCAGAGGAGATTATTAGTAGATGGGGATTAGTGGTTCTGTGGTCGAGGAAGAAATGGAGGGCTTTAAGACCCTCCAGGTGGGGGATGGAGGTGTAGGACATCATGGTGAAGATGCATGAGTGGGGGCCTGTAAAAAGGAAGTCATGAAGGAAACAAAGAGCTATGTCTTGGACATACGTAGGGAGGGATTTGACCAGGAGGGGTAGGATGGAGCCGAGATATGTGGAAATAAGTTTGGTAGGACATCAACATTGAGGAAGAAATGGAGGGCTTTACGGCCTTCATGGTGGGGGTGGAGGTGTGGAGTGACTGAAATTCCATAGTAAACATAAGGGAGCAGGGGCTCGGAAAGCGTAAGTCATTAAAGAGATGAAGGGCGAAGAGATAGATAGATTCTTGATTAGTACAAGTCTCAGAGGTTATGGGGAGAAGGCAGGAGAATGGGGTTTGGAGGGAGGGACGGATCAGCCATGATTGAAGGGAGGATGGATTTGATGGGCCGAATGGCCTAATCCTACTCCTATTCCTTATGACCTCTTATAGAGTACACCACAGTTGATTCTGCTACCTATGGAGTCAGGTGGCTGATGGATTAATGAGGGCAGTTTGAAAGACAGAAAACAACCAAAGAAGCAAGTTAAAACTAGGAAATCCCGTGTGCGGACGCGCGCCAACGGACGAGAAGCCAAAGCAAAGAAGTCGAAGCCAAAGAACCGAATGGAAACAAGGCTGAAACGTCAAAAAAACGAAAGAGTACGAAGACGAAACTCCAACTAACCGAAAGGATGGGACTCCTAAATGCAAACTAACCGAAAGGGCGGGACACCTAAAAGCCAACGAACCGAAAAGCTGCGTCACCTTAAACAAAGCTCACCGAATGGCTGCTCCGTCGAAACGCCACCTACAGGTTAGTTGGCTTGTGGCGTTGCTTACAGGCCAACGAACCGACTGCCGCTCAACAGAAAAGTCCAATAATGGACATGATGTTGCGGGGGGGGGGGGGGGGGGGGGGGGGGCTTGTCAGTGATTGGTCCAGACCCCCGCGTCCATCATATCACTGTGGAAGGATGAACATCATCACACACCTCCGCTCCACCCGACCCACGGCCTCCGGAGGGTGGCCATGGGAGAGTGGGGGCTGCACACCTTCGGCCGCTTTCAACTTGGTGCTTGCGTTCAGATTGCCCAGTCACCTCTGGCTTGTGTGGAAAAATGACCCCAACGCTCCCATCTCCCCCCTTCTCTCTCCCCTCTTCTCTCTCCCCCTCATCTCTCTCCCCCCCTCTCTCTCTCCCCCTTCTCTCTCTCCCCGCTCACTCTCCCTTCCTCTCTCCCCTTCTCTCTCCCCTCTGCTCTCTCTCACCCCTCTCTCACACCCCTGTCTCTCACCCCTGTCTCTCCCCCCTCTCTCCCTTCTCTCTCTCCTCCTCTCTCTCCCACCCTCTCTCCTTCCCCTTCTCTCTTACTCCCCCCCCCCACTCTCTCTCCCCTTCTCTCGCTCCCCTCTCTTTCTCTCCCCTCTTCTCTCTCTCCTGCAGAGAAGGGGAGGGAGAGAAGGGAGAGAGAAGGGGGAGAGAGAGAGAGAGGGGGGAGAGCGCACGTGAGAGAGAGAGAGAGGGGGGAGATAGGGTAGAGGGGAGAGAGAAGGGGGAGACAGGAACAGGTCATTTTCCCACACAAGCCATGGGCGACTGGGCAATCTGGGTTTCTTAAGGCACCGCAAGAAGGCTGCCTCTGCCTACAGTTTGTCCATTTTTTCATATATTTTTTATGTTTTAGTTTGTTTAAAAGTATGTTGAGGAGGTTTCTTTAGTTTTTCTATGTGGGGGGGGGGGGGTAGGGTAAGCGGGAAACCGTCTCCCTGTTGCCTGCTGGCGAGGATGCGACTACTCTGTCGCGTCCTCGCCCCCCCCTCGTGGGCTACCAACTGGATTGGCGCTGCCATCCCTGACGAGGACTGGACCAGAGCTCCGCTGTGGCACAGCGCTGGATACATCGTGGAGCGGGCGATGCCTCACCTGGGATCCCCATTTGAAGCTCCGCAGTGCTGGGCCTGCAGCGACAACATCGCGGGGCTGTGGTTTGAAGAGCTTCCAGTGCGGGCGGCGCTGACTTCAACAGCGCGGTGCCCTGGGGCCCTTTGCCGAGGGCCGCCAGCGTGGGGCTCTACTCAGCACGGCATGTGGACTTCGGGAGCCACGGACTCCGGGAGGAAGTGGCCGATTCGGAGGTCCAAGCCACTGAGGTTGTTCTCCCGTTCCGACGTCAGAGTTCCATCATCCCGGCGAGAGGGCCTGAGCATCGGGCCACCCGTAGCGGCGACTGTGGAGGGCTGTGGAGGGCTCTGGAGGCCCCGACCACAGGTGTACATCAAAGAACATCAAAGAGGAAGTGGCCGAACTTTGGGCCTTCCCTCACTGTAGGAATCTTTGATTCCGCTGTGCAGGGGATGTTTATGTTAAAATACTATCGTGTTTTGTTCTTTTTTTATTTGTATGGCTGTATGGTGACCCCAATTGGTGCATGTGACAATAAATGTCTCTTGAATCATGAATCTGAACCCAAGCACCAAGCTGTAAGCGGCCGAAGGTGCGCATCCCTCGGGACAGCCCCCACTCTCCCACTGCCACCCTCTGCGGACGTGGACGTGGCGGTCTCAACCAATTGCTGACAAGTCCCGCCTCCCAGCAATGTCGTGTCCGTTATTGGACTTTGCTGTTGAGTGGCAGTCGGTTCGTTGGCATGTAGGCGACGCCGCCTTTCAGGTAGGGGGCGTTTCGACAGAGCGGCCATTCGGTAAGTTTGCTTTCAGGCAACGCAGCTTTTAGGTTAGGTTTTTAGACGTCCCGCCCTTTCAGTTAATTTGCATTTAGGCGTCCATCCTTTCTGTTAATTGGCATTTCGTCTTCATACTCGTTCAGTTTTTTGGCGTTTCAGCCTCGTATCCATTCAGTTCTTTGACCTCGACTTCTTTGCTTCAGCTTCTCGTCCGTTGGCGGCACGTCCGGGTGCCAGGAAATCCAGGTCAGACATATTGCTGAAGCCTGAAATGAAGAGATTAGTTCTAGAAAGTCTCAGTTGATCAGGAACTGTCTGTGGATGGAGCAAAACTGGGTCATTATCACAAATGGATAACCTGGTGGCAGAAATAGCCATCTCCATGTCTGTTTGCTTGTTCATGTCACCATTCATGCGCTATCTGCCATTTCTACCATATGCATTGATAATCTATATCCTGGTGATTCCTGTAGCAGTGTTGTTCACTACCTGAAACTCCAACAAACTTTGTGTTGCACAATTCCACTTGCATTGGTGACATTGTTGAAAACATCAAACTCCTAGGAGTTAATATCACCAACAACTTCTCCTGGACCACCCATATTGAAGCAACGACTAAGAAAACACGCTAACGTCACTACTTCTTTAGAAGGCTTACGAAGGTTGGCAAGTCCCCAACAACTCTCACCAACTTTTACAGATACACCATAGAAAGCATTTATTCAGGATGCATCCCAGCTTGGTTTGGGAACAGCTCCATCCAAGACCACAAGAAATTGCAGCGAATTGTGGATGCAGCCCAGACCATTACACAAACCAACCTCCCTTCCATTGACTCCATTTATACCTCACGCTGCCTCGGCAAGGCCAGCAGAATAATAGAAACATAGACATAGAAACATAGAAACATAGAAATTAGGTGCAGGAGTAGGCCATTCAGCCCTTTGAGCCTGCACCGCCATTCAATATGATCATGGCTGATCATCCAACTCAGCATCCCGTACCTGCCTTCTCTCCATACCCTCTGATCCCCTTAGCCACAAGGGCCACATCTAACTCCCTCTTAAATATAGCCAATGAACTGGCCTCAACTGCCCTCTGTGGCAGAGAGTTCCAGAGACCCTCCACTCTCTGTTTGAGAAAAGTCCTTCTCATCTCGGTCCTAAAGGATTTCCCCCTTATCCTTAAGCTGTGACCCCTTATCCTGGACCTCCCCAACATCGGGAACAATCTTCCTGCATCTAGCCTGTCCAACCCCTTAAGAATTTTGTAAGTTTCTATAAGATCCCCTCTCGATCTCCTAAATTCTAGAGAGTATAAACCGAGTCTATCCAGTCTTTCTTCATAAGACAGTCCTGACATCAAGGATGAGTTGCAATCAGGCCATTCCCTCTTTTCCCTGTCCCATCAGGCTAACGGTATAGAAGTGTGAAAATGTACACCACTAGATTTAGGGACAGTTTCTTCCCAGCTGTTATCAGGCAACTGAATCATTGGTGACCGTCGGACTATATTTAGTTGGACTTTATGGGCATTACCTTGTATCATGTATCTGTACACTGTAAATTACTCGATTGCAATCATGTATTGTCGTTCTGCTGACTGGTTAGCATGCAACAAAAGCTTTGCACTATACCTCGGTACACGTGATAATAAAAGTAACTGAACTGAAAATAAAATAAATGTGCCAAGCATAATCTTTACAGAGAGAGAGTTAAGTGTCTGAGACACGTTGCCATGGATATTGAAGGAAGAAGATGTAGAAGAGGCCCTTAGGTGGCTTTTATATGGGCTCCTGAACGTGCTGAACATGCAGGTATCTGGATAATGTGCAGGCAGAAGGAATTACTTTAATTTGCATCATATGCAGCACCCACATAGATATAAATACTGTTGACAGATGATGGTTGGGTTCTGGTGGAAGTTATCACTTTCCAAACCTCTATGCTAATATTCTGCCTTGGTCATTGTGCCTTTCCCACATATTTCAGCAGCCCTGCTCCCATGAACATATGAGCTGTGGCTCTTTGTCTCACAGCTTATTCTATATTTTGTGTTTGCATTGTACGCCACACTCCCCCGCGCACATCCCCCCCAATGCCCCCAACACCCCCCTCCTCCACACACCCCTCCTCCACACCCCTCTCCCCCATGCACCCCCCTGCATCACCCCCCCTCCACCACAACACCCCCTCCCACAAACCCCCCACACCCCCCTCCTCTCCCACATATGGGGTCAATCACTACTACTGAGTGTACCATAGATGAGTTCAGATCATTTTTTGCATGCCATGGTTTACCGGAATAACTTGTTTCTGATAACGGGCCTCAGTTTTGTTCAAATGGTTCAAAGAGTTCATGCAGTGGAATAGTGTAAAACACACACTTGTTTCCCCCATACCATCCAAAGATGCTCTCAAGAAACAGGTTTTGTACGGTAGTTCAAAGCTGAGCATGAAACATCATTTGGCTAGTTTCTTGCTGAAGTACAGAACCACACAACACACAACAACAGGTTATTCACCTGCAGAACTGTTGATGAAGAGAAGGCTAAGAATATGCCTAAGTCTATTTCTACCCAATTTGGCTTTGAGAGTTGAGCAAAAACAGTTAAGTCAAAAACACCATTTTGACTCCCACAAAAAAAGGAGAGGTACTTCAAGCCAGATGAGCAGGTTTGTGTTCTCAGTCCTCACAGCAAGTCCAGTTGAGACAAATGGGATGTTGGGAAAATAGTGGAAGTGTGTGGACGAAAAGATACTTAGTTGAAGTTGGAGATAGGATCAAAAGTGTTCATGTTGATCAAATGATTCCAGCCAAAGATGAACTAAAAACTGAGCATGAAGTCTTAATCCCTGAGTTTTTATCTGAAAGTGAGTTGAAAGAGACCACTGTGATTGAAAGATAAAGTTCAGTTAGTACAGACAAAGAAACAGATTCCTCTGGTCAAAGTCGGGGCACTAAAACAGAGCCAAACAAGCCTACAGTTGAGTCAACACCTAAACCTGTTACACCTGTTACTGTTAGACAATCAGGCAGGATCCGTAAACCAGTAGTCAGATTAGGTGTGTAAGTTAAGTAACTCACTGTATAAGTAAAACAAAAATGTGTACATATGTAAAATAAATATATTATGTTTATCATTTAAGATTTCATGAATACTGGTTTAAATCAAGTATCACAACTACAAAATTGTAACTGAGTACTTAGATGTAATACTTAAAAAAAGGAGTGCAGTTTAATGTATTCATGCATATTCATGTATATGTTAATGACTTGGTGCTGTATATAAGTAGGGAATGTTGGGTAATAAATCTCTCTCTCTCGTGATCCAGGCAACCTGCTTGTAAGTTTTTATTCATTTTGCCGTCCGGAATATAACACATGTCAACCTGTTCAGCCTTGACTAAGAAAGTAGATATTAATAAAAGGAAATTTAAAACAAAACATTGGGAAACATTGAGCAAGGCAGCATCTGTGGAGAAAGAAGCAGAATTTAAGTTTCAAGTTGATGATCGCTCATCAGTACTCCTACGCAGCTACACTTTCTGTATGTAATGTCAACTCCTGATCATTAATATTATGCTATCACTTGCATGATTCATGGTTGCAAATTAAATTTATGAGGCTGAACAGTTTAGAATTCAATCTTCAGGACGTAGGTAGACATGAGGACCATGAAGAAATGTGCATGATTTGGCTGAAAGACTACTTAATGTTGTGCTCCTTCCTGCTGGGTACCGCACACCAGGGGACGCGAATGAGGGTAATTTGGCCAGTTTATGAGGGAAAAAATGCAATTAAAATATGTGTAAATTGGAAGGAAAAATGATTTGTACTTAAAAACCAAACCATTTATTTAATGAGCCTTGACAGCAGTTCATCCAGTTTCAAACTCATGAAAGATGAATAGAAAATAGATTCTGATTAGAAAGTGTTGAGCTATCAGTTTTGAAGACAAACTATAGTGGGATGTGAATGAAACAATTCAGTACAAATTTCAAAGGGAGCATAATATCAGCATGATTCCTTTATGTTGATTTGAATAAAGACACAACTAAAACTTCAGCAGTTTCCAGCTCAGAGTCAGAGTCACACATCTGTACAACACCAAAACAGGACCTTCAGCCACCATAGCAATGCCAATACATTTGGCCTGACCCATTTGCCTACATTTCACCCACAGCCTTCTAAAACCATCCAATCCATCCAAATGCATTTTAAAAGTTGCAATTGTATGCACTTCTATCGCTTCCTCTGGCAGCTCATTCAAGAAATGGACCCATCTCCGAGTGAAGAGTGCAGCTGAGGACCCCGCTAAATCTATGTACTCTCACCTTAGAGTCATAGAGTGATACAGTGTGGAAACAGGCCCTTCGGCCCAACACCCACACCGGCCAAAATGTCCCAGCTACACTCGTCCCACATGCCTGCATTTGGCCATATCCCTCCTGTCCTATACTTGTACCTGTATAAGTTTCTTAAATGTTGGGATTGTCCCTGCCTTAACTACCAGCTTGTTGCATACACTCACCACACTTTGTGTGAAGAGGTTACCCCTCAGATTCCTATTAAATCTTTTCACCATTACCTTAAACCTGTCCTCTGGTCCTTGATTCACCTACTAAGGCAAGAGACTCTATGCATCCACCCGATCTATTCCTCTCATGATTTTATGCACATATATAAGATCACCCCTCATCCTCCTGCGCTCCAAGGAATAGAGACCCAGCCTACTCAACCTCTCCCTATAGCTCAGAACGTCTAGTCCTGGCAACACCCTAGTAAATCTTCTCTGTGCCCTTTCTAGCTTTACAACATATTTCCTGTAACATGGTGCCCAGAACTGAACATTATACTCTGAATGGAGCCTCACCTATATAACTGCAACATGTCCTCCAAACATCTATATTCAATACTCTGTCTGATAAAGGCCCGAGGGCAAAAGTCTTTTTGACCAACCAATCTGCCTGTGACTCGACTTTCAAGGAACCATGCACCTGCGTCCCTAGATCCCTCTGCTTTACAACACTCGCCAATTTTCTATCCATTCAGCTATCTTTCTTCGGATCCCATGCGATCTAACCTTCCAGAGCAGCCTACCATGCGGAACCTTGTCGAATGCTTTGCTGAAGTCCATATACACAACATCTACAGCTCTGCCCTCATCAACCTTTTTGGTTATGTTTTCAAAAAACTCAATCAGATTTGTGAATCGCAACATACAAAACCATGCTGACTATCCCTAATCAGCCCTTGTCCGTCTAAATGCCTGTATGTCCTATCCATCAGAGTGCTCTCCAGTAATTTTCCAACTACAGATGTTAAGCTCACGGACTATAGTTCCCAGCATTTTCCCTGCAGCCCTTTTTAAATGGAGGCACAACATTTGCCACCCTCCAATCTTCCGGCATCTCTCCTGTATTCAAAGACAACACATACATTTCAGCCGGGACTCACGCAATTTCCTGTCTGGTTTCCCACAATGTCCTTGGATATATCTGATCAGGCCCTGGAGATTTGTCTACCTTCATACATGATAGTACCTTCAGCACCTCTTCGGCCGTAACACTGACTGTTCTCAAGACACTTGCAGTGACTGCCCCAAGCTTCTCCGTCTTTTGTCCCACTCCTCGGTAAATACAGAGGAGAAATACTCATGCCCATCATCTGTGGCTCCACACAGAGGTGACCGCTTTAATTCCTGCCCCTTATGTATTTATAAAATAAATGGTTTGTCCTTATATCATCTGCAATCTGTGCATATTTGCTCTTCTAATTCGCACAGACTATTGGGAGGCCTTTAATGCATTACAGTCTATGAAAGTGACAATTCCTTGTCCATTACTGAGTTCCACCCATAGAGACTCACAAGAAGGTTCCCCGTAATGTATTTATAAAATCTCTTGGGATTATCTTTAACGCTAGCTGCCAGACCTATGTCCTGGCCTCTTTTTGCCCTTTCTGATTTCCTTTTTTTACTTTGCTCCTTTGTTCCCAAAACTCCTCCAGGGATACACTTGTGCCAAATGTCTATACCTGTCCCTTGCGTCTTGACCAATGCCTCTATTTCTCTTCTCAGCCAAGCTTCCTTACATTTGCCTGCTTTGCCCTTCACGCTAACTGGGACGTACATATCCTGAACTTTCATCAATACATTTTTAAAAACATCTCACTTGGCTGATTTTCCTTTCCCCTCAAATAATTTGCTCCAATCAACTTGAGCGAGACTTTCTCTCATACCCGCAAAGTTGGCCTTACCCCAATTTAGCATTTTAACATGTGGACCCTATCCATAACTATTTTAAACCTAATTGAACAGCGGTCACTGGTCCTAAAATGCTCCTCCACGAACACATCATTCACTTTGCATTCCCAATTTCCCAAGACTAGATCAAGTGTTGCCCTCTCACATGTGGGGCCCTCTACATATTGCTGGAAAAAACTCTCCTGAACACCTTTGAGAAAATGCACCCCATCTAAACCTCTCACACTATGATTTAGCCAGTCAATATTGGGAGCATGTAAACCCTTGTTTCAGAAGCCGCTTCTCTGGCAAAAAGACCATTTACTTGATCCATGTCCCTCAAAATCTTGTACATCGGGATAATGCTATCGTTCAGCCGCTTAAGCTCCAAATAAAATATCCCCTCTCTATCTCACCTTATGGATGGCACACTGACACAGCAGTAGATTTGCTGCCTTACAGGGCAGAGACCCAGATTCAATCTAGAGTACGGGTGATGCCTGTACGGAGTTTGTATGTTCTGTCTGTGACATTTGTGGGGGTTTTCCGGGTGATCCCATTTCCACCTACATCCCAAAGATGTGCAGGTTTGTAGATTCATTCACTTTTGTAAATTGTCCTGAGTGCGTAGAATACGAAACTGGGAAAACATAGAACTATTGTTCAGGTGATCATTGGTCACTGTGGACTTGGTGGGCCAACGTGCCTGTTTCCCCACTGTATCACTAAACTAAACTAATCTAAATCCTCCATATAACTCAAGCCTTCAAGCGCAGATAACAACCCAGTGAGTCTCTTCTGTACTGTTTCCAGAAATGCACACAAAATAACAACTCGTACAGCTGGATCATGATATCCAAACCTTCGTACTCAGTTCCCTTCACAGTGAATACCAAATGCCTTCCGAGTGAAAAAGGTGCCCCTGGGGTCCCTCCTAAATCTCTTCCCTCTCACTTTAAGCCTATGCACTCTAGCTTTTAAATCCTCTACCCTGGGATAAAGTCTGTGAGAATTTCCTTACCCATGCCCTTTGTGGTATTGTGCAAATAGTCCCAGCCAACCCAACCTCACCAGGATGTTAGACACTTACAGCTGGAGTAACTCAGCGGGACAGGCAGCAACTCTGGAGAGAAGGAATGGGTGACGTTTCGGGTCTAGACCGTTCAGTATGTTATCTGGGCTTACGGGATTGAGTTATAGGGAGAGATTGGATAGGTCGGGACTTTATACTTTAGAGCATATTAGGCTTAGGGGTGAACTTATTGAGGTGTACAAGATCATGTGGGCCTGGGTAGGTTGAACACTCACACTCTAAGGGTAGATAATTCAAAACTAAGAGAGAGATTTAGGAGGGAGATTTCAGTGGCAACCATTTCACTCAGAGCAGAGTTCACACATGCAATGAGCTGCTGGAGGAAGCTGTAGAAACAGATACACATGACCTTTTAAAGCATTTGGACAGATATATGGGTGGAAAGGATGAAGAGGCATATGGGTCAAATGCAGTCAAATTGGACCAGCCCAATATGCAAAGTTGGTCAGCAGGGCAGAATGGCCCAAAGGGTCTGCTTCCATGCTGTACATTGTGATGAATCTTTGACTATCTGACTCTCCCTACAATGGAAGCCCTGTTAACATCCTGATGAATCTCTTCCTCCCTTTTCCAACAAAATGCCATATTTCCAATAGCTGGGGAGCCAGAACTGTATATTGTGCTCCGTGTGGTTTCACCAATGAGTTGTCCATGAGTTGCATCATGATGTCCCAACTATTTTACGCCCAACTATTCCCAATGAAACCAAGCAAATCAAAGGCGTACTTCATCATACTAGCCACCAGAGTATGGTGAACATCCAATTATTCAAAGAAAAGTAAGATAAGGGGCTTAGGTCAAAATGACAAAAGCAAAATGACAAAATGACAAAAAAAAGTGAATACTAGAGGGGAACTTAACAAAATTATCCAGCCTTGGTTCATTTTTTCACGTATAGGTGTCCTTGGTTATCCAATCCATTTTATTGCATCACTCATTCCTCATTTATCCTTCTTGGGTCCGAAGTAAAGATTGTGCATATATATTATTATACTAAAAGTCTCATCTTGACCACTTCATGTATACGTTTTTAATTGATTTTAGAAAAAATGCTACCCTATATCGCTATGATTTTATCACCATCTTGCTCACAGTCCTACTCCACTGCAGCAGCCCCAAGGATTTGTCCGATGGCTGAAAAATAAAAAAAGTTATGAAAGTTTTAAAACTCTTGAGATCATTTGATTGGCCCATCGTCTGATAATCACCATGATGAAGGTAACGCCCCATCCGGCGGGGGGGGGGGGCAGGAGTATAAAGCCCCGGATGTTGGACGTGAGTCGGTCACTCTGGAAGATTGTGTGTGAGAGTCCAAAACTGAACTGTGAGTCAACGGAACTGTGAATCTACCAAACTGTGAGTCTACCGAACTGTGAGTCTACAATGTGCTTGCAATTGTTTTGTTTGTTTGTTACCCACAATTGCTTTGTTACCCCGCAATGTGGTTGCAATAAATGATGATTGGTTAGCCCGTAATGTGCTTGCAATAAATGCTTTGTTAGCCCCCACTGTGATTGTGAGGAAGAAATGCTTTGTTACCCTCCACTTTGTTTGGAAGGAATAAATGCTTTGTTAGCCCCACTGTGTTTGGAAGGAATAAATGCTTTGTTAGCCCACACTGTGTTTGGAAGGAATAAATGCTCTGTTAGCCCCCACTTTGTTTGGAAGGAATAAATGCTTTGTTAGCCCCCACTGTGTTTGGAAAGAATAAATGCTTTGTTAGCCCTCACTGCGTTTGGAAGGAATAAATGCGTTGTTAGCCCCACTGTGTTTAGTCCAAAGTTTCAGCTCGTTCCGTAAATTCCACTTAGTGGAGAGGTTGCACTGATTGCATACGTTCCACTGAGTGCAGAGGTCAGGGTGATTGTGGAAATGCTGCTCGCTGCAGAAGTCGCGCCCAGTGGAGAGGCTGGCTCAGCCGTGTGAGTAGATTCAAGAGAGTTTCACTGTCATATATATGGTGTATATGTGATTGTGCGTGTGAGATTGTGTGTGTGTGTGTGTGTGTGTGTGTGAGGTGGAGGATGTGTGTGTTTGAGTATGTGTGTATGTGTGAGGTAAAGGGTGTGTGAGTGTGAGTGTGCATGTGTGTGCAGGTGTTTGTGAGTGTGTGTGGTTGGCTCTGCACTCACTGTGCTTAAATTAACTTGAAACTGAATGGATTGGATTGTTGGCCCTGCACTCACTGTGCTTGACTTGAAATGGAATGGATTGGACTGTTGGCCCTGCACTCTGCTTGATCCAAAGGTCCCGCGCACTCCGGAAATCCCGCTCACTCCAGAAGTCCCGCTCAGTGGAGATGTTGCGCTCAGCCGCGTGAGTAGATTCAAGACAGTTTTTCTGTCATATATATGTTGTGTGTGTGTGAGTGTGTGTGAGTCAGTGGGTGTCAGATGGAGGGTGGCTGTGAGTGTGTGAGAAAGAGGGTGTCTGTGTGTGGCTGTGAGTGTGTGATGGGTTGTGTGTGTGTGAGTGTGTGTGTGTTAGATGGAGGGTGTCTGTGTGGCTGTGTGTTAATGTGTGATAGTGTGCGTGTGTTTGATGGAGGGTGTCCACGTGTGGCTGTGAATGTGTGTGTGATGGAGTGTGTGTGTGTGTGAAACATAGAAACATAGAAATTAGGTGCAGGAGTAGGCCATTCGGCCCTTCGAGCCTGCACCGCCATTCAATATGATCATGGCTGATCATCCAACTCAGTATCCCGTACCTGCCTTCTCTCCATACCCTCTGATCCACTTAGCCACAAGGGCCACATCTAACTCCCTCTTAAATATAGCCAATGAACTGGCCTCAACTACCCTCTGTGGCAGAGAGTTCCAGAGACCCACCACTCTCTGTGTGAGAAATGTCCTTCTCATCTTGGTCCTAAAGGATTTCCCCCTTATCCTTAAGCTGTGACCCCTTGTCTT
Organism: Raja brachyura; assembly: GCA_963514005.1. Next base: position 45,479,008 of record OY740801.1, on the reverse strand, counting down.
GGACCTCCCCAAAATCGGGAACAATCTTCCTGCATCTAGCCTGTCCAACCCCTTAAGAATTTTGTATGTTTCTATAAGATCCCCTCTCAATCTCCTAAATTCTAGAGAGTATAAACCGAGTCTATCCAGTCTTTGTTCATAAGACAGTCCTGACATCCCAGGAATCAGTCTGGTGAATCTTCTCTCCACTCCCTCTATGGCAATAATGTCCAGATTTGGAGACCACAACTGTACGCAATACTCCAGGTGTGGTCTCACCAAAACCCTGTACAACTGCAGTAGAACCTCCCTGCTCCTATCCTCAAATTCTTTTGCTATGAAAGCTAACATACCATTCGCTTTCTACACTGCCTGCTGTACCTGCATGCCTACTTTCAATGACTGGTGTACCATGACACCCAGGTCACGCTGCATCTCCCCTTTTCCTAATCGGCCACAATTTAGATAATAATCTGCTTTCCTGTTTTTGCCACCAGTGGATAACCTCACATTTATCCACATTATACTGCATCTGCCAAACATTTGCCCACGCACCCAGCCTATCCAAATCACCTTGCAGTCTCCTAGCATCCTCCTCACAGCTAACACTGCCCCCCAGCTTAGTGTCATCCGCAAACTTGGAGATATTGCCTTCAATTCCTTCATCCAGATCATTAATGTATATTGTAAATAGCTGGGGTCCCAGCACTGAGTCTTGCGGTACCCCACTAGTCACTGGCTGCCATTGTGAAAAGGACCCGTTTACTCCTCCTCTTTGCTTCGTGTTTGCCAGCCAGTTCTCTATCCACATCAATACTGAACCCCCAATGCCGTATGCTTTATGAGGGGAAGAGGGAGGTGTGGGGGAGAAGAGGGGAGGGGGAGGGGAGAGGGGAGAGGAGAGGGGAGAGGAGAGGGGAGAGGAGAGGGGGGGGGGGAGGGAGAGGGGGAGGAGAGAGGTGGAGGGGGAGATGTAGAGACAATTGAGGGGGAGAGTGAGAGAGAGGAGGGGGAGAGAGAGGAGAGGGAGAGAGAGAAAAGGGAGAGAGAGAAAGGAGAGGGAGAGGTGGAAAGAGAGAAGGGGGGAGCGGGGGAAAGGCATGGGTGTGGAATGGAGGGAGGGAGTGGGAGAGATCTCCTATCCCTGTCCCATTGCGATTTCATATGTAAATGAGATCCATTGTAATTGTAAATCTGTGAGATGACACTGTGACGTGCAGCAGTTTGATTTTAGTGGGACCACGTGAAGGTTCCAATCTCCCACCTCTGTCCAATTGTGATGGCATATCATATGTAAATGAGATCCATTGCGATTGGACATCTATGAGGTGGCACTGTGACTCATGCAGCAGTTTGACTTTTTTAAATGTTTTGTGAACAATTGTATTCAAAATCTGGGGATATAATTGACCAAATCTAGAGAGGAGTGGATTTCTGAAATCATAAGTTAAATCCCTTTTGTTTAAATATATTTTTAGTAGAGGTAAACAATAAATTGGCAAACTCCTGAAATAAAAGAAAAGTGCCTTTCTTATAAAGATGTTCCATCTTTTTAATTCCATAATTTTTCCATTGTGTGAAACCTTTATCCAGCATGGAAGGTTTGAATAAGGAATTGTTTACAATAGGGAGACAGAGTGATATATTATCCAATTTTAAAGCCTTTTTTAATTGTTTCCAGGTTCGTGTACCACCATGTATTATAGGGTTTTCCCTATAGGTTTTTTTGTGCAGTTTTGTCGGTGCAAACATAATCGAACCAATTTCAAAAGGTCCTCCTTTTCCATCCTTAACCAGTCTGACTGTTGATCCATTTCTTCTAGCCCAAAATGCATGTATTTAATGTGGACTGCCCCAAAATAAAACAGAAAATTTGGTAGAGCTAAACCTCCATTAATCTTTGATTTACATAAATGTTTTTTACTTATTCTATGATTCTTATAATCCCGGGTGAAACTTGTAACAGTAGAGTCTACTTTATTTTTTAAAGATTTTGGAACATATATCGTGATTGACTGGAATAAGTACAATAATTGCGGCAAAAAGATCATTTTTAAAGCATTAATTCTACCAAACATTGAGATGGGAAATGTTTTTCAATATTGAATATTCTCGTTTAGTTTATTCAGTAAAGGTGGGAAATTTGATTTAAATAAAGAAGTATACGTCTTAGTTACATAAATACCTAAATATTTAAATTTTTCCTCAACTATTTTAAAAGGTGATTGTTGTAGTGTATGTAAATTGAGTTCTGTTATTGGCATGATTTCGCTTTTATTCCAATTAATTCTATATCCTGAAAACTGGCCAAATTGAGTTATTAGATATACTAAATTTGGAATACTAGTTTCTGGCTTTGTAATATATATTAATACATCATCTGCATATAAAGAGATTTTATTCATTGTTTCTTTCGTATTGTACCCATGTATTTCTGGATGAGCTCTGATGCTTTCTGCGAGTGGTTCAATTGCTAAAGCGAATAATAATGGAGATAGCGGGCATCCTTGTCTACAACCTCTAGAAAGATTAAATTTAATTGATTACTTTTGAAATGTGGCACATATAAGGGACAGAAGTTTAGGGGCAACATGAGGGGGAACTTCTTTACTCAGAGAGTGGTAGCTGTGTGGAATGAGCTGTGTGGTTTGTTAGTATTCTAGCTGTTGGTTTAGGGTATAAAAGTTTAACCCATGTACAGTACTTCTCTCCCAATTGAAATTTTTCCATCACCGAAAATAAATATGAAAAAATCAGCTGTGGGAATTTAAGGATTTGCAGGAAGCCGCTGACATGAGCGAGCGGCAGGTGAAAGGTGTTCAGACGGAGAGCACTGCCAGAGGTGAGCGGGCCGGCAGAAGGCACTGAAGTGGCGGACAGTTTGACTGTCGGGTCCCGGTGACCACTCTCAGCTACACGGGCTGCTTCTATCACCGGCTCCAATGTGGTGGCGCCTGGAGCGCCGCGGCAGCGGTAAGTGAGTGAGTTACTGCCATTATCCCCGACCCCCCTCATTCTCAACAGTCCTGCTCTCCCCGAAACTATACCCCTGGCACAGACTCCCCATACGCTGTGAAAGGAACTGTCCCCCCAATTGGTCCCTTGAACAAGTTATTCAAAAAGATGACACTGATTCAACCATTCCCCATGTGCTCCCGTTTTTCCCACCACATCTCCACCTGCCATCACCCTCCCCCCCCCCCCCGCCCCCCCTTCAGTAATTCAGAATAAAGGAGACTAGGAAGCCTTGGGAAAATTGACTTGTTACTGTTTTTATTTTCATTTTTTAATTTTATGGAGAGAACATTCTGCGCATGTGCGTTTTTTTATTTTTACCTGACTGAGTGCCTACCCTGAGTAATTACTCACAGCACGTGCCTGGCTCACCGGTTCCTGGCGCCAGCTCCGACTGCACTCACCGGCTCCAGGACCCGGCTCCGGCTCCGGACTCACTCAGTGACTCGCTCAGGTCCCCAGTGCCTGTCGTGCTCACATCCCCACCCGTGAACACAACCCGTCCCTGCCCACGAACACAGCCAGCCCCCGCCCGCGAACACAACCTGCCCCCGCCTGCAAACACAGCAGACAATCCGCTCCTGAAGGAGCCAGTGACTGACTCGCCCGGTGCCGGATGGGGAGTTGCCATCCAGACAAATAACAGACCAATAACATTTGTAATATTTCACCATTCGGAACAAAACTTGGTGCGCTTGGAGCAGAGGAGAAGGGTAAGTAAGGTGGCAAAACATCCTAGCGATATAGGGTACCGTTTTTCTGCAAATTTAAAAACAACGCAAACCGGAAGAGGACAAGAGAGTTTTAGTAATAGTACTAGACTAAGTGGGACCCATTGGGTTTCAGCTTCACCCCGGAGGGCCGGTCCCACAATGCAATTTTCCACCTATCCACCAATTCCAATATTGCTGGCCAGTGAGGGGGGTCAAAGGGACTTGTTTCCAGAGGGCTAGTATGGAAATTGTGGGCCGAATGGATTCTTGGGCTGGCAGCTCAGTCACTCAGGCCAGGCAGCTCAGTCACTCAGGCCAGGAAGCTCAGTCACTCTGGCCAGGAAGCTCAGTCACTCAGGCCAGACAGCTCAGTCACTCTGGCCAGGCAGCTCAGTCACTCTGGCCAGGCAGCTCAGTCACTCAGGCTGTTATGCGCTGAAGGGACTGGTTTACAGAGGGCTAGTATGGACATTGTTGACTGAATGGATTTTTGGACTTGCAGTTCAGTGACTCATGGCTGGTGGGCTGGTAGTTCACTAAGTCATGGCTGGTGGGCTGGCACTTCAGTCACTAACAGCTGGTGGGCTGACAGTTCACTTACTCATTGCTGGTGGGCTGGCAGCCCAGCCACTCACGGCTGGTGGTGGAAGTTCACTCAGCCACCCTTCCGACTTTTCACCCCCCACTCTGGTCCATGCCATTCCACTCTCCCACACGCATTCAGTCTATCTCCCCTCAACCTCCCCAACCCATGCACTCTTAGTGGCTCTCCGACAGCGCAACCATTCCTGACTATAAGGTTACTATTGTGATGAAGAACACGCAGGCATGGCAAGTGGAAAAATGATTTATTAAAGTTTAAAATGTGAATGACTTAAAATATAACAACAATTTAAAGGTTAAAGATGAGATTTATTAAGTTATTTCTTGTTGTGTCTCTTGCTGTGTTCTACTGCTCACTGCCTCTTGAAAAAACTTTGCTATTGATATAAAAAAAAGACAATTTTAATATAGAGCGATTAAGCGGTCAAATTTTAACAAAGAAAATCTGAGCATTTACCTCAAAAGTCATCATGGAGTGCAGGCACAAGCCGAACCTCACAGCACTCCAAGCAGAGTGCAGGCAGCAAGTCCAACCTCACAGCACTCCAAGCAGAGTGCAGGCAGCAAGTCCAACCTCACAGCACTCCAAGCACAGTGCAGGCAGCAAGTCCAACCTCAAAGCACTCCAAGCAGAGTGCAGGCAGCAAGTCCAACCTCACAGCACTCCAAGCAGAGTGCAGGCAGCAAGTCCAACCTCACAGCACTCCAAGCAGAGTCCAGGAAGAAAGTCCGACCTCACAGCACTCCAAGCAGAGTGCAGGCCAGCAAATTCAATGTCACAGCATTTCAAGCGGAGTGCACACACAGACACACACACACCCAAAGACACTCACACACATGCAGAGAGACAGACAGACGGACACAGACAGACACACACATACACATAAACACACACACACAGACACACAAAGACACACTCACACAGAAATACACAGAAACACAAACACACACACACACACACACACACATTCACAAACACATTCACAAACACATACACACACTCACATAGACACTCACACAGATACTCAGACACTCACGCAAACGCACACTTACAGACACACATACAGACACACAGACAGACACACAGACAGACACACAGACAGAAACACAGACAGTCACACAGACAGTCACTCACACACAGAGACACAGTCAAACACTTACACACACATACCCAGACATTCACACATACACAGACACTCACGCATCCACAGACACTCACGCATCCACAGACACTCACACACACACACAGACACAGACACTCACACATACACACGCACAGACAGACGCACGCACAGACAGACGCACGCACAGACAGACGCACGCACAGACAGACGCACACACAGATAGACGCACGCACAGACAGACGCACACACAGACAGACGCACGCACATACAGACACACGCACAGACAGACACACAGACGCACACACACTCACCATATATTTGGAAGAAATGTTTTTGAATACTCAAACGGCTCAGCGTGGTGTCTCCACTTTGGGCCTTCTGCAGTTAGCAACATTTCCACATTCAGCATTACCTCTGTACTCACCAGAAATGATGCAATCAGCGTGACCTGTCCACTAAGCGGAAATCACAAAATGAGTGGGACTTTTGTAGTAAACACGGTCGGACCTAATAAAGCGTTAATTCTTTCATGGGACAGCTGTTGCAAAAGACACAGCTGTTGCAAAAGGCACAGATATTGCAAAATGCACATTTCAAAAGCCACCTTTATTTCAAAAGCCACATTTCAAAAGCTACATTTATTTCAAGCCACATTTCTTGCAAAAGCCACATTTGTTTCAAAAGCCACATTTCAAAAGCTACATTTATTTCAAAAGCTACATTCATTTCAAAAGGAAATTTTATTTCAAAAGCCACACACATTTCAAAAGCCACATTCAGTTCTCAAGCCACATTCATTTCACAAGCCACATTCATTTCAACAGCCAGATTTATTTCAAAACCCACATTACAAAAGCCACATTTCACAAGCCACATTCATTTCAAAAGCCACATTTCAAAAGCTACATTTATTTCAAAATCCACATTTCAAAAGCCACATTTCTTTCAAAAGCCACATTTCAAAAGCTACATTTCTAAAGCCAAATTTATTTCAAAAGCCAAACCTTGAAAGCCACATTTTGTTCAAAAGCCACATTTCTTTCAAAAGCCACATTTCTATCAAAAGCCACATTTATCTCAAAAGCCACACCTCAAAAGCCACATTTATTTCAAGAGCCACATTAATTTCAAAAGCCACACCTCAAAAGTCACACCTCTAAAGCCACATTTATTTCAAAAGCCACATTTCAAAAGCTACATTTATTTCAAAAGCCACATTTCAAAAACTACATTTATTTCGAAACCATATAACCATATAACAATTATAGCATGGAAACAGGCCATCTCGGCCTTTCTAGTCTATGCCGAACACTTATTCTCTCCTAATCCCATCTACCTGCACTTAGACCATAACCCTCGATTCCTTTCCTGTCCATATACCTATCCACTTTATTTTAAATGATAAAATCGAACCAGCCTCCACCACTTCCACTGGAAGCTCATTCCACACAGCTACCACTCTCTGAATAAAGAAGTTCCCCCTCATGTTGCCCCTAAACTTCTGTCCCTTATATGTGCCACATTTCAAAAGCTACATTTATTTCAAAAGCGAATAACACTGAACACATGTCTACTCAACTGTAAGTGCCCTTAATGTGGTTCTAAAATGCTTGCAAAAAGTGTCTCTATTGGTTCTAAAATGCTTGCAAAAAGTGTCTTTTGGTTCTAAAATGCTTGCAATAGTTTTCAGAAGGAATAATCGTGAATATACTTTTTATTCAATCAGGACTGTTTAATGCAAAATTCCCGCTCATTCTGCGACTTCTGCTTAGTGGAGAGGTGGCACTGAGTGCCTCATTTCCGCTCAGTGGAGAGGTGACACTGTGGCTTTTTAAATGAATGTGGCTTTTGAAAGGAATGTGGCTTTTGAAAGGAATGTGGCTTTTGAGGTGTGGCTGTTGAAATAAACGTGGACTCACACCCCCACTCCCCCACACACACCCTCCTCCCCCACACACACCCCCTCCCCCACACCCCCCCCTCCCCCACACCCCCTACACACCCCCTCCCCCACCCCCCCCCTCCCCCACACCCCCCCTCCCCCACACACACACCCCTCCCCCACACACACACCCTCCCCCACACACCCCCCCACACACACACCTTATTCATAATAGCCGGGGACTTAAATCAGGCCAACCTCAAGAGCACACTGACAAAATCTTATCAGCACATCTCCTGCCCAACCAGAAGCCCTAACACCCTCGACCACTACTAGAAAACCATCAAAAACACTACCGCTCCATTTCCATGTCATAAGTGAAAGGAGCAGAATTAGGCCATTCACCCATCATGTCTACTCCGCCATTCAAACATGGCTAATCTATCTATCCTATGGGCTGAATGGCCTAACTCCATTCTCCTGCCTTCTCCCCATAACCTCTGACACCTTTACTAATCAAGAATCTATCTATCTCTGCCTTAAAAATATCCACTGATTTGGCCTCCACAGCCTTCTGCGGCAAATAATTCCACAGATTCTCCACTCTGACGAAGACTGGACTTCGGTAAATTGAATCACCTACTCCCTGCCCACAAGCAGAAACTGAAGCAGGAGGATCTGGTGCAGAATGCCATGCATTGTTGGTCGGAGAATGCAGTCAAGATCCTTTTTTTTCCTTACATTTTAAATTGTCTTAATATGTATCAATATGCATTAACTTCTAATAAAAAATATTAACAAAAAAAAAGATCCTTTGCGACTGCTTAGGCCAAATGCAAGCACTCTGCAACTAACCGAGATGAATAAGCCACTGCCGTCACAGTCTTCATCAGCAAGTGTGGAGGGGGCTGTGTACCAACGAAGATGATACATTGTCCCCCAACCAGAAATCATGGATGAATGATGATGATAATAATAATAATAATAATACATTTTATTTCAGGACTCTCAAGGACACCTTACAGATTAAAACAAGCAAATTACAAACAAAATGAAACAAAAAATAAGTAGTAGGAACATCAACAATACTCAATTCAAAGAGAGGGCAGTGGCACTTCCAGTAGCAAAGTTACAAAATTTTGAGATTTAAAAAATCAAGTCTGCAATTTATCCCATCAGAAAAAGCATACAAAGAAGTTTAATTTGACACCTAATTCACTTTCATATCTTCAGTATAAAAAAAGTTATGGCCATTTTCAAACTTGGAAATTAGTATCTTGTTCCCCACACAAAAGTTGTGATCTAGGACAGTCAAAAGCCCATAACTTTCTTAAAAATTAAGAGAACTGAAAGAAATTTTAAGTTATTACAGATTGAAACATTCTGAAACTAATATGAAACAATCTTACTTGGATGACCTGAAATTAAAGCATATAATTAGTTAGTTACCCAATTGTAGCTAATTACAAAATTCAATTACTAGATGTAAACATCTATCCATTTCTTAAGAAAATATTAACATTTTTTTAAAGCCTAAGTGTCCAAACAACATTCACACAAAAATTCACAACATAACGTGATTTTTTAATCTAATTGTTATGAATTTATCGGCCATATTGAAGGAATTGAGTTTTTAATGCCCATAAATGAATGGGCATTTTAAACAGCTAGCGAGTGAGACTTTCTGGAACGCGATGTATTGGAACGTTCCGGTTGCGGTGAATTTAAACCCAATATCGGCAGGAAAAATTCTGCCAGTTCATATGGCGTCTAAGTCACCGTTTTGCAACATGAAATATTGATTAAAGTCCCCTAAACAAGCAGGTTTATATGAAAAAATAACCAGCTTTCACTTACCTGTTCCCTACGTAAAATCAGGCCCCGTTGTCGGCGTTCACTGCATTAGGAGCTAATTTTTATTTAACTGCAGAGCTGAAATAGTCGGGCGATTAAAAAAAAAATTTTACTTACCGGTAGTCGGTACGAATCTCCAGAAATAGCTCGCACTCCAACAAAATATAATTCCGGTGTCAAGGGAAAAAACGCATTTTAACCCCGCCCCACCCCTTAAAGGCGCCAAAGTCACGCACACGGCCAGCGGCAGAACTGCAGCACCGCTAAAGGTAAGTTTTGTAACATACCTACTTCTAGGTGAAGTTCAAGTCTGCCGAATTGAAGTGAAATGAGCGCTACAAGAAATCTATCTATGACCTATGCAGAACCATTAAGGATGCCAAGAATGCATTCTGGACCAAGCTGCTGTCCCAAGGCAAAGAGATGGATGGCATGATTTGTGGGCTGGCATGCACGCTATAACGGGGTACAAAGTGAAGGATGGCTATATTGCTGACAACAATGGGTGTCTGGTGAACCCTGATGAAGTCAATACTTTCTACAACAGCTTTGAACAGTAGCTCGGTGGAGGATGTCACCCGCACTGACAGTCTAGGGTACACCTCTGGCAACAATTACTGTCACCAACATAGGATCAGCCTTCCTGCGAGTGAAAGCAACTGGTCCAGATGGAGTAGTTTTCAGAACGTGTGCAGATCAGCTGATAGAGAAACAAACATTATTCCTCTCTATTAGCCTCTCATTATTCCATTGTTGGAGGAGGTCCCTGTCTACCTCATGAAGTCCACTATCACCCAAAGAAAAGTACAAAACTGATGCACTACAATGTTGAGAACTATATTCTGCACTCTTGTATTTTCCACTTTGCTCTATCTATTGTACTTGAGATGGATAATTGTATTTATCAATAGTATATCTGATCTGTTTGGACAGCATGCAAAGCTTTTCACTATGCCTCCATACATTTGACAATAATAAATTTAAACCTTATTGCTTTATTATTACTCAGTCCAAATTGGAGAGAAAAACTGAGGGTGCAGTACATAATGAAAGTGCATTTATTCCACCAGATTCATGCCAGAATAGTGGAAATGATAAATCCACTTTCACAACACTGTTCAATCATTTACTAAGAGACAATAAGAGTGTAAGTCACACTAGTTCAACACTAGTAGACAACACCTTTCCTTTGTACTCCTGTCTAGTTTTGTTCAACTCACAAAATACCACGTGAAGCAACTGAAATAGCTGATGGCATAAGCAGACATTAAGACAGGTATTTCAAACCAGTATCAAGTTGTCATGTGTCCAACTACATGACCAAAACAGTCAAACTGCTTTTGATGTCTCAATCATGTGGGAATTTCCTCTAATGCCACTCATGACATGGAAATGAAAGGAAAGGATAGCCAGCTCACAAAGAGATGCTTCCTTGCTGTGATCCTGCGCAGCCCTTTCATGCCTCCAGATCTCACTCCGCTACTTTACATTTGTTATGTGAAGCAACACCGCCATGATTGCACATGAGAGTATCGTTAATAATACTAAAACAAGATTTCAGGTTGGATTGGAGCCCAATGTTGTGTGATAGTTTAAACTACCCCTAGTGGGTGGAAGAGTGGTAGAATCTGTAAGGAAATGACATGAATGTGGGGAGAATCAAAGATGAGATACGATCCAACAATGGTATATCCATTCATGTGGCAAAAAAACTTCAGCTGGAAACCAAATGGAACACTATAATAAGAATTACAAGATAAACGATGGGCTTCTGGGAAAGAATGAGTCATGTAAAATTTAAAACTGATCTAAAATTCAAACAGGCAAACATATTAGTTTCATTTATCTGAGATGCAGAATTTAAAGAAGCCAGATTAAAATAAATCAGCACTGCCATATGTTTCTGCTGGATGCTCTGGGTTCCTCCCACAAGCCAGTGATGTGCAGAGACATTAATTAGAGTTAGAAGATCAGTGAGCATGGAATCAGGCCCTTTGCAAGCAAGCAAGCAAGCCCATCTTGTCCAAGATGTGTGCTAGCCCCACCTGACCACCTTTGGCCCACATCCCTCTAAATAATTATGATTCATGATAATTATGATTCACCAGTCCAAATGCCTTCCATAGGATGTGATAGTACATAGAAACATAGAAAATAGGTGCAGGAGTAGGTGATTCGGCCCTTCAAGCCAGCACCGCCATTCAATATGATCATAGCTGATAATCTAAAATCAGTACCCCGTTCCTGCTTTTTCCACATATACCTATATTCCTTTAGCCCAAAGAGCTAAATCTAACTCTCTCTTGAAAACATCCAGTGTATTGGCCTCAACTGCCTTCTGTGGCAGAGAATTCCACAGATTCACAACTCTGCATGAAAAGGTTTTTCCTCATCTCAGTCCTAAATGTGCTACCCCTTATTCTTAAACTTTGACTCCTGGTTCTAGGCTCCCCCGACATCAGGAACATTTTTCGTGCATCTAGCCTGTCCAATCCTTTAAGAATGTTATATGTTTCTATAAGATCCCCTCTCATCCTTCCAACTTCTAGTGAATTTAAGCCCAGTCGACCCATTCTTCCATCATATGTCAGTCCCACCATCCTGGGAATTAACCTGTTGAACCTACGCTGCACTCCCTCAATAACAAGAATGTCATTCTTCAAATTACGAGACCAAAATTGCAGGTAATACTCCAGGTGCGGTCTCACCAGCGCCCTGTACACTGCAGTAGGACCTTCTTGCTCCTAAACTCAACTCTCGTAATGAAGGTCAACATGCCATTAGCTTTCTTCTCTGCCTGCTGTACCTGCATGCTTACTGACAGCACACCCAGGTCTCGTTGCACCTCCCCTTTTCCTAATCTGACACCATTCAGATAATAAGCTGCCTTCCTGTTCTTGCCACCAAAATCGATAATTTATCCGCATTATATTACATCTGCCATGCATCTGCCCATTCACCCAACCTATCCAAGTCACCCTGCAGCCTCACAACATCCATCTTGCAGCTCACACTGCCACCCAGTTTTGTGTCATCTGGAAATTCAGAGATTTTACATTTAATTCCCTCACCAAAATATAATATACTGCAAATATATTATATGGTCCCATCACTGGGCCTTGCAACACCCAACTAGTCACTGCTTGCAATTCGGAAAAGGACCCATTAATTCCTACTCTTTGCTTCCTGTCTGCCAACCATAGAAACATAGAAACATAGAAAATAGGTGCAGGAGTAGGCCATTCGGCCCTTCGAGCCTGCACCGCCATTCAATGTGATCATGGCTGATCATCCAACTCAGTATCCCGTACCTGCCTTCTCTCCATACCCCCTGATCCCTTTAGCCACAAGTGCCACATCTAACGCCCTCTTAAATATAGCCAATGAACTGGCCTCAACTACCTTCTGTGGCAGAGAATTCCAGAGACTCACCACTCTCTGTGTAAAGAATGTTTTCCTCATTTCGGTCCTAAAGGAATTCCCCCTTATCCTTAGACTGTGACCCCTTGTTCTGGACTCCCCCAACATCGGGAACAATCTTCCAGCATCTAGCTTGTCCAACCCCTTAAGAATTTTGTAGGTTTCTATAAGATCCCCCCTCAATCTTCTAAATTCCATCGTGTACAAACCGAGTCTATCCAATCTTTCCTCATATGAAAGTCCTGACATCCCAGGAATCAGTCTGGTGAATCTTCTCTGTACCCCCTCTATGGCAAGGATGTCTTTCCTCAGATTTGGAGACCAAAACTGTACGCAGTACTCCAGGTGTGGCCTCACCAAAACCCTGTACAACTGCAGTAGAACCTCCCTGCTCCTATACTCAAATCCTTTCGCTATGAATGCTAACATACCATTTGCTTTCTTCACTGCCTGCTGCACCTGCATGCCTACTTTCAATGACTGGTGTACCATGACACCCAGGTCTCGTTGCATCTCCCCCTTACCTAATCTGCCACCATTCAGATAATAGTCTACCCTCATGTTTTTGCCACCAAAGTGGATAACCTCACATTTATCCACATTGTACTGCATCTGCCATGCATCTGCCCATTCACTCAGCCTATCCAAATCACCCTGCAGCCTCCAAGCATCCTCCTCACACCTAACTATACCCCCCAGCTTGGTATCATCTGCAAATTTGGAGATGTTGCATTGAATTCCCTCGTACAAATCATTAATATATATTGTAAATAGCTGGGGTCCCAGCACTGAGCCTTGCGGCACCCCACTAGTCACTGCCTGCCATTCTGAAAAGGACCCGTTTACTCCTACCCTTTGCCTCCTGTCTGCTAGCCAGTTCTCTATCCACATCAATACTGAACCCCCAATACCGTGTGCTTTAAGTTTGTATGCTAATCTCTTATGCGGGACCTTGTCGAAAGCCTTCTGAAAGTCTAGATATAACACATCCACTGGTTCTTCCTTATCCACTCTACTAGTTACATCCTCGAAAAATTCTATCAGATTTGTCAGACATGATTTACCTTTCGTAAATCCATGCTGACTTTGTCCAATGATTTCACCACTTTCCAAATGCGCTGCTATCCCATCTTTAATAACTGACTCTAGCAGTTTCCCCACTACCGATGTTAGACTAACTGGTCTGTAATTCCCCGCTTTCTCTCTCCCTCCTTTTTTAAAAAGTGGGGTTACATTAGCTACCCTCCAATCCTCAGGAACTACTCCAGAATCTAAGGAATTTTGAAAAATTATCACTAATGCATCCACTATTTCTGTGGCTACCTCCTTGAGTACTCTGGGATGCAGACTATCTGGCCCTGGGGATTTATCGGCCTTCAATCCGTTCAATTTACCCAACACCACCTCCCGGCTAACCTGGATTTCACTCAGTTCCTCCATCTTATTTGACCCCCGTTCCACTGCTATTTCCGGCAGATTATTTATGTCTTCCTTAGTGAAGACAGAACCAAAGTAGTTATTCAATTGGTCTGCCATGTCCTTGTTCCCCATGATCAATTCACCTGTTTCTGACTGCAAGGGACCAACATTTGTTTTAACTAGTCTCTTTCTCTTTACATATCTATAAAAACGTTTGCAGTCAGTTTTTATGTTCCCTGCCAGTTTCCTTTCATAATCTATTTTCCCTTTCCTAATTAAGCCCTCTGTCCTCCTTTGTCCTCCTCTGCACATTTCAAAAGCCACCTTTATTTCAAAAGCCACATTTCAAAAGCTACATTTATTTCAAGCCACATTTCTTGCAAAAGCCACATTTGTTTCAAAAGCCACATTTCAAAAGCTACATTTATTTCAAAAGCTACATTCATTTCAAAAGGAAATTTTATTTCAAAAGCCACACACATTTCAAAAGCCACATTCAGTTCTCAAGCCACATTCATTTCACAAGCCACATTCATTTCAACAGCCAGATTTATTTCAAAACCCACATTACAAAAGCCACATTTCACAAGCCACATTCATTTCAAAAGCCACATTTCAAAAGCTACATTTATTTCAAAATCCACATTTCAAAAGCCACATTTCTTTCAAAAGCCACATTTCAAAAGCTACATTTCTAAAGCCAAATTTATTTCAAAAGCCAAACCTCGAAAGCCACATTTTGTTCAAAAGCCACATTTCTTTCAAAAGCCACATTTCTATCAAAAGCCACATTTATCTCAAAAGCCACACCTCAAAAGCCACATTTATTTCAAGAGCCACATTAATTTCAAAAGCCACACCTCAAAAGTCACACCTCTAAAGCCACATTTATTTCAAAAGCCACATTTCAAAAGCTACATTTATTTCAAAAGCCACATTTCAAAAACTACATTTATTTCGAAACCATATAACCATATAACAATTATAGCATGGAAACAGGCCATCTCGGCCTTTCTAGTCTATGCCGAACACTTATTCTCTCCTAATCCCATCTACCTGCACTTAGACCATAACCCTCGATTCCTTTCCTGTCCATATACCTATCCACTTTATTTTAAATGATAAAATCGAACCAGCCTCCACCACTTCCACTGGAAGCTCATTCCACACAGCTACCACTCTCTGAATAAAGAAGTTCCCCCTCATGTTGCCCCTAAACTTCTGTCCCTTATATGTGCCACATTTCAAAAGCTACATTTATTTCAAAAGCGAATAACACTGAACACATGTCTACTCAACTGTAAGTGCCCTTAATGTGGTTCTAAAATGCTTGCAAAAAGTGTCTCTATTGGTTCTAAAATGCTTGCAAAAAGTGTCTTTTGGTTCTAAAATGCTTGCAATAGTTTTCAGAAGGAATAATCGTGAATATACTTTTTATTCAATCAGGACTGTTTAATGCAAAATTCCCGCTCATTCTGCGACTTCTGCTTAGTGGAGAGGTGGCACTGAGTGCCTCATTTCCGCTCAGTGGAGAGGTGACACTGTGGCTTTTTAAATGAATGTGGCTTTTGAAAGGAATGTGGCTTTTGAAAGGAATGTGGCTTTTGAGGTGTGGCTGTTGAAATAAACGTGGACTCACACCCCCACTCCCCCACACACACCCTCCTCCCCCACACACACCCCCTCCCCCACACCCCCCCTCCCCCACACCCCCTACACACCCCCTCCCCCACACCCCCCTCCCCCACACCCCCCCTCCCCCACACACACACCCCTCCCCCACACACACACCCTCCCCCACACACCCCCCCACACACACACCTTATTCATAATAGCCGGGGACTTAAATCAGGCCAACCTCAAGAGCACACTGACAAAATCTTATCAGCACATCTCCTGCCCAACCAGAAGCCCTAACACCCTCGACCACTACTAGAAAACCATCAAAAACACTACCGCTCCATTTCCATGTCATAAGTGAAAGGAGCAGAATTAGGCCATTCACCCATCATGTCTACTCCGCCATTCAAACATGGCTAATCTATCTATCCTATGGGCTGAATGGCCTAACTCCATTCTCCTGCCTTCTCCCCATAACCTCTGACACCTTTACTAATCAAGAATCTATCTATCTCTGCCTTAAAAATATCCACTGATTTGGCCTCCACAGCCTTCTGCGGCAAATAATTCCACAGATTCTCCACTCTGACGAAGACTGGACTTCGGTAAATTGAATCACCTACTCCCTGCCCACAAGCAGAAACTGAAGCAGGAGGATCTGGTGCAGAATGCCATGCATTGTTGGTCGGAGAATGCAGTCAAGATCCTTTTTTTTCCTTACATTTTAAATTGTCTTAATATGTATCAATATGCATTAACTTCTAATAAAAAATATTAACAAAAAAAAAGATCCTTTGCGACTGCTTAGGCCAAATGCAAGCACTCTGCAACTAACCGAGATGAATAAGCCACTGCCGTCACAGTCTTCATCAGCAAGTGTGGAGGGGGCTGTGTACCAACGAAGATGATACATTGTCCCCCAACCAGAAATCATGGATGAATGATGATGATAATAATAATAATAATAATACATTTTATTTCAGGACTCTCAAGGACACCTTACAGATTAAAACAAGCAAATTACAAACAAAATGAAACAAAAAATAAGTAGTAGGAACATCAACAATACTCAATTCAAAGAGAGGGCAGTGGCACTTCCAGTAGCAAAGTTACAAAATTTTGAGATTTAAAAAATCAAGTCTGCAATTTATCCCATCAGAAAAAGCATACAAAGAAGTTTAATTTGACACCTAATTCACTTTCATATCTTCAGTATAAAAAAAGTTATGGCCATTTTCAAACTTGGAAATTAGTATCTTGTTCCCCACACAAAAGTTATGATCTAGGACAGTCAAAAGCCCATAACTTTCTTAAAAATTAAGAGAACTGAAAGAAATTTTAAGTTATTACAGATTGAAACATTCTGAAACTAATATGAAACAATCTTACTTGGATGACCTGAAATTAAAGCATATAATTAGTTAGTTACCCAATTGTAGCTAATTACAAAATTCAATTACTAGATGTAAACATCTATCCATTTCTTAAGAAAATATTAACATTTTTTTAAAGCCTAAGTGTCCAAACAACATTCACACAAAAATTCACAACATAACGTGATTTTTTAATCTAATTGTTATGAATTTATCGGCCATATTGAAGGAATTGAGTTTTTAATGCCCATAAATGAATGGGCATTTTAAACAGCTAGCGAGTGAGACTTTCTGGAACGCGATGTATTGGAACGTTCCGGTTGCGGTGAATTTAAACCCAATATCGGCAGGAAAAATTCTGCCAGTTCATATGGCGTCTAAGTCACCGTTTTGCAACATGAAATATTGATTAAAGTCCCCTAAACAAGCAGGTTTATATGAAAAAATAACCAGCTTTCACTTACCTGTTCCCTACGTAAAATCAGGCCCCGTTGTCGGCGTTCACTGCATTAGGAGCTAATTTTTATTTAACTGCAGAGCTGAAATAGTCGGGCGATTAAAAAAAAAATTTTACTTACCGGTAGTCGGTACGAATCTCCAGAAATAGCTCGCACTCCAACAAAATATAATTCCGGTGTCAAGGGAAAAAACGCATTTTAACCCCGCCCCACCCCTTAAAGGCGCCAAAGTCACGCACACGGCCAGCGGCAGAACTGCAGCACCGCTAAAGGTAAGTTTTGTAACATACCTACTTCTAGGTGAAGTTCAAGTCTGCCGAATTGAAGTGAAATGAGCGCTACAAGAAATCTATCTATGACCTATGCAGAACCATTAAGGATGCCAAGAATGCATTCTGGACCAAGCTGCTGTCCCAAGGCAAAGAGATGGATGGCATGATTTGTGGGCTGGCATGCACGCTATAACGGGGTACAAAGTGAAGGATGGCTATATTGCTGACAACAATGGGTGTCTGGTGAACCCTGATGAAGTCAATACTTTCTACAACAGCTTTGAACAGTAGCTCGGTGGAGGATGTCACCCGCACTGACAGTCTAGGGTACACCTCTGGCAACAATTACTGTCACCAACATAGGATCAGCCTTCCTGCGAGTGAAAGCAACTGGTCCAGATGGAGTAGTTTTCAGAACGTGTGCAGATCAGCTGATAGAGAAACAAACATTATTCCTCTCTATTAGCCTCTCATTATTCCATTGTTGGAGGAGGTCCCTGTCTACCTCATGAAGTCCACTATCACCCAAAGAAAAGTACAAAACTGATGCACTACAATGTTGAGAACTATATTCTGCACTCTTGTATTTTCCACTTTGCTCTATCTATTGTACTTGAGATGGATAATTGTATTTATCAATAGTATATCTGATCTGTTTGGATAGCATGCAAAGCTTTTCACTATGCCTCCATACATTTGACAATAATAAATTTAAACCTTATTGCTTTATTATTACTCAGTCCAAATTGGAGAGAAAAACTGAGGGTGCAGTACATAATGAAAGTGCATTTATTCCACCAGATTCATGCCAGAATAGTGGAAATGATAAATCCACTTTCGCAACACTGTTCAATCATTTACTAAGAGACAATAAGAGTGTAAGTCACACTAGTTCAACACTAGTAGACAACACCTTTCCTTTGTACTCCTGTCTAGTTTTGTTCAACTCACAAAATACCACGTGAAGCAACTGAAATAGCTGATGGCATAAGCAGACATTAAGACAGGTATTTCAAACCAGTATCAAGTTGTCATGTGTCCAACTACATGACCAAAACAGTCAAACTGCTTTTGATGTCTCAATCATGTGGGAATTTCCTCTAATGCCACTCATGACATGGAAATGAAAGGAAAGGATAGCCAGCTCACAAAGAGATGCTTCCTTGCTGTGATCCTGCGCAGCCCTTTCATGCCTCCAGATCTCACTCCGCTACTTTACATTTGTTATGTGAAGCAACACCGCCATGATTGCACATGAGAGTATCGTTAATAATACTAAAACAAGATTTCAGGTTGGATTGGAGCCCAATGTTGTGTGATAGTTTAAACTACCCCTAGTGGGTGGAAGAGTGGTAGAATCTGTAAGGAAATGACATGAATGTGGGGAGAATCAAAGATGAGATACGATCCAACAATGGTATATCCATTCATGTGGCAAAAAAACTTCAGCTGGAAACCAAATGGAACACTATAATAAGAATTACAAGATAAACGATGGGCTTCTGGGAAAGAATGAGCCATGTAAAATTTAAAACTGATCTAAAATTCAAACAGGCAAACATATTAGTTTCATTTATCTGAGATGCAGAATTTAAAGAAGCCAGATTAAAATAAATCAGCACTGCCATATGTTTCTGCTGGATGCTCTGGGTTCCTCCCACAAGCCAGTGATGTGCAGGTCAGACATTAATTAGAGTTAGAAGATCAGTGAGCATGGAATCAGGCCCTTTGCAAGCAAGCAAGCAAGCCCATCTTGTCCAAGATGTGTGCTAGCCCCACCTGACCACCTTTGGCCCACATCCCTCTAAATAATTATGATTCATGATAATTATGATTCACCAGTCCAAATGCCTTCCATAGGATGTGATAGTACATAGAAACATAGAAAATAGGTGCAGGAGTAGGTGATTCGGCCCTTCAAGCCAGCACCGCCATTCAATATGATCATAGCTGATAATCTAAAATCAGTACCCCGTTCCTGCTTTTTCCACATATACCTATATTCCTTTAGCCCAAAGAGCTAAATCTAACTCTCTCTTGAAAACATCCAGTGTATTGGCCTCAACTGCCTTCTGTGGCAGAGAATTCCACAGATTCACAACTCTGCATGAAAAGGTTTTTCCTCATCTCAGTCCTAAATGTGCTACCCCTTATTCTTAAACTTTGACTCCTGGTTCTAGGCTCCCCCGACATCAGGAACATTTTTCGTGCATCTAGCCTGTCCAATCCTTTAAGAATGTTATATGTTTCTATAAGATCCCCTCTCATCCTTCCAACTTCTAGTGAATTTAAGCCCAGTCGACCCATTCTTCCATCATATGTCAGTCCCACCATCCTGGGAATTAACCTGTTGAACCTACGCTGCACTCCCTCAATAACAAGAATGTCATTCTTCAAATTACGAGACCAAAATTGCAGGTAATACTCCAGGTGCGGTCTCACCAGCGCCCTGTACACTGCAGTAGGACCTTCTTGCTCCTAAACTCAACTCTCGTAATGAAGGTCAACATGCCATTAGCTTTCTTCTCTGCCTGCTGTACCTGCATGCTTACTGACAGCACACCCAGGTCTCGTTGCACCTCCCCTTTTCCTAATCTGACACCATTCAGATAATAAGCTGCCTTCCTGTTCTTGCCACCAAAATCGATAATTTATCCGCATTATATTACATCTGCCATGCATCTGCCCATTCACCCAACCTATCCAAGTCACCCTGCAGCCTCACAACATCCATCTTGCAGCTCACACTGCCACCCAGTTTTGTGTCATCTGGAAATTCAGAGATTTTACATTTAATTCCCTCACCAAAATATAATATACTGCAAATATATTATATGGTCCCATCACTGGGCCTTGCAACACCCAACTAGTCACTGCTTGCAATTCGGAAAAGGACCCATTAATTCCTACTCTTTGCTTCCTGTCTGCCAACCATAGAAACATAGAAACATAGAAAATAGGTGCAGGAGTAGGCCATTCGGCCCTTCGAGCCTGCACCGCCATTCAATGTGATCATGGCTGATCATCCAACTCAGTATCCCGTACCTGCCTTCTCTCCATACCCCCTGATCCCTTTAGCCACAAGTGCCACATCTAACGCCCTCTTAAATATAGCCAATGAACTGGCCTCAACTACCTTCTGTGGCAGAGAATTCCAGAGACTCACCACTCTCTGTGTAAAGAATGTTTTCCTCATTTCGGTCCTAAAGGAATTCCCCCTTATCCTTAGACTGTGACCCCTTGTTCTGGACTCCCCCAACATCGGGAACAATCTTCCAGCATCTAGCTTGTCCAACCCCTTAAGAATTTTGTAGGTTTCTATAAGATCCCCCCTCAATCTTCTAAATTCCATCGTGTACAAACCGAGTCTATCCAATCTTTCCTCATATGAAAGTCCTGACATCCCAGGAATCAGTCTGGTGAATCTTCTCTGTACCCCCTCTATGGCAAGGATGTCTTTCCTCAGATTTGGAGACCAAAACTGTACGCAGTACTCCAGGTGTGGCCTCACCAAAACCCTGTACAACTGCAGTAGAACCTCCCTGCTCCTATACTCAAATCCTTTCGCTATGAATGCTAACATACCATTTGCTTTCTTCACTGCCTGCTGCACCTGCATGCCTACTTTCAATGACTGGTGTACCATGACACCCAGGTCTCGTTGCATCTCCCCCTTACCTAATCTGCCACCATTCAGATAATAGTCTACCCTCATGTTTTTGCCACCAAAGTGGATAACCTCACATTTATCCACATTGTACTGCATCTGCCATGCATCTGCCCATTCACTCAGCCTATCCAAATCACCCTGCAGCCTCCAAGCATCCTCCTCACACCTAACTATACCCCCCAGCTTGGTATCATCTGCAAATTTGGAGATGTTGCATTGAATTCCCTCGTACAAATCATTAATATATATTGTAAATAGCTGGGGTCCCAGCACTGAGCCTTGCGGCACCCCACTAGTCACTGCCTGCCATTCTGAAAAGGACCCGTTTACTCCTACCCTTTGCCTCCTGTCTGCTAGCCAGTTCTCTATCCACATCAATACTGAACCCCCAATACCGTGTGCTTTAAGTTTGTATGCTAATCTCTTATGCGGGACCTTGTCGAAAGCCTTCTGAAAGTCTAGATATAACACATCCACTGGTTCTTCCTTATCCACTCTACTAGTTACATCCTCGAAAAATTCTATCAGATTTGTCAGACATGATTTACCTTTCGTAAATCCATGCTGACTTTGTCCAATGATTTCACCACTTTCCAAATGCGCTGCTATCCCATCTTTAATAACTGACTCTAGCAGTTTCCCCACTACCGATGTTAGACTAACTGGTCTGTAATTCCCCGCTTTCTCTCTCCCTCCTTTTTTAAAAAGTGGGGTTACATTAGCTACCCTCCAATCCTCAGGAACTACTCCAGAATCTAAGGAATTTTGAAAAATTATCACTAATGCATCCACTATTTCTGTGGCTACCTCCTTGAGTACTCTGGGATGCAGACTATCTGGCCCTGGGGATTTATCGGCCTTCAATCCGTTCAATTTACCCAACACCACCTCCCGGCTAACCTGGATTTCACTCAGTTCCTCCATCTTATTTGACCCCCGTTCCACTGCTATTTCCGGCAGATTATTTATGTCTTCCTTAGTGAAGACAGAACCAAAGTAGTTATTCAATTGGTCTGCCATGTCCTTGTTCCCCATGATCAATTCACCTGTTTCTGACTGCAAGGGACCAACATTTGTTTTAACTAGTCTCTTTCTCTTTACATATCTATAAAAACGTTTGCAGTCAGTTTTTATGTTCCCTGCCAGTTTCCTTTCATAATCTATTTTCCCTTTCCTAATTAAGCCCTTTGTCCTCCTCTGCTGGATTCTGAATTTCTCCCAGTCCTCCGGTAGGCTGCTTTTTCTGGCAAATTTGTATGCCTCATCTTTTGTTTTTATACTATCCCTGATTTCCCTTGTTATCCATGGATGCACCACCTTCCCCGATTTATTCTTTTGCCAAACTGGTATGAACAACTTTTGTACTTCATCCATGCAGCCTTTAAATACCTTCCATTGCACATCCACTGTCAACCCTTTAAGAATCACCTGCCAGTCTATCTTGGCCAATTCACATCTCATACCTTCAAAGTTACCTTTGTTCAAGTTCAGAACCCTTGTTTCTGACTTAATTTTGTCACTCTCCATCCTAATGAAGAACTCAACCATATTATGATCACTCTTGCCCAAGGGGCCACGCACAACAAGACTGCTAACTAACCCTTCCTCATTACTCAATACCCAGTCTAGAATAGCCTGCTCTCTCGTTGGTTCCTCCACATGTTGGTTGAGAAAACTATCCCGCATACATTCCAGGAAATCCTCTTCCTCAGCACCCCTGCCAATTTGATTCACCCAATCTACATGCAGATTGAAGTCACCCATTATAACCGTGTTACCCTTGTTGCACGCATTTCTAATTTCCTGTTTGATGCCATCCCCAACTCCAATACTACTGCTAGGTGGCCTGTACACAGTTCCCACTAGCGTTTTCTGCCCCTTAGAGTTTCGCAGCTCTACCCATATCGATTCCACATCCTCCACGCTAATGTCCTTCCTTTCTATTGCATTAATCTCCTCTCTCACCAGCAACGCTACCCCACCTCCTTTTCCTTTTCGTCTATCCCTCCTGAATATTGAATATCCCTGGATGTTCAGCTCCCAGCCTTGGTCATCCTGGAGCCAAGTCTCCGTGATTCCAACTATAGCATAGTCATTAATCGCTATCTGCACCTTCAACTCATCCACCTTATTACGAATGCTCCTCGCCAGTTCTCTATCCATGCAAATACCTTACCCACAAGACCATGTGCTCTAATTTTGCTCACTAATCTCTTGTGTGGGATCTTGTCAAAGGTGTTTTGGAAGTCCAGATACACCACATCCACTGGCTCTTCCTTATCCATTCTACTTGTTACATCCTTAAAAAACTACAGAAGATGTCAAGCATGATTTCCCCTTCATACATCCATGCTGACTTTGACCGATCCTGTCACTGCTTTCCAAATGTGTTGCTATTACATCTTTAATAAATGACTCAAGCATCTTCCCCACCACTGATGTGAGGCTAACTGGTCTATAATTCCCGGTTTTCTCTCCCTCCTTTCTTAAAAAAGTGGTTACATTAGCTACCCTCCAGTCCACAGGAAATGAACCAGAGTTGAGAGAACATTGGAAAATGATCACCAATGCATCCACGATTTCAAGAGCCACCTCCTTGAGTACTCTGGGATGCAGACCATCTGGTCCTGGGGATTTATCTGCCTTGGGTAATGTTTAAAGAGCAACAGAAGATAACTAAAAAGGCAATACGAGGAGAAAATATGAGGTACGAAGGTAAGCTAGCCAAGAATACAGCAGGCAGTGAAGAAAGCGAATGGCATGTTGGCCTTCATAACAAGAGGAGTTGAGTATAGGAGCAAAGAGGTCCTTCTGCAGTTGTACAGAGTCCTAGTGAGACCACACCTGGAATATTGTGTGCAGTTTTGGTCTCCAAATTTGAGGAAGGACATTCGTGCTATTGAGGGAGTTCACGAGGTTAATTCCCGGGATGGCAGGACTGTCATATGCTGAGAGAATGGAGCGGCTGGGCTTGTACACTCTGGAATTTAGGATGAGAGGGGATCTTTTTGAAACATATAAGATTATTAAGGGTTGGACACGTTAGAGGCAGGAAACATGTTCCCGATGTTGGAGGAGTCCAGAACCAGGGGCCACGGTTTTAGAATAAGGGGTAGCCATTTAGAACAGAGATGAGGAAACACTTTTGCAGTCAGGCTGTAATTGGGTGTTAAGTAGTGATTGGAGAGGGGTGGGTGGGAAGGGGTCCAGTCTTTTCAGACTGGAGTCCTGCTTTAAGTAGATGTGAAGTGGTGTTTGGGGAACAGTGGGTGTAGAAGGGACAGTCATTGCAGACTGGGGTCAGGATGTGAGTAGGTGTGAAGTGTTGGTTGGGGAGGGGGGGAGGGGGTACCAAGGTTACGTTTCTGCTTGTCAAATCTGCAGTTGAACGCATTCAGGCCATTGGTCAGCTGACAATTGTCCCACTTCTATATTCACCTGCCCTATCTGATGAAGACCAATGTACCAAAAGATCTGTTGACCACCCTATTAACCTGTGACGCCACTTTCAGGGAACTGTGTATCTGTGCTCCTAGATCCCTCTGCTCCACGACATTCATCTTCACTGTCTACCATACCTATTTTTTTTAGTTCAGATTTACTTTTATTAGTTATTGTCACATGAGCTGAGGTTCAGTGAAAAGCTTTTTGTCACATTCTTTCCAGTCAGTGAAAGGTCCATACGATCACAATCGAGTTATGAACAGTGTACAGGTAAAGGATGAAGGGTATGACATTTAGTGCAAGATAAAGTCCAGTAAAGCCAATCAAAGATAGTTCAAATGTCTCCAATGAGGTAGACGCGATGTCCGGACCTCTCTCTAGTCGGTGAGAGGACGGTACAGTTGCCTGATAACAGCTGGGAAGAAATTGACCAGAATGTGGAGGTGGGCATATTCAAACTTCTGTACCTACTGCCTGGTGGGAGAGGTGAGACGGAGGAGTGTCCTGAATACCCCCACTTCTATAGTATCTGCAAACATACCAATCATGCTTTGTATATTCACATCCAAATCTTTGCTATAAATTATAAACAGCAATGGGCCCAGCTCTAGTCACAGGCTTTAAAGTCTGAAAAAGCTCCTACCATCACTCTCTACTTCCTTCCATGAAGTCAATTCTCGATCCAGTTAGCTAACTGTCATTGGACCCTATGTGATCTAACTTTCCAGAGCAGCCAACCATGTGGAATCTTTGGTAAGGCCTTGGTAAGATCCATGAAAGGCCTTGGTAAAATCCACATATACAATGACAACTTTGTCTCTGACAACCTCCTTGGGTACTTCTTCAAAAACCTCAATCAGCTGCATTCGCCATGAACTCCCTCCTACAAACGCATGGTAATCGATCCTTGTCCATCCAAATGCAGATGTATCTTTTCCCTCTGAATACTCTTCAGTAACTTGCCTAACTCAGATGTTGGACTCACTTCTTAAATAGAATAAAAGATAGGATTGTTGAAACAAGGAACTGTAGATGCTGGTTAACGCAAAACTACAAAAAATGCTGGAGTAACTCAGCAGGTCAGGCAGCATCTCTGGAGAACACCGATAGGGTTCACAAAGTGGGATGACCTATTTTCAAGATTGTTGGTGGATAAGTGTAAGTTGGAGTTTGACGGTCTGTGTCGACTTTGTGGTCTGAGTGGCTTGTTTCCATGATGTGTCCATGATCATTTGTAAAATATTTCTCACTCAGAGAGACCCAAAGTGCATGAGCACCTTAGTGGACAGGCAGCATATATGGAGAACATGGATAGGTAACGTTTTGGGTCAGAACCCTTCTTCACTCTGAAGAAGGGTGTCGCCCCAAAACGTCATCTATCCATGATCGCCATAGATGCTGCCAGACCCACTGAGTTACTCCAGCACTTTGGGTTTTCTTTTGTCAACCGGCATCTGCTGATCCTTGATTCTACGTTTCTCACTTGAACTTGTTCCTGAAGTCTTTGTGTTGATATGGCCTATTGTTTTCTTTCTCCCTGCTTGCCTCCTGCTCCTATTTCCAGCTGCCTTTTCTCATTAGATTCCCTAAGGCCTAAACAGCAAAAAATAGAAGCAGGAACTGGCACATCACCCATTTAGGTTGCTGTTAAATATAGATTATAGACCAGTACAGCACCAGAACAGGCCCTTCGGCCCACAATGCCTGAACCAAACATGATGCCAGGGCCAACACTTACCTTCCTGCACATTCCCTGAATATCCATATCCAAAAGCATCTGAAATGCAACCAATGCACCTGCTTCAACCACCACCCGAGGGCGGCCATGGTGCCACAGTGGTAGAGTTGCAGAGTTGCTGCCGATAGAAGCACCATGACCCGGGTTCGATCCCGACTCCGGGTGCTGTCTGTACGGAGTTTGTAAATTCTCCCCGTGACCGCGTGAGGTTTGTCAGAGATCTTCGGTTTCCTCCCACACTCCAAATATGTACAGGTTTGTAGGCTTATTGGCTTGGTGTATGGGTAACAAAAATTGTCTCTAGTCCCTAGTAAGAGAGTGTTAATGTGCGGGGATCGCTGGCCGGTACGGACTGGATGGGCCGAAGGGCTTGTTTCCTCACTGTATCGCCGAACTCAAACTAAATAAACCACCCCTGGCAGCGTGTTCCAGACACACACCACCCTCTATGTAAAAAACTTGCCTCTCATGTCTCCTTTAAACTTTGCCCTTTCACCTTAAAGCTATGCCCTCTAGTATTTGATTTTTTGATCCAGTGTAAAATATTCTTATCTTGGCAATATAAATCAATGTAAAATATCATAGTTGGTCCTGTTCCATTTCTAATTTGTTACCAGACCATTTTATACTTTGACTCCATTATGCATCAATCTTAGTTTTATCTAACATCTACGACCTTCAAAATTTGAGGATTCCAGGGATTTCAGACCTCATGTTCAAAAAAGGATGCGAATATCAGTCATAAGTAGCCACTATTTATTCAGGAAATACCAATAGAAAACACTAATCATTTATCAAATCAATGTAACAGCCAAAGGATTATTTAAAGGCAAGGTGGTGCAACGGTAGAGTTGCTGCCTTAAGGGCCTGTCCCACCAGCATGCAACTCCATGCGATGAGTGCGACCTAACGTGGTCGCTTGAGCCGTCCGGCGTCGCGGGGCCGGTCCCACTTCGATCGCCGGAGCCGTGCGGAATTGTGCGGAGTTCGTCCCGTCATCGCGCGGGGCTCCGAAAAACTGACTATGTTCAAAAATTCCGCACGGCAATGGCTTGTCGGCTCGCAGTCGCCTCGACGCATTACACACCGCCTCGATGTCGTGCCTCCGTGACACTCTCTGTAGGTGCCTCCGTGACCCTCTATGTGTGTGGCTCCGTGGCCCTCTGTGTGTGTGCCTCTGTGCCCCTCTCTGTGTGTCCCTCTCCTTCCTGGCGAACTTACCTTTAAGACTTCGCTCCAAGTTCGCCTCATTTTGCGCCGCGTTGCGCCACTCACCCGACCTCCGCGTGGCCCTCGCTGCCGGTTTGGTCGCACTTGCTGCATGCAGGCGCATGCTGGTGGGAACGACCCTGTACAGGGGATCACCCGACCTCCGCGCGGCCCCCGCTTCTAGTTTGATCGCGCTCATCACATGGAGTCGGATGCTGGTAGGACAGGCCCTTTACAGCACCAGAGAACCGCGTGCTATCCAGTCAGCAGAAAGACAATATATGATTACATCCAGCCATTTACAGTGTACAGATACATGATAAGGGAATAACATTTATTGCAAGGTAAAGCCAGCAAAGTCCGATCAAGCATAATCCGAGAGTCACCAAAGAGGCAGTTCAGCACTGCTTTCTGGTTGTGGTTGGATGATTCTGGGAAGAAACTGTCCCTCAATCTGGAGGTGTTTAAGAAAGAACTGCAGATGCTGGAAAAATTGAAGGTAGACAAAAATGCTGGAGAAACTGAGTGGGTGAGGCAGCATCTATGGAGAAAAGGAATAGGCGATGTTTCGGTTTGAGACCCTTCTTCAGACCGATGTGGGGGGGGGGGGGGAAGAAAGGAAGAGGCGGAGACAGTAGGTTAGTGGGAGAGCTGGGAAGGGGAATGGAAAGATGGAGAAAGAAAGGACTACCTGAAATTAGAGAAGTTAATGTTCATAGTGCTAAGCAAATTATGAGGCGCTGTTCCTCCAATTTGCGCTGGGCCTCACTATGGCAATGGAGGAGGCCCAGGACAGAAAGGTCAGATTTGGAATGGGAGGGGGAGTTGAAGTGCTGAGCCTATAGGAGATCTGGTTGGTTAGTGCGAACTGAGCGAAGGTGTTGGGCGAAGCGATCGCCGAGCCTGCGCTTGGTCTCGCCAATGTAGAGAAGTTGACACCTGCAGTAGATGAGGTTGCAGTATGTGCAGGTGAATCTCTGCCTCACCTGGAAAGATTGCTTGGGTCCTTGGATGGAGTCGAGGGGGGAGGTAAAGCGACAAGTTTAGCATTTCCTGTGGTTGCAAGGGAAAGTGCCAGGGAGGGGGTGGTTTGGGAGGGATAGGGACGAGTTGACCAGGAGGTTATTGAGCAAAAGGTCTCTGCAGAGAACAGAAAGGGGAGGAGATGGAAAGATGTGGCCAGTGGTGGGATCCCGTTGGAGGTGGCAAAAATGGCGGAGGATTATATGTTGTACGTGACGGCTGGTAGGGTGGAAGGTGAGGACAAGGGGGACTCTGTCCTTGTTATGAGTAAGGGGATGGGGAGTGAGAGCGGAGCTGTGGGATATAGAGGAGATCCTGGTGAGAGCTTCATCTATAATAGAAGAGGGGAACCCCTGTTCCATAAAGAATGAGGACATCTCCGATGCCCTGGTCTGGAACACCTCATCCTGGGTGCAGATGCGGTGTAGATGGAGGAATCGGGAGTAGGGGATAGAGTCCTTACAGGAAACAGTGTGGGAAAAAGTGTAGTCCAGATAGCCATGGGAGTCAGTGGGTTTGTAGTAGATGTCGGTCAGTAGTCTGTTGCCTGCGATGGAGATGGTGAGATCAAAAAATGGTAGGGTGATGTCAGAAATGGGCCAGGTGAGTTTGAGTGCCGGATGGAAATTGGTGGTGAAATGGATCAAGTCAGTGAATTCTGCATGGGTGCAGTAGGTAGCACCAATGCAGTCATCAATGTAGTAGATTAGAGTTCGGGGATAGGGCTACGGTACGCCTCGCACAGGGATTGTTCGACATACCCTACAGAGAGGCAGGCACAGCTGCGGCCAATGCGCGTGCCCATAGCTACGCCTTGGATTTGGATTCAAAGGAAAGGTTGTTGAGGGTAAGGACTAGGCGGAGGAGAGTATTCGTAGAAGGAGATTGGTTGGTTCTGAAATAGGAGGAACAGCACCTCATATTTCGCTTAGGTAGTTTACACACCAGCGGTGTGAACATTGACCTCCTATTTCAGGTAGTCTTTGCTTTCACCCTCCTTCCCCTCCACCTTCCCAGCTCTCCCACTAGCCTACTGTCACCGCCTCTTCCTTTCTTATTCCCGCCCCTTACCCCCCCCCCGGATATCAGTCTGAAGAAGGGTCTCAACCCGAAACGTCGCCTACTCCTTCTCTCCATAGATGTTGCCTCACCCGCTGAGAACCTCCAGCATTTTTGTCTACCCTCAATCTGGAGGTGTGTGTTTTCACACTTCTATACTTGCCTGATGGGGGAAAGAAGAAGAGGGAATGGCCAAGGTGCGACTCGTCCTTGATTAAGCTGCTGGCCTTGCAGAAGCAATGTGAAGAAATGGAGGTTAGTTTGTGTGACGGTCTGGGCTGCATCCACAATTCGCTGCACTTTCATTTGTTCTGAGATGGAGCTGTTGCCAAACCAGGCTGTGAGGCATCCTGATAAAAATGCTTTCTCCGACGCATCTGGGGAAGTTGGCGAGAGTTGTAGGCGACATGCCGAACTTCCTAAGCCTTCTAAGGAAATATGTTAAATGTTTGTATATTTATGCCCTTTTAGGACCTGGAACAATTCACCCTACAGATGTGCATGAAGCAAGGGAAGGGATCCTATTTTGGAGACCTAAAGGCAATGAAATAAAACATTGGCAACAACCTGAATGTTGTTATTTTGTGTTTCACCCTGCAGTGAGCTTTAAACCTTCCAGCATGAGCTTAACTACAAATAAATCAAACATTTTCTGTATTGTGCAACAAGGTAATACACATAAGACAGTTATTATGGGGTCATTATTAGCTTCACCACAGACTCCTCTGGCAGCGACGTTTACAGCCGTCACAGAAGAAGAGTTCACATCCACCTCACAGTCATGGAGAGGTAACTATTCCTGAGTAAAATTCAAGAGATGAGATTTGAAGCTTTTGAGAAGAACTGGAAAGCGAAGGCAAAATGTTTTCCATTAACATTCTGCATGTATCAAATTTAACCCGGTCGACCGACTCTTTGTTGTTTAGCAGAGCTGCTATTTTATGGAGAATACATTTTATAGCTTAGGAGTTTAATGTCAGGCTATCATATTTCCTGATACTCAACATTTATAATACGAAACACTGGTTCATTGTCACTGAATTAATTCAATCCCATCGTTATTACATAGGACTGTAGGTTTACTGATTCTGGCCATTATTTTCCAACAATTTACTCAATGTTTTAATGACAACTGCAGATCATTGATCAAAGGTTGGTGACTCAAATGAGGTAACGTTTTGTTTAGAAAATTACATTCTCAATGCTGAGGTTTTACAAATAGCATTAAAATATCTTCTGGTAGTCAATCTCTATAATTCATATCAAGCATTCATACAGAATAGGAACAACCGTATTTAATGCAATTGTAGTTTATCAAGGATAAGAAATGGTATTTAACGCACCATCAGGCTGTGGCCAGAGCCTGACATGGCAAATTTATCTAATCAATTCTTGAATAATCATTTTTAATAAAAGCCGAATGGATGTTTCTGCTACCTTGTTGCACTCATATTCAACCTTGGTAAAAAGTACAAGGAAACATTAAACACCATTGGGAGGCACGGTGGCAGAGCAGTAGAGTTGTTGCCTTACAGCACCAGACACCCGGGTACCGGGTTCGATCCTGACCAAGGGTGCTTGTCTGTTCGGAGTTTATACGTTTCCCCCGCGACCTGGTTTTCTCCGAGATCTTCGGTTTCTCCCCACACTCCAAAGACACACAAGTTTGTCGGTTGATTGGCTTGGTATAAAAAATGTGAAAATGTAAAATCGTCCCTAGTCACAATCGCAATCACAATCACAATAATACGTTATTAGCCAAGTGTGTTTTGCAACATACAGGAATTTCATTTGCCAAGTCAGTGATACAATAAAAAGCAACGGAACACACAAAATACATTTTAACATAAACATCCACCACAGTGATTCCTCCACGTTCCTCACTGCCTTCTTCTTGTGTATGGCGTGCACAGCCTAAAGTTGTAGGACAACTTGTTCTGTTTGTGCTTATTTGATTGTGCACACCAGGTTGATTGCATTTTTCAAAACAGGGTGGACCATGCGAAGGTTGCAATCTCCCACCCCTTCCTCACTGTGATGGAAGGTGAAAAAAGCTAAAAGCTCTTCTCTTGTTTGCTCTCCTGCGGTCAGGGGCCTCGAGCCTTCCGTTGACGGGACGATCTTGACTCCTGTAGTCGGCGGTCATGCCCTCCACATCAGGGTGATCAGCTCCCACTCGCGGAGATGTCAGTTACCCCGCGCAGGCGTTTGAACCCCGTGTCGGGGCTGGTCGAGCCTCGGCGTCATTGGAGCTCGACTAGCCTCGCCGGAGATTGCGAGCCCTTGAAGGTAAGTCCACAGGCCACGGATGGAGTGATCCCAGGCAAGGGATCAGCTCCTATGTTAAGTCCACGGCCCGCGGTGGGGCCCAAAGTCAGTCTGAGGAGGCCTCTAGTTCCATCGATGGTAGGCCGCAGATCGGCCGGATATGCGACCCGGAAAATAATAACATCTCCGGCAAGGTAAGAAACTGAAAAAGAGTTTCCCCTAACCCCCTCCCCCTCCCCCTCCCCCCACATAAAACAAACCAGAGAACATTTACACAGACTTTTAACACACTAAAAATAAAAATAAAAACAGACAGACTGTTGGCGGGGCTGCCAATCGTTCGGTGCCCCTGGTGGTGTATAGGATAGTGTTAGTGTGCGGAGATCGCTTGTCAATGTGGCCTTGGTGGGCTGAAAGGCCTGTTTCCGCACTGTATCTCTAAACTAAACTAAAGCATAAAGCTCTCGTACATCTTATCTTATCAAGAATCCCAAGATGGCGCCAGCCTGCGGCGATGTTTGCGGAGCTCCGGAACATAAAAGGCTCACCTACAACTTCCAACAACTTACCTGGATCAGGGAAACAGCAGTAATCGGTGCCGTTTCAGACAGGCTGCGTGGGCAGCTGAAAGCGCCGGCAATTTTGCGATCTCCCGCAGCTGCGGGAGCCTCGGTCTTTAAACTTTCCCACGCTGGCTGTGAAACTCCCGACCCGACTGAGGAGCCCAGGTACGGCACCTGGAAACCCTGGGATGACCTCCAGAGCCGATGGGCTGGATATTCCAGAAAAAAATGAAGCTGGAGCTGCTGACTCTGAGGGAACCCCCGTTCGTTACGGAGCTGGAGCTGCCGTCTGTGAGGGAATTCCCGTTCCAGCACTGGTCCGCAGAAACAGCAGGTACAGGAAACACAGTACCTGGAAACAAAGGGGAAGCCTCCATTGTGTCCGGAAACGTGGCCGACGGGCAGGACTTCAGGTCAGAATGAAGCGCAGGGGACTTCGACCCCCTCACCCTACTATCCTACTGGCCAATGTACAGTCCCTTGAAAACAAAGTGGAGGACTTAAGGGCAAGGCTGCTTTGTCAAAGGGAGCTGAGGGAATGCTCTGTGTTCTGTTTCACAGAGGGGGGGGGGGCAGAGGAACAACCACAGGACTGTTTGGAGTCTGTAGACTGGGCAATGTTCAAGGACTCAGCAATGGACTTGAATGAATATGCCACAGTCGTTACAGACTTCATTAAGAAATGTGTGAAGGACTGCATCCCCACCAAATCCTTCCGAGTGTTTCCCAATCAGAAACCTTGGATGAACTGTGAGATCCGCACTCTTCTGAAGACCAGACACCGGGCATTCATTTCTGATGATACTGTGGTCTACAAGAAGTCCAGATATGACCTTGGTAAGGCCATCAAAAAGGCCAAAAGGGAGTTCTGCTCCAAGCTGGAGGATGAGACAGATGTTCGGCAGCTGTGGCGGGGCCTGAATGCAATCACCTCCTACAAGGCGAAACCAGGAGGCAGCTCGGATGTCGGCGATACATCACTCCCTGATGAGCTCAATGCATTTTACGCACGCTTTGATAGGGAGAACACCAATGTGCCTTCCCGAGCCCCCATTCGCTGTGATGGTATTTCAGTCTCAGTCACAGAGGCCGACGTCAGGAAATCCTTCAGAGGGGTGAACCCTCGAAAAGCGTCTGGACCTGATGGCGTACCTGGTCGTGTTCTAAAAACCTGTGCGGACCAACTGGCTGGAGTTTTTACGGACATTTTCAACCTGTCACATCTGAGGTCTGAGGTTCCCACCTGCTTCAAAAGGGCATCAATTATACCAGTGCCCAAGAAGAGCAAGGTGACGTGCCTCAATGACTATCGACCTGTGGAACTAATGCCCGTGGTAATGAAGTGCTTCGAAATGTTGATCATGGCGAAAATCAACTCCTACCTCGACAACCTGGACCCACTGCAGTTCGCTTACCGCCACAACAGATCAATGGTGGATGTGATCTCGCTGGCCCTCCACTCCACTCTGGACCACTTGGACAACAAAAACTCAGGTAGAAGGTACAGGAGCCTGAGGACTGCAACAACCAGGTTCAGGAATAGCTACTTCCCCACAGCCATCAGGCTAT
The DNA here is from genome assembly GCA_963514005.1 of Raja brachyura. The sequence goes on along the minus strand of OY740801.1, from coordinate 45,444,733 downwards.
TAAACGTGGCTCGGACAAAACTCTGAACATTAATAACCCTTCCATCTGTTATTTGCACTTTATCAATTTATTCATTCATGTGTGTACTTACGAATATAATTGTAGTCAATGCCTACTATGTTCTGTTGTGCTAAGCAAAGAAAGAATTTCATTGTCCTGTCAGGGACACATGACAATAAACTCTTTTGACTTTGACTTTGACTACTTACTAGTCAATTAATTTCACTCAGTTATTTGGCACCTTGCCTTTAATATCCCAGTTATTTTATGATTTTCTACATTAATTGGCCATTGAACATAGCTCATATTTAGAAGCATGACTATTTTCTAATGCCATAAAAATTATTAATGCAACGCCAAACAATCTCTATGGTGCAGAGAGGGAACAATTGAAATTAACAATCCCCATTCCTCAATTTAGTGAGTTGCATGAATTACAATAAAATTCATTTCAGAAGTTGAGACCAACACCAGGTGTTACTGTCTTTCACATATTTAATCTACTCTAATACTAGCAAGTGAGGTTGAATTTCTACCCCATGTTGCTTTGTTCAGATGGAAAATCTTTAATTATTGTTCTTGAATCATATTCAAAACCCCACAGGATGACAGAGGAATATGATAACACAAAGCCTTCAGCTCAAAGCACAAATGTAAAAATTGGTTTATTCATTGTGTAGATATTCCCGATTCATGTGTTGAATGCATTAAGATAAACTAGTTCTAAATTGCCTTATAAACTACATTTGAAATCACATCATCTAAATTCAATATGCAGTGTTGCTTTCTTTATTCAACACCTTATAACGTGGTTCAAATATTCTTATAATTGTAAGTAAATGTTCAATAGCAATTTTATTCCTTCAATTATCAGATCAAACAACCACACTTTTTCTCAAGAGTAAATTTTTAATCAAATTAATTAGTTGAAACTTATTTCAATTGAACGGGAATTAGAAAGCGGGCAGCAGCAGCAGCAGCAGCGGCAGCAGCGGCAGCAGCGGCAGCAGCAGCGGCAGCAGCAGCGGCAGCAGCAGCAGAGTTGTATCCCATTGCAATCTATAATCTGGTGCCCCTCATTTTACCCATTACCATCGAGTTGGGGTAAATACAATTGAATACGAGTGCAGAAGACCATGCTAGATAGGCCTATAAAAAGCATTCACTTGGTGAGGCTTCAACACAAGGCTGCATGTATATGCTAACTACAGACAGGTGCTTTGGACTGGGCTTGTGTTAATTTGGATCACCGTTCTACTGTCCTACCACATTTAGTTGTAAACTAGACGACCCGTTGGGTCCCCGTTGTGATACCAGAGATCCTCGAGACGTTCAGTTATTTCAAATTCAGTCTCTTCATTCATAACTACACAGGCACGGCTGATGGTCTCGGCAAGTGGGAGCGCACTGCGCAGGCGCCACTGCCACCTTGAAATGTGCCCCACTCACATTCATTAAAGTTTATAAAGTGATTTACTTTTTAAAATATAACAAAACTTGATATTTCACACCGCAGGCGAACTGTGAGTAAGGCGACCCGAAAATTGTTGCACTATCGTGTACCATTTTGTCTGTATTTTGGGAAAATACACACATACAAGATGAGATTTTTAGTTATATATAGATGGTGGATGAGAATTAAACAAGTCATAGAGGTAGGTAATTGTATGACTATTCTCATTCCCAACAGTAGTAGTATAATGAGCCTGCTTCAGCATTGATATTGGATTGTTGTCAGGGACCTTACCCTGCGTCATATCCAATGCACTCCTTCTTTCATGAATATCACTTGCAGTGAATCAAACTGGCTGAAGAGTGGCACCCACGAGTGTGAGAGTCTAAGGAGGAGTCCAACAAATATCGTCCATTTACCGCTCCTGCGTGAAGACAGTTACAAATAGATTTAATGTTTTGAATTGATCTGAATGCTGCAATGTAAGGTTTGTTTTTTAAATGCCACCTGACCTGATTTGTATTTCTGCATTTTCTGGTTATATTTCAGATTCCCAGAATCCACAACAGTTTGGTTTAGTTTAAACATGCCAGTGATTCCACTTGAAGATGTCTTTGGACTGGAGACGGTTGGAGGTGTGAAGATGGGGAACAACTACTGTATTATGGGTCCATTGCTGCTTCCGATAATTGGTCAGAAGGTTTTACTGGGAATAAAATCAACTGGGCTTTCCTAACGCCATATGAAAACAATCTGAGAGTTGCATTCTGTGGCATGACTGTGCAATATTGTTGCTCACTGGCCCTAATAAAGACAGGGAGCTGTTGATAAATGATTTTAAGCTATTTGTTAGCATGCCAACACTTTGAAGAACAAGTGTTTAAAGATAACCTGAAACTGACACAAAACCTTTTAGTGAACTCAGCAGCATTCTCCACATTCTTTCACATGCGTCGGAGGCATGACCTGCATGGTGGTGGCTTGTCGGTAACAATGATGGCGGGTTGTGCAGCCTCAATTCTGGTGAGTTATGACATGGCTCACGTCCAATTTGTGAACTGCACACTCGAGGGCAGTGGGGGCAGATGAAGGTCATCGCTGGTGTGTTCTGGGCGGTAGTCTTCTTCCTCTCCCTGGCGTTGGTAAGTCGCACAAGGCGGCGCTCCTCGAAGCTGCTGGCTGCGGTTCGCATCCCTGCGTGTCAGCGTGTTCTGACACTGGCGCAGGCTTCCAGTTGCTTGGGTGCAAGACCACAATAGTGGACATGGTCCTTGACGCAATCTTTGTACCGCTTCCTGGGACACCCATGGTTCCTTCATCCCTGGGAGAGCACGCTGCAGAAGGCCTGTCGAAGCATCCATCCTGATGACGTGCCCAGTCCATCGGAGCTGTGCTTTGATGATCATTGCCTCGATGCTTGTGAAGCTGGATCTGTGCATTACTGTCCATCGAGGCAACGACCATAACGAGCGTATATGGAACTTCTCAAGTTGCCGGATGTGATTCCTATACAACATCCACGTTTCACAGCCATAAAGCAGGCTGGAAAGTACAACTGCTTTGTAGACTTTAGTTGGCAGCTTGATGTTGTGGTGGTTCAACACTCGTGTACACAGTCGTCCAAGTGCTTGACTGGCTTTGCTGATTCTTGTTGAGATTTCCTTGTCCAGGGAGACCTCAGATGATATTACACTCCCCAAGTATTTGAAGGAGTCAATGGCTTTCAGCTGTGTGCTGTCAATATGCACACTTGGGGGCAGTGCTGCAGAGTCTGGAGCCGGCTGGTGGGTGACTTCCGTCTTGCTGAGGCTGATTGTGAGACCAAAAGCCTTCCGCAAATTTGGTCACAATGAACTGGAGGTCAGCAAGCATAATTGCAGGAATTGTAAAGTAGAGTTGCTGCCTTACAGCGCACAACTTTCTCCCACACTCCAAAGACATACAGTACTTGTCTTACTTGGACAAAAATTGCAAATCATCCCTAGAATGTAGATTAGAACTAGCGTACTGGTGGTTGCAGAATGCGAAGAAGATTTAACCAGAGGGCATCGGTTTAAGGTGAGAGTGGAAAGATTTAATAGGAACCTATGGAGCAACCTTTACATCCAGTGGTTGATGTGTATATGGAATGAGGCGGTAGTTGAGGCAAGAAATCAGGTGAACAGTATTTAAAAGACACTTGGACAGGTACATGGATCGAAAAGGTTTAGAGGGATATGGGCCAAATGCAGGTGTGTGACTATCTCAGATGGGCTTCTTAGTTGGAATGGACAAGTTGGTCAGAAGTGCCTGTTTCTGTGCTGTATGTTTCTATAACTATGCTCTAAATAAGTAATTGAAGGAATTACAATCAACAGTCCTAAAAGTTCAAGGGCAGACAAGTAGCTATCAAATAACCATTGCTTCATCTATGTATTATATTATGCTAAAAGTCACATGATAACCATTTCCTGTCTACGTTGTTAATTGATTTTAGAAAAAAACGCTACCCTATTTCACTATGATTTTTTCACAATCTTACTCACGGTCCTCCTCCGCTGCAGCAGCCCCAAGCATTTTCCCGATCGCTGAAAAATTAAAAAAGTTATGAATGTTTAAAACATCTTCAGATCAGCTGATTGCACCCCTCGCCTGTCAATCACCATGATTAAGGTAACGTCCCTTCCAGGGGGGGGGGGGGGGGGGAGCAGGAGCCCTGGATGTCGGACGTGAGTCAGTCACTCTGCAAGGTCGTGAGTGAGTCCACAACTGTGATTCTAAGCTGTTAGTCTACTGTATGGTGAGTCTACTGAACTGTGATTCTACTGAACTGTGAGTCTACTGAACTGCCGGCAATAAATGATTCATTACATCGCAATGTGGTTGCAATAAATAATGATTGGTTAGTCCATAATGTGTTTGCAATAAAATATTTGTTACCCTGCAATGTCGTTGCAATAAATGATGATTGGATAGCCCTTAACGTGCTTGAAATAAATGCTTTGTTAGCCCCCACTGTGCTTGCAATAAATAATGATTGGTTAACCCTTAATGTGCTTGAAATAAATGATTTGTTAGCCACCAATGTGCTTGCAATTAATGATGTTTTATTAACCATTAATATGCTTGCAATAAATGATTTGTAACCCCGCAATGTGGTTGCAATAAATGAAGATTTGTTAGCCCTTATCGTGCTTGCAATAAATGATTTGTTATTCCACAATGTGGTTGCAATAAATGATGATTGGTTAGCCCTTAATTTGCTTGCAATAAATGCTTTGTTACCCCGCAATGTGGTTGCAATAACCATAACCATATAACAATTACATCACGGAAACAGGCCCTCTCGGCCCATCCAGTCCGTGGATTTTATTTCAAAGCAATAAATGATGATTAGATAGCCCTTATTGCGCTTGCAATAAATGCTTTGTTAGCCCTTAATGCGCTTCCTATAAATGTTAGCCCCCCCACTGTGTTTGCGAGGATGAAATGTTTTGTTAGCCCCCACTGTGTTTAAAGGAAGAAATGCTTTGTTAGCCCCCACTGTGTTTGGAAGGAATACATGTTTTGTTAGCCCCCACTGTGTTTGGAAGGAAGAAATTATTTATTAGCCCCCACTGTGTTCAGTCCAAAAGTCCTGCGCATTCCGTATGTTCCGCTTAGAGGATAGGTCACACTGATTCCGTAAGTTCCGCTGAGTGCGGAGGTTGCGCTGATTGTGGGAGTGCCGTTCACTGCAGAAGTCGCACTCAGTGGAGAGGCTGCAGTCAGCCATGTGAGTAGATTCAAGAGAGTTTCACTGTCATTTATATGGTGTGTATGTGACTGTGTGTGTGTGACTGTGTGTGTGAGAGAGTGTGTGTGTTTGCGTGAGGTGGAGGCTGTGTGTGTGTATGTGTGTGTGTTTGTGAGGTGGAGGGTGTGTGTGTGTATGTGTGTGAGTGTGAGGTGGAGATTGTGTGAGTGTGTATGAATTTGTGTGTGAGCATGTGTGGTCGGCCCTGTACTCACTGAGCTTGACTTGACTTGAATTGAAATGGAATGGATTGGACTGTTGGCCCTGCACTCGCTGTGCCTGTTTTGGGCAGAACTTCTGGCAGTTTCTGAGCTGCCAGCCCATCAGCCCTGAGTGACTGAGCTGCCAGCCCATCAGCCCTGAGTGACTGAGCTTCCAGGCCCGAGTGACTGAGCTGCCAGGCCTGAGTGCCTGAGATCCCAGGCCTGAGTGACTGACCTGCCAGCCCAATAATCCATTTGGCCCACAATGTTCATACTAGCCCTTGGAAACCAGTCCCTTCAGCGCCCACAATAACGCTACAGAAAGCTCCCCCCCCCCCCCACTGGCCACCAATTTTAGAATTGGTGGAGAGGTGGAATAATATGTTGGGGGACCAGCCCTCCCAATTGGTCCCACTTAGTCTAGTTTAAAGTCTACAGCAAACAAATACCAGGACCCACTGTCAGACAATCTTCCCCAGCACTAATCTCTTACTTACACATGGGTGACTCTGATGAACACATCCCATATCCATATCCTCGAGACAGACTCCTGAAACAAGAACTCTGCCAAGCTCTGTTGAGGCTGGAAATTCCCAGTAGATCAGAGGAATTGCAAGGATGAAGAGATGTAACTGGTTAGTGAGAATACACAGACAGTGCATGGGGCATGGGGCATGTACTCTGCCACACTTGTGAAATGCATCGTATAACACACAGAGTTGATGTGAGAGGATCGCTGGTCGGTGCAAACTCAGTGGGCCGAAGGGCCTGTTTCCACGCTGTATCTCCAAACTAAAATAAACTAAACAGAAGGACAATGGAAACGGTGGAAGGAAAACACCCGGCAGAAATTCTGAATGGAATATGTTGAGATTGTTAGTGAGGTGAAAAGTTTTCAAATACAGGTGAGAACATGGAAATAAAATGTTCTGTTCCATGGCTTTCAACCTGAAGAAGGGTTTGGACCCAAAGCGTCACCCATTAGAAACATAGAAACATAGAAAAAAGATGCGGGAGGAGGCCATTTGGCCCTTCGAGCCAGCGCCACCATTCATTGTGAGCATGGCTGATCAACCCTAATTAGTGCCTGCCTTCTCCCCATATCCCTTGACTGCACCAGCCCCTAGAGCTCTATCTAACTCTCTATTAAATCCATCCAGTGATTTGACCTCCGCTGCCCTCTGTGGCAGTGAATTCCACAAATTCACAACTCTCTGGGTGAAAAGTCTTAAATGGCCTCCCCTGTATTTTAAGACTGTGGCTCCTGGTTCTGGAAACGCCCAACATTGGGAACATTTTTCCTGCATCTAGCTTGTCCAGTCCTTTTATAATTGTATATGTTTCTATAAACCCCCCCCCCTCATCCTTCTAAACTCCAGTGAATACAAGCCTAGTCTTTTCAATCTTTCCTCATATGACAGTCCCGCCATCCCAGGGATCAATCTCGTGAACCTATGCTGCACTGCCTCAATCACAAGGATGTCCTTCCTCAAATTAGGAGACCAAAACTGTACAGAATACTCCTGATGTGGTCTTACCAGAGCCTTATACAACTGCAGAAGAACCTCTCTACCATTCTTATCTCCAGAGATGCTGCTTGTCCTGTTGAGTTATTTCAGCTTTTTGTGTCTATCTTCGGTTTAAACCAGCATCTGCTGTTCCTTCCTACAAAAGAAAATGTTCAAGCTGGATTACAGTAGCAAGTCCTAAAGAAAGGCGGAGGAGGAGAAGGAGGAGATGAAAGAGGGGATTAAGAATTAAATATTATGTGCACTGGATATGAACCGAGACAATTAAATTATTTCTTGCTGCTGCTTTAGAGTCACATTAAACATGACAGCAACAAAAATAAATACTGTATGCAATAATTCTAATTATTGCTGTTACTCTAATAAACTAGATCATGATAGTCCATAAACCAAAGTGTGGTGAGCAACTATAGTGGTGCAAAGTCTATAGTGGTTTGGTGTTGAGATACTATTGTAGTTAGGGTTGTACAAGATAGTTGAAGAACGTGCTAGTTGATGGGACGAAGCTGCTCTCAAACCTACAGGTACGGTTCTCAGGTAATGTACCTGATGTCTCAGTACTTTTTTCCCAATGGTAACGATGAGTTGAGAACATGGCAGCGCAGATCTTTGATGATATTAGCTGCTCCCTATTGATCCATTCCATACTGTATGTACTGGGCAATGGTGCCATTTTCCATGTTTCGAATCACAAAATGGGTGAACAATGGCTAATGAATGGGTGAATAAGCACAAAACATCCTTCATTGTAGTTTGTGTGTGGAGCAGCTTGTGTAGTGGACCAAGCAGCACAGCAAACCTCCTGATTCAGTTACGATCATTGGAATGATCTGCAGAGTGAGTGGATTAAGGCATTGTTACAAGTTTGCCGACTACATTAGCAGCATTGCTTGCTATTCACAAACCTGTTTAACTTGGAGAGGTGGTTGTAATTCAAAACTTGGTTAGATAAATACATTTCTCAAGCAAAGTGAGGCCAGGAGTACATTGTACAGCCCTTTATCATTGAACTTCCCAGTCACCACAGCTCCTTTTCTCTTAATATACCTCGGCTCAGAAAAAAATACCATTTAAAGATTTAAAATAACTTATCCGTCTCAGCAGAAAAGGTGGAGTAACCTTTTGGGTCAGACAGCATCTCTGGAGAAAAGGAATAGGTGAAGTTTTGGGTCAAAACCCTACTTCAGAGTGAGTCGGGGAAAGGGAAAAGAGGGACATAGACGGTGATATAGAGAGATACAGAACAAATGAAAGAAAGATATGTAAAAAAGTAACAATGATAAAGGAAACAGGCCATTGTTAACTGTGGCTAGGTGAAAACGAGTTACAGACAATGAGACTCAACAAGACGACTTTGAAGCTGGTAGGATGGGTGGGGGAGGGATAGAGAGTGGGGGGACTGAAAGGGTTATTTGAAGTTAGAGAAATCAATGTTCATACCACTGGGGTGTAAAGAGCCTGTCCTACGTGGGTGTCCTTTGCGCGTCACGCAGGTGGCGCGGGCGAAAATTTCATGAATGCCAAAATCCCGGGGCACTGCGTGTGACCGCGTGTCACTGCCTACGCCACCACGCCTCACCACGCGCCATGCGCGCATAATGCACGCCATTCATGCATCACGTGCGCATCACGATGCGTGCATTGTGCGACGTGAGACGTAAATGATGTCGCGTAAATGATGCGCAAATGACGCCCAAATGGGACAGGCCCTTAAGCTGCCCAAGTGAAAGATGAGATGCTGGTCCTCCAATTTGCATTTGGCCACACTCTGACAATGGAGGTGGCCGGGAACAGAAAGGTCAGTGTTAGATTAGTGTCAGGGGAATTAAAGTGTTTGGCAACTGGGATGTCAGGTTGGTCCAGGCGGACTGAGTGAAGCTGTTCAGTGAAATGATTGCCCAGTCTACGTTTGGTCTCGCTGAAGTATAAGTGTCCACACCTTGAACAACAGATACAGTAGATGTGGTTGGAGGAGGTGCAAGTGAACCTCTGCCTCACCTGAACCTCTGCCTCGGGGTCGCTGGACAGAGTCAAGGAAGGAGGTATATGGACAGGTGTTGCATCTCCTGCAGTTGCAGGAGAAGGTACCTGGAGATGGGGTGGTTTGGGTGGTAAGGGATGAGTTAATCAGGGAGTTGTGAGGGAATGGTCCCTGCAGAAGTTGAAAAGGGGAGGAGATGTGAAAATGTGGCTAGTGGTGGGATCCCATTGGAGGTGGTGAAAATGTTGCAGGATTATGTGTTGAATAGGACGGCTGATGGGGTGAAAAGTCAAGACTTGGGGACTCTGTATCTGTTGTGACTATGGGAGAGGAAGCAAGAGCGGAGCTGCGGGATGCCAATGAGACATGTGTGAGGGCCTCATCTATGATGGTAGAGGGGAACCCCATTTCCTAAAGAATGAGGACATCTCGGATGTTCTAGTATGGAACACCTCATCTCAGGTGCAAATGCAGCTTAGATGGTGGAATTGGTAGGGGGATAGAGTCATTGCCTGAAGCATTGGGAAGAATTGTAGTCTAGATAGTTGTGAGAGTCAGTAGGTTCTGTGGGAGAGGGGATGCAAGGGTTACTTGGAGATGGAGAGATCAATATTCATACTGCTGGGGTTTAAGCTTCCCAAGGAAAATATGAGCTGCTGTTCCTCCAATTGGCATTGGGCCTCACTCTGACAATTGAGGAGGCCCAGGACAGAAAGGTCAGTGGGAGGGGGAGTTAAAGTGTTTAGTGATCAGGAGAGCACATAGGCCAAGGTGGACTGAATGAAGGTGTTCAGCAAAACAATCTACACTTGCTCTCACTGCTATACAGGTGTCCACACCTGGCACAGCAGATACAGTAGATGAAATTTGAGGAGGTGCAAGTGAAACTCTGCCTCACCTGAAAGGACTGTTGGGGTCCCTGGACAGATTTGAGGGGGGAGGGATAGGGACAGGCAGTGGAAGATACCTGGGGAGAGAGTGATTTGTGTGGGAAGGGATGAGTTGACCAGGGAGTTGTGGAGTGAACAGTCTCTGCAGAAAGCAGAAAGGAGTGGAGATGGGAAGATGTGACTACTGGTGGGATAGAGTCTTTGCTGGAAGTAGGATGGGAAGAAGTGTAGTATAGATAGTTGTGGGAGTCAGTGGGTTTATAATAGATACATTTTATAACGTTTATAATGGTCTGAAGAAGGGTCTCGACCCAAAATGTCACCCATTCCTTCTCTCCTGTCCCGTTGAGTTTCTCCTGCCTTTGTGTCTACCTTTGATTTAAACCTGCATTAGCAGTTATTTCCTACACGGTTGATAATAGATGTCCGTCGATAGTCTATTGCCTGTGATGGAGACTGCTAGATTAAGAAAGGGGAGGGAGGTGTCGGAGATGGTGTGCACATTTCAAGCTTCTTTACCTTTTGCCTCATGAGAGCAGGGAGAAGAATGAATGACCAAGATGGGATGTCTTTAATTATTTGGGCCGCTTTACCGAGGCAGTGTGCAGGGTGAGTGGAGTCATTAGCGGTCAATGTGTTGGACTCGGCTAAATCTACAACTCTCAGCAACTGCTTGCAATCTTGAGCAGAGTTGTTCTCAAACCAAGCTGGAATGCAACCCGGCAGTATATTTTATGGTGCATGTGTAGATGTTTGTAAGAGTCCTTGGAGACATGTTGAATTTGCTCAGTCTCCCAAGGAAGTAGAGCTGTTGGTGGCCTTCTTGGCTGTCACATCAGTGTGATTGGTCCACGACAGATCAATGGTAATATTAATGGCAAGGAAGTTAAAGCTCTCAACCATTTCTACTTCTGAACCATTGATGCTGATTGGGGCACGTACTCCATCACACGTGAAATCAATAACCAGTGGAGGCCAAGTCACTGGATGGATTTAAGAGCGAGTTGGATAGAGCTCTAGGGGCTAGTGGTGTCAAGGGATATGGGGGGAAGGCAGGCACGGGTTATTGATAGGGGACGATCAGCCATGATCACAATGAATGGCGGTGCTGGCTCAAAGGGCCAAATGGCCTCCTCCAGCACCCATTTTCTATGTTTCTATGCTTCATCTTGCTGACATTGAGCGGATGCTTGTTGTCCTGACATCACATTACTAACTTCTTTAACTCCTTCCTGTACTTCATCTCATCATTGCTTCCTTGTCGGCAAGCATGTTGAGAATTATTGTGGAGGAGGTGTTGTCACCTATTCTCACTGATTGTGGTCTGTGGGTCAGAAAGTCAAGGGTTCATTGGCAGAGGCATGTGTTGATTCCTAGGTCCAGGAGTTTTGAGGTGAATTTAGAAGGGATTATGGTGTTGAAGGGAGAGCTCTAGTTGATAACTGGGTGCCTAATGTAGCAGTCCTTGTTGTCTAGGTGTTCCAGGGATGGGTTTCGGGTCAGGAAAATCTGCTCTGGACCAGTTGCGATGGTCAGAAAACTGTAGTGGATCAAGTTTGGTTGAGAGGCTGGCGTTAGTGTGCACCATCACCAGTCTCACAACTTCATGATAGCAGACATCAGAGCCACTGGTAGTCATTAAGGCACACCACCTTGCTTTACTTCAGATGGATGATAATCTAGCTATAGGGTTTTAACTAAGCCAACTAGTTTAATAGATAACATTTACATCACCGTTAGATTGCATGGGATCCAGGGAGAGCTAACTGACTGGATAGAAAATTGGCTTCATGGAAGGAAGCAGAGAGTGATAGTGGAAGATTGTTTCTTGGACTGGAGGCTTATGACTAGTGGTATGAACAAATGTCACCTTGCAATAATGAACTAATTATCACAAGGATTCCAGACAATATTAAGAGAGAGAATTTTTAATGAGAATTCTTAACATCACTTTAATGGAATTTGACATATTGGATCTGAAAACAATACAAATGGCAATTATTTAAAATATAATATCTGATTGGACCAGATACTGCAGATGCTGTCAATTGGAGCCAAAGCAAACTGCAGGAGGATCTGAACAAGCTAAATTGTATTTGTGGAGGCAACGGTATAGCTGATGTTTGCATTCTTTACCCTTGAGGAACACTGCCTCGAGACAAATGCCTGAAATTAATGTCTTCATTCAAGATACGACCTTGAACTTTCCTCAGTGAATTTATCTTCATGTTCCTACACATATTCTGAACAAACTATGCATTAGACTTCAAAATGTTACACTCTTAGTGAAATTGGAAAGAATTAGGTGTTTTTTTTGTTTTTGTTATCACTCATTGAATGAGTCTGATGACAAGACAAGGTTGTTTATCTTATCAGAAAATGAGGAGAGTCTCCCACCTTATCTGACCGATCATGATGCCCCCAAGGTAATTCTCAATCTTTACAACCTTTACCCATTGAATCTGGAGAGCTGAGAGTCAATCACAATAACTTATTTTGAATTGTCCTATCAAGCATCCTTCTTGGATGATTAACCATTTGTCAATCTGTAACTCATTCCAAGAGCATTGGACCAGATCCTTTTCCTTCTTAATTTCTGTTTATAGTCAATTAAGGCAAGGGATTGATAGAAATTTGAATCAACGATCCAATGCTGTCGGTGAAGAAAGCTAATGGCATTTTGGCCAAGCTAAGGGCTGGCTGGTCTACTCCTGCACCTATTTTCTATGTTTCTATGTTTCTATGTTTCGGGAAGGGAGAGCTTGAATGAAATTGTTCATTTTCAAGGTGTCCCTTTGGTTTGTAATTAGTGAATCTTAAGAATGCGAGAAAGTGCAATATTTTCAGGAGAACAGAAAGGAAAACAATTGCCTATTTTATCCTGTACCCATTGCCAGGCATCCAATAGGAACATTTTACAATTTCCATGGAATTTGGTAATCACGTGCACATTCCCAAAAGGCTGGTACAAGCTCTATAGAATTCTGCCATGTAGGAATCAACTGCTAATTAGTTTAATCTAATACACACACTCTAAGGAACATGCATAAATCCACCTGAATCAGATGTCCTATCTTAGTCATCAGCTAATTCATGCACAGAGTGGCTCCGTGCCTCTGTCCTCAAGTATAATTCATCGGAGCTGCTTGCCTCATGAATATACAAATACTCCAGTTATTTTCATGATTATTACATTACTAATCTCCATCTTCTACATGACTTAAGTTGCTTCTTTTAATCGTCCAACTCATAGACATATTATTACCAGCAGTAAGAAGAGCTATAAATCAGTTGAAAATCTCCCCACCTTCTTTCAATCCCCATCATTTCAACCTTCCTAATCCTTGAAACTTGGTTTCTTCTGCATACTGCTTTCATTTAGGTTTCTTGTGCACATTCATTTCCCAATTTTGCAGATAATTTTATATTTTTAAATCATGTTTGATTTATTATCCAATCTCCTTCCTCATTTCTTCCCTTAAATCTTTTGAAACATTTGCACTTTCTTTTATGGTTTTTTTAAACTCACACATTCATCAAGTTTAAGGTTTTAATGAAACAAACTGTGCGTTTAAAGTTGCAGGAGAATCTTTCCAGTAATTTGAGGCCCTCGAGACATTGCTCTTTCACACAAATCTTGAAGCACAGAGTAGACTTATGAAGACAGGAGGTTTGTAATTGAGCTCCTTAGTTTTGTATTTCTAATTTTGTTATCCATATTCATAGTAGCCAGCTGGTGAATGACTCTTTGTAATAAAAGGGAACTGCAGGTGCTGCTTTATTCCAAAGATGCACACAAAATGCTGGAGTAACTCAATGGGCCAGGCAAGGAGTTCCATGAAGCTGGAGTAAGTGGTTCCATGCTAGATTCCATGGAACCATAGATTCTGGTTCCATGATAGGCTGGCTGATGGCTAGAAACAGGTGTGAGTCCAAGAGGAAAATATGGTTGTGAACTGTGGAACTAGTTAACTGACTACTTATTTTTGGGGGGTTTTTTTGTTCGGCATCTAGAATTATACCATTCTTGTACAGCTTCATTTTTAACCTTATAACCTAAATTAAAAAAAGGGAAAAAAGGAAACAAAGGGAAAGCAAGAAAGGAAAAAGTGAAAGGATAGAATAGAAAAGAACGAGAAAAAGTCCCCCAAGCTTCCAAAGCAGCGCAGCAGAGGGAAAGAGGAATAGGTGAAAATGGAGATATATCTTGCCCTTCTCCCTCCCACCCCCCTCCCCCCCCCCCCCCCCCCCCCCCCCCACCCTTCACCAACGTAGCATCGGATTTAAATTTAAATTTGTGTTTCACCATACTATTGTTGTAAAAATTCGGTAAAGGGTATCCATGCCTTAAGAAATTGATCATGTTTTTTCCACCAAGATAAGCCTAATGTTTTCCAAATGTAATGTCTCGGACATGTCTGTAATCCACATCTTCACTGTGGGGACTGTTGTCTGTTTCCAAAAATTAAGTATTCAATTTTTCGCCGTTATTAGGCCGTAGTTGAGGAAACGTCTTTGAAACACCATTAGCTTAGAACAGGCCTCTGACATACCTAATATGATCAGTTTTATATCAGCGTCCAATTTAGTTTTAAGTATTTTGGAAAAGGTATCAAATATTCCCCTCCAGACGTTTTGTGACTTTGTGCAGGAAGCAAAAGAATGGGTTGTAGTCGCTTCTTGGAGGAGACATTTATCACAAATAGGAGAGACATTTGGGAAGATTGACTAATTTGTCATTTGTGTGTGGCCTCACTCTGGCAATGGAGAAGGTCCAGGACAGAAAGGTCATAGATACATAGATACATGGACAATAGGTGCAGGAGTGGGCCATTCAGCCCTTTGAGAATGTGATCATGGTTGATCATCCACAATCAGTACCCCGTTCCTGCCTTCTCCCCATACCCCTTGATTTGCATAGCTCTAAGAGATCTATCTCTCTCTTGAATGCATCCAGTAAATTGGCCTCCACTGCCTTCTGAGGCAGAGAATTCCACAAATTCACAACTGTGTGTAAAACAGTTTTTCCTCATCTCAGTTGTAAATGGCCTACCCCTTATTCTTAAACTGTGGTCACTGGTCAGTATGCATGTGGTTAGCAACTGGGAGGTCCAGTAGGCCTCAGCAGACCAAGCGCAAGTGTCAGTGAAACGGTCGGCGAATCTACGTTTGGTCTTGTTTATGTACAGGAACCCACATTAGGAACACTGGATGCGGTAGATGAGGTTAGAGGATGTGCACATTGGAGGTGGTCTCACCTGGAAGGACTGCTGCGGTCACTGGATGGAGATGAGGGAGGAGGCATAGGACAGGTACTGCATCTCCTGTGATTGTACGGGAACGTACCTGTGTCAAAGTTTGTTTCTTAAAAAGCAGATAGCAACAAAATAGTTAATGGTAAACCATGGCAATCTTTAATTGATTCGTCAGATGAGAGTGGCAAGATTTACAATGAGCACAAATGTTGCTCTGTGCTTCTCGGGCTTCACTCATAGAACAAAGAAAAACACTCCTACCAAGTCTGAATATCGCATGACTGAAAGTTTGTATAGCCTTTCAGAATATAGGAAAAGCTGGGTCCAAATCAAGCTCATCCAATAAAAAGTTATTACTTATCTATAGCATCAGCCATTTGTTTCAATCTTGGCTTCTTTATGGCCTTGAAAGAGCACATGTTATTACTGCAGGATTCCATCTTAATTTCTTTATTAAAAAGACAACCTGTCCTCCACATTGTGTTCCATATAATTTACAGTAATTCAGACTTGACACCGAGCCATTCTTTTGTTCTACTAGATCATGCTTTTGTAGAAGAACTACTCCATTTTTGATTTGACTATTAGATTTGACTATTAGCTCTTTCATTCCCTCCTTTTTATCAAACGTGATAACATTCACAGACCTCGGTAGGTACACACAATGGTCGCAAGCAATAGAGTAATAATGAGCATCATAATGATAGAGCCATAATGTATCACAGTACCCCAAAGTCCATCAAACCAAAGGTATGACTACCAGTTCAATAGTACCCAAAAGTCCATCAAACCAATAGTATGGTAACCAGTGCTCACTCTCTTCATTGACAACCATTCTGATGAAGCTTGTTTAGGTTTGATGGATCAGGTGCCACCTACAGGCGGTGTAATCCTTTGAGCTGATATTGGCGTTGTGTCTTAAAGTTCGCACCTATCCGTGGGTGTTGCCAGTCTCTTCAGAGAGCATTGCACAGGTGCTCCCCCGCCCCCCCCCCTCGGCTTGTGGTGGGGTTCACCACCTTGAGCGAGATGCTAACGTATCCATAAGTTTGGACAGCTTCTCCACCCAGTAGGTTTGTGTGGCCTGCTTCCACATCACCATGTAGAAGCAGCTGCTGGACTGGAAGCCAAAGACAAAGCCAGCGTAGATTGTGGTCTGTGTTGATGCAGAAGGTGCCACTGAAGTTGATGGCATTGAACTCCTCCAATCCGACAGTAAGGCCAGGGTTAGAGTTGGCGGTGTGCAGTAACTCCCTGCCCTTGTTGCACACTACCCAGTTAGGATCGATCTGCATCATCCCGTTTGGAACTTCCTCAGGTCAGTCTCCTGATGGCGCTGTTCTCTGGGCACATGTCATAGATATCTGGGATGTTGTTGTCAAAGTCGTCCTTGCAGTTGACTGTTTTTTTCACATTTAATGGTTGAGTTGCATATTGTACCTGAACCTTTTCCTAAGAGCACTCTGTATATTCAGGGTCTGAGCGCAAGAACATATCCTTCATCAATGGGGATTCCGACTTGTCCACATCTACCGACCATGAAGTGGCTCCACTGTATGCTCAAGGCTGAAAGTCTGCTAACACTGGGACAGGTTGATGCTTCCCAACATTATCACCCTCACCATTTTCAGTCACTGTTCCATTCTGAGGTGAAAGGGTTATTGAACCATCCAGAACTTCCTCCATTGAGTCCTTATTTCTACTGGATGGGTGCTGTCCCTCTTTCGAAACATCGCTGCGACTTGAATGCATGCCCAGGATGTAACTGTGGCAAAGTGGAATCCTGCCTCACCACAACACCAACCAGCTTCTTCCCCTCTAATATCAGAGTTCTGAACAGTCCTTCCAATTACTAGGATTCTGCCAGATTCATCTCTATCCCATCGCAGACATTGGACTTTGTCTCTGGAACTGATGTGCTATAATGCTCAGAACTATGTTCTCCACACTAATCTTTTCTTTGCTCTACCTATTTTAGGTGAGCCTTGCTTGACTGCATTTATTCATATTAATCCTTTGTGTCTTGCTGACACTCAAAAAGGGAGCAAGATTCTTTAGACTCATCATTTACCTGTTGAATAACTATTAACCAAGTTCCTGCTTCATTTATGTTTCTATACTTAGTTGATTCAATTTCAATAGGTTTGTTTTTATCTGTATTCTGGGTCAAGAGATGAACCACGGACATACGAACATTCAAATTGTGAGCCTTCTCGAACCGCTACTCACATTGGTCATGAGCAAATTCAAATTCAGCTTCTGCCTTGTGCTTGGTCATGTGGTATTTCAAGGATGTTCTTATCTGCACTGGAAACCACAATCTTCACTTTGCAAAGGTGTTGCTCCAATATGGTGCATTTGGTGAACTGACCGGTGTTTCCGCTGTTTGAAAGTTTGTCCACATTCATCACAAATGTAGTTTATTTTCAGAAATCGAGTCGTTCTTTCTCCCAAGTGGTCCATCAGCGTGTGAAACCGGCATTCTTCTTCCTTCTCCATCAATGCCAACTGGCTGTCTGATCCATCCCAACTCAGCTCGTCACCTTGATCCCAGCTGGAATTTACCTCAATCCAGTTCTGTAACCGAGTTGCACTCCAAAATCAAGGCTTTTCAACTCCACAACCTGATTGCCCTCATTCACCTACTGTGTGATGGAAGCGAGGTGGTCATTTTCAGACTGGGCATTGGTGAGCACATTTCTCATCTGTTTCAGCTCGGTCTGTAGCTCCGGGATAAGCTGCCACCTTTTTCTGATTACTTCAAGGACCTGTGGTAATGGATCCATCTTGGTCAATGTTATAAACGCAAGGACAGTTGTCAGCCTTATTCAGGACGTCTTGGTGCAGGGGTTGTTCCCCAAGCCCAGCCCATCTGGGCCAACCTCAGGATAAAAAGTTGGGTCTATAGCCCCATTGTCATTTTTTGTTTCTCCTCCATTTACAGTCAATCGTATCAGATATCTCCAATGGGGGTAATCTTCAATCTTCACGGCGGATTAGTCGTAGTAGCACCTGGTACAGTCCCCTCCAACACAGTCCCAATTTTGTCCGATCCCACTAGTAAGGACTGGGTCTGTGTTCAACTGGCAGTGGCTTCTGCGTTTTCAACCCCTGTGAATGCAAGACTGACAAGGTTCTGCTTAATTGCTGTGTGTATTTAATTAATTCATTGCTGTGGGCTTGTAGGTCATACCTAACTTCCACACTCTTTAGTGTCCTATTCATTCCCTCCACTAATCCAGGATTCTATGGGTGGTGGGGGATGTGAGATCACTCTTTAACCACCTACAAGTCAGACCCTTTAAAAATAGATCATTATTATAAAAAAACAATTAAAAAAAATCCCAATTGTTCCAATCTATCTCCCCAACTTTAAAATGTCAAATTAACAGACTTGTTCTGAGATAAAGACATCTCCAATCTCATCCAACACATCTACCTGGATGCCATGTGGCCATCGTGGAATTCAGGTCTTTATTTGAACTCAATTTAAAAGGTAGGAAATAGGAAGAAAATAATCTTAAAGAGAAAACAAAGAATAAACAATTAATTTTAATTGATTGCAAGCTCATTCAATGACATCCTATTTCATCAGACATGGACCATTTCATCAAAAGGGGAATATATATGAATATATAAATATAGCCTGGGACTGGATGTCAAGTATCCCGATAGGCTTTGGGAGAAATGAAACAGACATAGTGAAATCCTAAACACCGTAGAATAGAGCTGCCAGTATCTTGGCCGCATAGCCTTGAAAAGAACAGTGAGCTCTCTAGTCTGATAAGGGACAGAACTTGGATGAGTGACAACTCGAAAGAACATAAAGATTTGTCAAGTCTGACAAGGGACACAACTTGGATAAGTGACAACTTGAAAGAACATCCTAGAATAATTTGAGAGAGCTTTGGGTTTAGAACAAATACTTCCCTTTGAACATTAAAAGAAAACTAGTACAAAAGAAGGGCAAAATATACATTAGGTACGCAAATATGTCCGATAGGAGTTAGCCAAAGTGGTGCAGCCCCCTCGTTTCCAAAAAATTGCGTGGCACATTAAAGGCATCTCTCTGTATTAACTTTACATTCCCCTCCCCTGTCTGACAAAGCCATTCTGTTTAAGAGAATCTTTGTTTCTGTGGGGACCAATTTGCAGAATTCACAAGCTAGGGCATTCCCCAGGGAGACTTTGTGAACTGTAACTCGGAGGGCTTGCAAAAGTCGTCTTCTTGTTGGAATGAGAATTTAAAATGAACAAAGGGAGTAGTTTATTGTAATAATGGGTGGGCCAAAATGGGAGTGGTCTGAGCTGTGATTGGACAGTGATCCAGATTGTGATTGGCCACCTCCCCTTTCTTCTATAGACAGAGTCACCATGCCAGACATCGGGTCTATAGAGGAATGACCAGTACCAGGTCTGTTCTTAACTACTATTTGCTGTTCTCCAAACTCTTATCAGCGCCTTCTTTCTCTGCCTTAGCCCTTATCCCCTATTCCTCTGCCCACTGGCATTCCATCTGAAGTACTTTCATCTTTTAATAGATCCGTCTTTATTGCGCAATTCAATTCCTCTTTTGTAAGCATTGTCCATCCAACTTTTTTTTTTCTCTCTCTCTCTCTCTCTCTCTCACTCTCTTTCTTTTTTCCCTGGTCAGTATTCAAATGTGAAGGAGAGTTAATGTGGTTAGCAGCTGGGAGGTCCAGTAGGCCTTGGCAGTGAAATGGTCGGCAAGTCTACGTTTGGTCTTGTTTATGTACAGGAACCCACATTGGGAACACTGGATGCGGTAGATGAGGTTAGAGGAAGTACACATTTGAGGTGGTCTCACCTGGAAGGACTGCTGCAGTCACTGGGTGGAGATGAGTGAGGAGGCATAAGACAGGTGTTGCTTCTCCTGTGATTGTAGGGGAACGTACCTGTGTCAAAGTTTGTTTCTTAAAAAGCAGATAGCAACAAAATTGTTAAAGGTAAACTTCAATTGATTCGTCAGACGGGAGTGGCAAGATCTACAATGAGCATAAAAGTTGCTCAGTGCTTCTCGGGCTCCACTCACAGCACAAAGGAAAGTTAGCACAATTATATATTTTTTCTTATCAGTAAAAGACTCCTACCAAGTCTGAATCTGGCAAGACTGAAAGATTTTGTAGCCTTCAATCTTGGCGTCTTTATGGCCTTGAAAGAGCACATGTTATTACTGCAGGATTCCATCTGAATTTCTTTATTAAAAAGACAACTTGTCCTCCATATAATTTACAAAGTCATTCAGACTTAGCATCGAGCCATTCTTTTGTTCTACTAGACCATGCTTTTGTAGAAGGATTACCATTTTAGATTTGACTATTAGCTCGTTCACCTGGAGAGGAGATGGTGTGAGTGGGAGATGAGTTGAGGTGGGAGCGGTCTGTGCAGAAGGCGGAAAGTGTCAGAGATGGGATGGTGTAATTTCTGGTGGGATGAAGTTGGAGGTGATGGAAATAATGGAGGATGACGTGTTCAGAAGGCATTAGGTTATATGTGATAGATGCAGAATTAGGCCATTTGGCCCCATTCAGTCATAGCTGATCTATCTCTCCCTCCTACCCCCATTCTCCTGCCTTCTCCCCATAACCCCTGACACACATATTGATCAAAGTGATCCAGTGTTGGATGTGAGGGCTGGTGGGGTAAAGGTCCTTTCCAGGGGAACTCTGTCTGTGTTGCGTCTGGGGAGAGGGGGAGTGAGAGAGAACTACGGGACACAGAGGAGACATGTGGGAAAGGCCCATCAATGACAGAATGGGGAAACAATATTCCCCATTCACGTATGGGGAACAATATTCACGTATTCAGACATACAATAAGATAGATAGTGTTAAAGAAGGAACTGCAGATGCTGGAAAATCGAGGGTACACAAAAGGCTGGAGAAACTCAGCGGGTGTAACAGCATCTAAGGAGCAAAGGAGATAGGCAACATTTCGGGCCGAAACCTAAGATAGATAAATGTGAGGTTATCCACTTTGGCGGCAAAAACAATGGGGCAGATTATTATCTCAATGGGGTTAGGTTAGATAAGGGGGAGGTGCAGCGAGACATGGGTGTCCTTGTACACCGGTCACTGAAAGTTGGCGTGCAGGTACAGCAGGCAGTGAAGAAAGCTAATGGAATGTTGGCCTTCATAACAAGAGGATTTCAGTACAGGAGTAAAGAGGTTCTTCTGCAGTTGTATAGGGCTCTGGTATCTGGAGTATTGTGTTCAGTTTTGGTCTCCTAATTTGAGGAAGGACATTCTTGTGATTGAGGCAGTGCAGCATAGGTTAATGAGATTGATCCCTGGGATGGCGGGACTGTCATATGAGGAAAGATTGAAAAGACTATGCTTGTATTCACTGGCGTTTATAAGGATGAGGAGGGATCTTAATTATAAAAGGACTCAACAAGCTAGAAGCAGGAACATTTTTCCCAATGTTGGGTGAGTCCAGAACCAGGGGCCACAGTCTTAGAATAAAGAAGAGGCCATGTAAGACTGAGGTGAGAAAAAAAAATTTCACCCAGAGAGTTGTAAATTTGTGGAATTCCCTGCCACAGAGGGCAGTGGTGGCCAAATCACTGGATGGATTTAAGAGAGAGTTATATAGAGCTCTGTGGACTAGTGGAATCAAGGGATATGGGGAGAAGGCAGGCACGGGTTATTGATTGCGATGATCACAATGAATGGCGATTCTGGCTCGAAGGGCCAAATGGCCTCCTCCTGCGCCTATTTTCTACGTTTCTACATTTCTATATCTTCTCAAAATCAATTTAACTCGCAGGGTGGGAAGAAGTGTAGTCGAGATAGGGGACTCCCACAACTATCTCAGCTACACTTCTTCCCACCATGCTTCCTGCAAAGTCTTCCAAACCCCAACTTCCAATTCCTCCATCTACGCTGCATCTGTGCCCAAGATAAGGTGTTCCATACTGAGATGTCGTCATTCTTTATGAAACAGGGGGGGGGGGGAGGGGTTCCCCTCTCCCATCATAGATGAGGCCCTCACTCATGTCTCCTCGGTATCCCGCACCTCTACCCTTGCTCGCCCTCCGCCTAGTCACAACAGAGACAGAGTCCCCCTAGTCCTTACCTTCCGCCCCATCAGCCATCGCATACAACACGTAATCCTCCAAAATTTCCGCCACCACCACTAGCCACATTTTCCCATCTCCACACCTTTCCGCCTCCGCAGAGACCGATCCCTCCGCAACTCCCAGGTTAACTCATCCCTTCCCACCCAAAACACCATCTCTCCAGGTACCTTGCCCTGCAACCGCAGAAGATGCAACACCTGTCGCTATACCTCCGCCCTCGACTCTGTCCAAGGACCCCAACAGTCCTTTCAGATTAGGCAGAGGTTCACTTGAACCTTCTCCAATCTCATCTACTGTATCTGTTGTTGAAGTTGTTTGCTCTTATACATGGCGATCGTTTCGCGGAACACCTTCACTCAACCCGCCCGAGCCAACCCGATCTCCCGGTTGCTGTACACTTTAATTCCCTTTCCCGTTCTTACACAGACCTTTCCATCCTAGGTCTCCTCCATTGTCAGAGTGAGGCTGAATGCAAATTGGAGGAACAGCATCTCATATTTCGCTTGGGCAGCTTACAGCCCAGTGGTATGAACATTGATTTCTCTCACTACAGGAGGCCCCGGCATTCCCTCTCTCTCTCTATCCCTCCCCATCCAAGTCACACCAGCTTCTCATTCTCACCCTACAAATAGCCTGTTTCCTTTGTCATCATTAGTTTTTTGCATATCTTTCATTCATTGTTCTTTATCTCTCGTTTCCCGTATCCCTAACCAGTCTGAAGAAGGGTCTCGAACTGAAACGTCACCCATTCTTTCTCTCCAAAGTTGCTGCCAGTCCCACTGAGTTACTGCAGTTTTTTGTGTCTATCTTCGGTTTAAACCAGCATCTGCAGTTCCTTCTTGTACCTAACCCAAGGTTCCTTCCGTACCTCTGCAACCCTCTGACCCAAGCTCTCACTGCTTTTTTGTTTCCACCATCCCCTCTGAACTCCCTACTTTCCTCATCAGAGGCCTCATCTTTATACCTCTCTGCCCCCACCTCAATATGCTCCAGGCCCAACATCATGTACAGCTCTTTATGTTGCCTCTGTGTCCATGCAGTTTTCCATGGACTGGAGTCCTCACCACCCAGTGACGTCGCCTTCTCCCATCTCCAACATACCTCCTCCTCTTGGACTCCCCCTTGCCGGCCTTATGAATTGCCTTGTCTTCTCTACTTCCCTTACCCTCTACAATCTCACCCCCTCTGATCACACAGCCCTCCACTCACTTCGCAATGATCCCAACATTGCCATTAAATACAGCAACAAGGAGGTTCTGTTGTAGTGTGGAGATCTGAACTCTACCGTGCTGAGACCAGGCACCTCCTCATGACCATGAACCCACAGATGCGAGCCCACCAGCCTTTTATTTCCATACTGTCTTTGATTTCATCACCTCTGGCGATCTGCCCTGCACAACCTCCATCCTTAACATCCCCAGCCCCCCATGCTCACTTCTACCTCCTTCCCAAAATCCACAAACAGAACTGCTCTGGCAGACCCATTGTTCCTGCCTGCTCCAGCCCCAGTGTACACATATCCAAACACCTTGATTCCATCATATCCCCCCCCCCTTGATCAGTTCCTACCCACCTATGTCCAAGACACCTCACATGAGGTATGATGGGGAAAAGTGGTGTAACAAAGAGCAGAAGAGGCTGCGGGCAACATCTGTAGAAAGACTAGTAGGGTCAACGTAACCCTTTACCATTAATGTTTTGATTGAAATAGAGTCTAATGAAGCAATAGAGAAAATGTAGAAAGCAATCAGTGTGAGAAAGCAATGAAAGACAATAAAACAGAACAAAAAAAAAAAGATTTTTTGGGAATCTTCAATAACCACAGTGAATTGTTAAAAGTTCCAATTTTTAATGGACAATTTTTGATTTAGACCAAAGCCCAGTGCAATGTAATAGCTTATAAAATATGGCCATTGTTAAAATTTAGCCTCATCAGCAGAAAAGTCTAACCAAACTCCTTAGTATTTCTTTCCCAAAACCATACTTAACCTTCTTTGACTTCAGTGAATGGTAATAAATAGTAATTTAATGCACAGTTACTTTTAGTTAAGAAAGTGCCATTAATATAGCAGATTTATCATTCTGAATAATGCATATGAATTATAATTATTCAGAAAGTTGAAATAATTCTCCTCACTCCTTTGTGCATTCATCACTGCCCAAGTACTCAAGGTCAATAAATGCAAACATAATACAAACACTTATAGTTTTTTCTTGTAATAACATAATTACAGTAAAATAGATTTTTCATAATAAGAATTATTTTTTTCAAACACAAGCAAATTAGCTCCCGGGCTCCATCTTTCATTATCAGACACTAGACTAATCAGGATCCTTAGCACTCTTTTGAATGAGGCATCATTAATTTGTGTTTTTAAATGTTTTGTCCACATGGTTATTAGGGATCGGTAATATGCACTGCAGTTAATTTTGACTGATTTGGTCTACTAGAGCCCTGGAGTCATAGAGTCATACTGCTTGGAAACAGGCACTTCAGCCCAAATTACCCATGCTGACCAATATGCCCCATCTAAACTAGGCCCACCTTTCTGCTTTTGGCCCATCTATCTGTACTATTACTAAAATTCTCATTGTGACCACTTCCGGTCTATGTTTTAAATAAATTTTAGCAAAAACGCTACCCTATAGTGTGTGAGATAATGTGTGCGTGTGTGTGTGTGTGATGGAGGGTGTGTGTGTGTGTGTGATAGCCCACCAGCCGTGAGTGACTGAACTGTGAGACAACCAGCTGTGAGTGAGTGAACTGCGAGCCCACCAGCCATGTGAGTGAGTCTACTTACTGCGAGCCCACCAGCCGTGTGTGACTGAACTGTGAGCCCACCAGCTGTGAGTGACTGAACTGTGAGCCCACCAGCCATGTGAGTGAATTGTGAGTCCACTAATCCATTTGGCCCACATTGTCTATACTAAACCTCTGGAAATAAGTCCCTTCAGCCCAGAAGGTGCATACTGGTGCTCCAGATAGACCCCCCCTCACTGGCCACCAATATGAGAATTGGTGATAGGTGGAATATTGCATTGGGGGACAAGCCCTCCCATGTGAGAATGGGACCCAACGGGTCCCACTAAATCTAGTATACTATTAAAAGTCCCATCTTGTTTGTCTGACTGTCTGTGCCATCAAGGAGCTACATGAAAACGGTACACAACAGCTTTTTCCCGTGGTTATTAGTATCAGATTTCTTCACATTTGATGTCATATTTCACGTTATTGATATATAAAGTTTTCAAAAATCCAACTTTGAAATAATGGCCTGTGTGTGAGTCTTTTCCACCAGCTTCCAGTGATGATGACACAATGGCATCTCACAGCCATACAATCACAATGGGATCACATTTACAGAAGCTGCCTGGTGATTGAACTGCGAGCCCACCAACTGTGAGTGACTAAACTGCGAGCCCACCGGCCGTGAGTGCGTGAACTGCGAGCCCACCAGCCGTGATTGAATGAACTGCAAGCCCACTAGCCATGAGTGAGTGAAATGTGAGCCCACCAGCCATTACTGACTGAACTGCGAGCCCACCAGCCATGAGTTACTCAACTACGAGCCCACTAGCCGTGACTGACTGAACTGCGAGCCCACCAGCCATGTGTGAGTTAACTGTGAGTCCACCGGCCGTGAGTGACTGAACTGTATGTTCACCAGCTGTGACTGACTGAACTGTGGGTCCAATAATCCATTCGGCCCACAATGTCCATATTAGCCCTCTGGAAACAAGTCCCTTCAGCCCAGAACACCCATACTAGTGCTCCAAACCCCCCCACCCCACCACCCCACTGGCCACCAATACTGGAATTGGTGGAGGAGTGGAATATTGCATTGGGGGACCACCTCTCCCATGTGAGAATGGGACCCAACAGGTTCCACTTAGTCTAGTATACAATTAAACGTCTCATCTTGTTTGTCTTTTTGTCATTTGACATCAAGGAGCTACACAAAAACGGTACACAATGGCATAAAATATTCACAGAATCTTAAGGGCCTGTCCCACTTGGCCATTATTTATGAGACAGGCCAGTAGTGACTGTCGCGTGCGTCATCACGCATCTTCATGCGTCAGCACAGCTGTCTAGAGCGCGTGATGTCATTTGAATACCCAGTTTATGATATTTATCCAGTTTATGATATTTATGGTGATTTTCTAAAATGTTCCAGTTTCTAGAGTGGTGCTAGCAATTGGAAAACTGCAGATGTGATGCCCCCATTCAAAAAAAGGGGAGAATGAAAACTAGCAAGCTGCAGACCAAATTAATCTGTAGGAAGGAACTGCAGATGCTGGTTTAAACTGAAGATAGACACAAAATTGGATACGCAATGGAAGACATTTAAAGATGGATAAGCAATGGAAGACATTTAAAGACTGCATGGATGAACTACAAAAATTGTTCATCCCAGTTTGGCAAAAGAATAAATCAGGGAAGGTAGTGCATCCGTGGATAACAAGGGAAATCAGGGATGGTATCAAAGCAAAGGATGATGCGTACAAAGTAGCCAGAAAAAGCAGCATACCAGAGGACTGGGAGAAATTCAGAGACCAGCAGAGGAGGACAAAGGACTTGATTATGAAAGGAAAAATAGATTATGAAAGAAAACTGGCAGGGAACATAAAAACAGACTGCAAAAGTTTTTATAGATATGTGAAGAGAAAGAGATTAGTTAAAACAAATGTAGGTCCCTTGCAGTCAGAAACAGGTGAGTTGATCATGGGGAACAAGGATATGGCGGACCAATTGATTAACTACTTTGGTTCCGTCTTCACTAAGGAAGACATAAATAATCTGCCGAAAATAGCAGGGGACCGCGGGTCAAAGGAGGACTTGAGTGAAATCCAGGTTAGTCGGGAAGTGGTGTTGGGTAAATTGAATGGATTAAAGGCCGATAAATTCCCAAGGCCAGATAGGCTGCATCCTAGAGTACTTAAGGAAGTAGCTCCGGAAATAGTGGATGCATTAGTGATAATCTTTCAAAACTCTTTAGATTCTGGAGTTCCTGAGGATTGGCGGGTAGCAAATGTAACCCCTCTTTTTAAGAAGGGGGGGAGAGAGAAAACGGGCAATTACAGACCAGTTCGTCTAACATCTAAATCTTCTGGAATTTTATGAGGATGTGACAAGTAAAATGGATGAAGGGGTGCCAGTAGAAGTAGTGTATCTAGACTTTCAGAAAGCCTTTGATAAGGTCCCGCACGGGAGACTGGTGACTAAAATTAGAACACATGGTATTGGGGGTAGGGTGTTGACATGGATAGAAAATTTGTTGGCAGATCGTAAGCAAAGAGTAGGAGTGAACGGGTCCTTTTCAGAATGGCAGGCAGTGGCAAGTGGAGTGCCGCAAGGCATGGTGTTGGGGCTGAACTGTTTACCATATATATTAATGATTTGGAAGAGGGAATTAGGAGCAATACTAGCACCTTGGCAGATAACAAAAAGCTGGGTGGCAATGTGAACTGCGAAGAGAATGTTAGGAGGTTGCAGGGTAACCTGGACAGGTTGAGTGAGTGGGCAGATGCGTGGCAGATGCAGTATAATATAGATAAATGTGAGGTTATCCACTTTGGTGGCAAAAACAAGGGGGCAGATTATTATCTCAATGGGGTTAGGTTAGGTAAGGGGGAGGTACAGCGAGACCTGGGTGTCCTTGTACACCGGTCACTGAAAGTTGGCTTTCAGGTACAGCAGGCAGTGAAGAAAGCTCATGGAATGTTGGCCTTCATAACACGAGGATTTCAGTATAGGAGTAAAGAGGTTCTTCTGCAGTTGTATAGGGCTCTGGTGCGATCACATCTGGAGTATTGTGTACAGTTTTGGTCTCCTAATTTGAGGAAGGACATCCTTGTGATTGAGGCAGTGCAGCGTAGGTTCACGAGATTGATCCCTGGGATGGCGGGACTGTCATATGAGGAAAGATTGAAAAGACTAGGCTTGTATTCACTGTAGTTTAGAAGGATGGGGGGATTCTTATAGAAACATATAAAATTATAAAAGAACTGGACAAGCTAGATGTCGGAAAAATGTTCCCAATGTTGGGCGAGTCCAGAACCAGGGGCCACAGTCTTAGAATAAAGGGGTCATTTAAGACTGAGGTGAGAAACAACTTTTTCACCAAGAGAGTTGTGAATTTATGGAATTCCCTGCCACAGAGGGCAGTGGAGGCAGTGGAGGAACAAGGATATGGCGGACCAATTGAATAACAACTTTGGTTCCCTCTTCACTGAGGAAGACATAAATAATCTGCCGGAAATAGCAGGGGACCGGGGGTCAAAGGAGGACTTGAGTGAAATCCAGGTTAGTCGGGAAGTGGTATTGGGTAAAGTGAATGGGTTAAAGGCCGATAAATCCCCAGGGCCAGATAGGCTGCATCCCAGAGTACTTAAGGAAGTAGCTCCGGAAATAGTGGATGCATTAGTGATAATATTTCAAAACTCTTTAGATTCTGGAGTAGTTCCTGAGGATTGGCGGGTAGCAAATGTGACCCCTCTTTTTAAGAAGGGGGGGGGGGGGGGAAGAGAAAACGGGGAATTACAGACCAGTTAGTCTAACATCGGTAGTGGGAAAACTGCTAGAGTCAGTTATTAAAGATGGGATAGCAGCACATTTGGGAAGTGGTGAAATCATTGGACAAAGTCAGCATGGATTTACGAAAGGTAAATCATGTCTGACGAATCTTGTGGGATTTTTCAAGGATGTAACTACTAGCGTGGATAGGGGAGAACCAGTGGATGTGGTGTATCTGGACTTCCAGAAGGCTTTCGACAAGGTCCCACATAAGAGATTAGTATATAAACTTAAAGCATACGGCATTGGGGGTTCAGTTATGATGTGGATAGAGAACTGGCTGGCAAACAGGAAGCAAAGAGTAAGAGTAAACGGTTCCTTTCACAATGGCAGGCAATGACTAGTGGGGTACTGCAAGGCTCAGTGCTGGGACCCCAGCTATTTACAATATACATTAATGATCTGGATGAGGGAATTGAAGGCAATATCTCCAAGTTTGCGGATGACACTAAGCTGGGGGGGAAGTGTTAGCTGTGAGGAAGATGCTAGGAGACTGCAAGGTGACTTGGATAGGCTGGGTGAGTGGGCAAATGTTTGGCAAATGTGGATAAATGTGAGGTTATCCACTTTGTTCAATTTCTTTTATTAGAAGTAATCAATTTACAATAGTGTAAACAGATTTACAAACATCAACTTAATTCCATATTTTTTCAAATAACCCGTTAAAAGTTATTATCTTCTATTTTTTTGGAGATAAAGATAAGGATAGAGTAGAGTAGTTTTAAATCAATAAGGGAGTGATTAAATAATAATTTGATTATATATAAGAGGAAAAGAAAAAAGAGAAAGGAAAGAAGGTTAACAAAAAGTAAAAAGATATTATATATATTTATATAAATGAAAAACAACAAAATATATTGTAACTAAAACTATTACAAATGATAATATCAATAAAGACATGCATATTAATCCTAGTATGAAAATATGTTATTCTCATCAAATCCCGCAGGGTACCCGCCGAGTTGTGATGTCAAGAACAGCTACTTCTCTAAATACTGTATATATGGAGACCATATTTGTTCGAAGGAATTATATTTGTCCAATAGGACAAATCTAATTCTTTCTAAATGTAACGTCTCCAACATTTCAGCTGCCCACATTTTAATTGTGGGGGATAATGTTCCCTTCCAAAATTTCAATATGATTTTTTTCCCTATTATCAAACAGTAATCAAAGAAATTTCTTTGATTTACTGTAAGTACCGAATTTGAATCCAAAATTCCAAGTATTATTAACATTGGGTCAGGGTCCAATCTAATTTTAAGAACTTCAGAAATAACTTTAAAAATTTCTGTCCAGTAGTAATTCAATTTGGGACAAGTAGCAAAACTGTGTATTAAATTTGCTTCTAAATTCTTACATTTATCACAAATTGAAGAGAGATTGGGAAAGATACTATTTAATTTAGTTTTTGAATAATGTAATCTATATAGTACTTTAAATTGTATCAATGTATGTCTGGCATTTAACGAACACCGGTGTATTCGCTGTAAACTTTCTTCCCAATTTTCTTTTGTTATAGATAAACCAATTTCATTTTCCCATGCTTGACGATATGTTTCAGTTGTTGGGTTCTCCTTATCCAAAATTATGTTATATATATAGGCTATTAGTTTTTCTGTATTTGGGTGCAAATTAAACAATTCATCAAATGTGAGGTTATCCACTTTGGTGGCAAAAATAGGAAAGCAGACTATTATCTAAATGGTGGCCGATTAGGAAAAGGGGCGATGCAGCGTGACCTGGGTGTCATGGTACACCAGTCATTGAAAGTAGGTATGCAGGTGCAGCAGGCAGTGAAGAAAGCGAATGGTATGTTAGCTTTCATAGCTGAAGGATTTGAGTATAGGAGCAGGGAGGATCTACTTCAGTTGTATAGGGTCTTGGTGAGACCACACCTGGACTATTGCGTACAGTTCTGGTCTCCAAATCTGAGGAAGGACATTATTGCCATAGGGGGAGTGCAGAGAAGGTTCACCAGACTGATTCCTGGGATGTCAGTGAACCTCATGGAGGTTCAAACGAAATTTCGTTTCTGCTGTCATACATACAAAAAAAGAACCAAGACACAACACATTTTACACAAACATCCATCACAGTGAATCTCCTCCTCACTGTGATGGAAGGCAAAGTCTTCTCTCTCCCCTGCACTCCCCATTCTTCTCCCGGTCAGAGTCAAAGCCCCCGGCGGGTGATAGTATATGTCTTGCGGCCATTCATGCCGCGCGGGGCGATGCAAGGCCCCGCTCCGGGTCTTGATGTTGGAGCCCCCGGCGGGCCCTAGCAAGTCCCGTGGCCATCAAAGCCGCGCCGGTCGATGTAAGGCCCCGCTCCAGGTCGTCTTCAACCCGCAACTCGGGCGGGAGAAGTTGCCGCCGCGGGAGCTCCGAAAAGCGGTCTCCCACCAGAGACCCGCGAGCTCCCGGTGTTACCGTGCACCGGCCTGCAGCTGGAGCCTCCGAATCTCCGGGGTCGGGCAGCAGCAGCGCGCCACCACAGCTCCTCCCGTTCCGAACTAGGCCAGCTCCACGTTGGTAAGTAAGTCCGCAGGCTCCGCGACTGGAGCCCCAGGTCCGGTTGGAGGCCGCTCCACGGTGCTAGGCCCCAACAACAACGGAGACCCAACAGAGAAAAGGTCGGGTCCTCCGTACAGGGAAAAGATTAAAAAAGTTTCCCCACCCCGCCCCCCCCACCCCCCACACATATCCAACTAAAAAACACACTAACTAACAACACTCAACCGAGACAACAACAAAAAAAAAAAAACTGCATATGAACAAAGACTGCATAGACTCGGTTTATACTCTCTAGAATTTAGGAGATTGCGAGGGGAACTCAAAGTCAAAGTCAAAAGAGTTTATTGTCATGTGTCCCTGACAGGACAATGAAAATCTTTCTTTGCATAGCACAACAGAACATAG
Organism: Raja brachyura; assembly: GCA_963514005.1. Next base: position 45,413,047 of record OY740801.1, on the reverse strand, counting down.
TAGGCATTGACTACAATTTTACTTTGGAGTCACGTGAGTGACTACGTGAAGAAGACCCCGCCTGGCGCTGGATCGGCATTACGTCGACGCTATCGGCAAAGGAAGAGCTGCAGAGCGCAGCTCCAGCACAGCGGTAAGGAAACGGCCCGCAGGTAAGTAAAATTATTTTACTTCCAGGGCGTTTTCTTAAAACTCCGTAGGCTGGTAGGAAACCAGCAGGAGTTTAAATAAAAATAAAAATAAAAATGTTTTTAAAAAATCGCGGGTAAAACGTGCGTCCCGGGGTGTAAAAAGTCGGGACAGCAGACTATTGCGGAGCTGGTTCCGATACCGGTGGCTGATTGAAATACCCGTTAGGGAGCCTTTAGCTGCTCCACAAACAAAACTTGAAAACCCAGTGCCTAAAAAGTAAAAAGCGGCTTGAAAGGCCTGAGGTTTCTAAAAGATCCTGTAAGGTAAGCCTAAAATTGGCTAAGTATGGATCTAATGGAGGAAATACTCCAAATAATATCAACCAAGGGTCTAAGACCCAGAATATTCCCAGGCAGCCCCTGAGGGGGTTCCATATCGTGAATATGGTGCCAATTCGAATTGAGAATTTGAAACCCCAGTGCCTGGGTATGGACTGGAGGAAGTCTCCTTGAACGAGTTTCAGGAGTACCAGGGCTGTATGTGACAGACCCTGAAAGTGGTGTTTGTGGTCAGAAGTACCCACCACAATGCGAATCCAGGTGTGTCTGAGGGGCACAATGTTACTATACCTGGTGGAGGCGGTGAGGCCATGGAAGGAACCTGGCGGCCAATGTTAATTATATGGTCTCTCACCTGCCTCAAGAAGCTGTTATGGTTGAAACAGCAGATTTGCATTTAAACATGTGCTCGCTTCGGCAGCACATATACTAAAATTGGAATAATACAGAATATAAGAAACATTAGGATGCGCAAATGCATGAAGCATTCCAAAACACCTTTAAGAAGGTACCTGGTAAATCCGGGTTTTGGGCGCCAATGTCAGCAATTATGCGGGCGCAGGAATTACGATTAAAAGAATCCTCAAACTAATTGGCATCACTGTCTTTTAAGACAAGCTGGAAGGTTGTGGAATGACTAAAGTTCAGAATAAACAAAATATGTTAGGTTTATTCTGCAAACTCATTTGAGTTAAATTATATAAATGGAAGATTGCCATTCGGCCTCTTTTACATCCAAAGATTTACGGGACAATGTTCAAACTCCTGGTTATTGATTCGGAGGAAATCTGTTTAAGCAAATTAAGTATGGATGAAGGGAAAAAAACTGTTGGTCTTATGAAACCCTTCAGTTGGCCAGTAGGCTGGTCATATGGAAAAGGGATTTGATTTGAGCCGAGGCAGGAGTATGATAAGGAAGAATTTCCAGCCAGCAAATCGCTTCTCGGCTTTTTGGCTAAGATTAAGTATGGTATCTGTTCTTATCAGTTTAAATCTGATACGTCCCTTATCTAAGGACCATATATTAAATAAAATAACGAATGTACACCCATATTTTGGGTAAGGAGGTAATTTCGTCAAACAGTTGGAGAGGTACAAAACTTAATCCTATTAAAGAAGGATGTTTGGATGAACCTCAGATTGGTGGTAGACTCCAAATGTTGATGATGAAGAGGTATAGATCCATTGGGACACAATAACCTTATCATTCTTCATGTTTATAGTCTTGTAATAATTCAAATTGACAAAGACGTAAGAATTTGTGTGAGGAAGGAGGTATTGAGAAACAGGAAAGGATCCACAACAATTGTATCAAATATTTCCCCAGACCGTAGAAGATGGGGTTGTAGAATCATGTTAGATCTCACACAATTAAATATATTGTCCAGTTTAAATTTTTAAAATGGACACATTCAATACTGCAATACAGCAGGTATCAACAGGTGGTTATATGGCTACAATAAATTGAAGAGATGCATATTTCGGTCCCAATTCACCATAATTTCGTAGGTAATTAAAGTTATGGATGAGACAGTTTGTGGTACTACAAGCTTTGCCTTAAAGGATTAAGCCAGCATTTGCACTGCTTTAGGCACAAAAGTACATCGTTATGGCTTATCTAGATGACATTTAATTGTCAATGCTAATCAGGAGCCAGGTGGAAAATTAGTCTCAGCAACTACAAGTTGTTTGAGAAGTTGGGTTCCTGATCCATCCAACAAATCTAAGTTACAGCAATCCCAAACCATTGAATATCTGGGGTTTGAGATTAACTCAGTTACCATGTTGGTAACTTTACCAATGGATAAGTGTTGGATTTGACAAATGTGTGTCAAGACCTGATTTACAAACCTTATCCCTCCATCCGAGAGGTTGCCAAGGTTATTGGTAAATTGGCAGCAGCATTTCCAGACAGTAGAGTTTGGTCGTCAACATTACCAAAATCTTCAAAGGGCAAAAACTCAAGCGCTTATTCAGCGAGCAAGCCATTTGATAGGCCAATGCAATTGCCTAAGGGAACATTATCAGAATTACATTGGTGGATTGAGAATGTTCCATAAGCTGCTAAGAACTTTGTAGTTCATCAGCCAGTAGTGTTTTTGCAAAATGACGAAGTTCTCTCGGATGGGGGGGGGCTACGGATAATGAGACCAGCTGTAGAGGCAGATGGGCTGTCCAAGAGGAGTTATTGTTCCAAACATATGGTATTAATTATTTGGAGCTCTTGGTAACATTTTATGTATTAAAAGCTTATTGCCCTTCATTAAAGGATTTGCATGTCCAAGTACAAATAGATTATACCACAGCTGTGGCATATATCAATCACATGGGTGGTGTCAGATCAATACCATGTGATCATCTGGTAAACCAGATGTGGCAATGGTGTATGGCAAAAAATATTTGGCTTTCAGCTATTTATCTCTCGGGGAGAGACAATGTTGTGGCAGACAAAAGATCACGAATATTTAAAGACAATACAGAATGGATGTTAATCCACAAAATTTCAAAATATTGTCAGTCGGTATGGAGTACCGGACATTGATCTGTTTGCATCTAGATTGAATCACCAATTGCCCAAATACGTGTCTTGGGGAACACGATCCAGGGGCAGTAGCGGTGGATGTTTTCTCGCTACACTGGGGAATTTGTTCTTTTATGATTTTCCCCATTCTGTCTCATTGGGCAATGTCTCAATTAAAAGCGCAAGACGCTGTCGAAGGCAATTTTGGTGGTGTCAGATTGGCCCACGCAGTCATGGTTCCCATTGATGCTAATATGATTATTGAACCATGCATGACAATTCCCAGTTGCGACAATCTGTTGACACAACCAGTAACAAAAGGAATTCATCCATTGCATGATCATATGTATTTGTTAATCTGCAGGTTCTGACCAGACCATTGCAAGAGTTGTACTGTGGGACAGGACCATGGATGTTATAGTTGCAGCTTGGAGGAATAGCACTAAAACAATATAAGTCGCATATAAGGAAATGGGAAGTTGTACACAGTCAAAGATATCTTATCATACTGCAAACATTTCAAATGTATTAGAGTTCCTTGCTGGGTTACAGTTTGATGAGCATTTGAGTTATAGTGCCATTAATTGTGCTCGTAGTGCATTGTCATCCTATTTAGGACATATTTCAGGTCGGAATTCAGTTGGGTCTCACCCATTAGTATCCCGATTCATTAAAGGAATTTCAATAAAAATCATCCTAAACCCATATATACAGGGATTTGGGATGTTAGCATTGTTCTCACTTTGTTTAAACAATGGACTCCAATTAATTCAATGTCTTTGCAGAAATTAACATTCAAGGTGGTAAAGTTAATGGCATTGGTATCAGCTCAAAAAGAGTACAAGCTTTGCAGTTGTAACGGTTGGATTGCATGCATGTGACTACAGATAACATTATGTTTTATGTTTATGACTTGATCAAACAAAGCAGACCAGGAAGAACTGGAATGAAGGTAATGTTTAAAGCATATCCTATTGATGAAACATTGTGTGTGGTTAAGCATTTAACTCAATACATTGAGGTAACCAAAATCTCAGAGGTTCTGAGAAAGTGTTATTAATAACACACAAAAAGCCACATACAAAAGGTTCAGTTCAAACTATTTCTGGATGGTTTGTGTCTAGCAAGAATAGATACTGATGTGTTTAAGTTTCACTCCACTAGGGCGGCAGCTACGTCCGTGGCAAAGATACAGGACGTGCTACTCGATAAAATTTTAGAGGCCGCAGGGTGGTCTAGAGAAGAGATTTTCAAAGTTCTAGAATAAACCTGTTGTCACGGTGCCAGGTTTGGACACACAGTAATGGGTTCTCTTTTATGCTTGCTTTGTTTTATATTATCGATTTATATTATCGATTTATGTTACCATTGACAACATTTATCAATTTATTTTGTAATTTTCCCCTAAGATAGAGGGGTTATTATTAAAAAATTGTTCTTTTTTATGCTTAAAGGACTTATTACATAAATTGTAACAATGTCCTAAAAATACTATTTACTCACTACTGTTTTGACTAAACAGAGTCGTATGAAATGAATTTACGACATGAAAGACACAGAGCTTCAAAATCTTCACGTAGTCACTCACGTGACTCCGAAGTAAAATAGTGAGATTAAACGAGAACTTACCAGTTCGAAGTTTGATCTTTATTTTATGAGGAGTTACGATGAGGGATTACGTGCCCTCCACTCCCAACCCTCATAATGTAAATGATCATCTGGTAGTTCTAGTCTATTTTGAGCCTTACTATTTTACTTCGGCTATTGGTTTCTGTGTTTTTCATGCCGCTGCTTTGAAGTATGCCGATCCAGCGCCAGGCGGGGTCTTCTTCACGTAATCCCTCATCGTAACTCCTCATAAAATAAAGATCAAACTTCGAACTGGCAAGTTCTCGTTTAATCTCACTATTATATATGTAAATACACACATGAATTAATAAATTAATAAAGTGCAAATAACAGATGGAGGGATATTAATGTTCAGAGTTCCGAGGTTTAATAGCCTGATGGCTGTGGGGAAGTAGCTATTCCTAAACCGGGTTGTTGCAGTCTTCAGGCTCCTGTACCTTCTACCCGAAGGTAGCAAGGAGATGAGTGTGTGGCCAGGGTGGTGAGGGTCCTTGATGATGCTGCCAGCCTTTTTGAGGCAGCGACTGTGATAGATCCCCTCGATGGAAGGAAGGTCAGAGCCGATGATGGACTGGGCAGTGTTTACCACTTTTTGGAGTCTTTTCCTCTCCACGGCGCTTAAGTTGCCGAACCAAGCCACGATGCAACCAGTCAGCAAGCTCTCCACTGTAGAAGTTAGAGAGAGTCCTCCTTGACAGACCAACTCTCCGTAATCTTCTCAGGAAGTAGAGGCGCTGATGAGCTTTCTTAATAATTGCATCTGTGTTCTCGGACCAGGAAAGATCTTCACAGATGTGCACACCCAGGAATTTGGAGCTCTTGACCCTTTCAACCATCGACCCATTGATATAAACAGGACTGTGGGTCCCCATCGTACTCCTTCCAAAGTCCACAATCAGTTCCTTGGTTTTGATGGTGTTGAGGGCCAGGTTGTTGTGCTGGCACCATATGGACAGTCGCTCGATCTCTATTCTATACTTGGACTCATCCCCATCAGTGATACGTCCCACTTGATGATGGAGTTCGCGCTATGACCGGCTATGCAGTCATGAGTATAGAGTGAGTACAGCAGGGGGCTGAGCACGCAGCCCTGAGGTGCTCCCGTGCTGATTGTTATCGAGTCTGACACATTTCCACCAATACGAGCAGACTGTGGTCTGTGGATGAGGAAGTCGAGGATCCAATTGCAGAGGGATGTGCAAAGACCCAGTTCTGTGAGTTTGGTAACCAGCTTGGAGGGGATGATTGTGTTAAATGCTGAGCTGTAGTCAATAAATAGCAGCATGACATATGACTTTTTGTTCTCATAGAAACTTACAAAACTTACGAAACTTTCAAAATTCTTAAGGGGTTGGACAGGCTAGATGCAGGAAGATTGTTCCCGATGTTGGGGAGGTCCAGGACAAGGGGTCGCAGCTTAAGGATAAGGGGGAAATCCTTTAGGACCGAGATGAGAAGGACTTTTTTCACACGGAGAGTGGTGGGTCTCTGGAACTCTCTGCCACAGAGGGTAGTTGAGGCCAGTTCATTGGCTATATTTAAGAGGGAGTTAGATGTGGCCCTTGTGGCTAAGGGGATCAGGGGGTATGGAGAGAAGGCAGGTACGGGATACTGAGTTGGATGATCAGCCATGATCATATTGAATGGCGGTGCAGGCTCGAAGGGCCGAATGGCCTACTCCTGCACCTAATTTCTATGTTTCTATGTTTCTAAAATGCAGGAGTAACTCGGCGGGACAGGCAGCATCTCTGGAGAGAAGGAATGGGTGACGTTTTGGGTTAAGACTCTTCTTCAGTCTGAAGAAGGGACTCGATCTAAACCGTCACCCATTGCTTTTCTCTAGAGATGCTGCCGGTCCCGCTGAGTTACTCCAGCATTTGTTATCACTTATCTGGTTTGCTGTTCCATTTCTACCAACTGCTCCCCTTCTCTTGTCATTCGTTCACCCAGCTGTAGGAGTTACAACATTTGTCTTTTTAACCTCTTCCTCACCCACAATCCAGGGCCACAAGCAGTCATTGCAAGTGAGGCATCAATTCACTTTTGCACTTTCCGGTTTAGTGGATTTTGGTGTTCACCACATCATTTTCTCTACGAAACTGTGCTCAATTTTAAATCGCAGGCGCTTATATCCATGACACATAAATGGTAGGCCGACTGCGTATGGGCAGCACGCGGCGGCGCATGGTCACACACGGTGATGTAATCATGCGTCACAACGCACAACACGTATGAGGTCAGGACGTCAGCGAGCGACCGCAGTACTCTGCGTGCATAAGCGATATGCCATGTCGGTGGTGCACGAAAAGTTTATACAGCATGAAATCCTGGAGCGCCGCGCGATACCGCGCACAACTACACACTCCTCCACGCCTCTCCACGCACCCGTCCCACGCTGCCCACACGCTAACCGTGCATCACAACGCAATGACTACATTTTTCATGTAAATGGCACGCAAATGAGGGCCAAGTGGGTCAGGCCCTTTACTCAGCTTTTTCCCGTGGTTGTTAGTTTCAAGTTTCTTCACATTTCACGTTATATTTCACGTTATTGATATTTAAAGTTTTTAAAAAGCCAACTTTGAAAATAATAACGGCCTGTGAGTGGGAGACTTTTCTAGCAGCTTCCACTGATGATGTCACAATGGCATAACACAGTCGACCAATCACAATGAGATCTCATTTGCAGAATCTGCAGCGAAGACATCACAATGTGATCTGTGCCGCAAATACAGAAGCTATGAGAGCTGATGGAGTGGGGAATGGGACGAGAAGAAATGTTATTTGAACATTGTGTTTAGTGGGGGAGTGCGAAAGGGGAGGGAGGGAGTGACTGAGGGTGGGGAAAAGGAGAGGGAGGGAGAGGAGATGGAGAGACAATAGGATCAGCACCTTCAAGGGAAGTAAGGAGACAGTGAGATTCCTGCCCCCCACCACCCCCACCACCCCCACCATCCCCACCACCCCCACGTGGGAAGAATTGATTGGCTCAAGGGAGGGCCGACGCTGACTCAAAAGTTGAGTCCATTCATTGGCTCCGGGAAGTGCCGACTGCCCCCCCCCCCCATGTGGGAAGGATTGATTGTGTTGGGGAAACGGGTCATGTTGCGGGAGCGGGTGAGTGGTGGAAGCGGGTTGGCTTTGGGGAAACGGGTGAGGGGTGGAATATTGCATTGGGTAAATGGGGCCCAACGGGTCAGGGGGGCAGGGAGGTTACGGAGGGTGGGAGGGAATGGCTGAGGGTAGGGAGTAACTGAGGGTAGGGGAAAGGAGAGGGAGGGAGAGGTGAAGGAGGGAGAGGAGGAGGGGAGGAGGTGAAGGGAGAGCAGAAGAGGAAGAGGAAGGGGAGGGAGTGTTGAGGGAAGAGGGGAAATGAGCCGAGCCTGCACAGTTGGGGGCTATGGGTGAGTGGTGGTATATTGCATTGGGTGAACGGGTTACGTTGGGGGAACAGGTGGGGCGATTGGCTCTGGGGTGCACCTGTCTCCGGGGTGAGCGCCGATGCCATGTTCGGGGACCAGCCCTCACTTGTGACGCTGCACCACCCCCCCCCCCCAGCATTGGGGGACGAGGCCCAACGGCTCCCACTTTGCCTAGTATCCCTCTAAAATTACCCAATCCATGTAGCTGTCCCTGCCTCAACTACCTCCTCCTGCAGCTCGTTCCATACACCCACCACCCTTTGTGTAAAAAAGTTACCCTTCAGGTTCCCATTACACCTTGTGTAAGAAGGAACTACAGATGCTGGTTTAAACCGAAGATAGACACAAAAAGCTGGAGTAACTCAGCGGGACAGTCAGCGTGTGCCTCTGAGTTACTCCAGTTTTTTGTGTCTATCTCCAATTATATCTTTTCCCCCTTCATTTTAAACCCATGACCACTAGTTCTTAATTCCTCTAATCTGGGCAAAGGATCCCGCGCATTTACCTGATCTATTTCTCTCATGATTTTGTACACCTGTATAAGAATGCCCCTCATCCTCCTGTGCTCAAAGGAATAAAGCCCTACGCTGCTCAACCTCTCCCTTTAGCTCAATCTCTGGCACCTTCCTGGTAAAGTTTCTCTGAACCCCTTCAAGCTTGACAATATATTTTCTATAACACGGTGATCAAAACTGAACACAATATTCTAAATGTAGCCTCACCAATGTCTTATATAAATGCAATCAAATGTAGTCTGAAGAACGGTCTCGACTCGAAACGTCATCTATTCCTTTCCTCCAGTGACCCTGCCTGTCCCACTGAGTTACTACAGTATTTTATGCCTTTCTTGTATATAAATGCAGCCTAACTTCTACACGCAGTATTCTGAATGATGGCCAATGTCCTAAAAGCCTTTGTGACCATCCTATCTACCTGCGATGTCACCTTCAAGAAACTATCCACCTGCACTCTTAGATCCCTCTGCTCTACTACACTTCCCAGAGCCTTACCATTCACTGTGTAGGTTGTGCCCATATTAGGCTTACCAAAATGCAACACCTCACATTTCTCACACGTATAAAATTCCATCAACCATTCCTCAGCCCACCTGGCCAAATGATCAAGATCCTGCTGTAATCTTTGACAACCTGGATAGAAAATTGGTTGGCAAACTGGAAGCAAAGAGTAGGAGTGAACGGGTCCTTTTCAGAATGGCAGGCAGTGGCGAGTGGAGTGCCGCAAGGCTCGGTGTTGGGGCCGCAACTGTTTACCATATATGTTAATGATTTGGAACAGGGAATTAGGAGCAACACTAGCAAGTTTGCGGATGACACAAAGCTGGGTGGCAGTGTGAACTGTGAAGAGGATGTTAGGAGGTTGCAGGGTGACCTGGACAGGTTGAGTGAGTGGGCAGATGCGTGGCAGATTCAGTATAATATAGATAAATGTGAGGTTATCCACTTTGGTGGCAAAAACAAGGGGGCAGATTATTATCTCAATGGGGTTAGGTTAGGTAAGGGTGAGGTTCAGCGAGACCTGGGTGTCTTTGTATACTGGTCACTGAAAGTTGGCGTGCAGGTACAGCAGGCGGTGAAGAAAGCTTATGGAATGTTGGCTTTCATAACAAGAGGATTTCAGTATAGGAGTAAATAGGTTCTTCTGCAGTTGTATAGGGCTCTGGTGAGACCACATCTGGAGTATTATGTACAGTTTTGGTCTGCTAATTTGAGGAAGGACATTGAGGCAGTGATTGTGATTGAGGCAGTGCAACGTAGGTTCATGAGATTGATCCCTGGGATGGCGGGACTATCATAGGAGGAAAGATTGAAAAGACCAGGCTTGTATTCACTGGAGTTTAGAAGGATGAGGGGGAATTTTATAGAAACATATAAAATTATAAAAGGACTGGACAAGCTAGATGCAGGAAATATGTCCCCAATGTTGGGCGTGTCCAGAACCAGGGGTCACAGTCTTAGAATAAAGGGGTGGTCATTTAAGACTGAGGTGAGAAAAAAAGTTTTCACCCAGAGAGTTGTGAATTTATGGAATTCCCTGCCACAGAAGGCAGAGGAGGCCAAGTCACTGGATGGATTTAAGAGAGGTTAGTTAGAGCTCTGGGGGCTAGTGGAGTCAAGGGATATGGGGAGAAGGCAGGCACGGGTTATTGATAGGGGACGATCAGCCATGATCACAATTAATGACGGTGCTGGCTCGAAGGGCCGAATGGCCTGCTCCTGCACCTATTTTCCATGTTTCTAACCACCTTCAATATATTCAACACCACCCTGTTTAGTTCATTTGATTACTGTTGATTGATTTGGTATACATCTCCCAATCTCTAATTTTACTATTTCAGAGACAGCAAAATCTCTCCCACTTGTCTATTTTATAAAAATCATGATTTAAAAATGAGTTAATCCTTGGGAAAGCATAAATTCTTCTTAGTTTCAAAATATATTTATAATAATCTCTGCATTTGAGAATGACATAGTCCTTTCCCAAAATATTTGGCTAAATGTAATCTGCTTACAATGTTTTATACATTGGTTCTATAGTTCTTCAATTTAGTCAGTCATTAGAATGCAAGGATTCAAAGTGGAATGGGGACAAGGAAAAAGGAGTAAGTTGATTGGTGTCATTCAAACAATGCTTTTGAAATAACCCAATAAATGGGAGCAGTCTTTTACAGGGAGGAAGACAGTCTTGGATTGCAGAACGACATCAGCTGGTAAACTGGGCAGAATAATGGCATGGAAGTTAATCCTGGTAAGTTTAAGGTGGGGTATTTGGAAAGGCTCGAAGGACAGGACACACAACATAAATGGTGGGCACTCAGAGAGGATTGAGAAATAGATTTCCTTGGTTGACAAGCCCATAGATCCCAAAGGGTGGAAGCACTGGTAGGTAAGGTGGTGAAGTAGGCACACAGGATTTTGAAGATAGACGCAAAAAGCTGGCGTAATTCAGCGGGTAGAGAGCATCGCTGAAGAAAAGGAAAAGTGACGTTTCGGGTCGAGACCTTTTAGGTACCGACAGTCATTCCATGGCTTTTCGGAAGAGTTCTCCTTGCGTGCCTTGCGTTCCACAGTGACTGCCATGCTCCAACATCAACAGGCACTCACTGACTCTCCCGCAGTTCTGGTTTTATGTCTGAGGAAAGGTCTCAACCTGAAACGTCACCTATTCCTTCTCTCCAGAGACGCTATGAGGGAATCTTGCTAAACTGTTCTGCTTGTTGACATGTGTTGCAAAACTAAAGATGCCACATTGTTCTTAGGAAAGCCCTGGCCGAATGATTGGAGCATTGTATGCAGATATCTGTTTCTTTGTGCGTGATATTATTATCAGTTATCTGCAAAACCAACTATGTATGGGTCTGAGTAAAGTAAAGGGGCTGTCCCACTGTGGCGACCTAATCTGTGAGTTTAGAATAGTTTGCCCTCGACTCAAACTCGCAGCATGGTCGACACGTGGTCCTAGAAGTTCCTATGAGGTAACTGGAACTCTCCTTCACGCTCAAGGGAAGGTCCCGGATACTCGCAGCCTCAGCTAGGTCTTGGAAAATTTTTCAGCATGTTGAAAAATTTTCCACTAATAAAATTTGGTTGGCATGGTTCTTTATAACTCATACTGGAGTCAAATGGGGTCGCTATTTAGTTACAGGCAGTCGAGGGCAGCAATAGGCAATCTCTTTCACTGACCAGGCATTTTAATTGGCTTATTGGAGTTTTCAGGACGCATGAAAACCGACCGGTATTAAAGGTTGTCTTGATTCCTTCTACCCCCCCCCCTCCCCCTCCCCTTCTCCCCCCAACTTCTCCCCACCCCCTTCTCCCCACCCCCCATCCGCGCTCTCTAAAGGACTTACCTTACACTGTGCAGCCATCCTTTACCTTCCTCTTCAGCATGGGTGTGAATTTCAGACAGCGCTCCCCCGCTTTCACTGGCCCCCGCCTTTGCGATGTGTGTGTGTGTGTGTGTGTGTGTGTGTGTGTGTGTGTGTGTGTGTGTGTGTGTGTGTGTGTGTGTGTGTGTGTGTGTGTGTGTGTGTGTGTGTGTGTGTGTGTGTGTGTGGTCGGTCGATCCAGTTTGCGGTTTCATCGCTGAAATCGATCCAGCTCGAGGTTGTTCAGGTGAGTTCCCTCGAGTTTGAAGGTCGAAGACACTCTTAAGAGCTCGCGGATTAGGTCACCACAGTGGGACAGCCCCTTAATTTAGGCAGTTTCGATAAAATCCCATCTCCCTGACTAAGATGATTAAGGAATTAAGATATGTGCTAGTCTGTGCATATCTGAACCTGTTTACTCGGCAGTGTATAAACCCGTGCCATCTGTACTCTGTAGAAACTGTCTCCTGGGGCAATTCCTCCGTGATATCACATAATAAAGTCTCGCTCTGCATAAATCTGAGTCCGGATTGATTTCTCTGACATTTGCTGCCTGGCCCGCTGAGTTACTCCAGTTTTTTGTGTCTATCTTTGATTTAAACCAGCATCTACAGTTCCTCCCCACACATAGAGGATATTGACCTCCATTAGCCAGGGTTTAGAATGCAAGAGCTTGGGAAGCATGGTACGACTTTATAAAACATTAGCTAGGTCGCAAATGGAGTATTGTGCACGGATTTGACCATGATTGCATTGGAGAAGTTGCAGAGCAGATTTACCAGGAACATTCTGGAGATGGAATGTTCTGGGTTTAAGACGAGCCTGATTAGGCTGGGTTTAACTTCCTGGGAATGGAGGGAACTGCAGCGGACCTGATCGAAGTAAAACTATGATGATCAAAGTGTAGATCGTGGAAAACCTCTTCCCAAAGGGTACTCATTTAAATAGAGAAATGTGGGTTAGAGCAAACCTGAAGAAAAAATATTACAACCATTGCAGTGGTTGCAGTGCCTGCGAGGGGGTTGCAGTGGTTGCAGTGCCTGCGAGGGGGTTGCAGTGGTTGCAGTGCCTGCGAGGGGGTTGCAGTGGTTGCAGTGCCTGCGAGGGGATTGCAGTGGTTGCAGTGCCTGTGAGGGGGTTGCAGTGGTTGCAGTGCCTGCGAGGGGATTGCAGTGGTTGCAGTGCCTGCGAGGGGGTTGCAGTGGTTGCAGTGCCTGCGAGGGGGTTGCAGTGGTTGCAGTGCCTGCGAGGGGGTTGCAGTGGTTGCAGTGCCTGTGAGGGGGTTGCAGTGGTTGCAGTGCCTGCGAGGGGATTGCAGTGGTTGCAGTGCCTGCGAGGGGGTTGCAGTGGTTGCAGTGCCTGCGAGGGGGTTGCAGTGGTTGCAGTGCCTGCGAGGGGATTGCAGTGGTTGCAGTGCCTGCGAGGCGATTGCAGTGGTTGCAGTGCCTGCGAGGCGATTGCAGTGGTTGCAGTGCCTGCGAGGCGATTGCAGTGGTTGCAGTGCCTGCGAGGGGGTTGGAGGCTGGAACATTCAATAAGTACCTAGACTAACACTCCAACCTCTAACCCAGAGGAGATCATGGACCAAGGACTGGTAAATGGGATCAGCACAAACCATTGATGGGATAGTTGGTAGTCGGCATGGACATGGTGAGCTAAAGGGACTGTTTCCCCACCGCGAGAAACGTGTAACATTTGCTACCCAGAAGATCTAGGGCAGTGGGCAAGTGGGAATGTCAACACCAACACCTTCAAGTTCCTAGTCGTGGATAAACCTGACTGGAAAGGGATCTATTGTCCTTCATAGTCACAACGTAAAAAGCCTGGAATTCCTTAGTACTGCTGCAGGGAGTCCACCATCCACTTCTCAAGGGCAATTGGACATGAACAATTAGATCCAGACTTGTCAGAATGCCCATGTTGTATCAATGAATAAAAAACATTGTTATATTTGTCAGCACATTTAATATCCTCCCAGCGCTGGATCATTCCAAGAAACGTGGCACTCAGTATTGTTTAGAACTAGTTTAGTTTAGAGATACCTTGCAGAAACAGACCCGTCGCCTGACCGAGTCTGCAGCGCCCAGCGATCCCTACACACTAATGCTATCCTACACCAGGGATGGTTTATACATTTATACAAAGCGAATTAACCTGCAAACCTGTACGTCTGGAGTGTGGGAGAAATCCCACGCAGGTCACGAGGAGAACGTACAAACTCCATACTGACAGCACCCGTAGCCAGGATTGAACCTGAGTCTCTGGCGCTGTAAGGCAGCAACTCTATGCTGTGCCACTGTGCCACATAACCTTTTGGGCTGGATTGGACTGAATGATTTTAGTGTGATACATTGAATATTTCTCCTTTCACTGCTGCATGTCCTAAGAAAATGCTTTAATATCTTGTATGTAATATATATATTTTTTAATATGTTTATTTATTAGCGGTACTGTAAGTTACATCAGTGTACATCTCTTGTATTGTATTACAGTCATTGTACCCCTTAATTTTATTTTTATTTTAAGGCTTTAGAAAAGAGAGAATAGAGAGAAAAATAGCAGCATAGAAAGTAGAAGAGTGAAAAAGAGATGTGAAAGTGCCAAAGCGTGACAGAGGGAAAGGAAACCCTTGAAGAGTTAGAAACGGGAGTTAAGAGATAGACCTTGGAGAGGAAAGAAAAAGGAAAAAGGGAAAAATAGAGAAAGAAAAAAGAAAAGCCAGTTACTTTATTATAAACATCTCACAAAAGGAATCTACCAACTCAACAGTTTTTCTTCCCCCTTTACCAAGACCCGACACCGGTACTTTTTTGAGGTATTCTTGCACCTTATCCTTGTAATAGATTTATAAATGCAGACCACGTCTTATAGAAACAGTCTGATTTTCCTGCTAGTCGGAGTCTCATATCTTCCAAGTGTAGCATTTTGGACATAGATGAAATCCACATATTGACTGTGGGTACCGGAGAATTGTTCCAGAATTTTAAGATGAGCTTTTTTCCAGGTATTAAGCCATATTCAAATAGAGTCTTTTGAAACACATTTAATTCAGGGCAATCTTCCGATATCCCGAAGATTATCCAGTCTGCTTCTGGGGTCAGTTTTATTTTACATATTTTTGTGAAAATTTCAAAAATTTCAGTCCAAAATGTTTGAATTTTTGTACAAAAGACAAATGAGTGTGTTATATTAGCTTCTTGACATTGACATTTATCACATATAGGAGAGACGTTGGGAAAAAGTTATTATTTTAGTTTTTGAATAGTATAATCTGTGTAAGATTTTAAATTGTATTAAGGTGTGTCTTACATTAATTGAACATTTATGCACGTTTAATAAATATTCTTCCCACCTTTCTTTGGGAATTTTTATACTTAATTCTTTTTTCCAGTCTCTGCTGATACCATCTGTTGTTGGTATTTCTGCATTTAGAATACTATTATATATATATGATATTAGGTTTGCTGATTCTGCCTTTGTATTCATTACTTCTTCCAGTAAGTCTGGAGGCATATTGTGATAATCATGTGCGTATTTTTTCAGATAGTCACAGATTTGGAAATATTTAAAATACTGATTGTTTCCCAAATTGTATTTTAGTTGTACTTGTTTAAATGATAATAGTTTTCCCGATTCACACACATCTCCGAAGATTTTAATTCCAGCTCTTTCCCATTGTATAAATGCTTTATCTATAGTTGAAGGTTTTAATGAGGGGTTTTTACCGATAGGAGATAAGAGAGATAAGTTTCTTAATTTTAGATTGTGTTTTATTTGTTTCCAAATTCTGATTGTACTGTATATAATTGGATTATTGTTGTAATTTATATTATTCATCGATATTGGAGAGAGAAGGATTGCTCCAATATTATAAGGAGAGCAATTCTCTCTCTCCATAATCATCCAATCCGGTTGTTGGGGAGAGTTATCCAGCAATTGGATCATGTTTCTGATATTTACAGACCAGTAGCAATACATAAAGTTGGGGAGTGCTAATCCCCCTACTACTTTGGGTTTATTCAGATGAGCTCTTTGTATTCTGTGGGATTTATAATCCCAAATAAAATTTGTGATATCTGAGTCCAGTTTTTTAAAAAACTTTTTGGGTAATTATATTGGGATAGATTGGAACAGGTATAAAATTTGTGGTAGAAAAATCATTTTTATGGCATTTATTCGGCCTATTAAGGACATCGGAAGCGTTTCCAAAAATGTAATCAAGTTACATAGTTTCTTAAGTAGAGGGTTATAATTTTCGTCAAACATATCTTGATATCTTCTAGTAATTTCGATGCCCAAGTATTTAAATCTTTCCGTAGCTATTTTGAAAGGAAACTGTAAAAGATGCGTAGACTCTTTCGGTTTTATTGACATGATTTCACTTTTATTCCAATTTATTCTATATCCTGAGAATGATCCGAAGTCCTTTATTAATTTTAAAATATTTGGTATAGTAATATGAGGTTTTGTGATGTACAATAGTACGTCATCAGCGTATAGTGATATTCTATTATTGGAATATTTTGTTTTATATCCATGGATATTCGGATGAGTTCTAATTCGTTCCACTAAGGGTTCAATTATAAGGGCAAATAACAACGGTGATAATGAACATCCTTGTCTATTTCCCCTTGACAAATGAAATTTCATAGATAAATTATTGTTCGTTAATATTCTGCCCGTTAGCTTATTATATATTAATTTAATCCATAGAATAAAATTCTCTCCCAGTTGAAATTCTTGCAATAGCTTGAGCATATAATCCCGTTCGACCTGATCGAATGCTTTCTCTGCATCCAATGATATGATTGATAGTTTTTGATCTTCAGTTTGGTGCGAATGCATTATATTGAACAGAGTCTCAAATTATTAAATGATTGTCTCTTAGGGATAAACCCCGTTTGATCCGGATGTATTAATTTACTAGCATATTTACTTAGTCACCTAGCTAGTATTTTCGCTAATATTTTTTTATCTGTATTTAACAACGAAATAGCTCTGTATGATCCAGGTTCTTGCACATCTTTATCTTTCTTAAGTATTAGTGTGATCGTGGATTCTGCTAGTGTTTCAGGTAGTGTTTGTTCTTTGAAGGCATAAGTATACATTTTCTGTAGGCGGGGGGTAAATATGTCATAAAAACGTTTATAGAATTCATTACTAAATCCGTCGGGACCTGGTGTTTTTCCATTTTTTAATGAGATTATTGTTTCTTCTATTTCCTTATTTGAGATTTGTGCTCCCAATTCCTCTTGTTCCTGCAACTCTAATTTAGGAAGGTTACAATTATCCAAGATCTCTGTAACTTTGTTGGTGTCCATTATTATTTTAGATGTATACAGATTCTCATAAAATTGTGCAAATCTTTTATTAATATCACTCGGCAAGGTCAATATTTCCCCTTTGTCTGATTTAATCTTTAAAATTGTGTGATCCTTTTCTCGTTTTTTTAACTGACGTGCCAGAAGTTTGTGGGGCCATCCCCAAATCCAAAGTGTTCCCATCTTGTAGTTTGTAATAATCTTATGACTTTCTCTGATAATAATTTATTTAATTTGAATTTCAGTATAATTATTCTATTATGTTTATCCGTAGTGGGGTCTTTAGCATTTTCTATGTCCAGTTGTCTACTTTGTTGTTCTAATTCTCTTTGTCCATTCTTATTTTTCTTATTTTGAAAAGCTTGATATGAAATCATCACACTTCAAATAAATGCTTTAAAAGATTCCCATAATAATGTAGGTGATATGTCTGTCGTGTCGTTTATTGCGAAGAAAAGGTCCATTTGATCTTTTAAATATGTACTCCCTTGCGGGTCTTTCAAAATTTGTGGATTGTACCTCCAAAACGGTTTGTTCTTAGTCATTCCTTCCATTTTTAGAAAAAAAGTTATTGGGGAGTGATCTGAGATCGTAGTTGTGTGGTTTTTTGGTTTAGAAGTGTGGGGTATTAGTTTTGTATCCACCAAAAAAATAATCTATTTATGAGTATGTCATAGAATAAAACGAGTAATCCCTGCCGGACGGATTTGCAATCCTCCAGACATCTGTTATGTTTGTGTTTTTTATGCATGTGTTTAGAAGTTTGCTGGTTTTAGATTTCGTAATACCTCTTTGTTTTTGATTGGATTTATCTAAGTGAGTGTCAAAGACACAGTTAAAATCTCCGCCGATTATGACATTTTGGTAGTTATATTCTGCAATTATATTCAAGATTTTATTGAAAAAGTGCGGGTTGTCAAAGTTGGGTGCGTATATGTTTACCAAGGTAATTGGGGCAGCATGGATCTCCCTGGTAACTATCAAATATCTCCCGTCCTTATTGTTAAGGTATTTTTGGGTTTAAATGGAATGCCTTTACGGATAATTATAGACGTTCGTCTAGATTTCGACGTGTATGACGAGTGAAAGGTTTGACCTGTCCAGTTCGCCCTCAATCTAGCTTGGTCTTGAAGTTTAAGATGAGTCTCTTGTAAAAAGGCCATATCTGTGTTGTATGCTTTCAGCTGAGCTAGAATCTTACCCCTTTTAATGCGTTCGTTAACACCCCTAACATTCCAACTACAAAATGAGATTCCTCCCAGTTTATTTTGGTTATCGTCTTGCATTTTGAATAGATTTAATACCTATGTGTCTTGTGGTGCATTCGTACCTCAGGTCTTTGGATATAGGGGGATCATTTACCCTACAATGTTCAGTTAGTATATTCCCTCTGCGATAGTCCTTGAATTTAAAAAAACACACAAGTGATTAAATGTGAAAATGATTTTAAAAAAACGAGTACAAGTGAGAATACAATGTCCGAGCTTGTCGGCACTGTAACAAGTGACCCACCTGTAGGTGGGAAAAAACATTTAATTGACTTCCGTGTCGATATAAAACAAACAAATAGCTCCGCTCCCTCAATTAATCATAACATATTGGAACGGGACCAGTTTTAAAAAATTAGATGTATAGTACCCATTTACAGAATATATGTCCATTTCCTAGGTATTTCCAGATATAACTATAATTTGTGTCTACTGAGTGTTAAGCGTATATTTTAACCTCAGAGATCATCAACTATTGGTTGAAGGGGTTAACCTATTTCTGGCTCCTGGAACTAAGCCAGTAGCTCGCCTCTTCCACTCACCCCCCGGTTATAAATCTACTTTAGAATTATTAGGTTAAATTAAAGTGTTAATTTGAAAATCCCCATTTCTGCATTTCTGATTAGCATTCATTACTGTTTCTATGTTAATATTCTATGTTAATATTGTTAAGGAAGTTAATGCTATACCATTTAGGTTATTCATTCAATCTCATATACAACAGTAATAGCTAAGCCCAGTCTGTTGATGAGCTCTGCTTTTGGTGTTTATCTTTTTCCAGCTTCTCTTGGAACAGAGTGTGTCCTTCAGTTCGCATTCCGCCGATAAGACGTCTAAACAAAGTTCCTTCTGTGGGCAGTGGGCCTCCATTCTGGGTGCAATAGTAAAGAGAGAAAGTGTCCAATCTTTCCAGCTAGTCCTTCTGTTCCACGATGGCTAGAGCATATTTGTACGCGCCTTGGGATTTGTGAATTATTTTTGCTGTTCTTTGTAGGAAATGCGCATTCTAGCTGGGTAGTAAACACCATATCTGACCTCCTTTTATCCGTGGAGAGCCTGCTTTGCCTTAGAGAATTGATTTTGCTTTTGCATGATTTCATAAGGGTAGTCCCTGAAGATTTTAAAAGTAGTTACACCATACACCAGAGGCACGCCATACTTGATATTCCTCATAACCTCTTCCACGTCAGCAATGTCCCTGAATTTCACAATAATCTGTCGTGTACGTTCTGAGCCATCCTGAGATTTGTGTTTGAATCTAGGAACTTGGTGAGCTGCTTCAATTTTTGGTAGTTTAGGGAGCTTAAGAGCCTCTTTAATTAATCCCGCAACGAACTCGCAAGTGTTATCTCTCTCTGCTCCCTCTGGTACACCAACTAATCTTAGGTTATGACGTCTCGAACGAGCCTCGAGGTCCAGACATTTGTCTGAAACTTTAGCCAACAGAGTCGGCATCCATCGTGTAGCAAGGTCTTGTTCTGACCTCACCTTCTTCATCTCCTCCACCATTCTTGCCATCTCTCTCCTCCATCTCGTGCATTGTTAACATACAGGTTGATACAGTGTCCAGCACAGCGCCAAACTTCTTCGTGGTGTCTTCTTCACCCTTATCAATTCTCTCCGATAGTTCATCTCCCACATCGTCAATTTGTTTATTAATAGTGCCAATAGAATCCTTCACAGACTCAATAACATTCTGATTACAAGAAGTCCAATTTAGCATCAGCTTTTCTATCTTTTCCATCATAGCTCCCATCATGTGTTCCATCTTTTTTCCATCCAACTTCACACCTTTCAGTTCACTTACTGAAAGCTTTAATTCTTCAAACTCTTTGTCCTTGGCCAAATCTGCTTTGAATCTTGTAGCCATATTGAAAAGCACCTTTTCTTCAGAAGCCACTTCAAAATAAATCTGCAGGCTTCATCTGGCTTCCCCAGGAGAGTTTTTGTAACTGTCCTCCGAGTGCTCTTACCCAGCGAAGAAGTTTTCATTTAAAGTGCTTTAAGCCTCTGTTAAATTCACAGCTGTTACTGATGATGTTATCAGCATGTCGAGCAGAGGCTCCGATAAGTTTTTTAAATTGTCCCGACCTGTAGACCCGGTTTTAACGCGAAAAATTGCGAATTTTAGGGAGTGGAGCGATGTGCAGCGTCTGGTAAGATAACATGGCGCCACCGGAAGACATATTTTGAGATGTTAAACTGTTAAATATCTCTATCCACCTCCAACATCAACTATTTGATGTTTGTCCATTTCCATAGTATAAGGAGATGAAATCTAATCAACCTCTGACACAGATGTACCAGTGGTGTACAAGAGTAAATTTTAGTTTTAGTTTTAGATGTACAGCATGGAAACAGGACCATCGTGTCCACGCCGACCATCCATCAGCCGAACACTAGTTCTATGTTACACAAAAAGCTGGAGAAACTCAGCGGGTGCAGCAGCATCTAAGGAGCGAAGGAGATAGGCAACGTTTCGGGTCGAGACCCTTCTTCAGACACAGTCTGAAGAAGGGTCTCGACCCGAAACATCGCCTATCTCCTTCGCTCCTTAGATGCTGCTGCACCCGCTGAGTTTCTCCAGCTTTTTGTGTACCCCTCGATTCTCCAGCATCTGCAGTTCCTTCTTTAATAACTAGTTCTATGTTATTCCACTTTTTCATCTTACACACTAGGGGCAATTTACAGAAGCGTATTTACCTACAAACCTACATGTTGTTGCAATGTGGGAGGAAACTGGAGCACCTGAAGAAAACCCACACCGTCACAGAGAGAACGAACAAACTCCAGTCAATTGACTACAGTCAATACCTGTAGTTAAGATTGAACCAGGGTCTCTGGCACTGTGATCTAATGCTGCACTATGGTTCCACCCTATACTTGGCAACTGAAAGGAATTGGAGGAAAATCAATACCCTGTACACATTGCTCATGTGTCGTGAGGAACTAAAGTCTATCCTGCCAGACCACCTTCTGATTGACCAGTGGATGTATCCACCCTTCCCCACCCTCTCAACCTTCTCCACAGAGATCATAACTACATCCCTTAAGTCTTGGCTAACGATCTGACCAGCTCACACTTCCACCACCACACTAGTGCATTCCTCACTTAATCTTGAGGCTCCTCAAGCCTCAATGGTCATTGGTTTGGGGAGTGTGTTGTAGCCGTCGATCATTTTGTGGTGTTGGCTCCTGGCCTGCAGGGTCTTGAACCATATGATGTCATGAAGCTTCTTACCTGCCTGGAGGTCCTTTCTCCATCTCCTCTGGTACTCTGGTACTCAGTAGCCACTTCCCAGTCATCAATGCCATATATTAGGTATGTTACAATACCTACCTTTAGCAGCGATGAAGTTCTGCCGCTCCCCGTGTGCGCCTTTCAGAGGGGGGGGCGGGTTTAAAATGCCGTTTTTTTCTAGGCAGTCCAAATCAATCCATGTCGGGCGATTTCGTCGCTAAAGAGAAATAGATCCGACATTTCATTCATGAAGGTATTTTTAAACTACGCTAGATTATTTATTAACTAGAGTAGTTTAAAAATCATCTTCTAAAGCTCTGAACGGTGACAGCGGAACGGACCTAACGTAGGCGATAAAAGGAGCTACACAGTTTATTTTTACGTAAAAACTTGGTTTTTAGGAAGGCTTTAGTCACATTTTCATGTTGCGAAAAGCGGACAAAAAAAATGTAGGAACTGGCTGTATTTTTCATACTGACTTCACCGCAAACCACAACGTTCCAATCCACCGCATTCCACTAAAACCCACTTGCTAGTTGATTTATTATGGCTATTAATTTACAGGCATTAAACACTAAATTCCTTCCACTTGGCCTATAAATTCATGAAAATGAGATTTAAAAATTATATTATATTGTGGATTATTGTGTGAATGTTATTAGGACACTTAGGCCGTTTTAAAAAAGTTTATCTTTTCTTAAGAAATGGATAGATGTTTAGATCTACTCATTAAATTATGTAATTAGCTACAATTAGATAACTAACTAATTATATGCTTTAATTTCAGGTCATCCAAGTAAGATTGTTTCATATTTGTTTCAGAATGCTTCAATCTATAATAACTGAAAATTTCATTGAGTTCTCTTAATTTTTAAGAAAGTTATGTGCTTTTGACTGTTCTAGATCACAGCTTTTGAGTTAAGTCAATTGAAAGGCAATGGGGAACAAGATGCTAATTTCTGAGTATGAAAATGGTCATAACTTTCTTAATACTGAAGATATGAAAGTGAATTAGGTGTCAAATTAAACTTCTTTTTATGCTTTATCTGATGGGGTAAATTGCAGACTTGATTTTTTAAATCTCAAAATTTTGTAACATTGCTACATATATTTTTAATCATATCCTTGTCTTCCTCCTGAACTCCATGCATTGGAGACTTCCCCGACTAGCTCATTTAACCATATAACCATATAACAATTACAGCACGGAAACAGGCCATCTCGGCCCTTCTAGTCCATGCCCGACACTTATTCTCACCTAGTCCCATCTACATGCACTCTGACCATAACCTTCCATTCCTTTCCCGTCCATATACCTATCCAATTTATTTTTAAATGATAAAATCGAACCTGCCTCCATCACTTCCACTGGAAGCTCATTCCACACAGCTCCAACTCTCTGATTAAAGAGGTTCCCCCTCATGTTACCCCTAAACATTTGTCCCTTAATTCTCAAATCATGGCCTCTTGTTTGAATCTTCCCTACTCTCAATGGAAAAAGCTTATCCACGTCAACTCTGTCTATCCCTCTCATAATTTTAAAGACCTCTATCAAGTCCCCCCTTAACCTTCTGTGCTCCAAAGAATAAAGACCTATCTTGTTCAACCTTTCTCTGTAACTTAGATGCTGAAACCCAGGCAACATTCTGGTAAATCTCCTCTGTACTCTCTCTATTTTGTTGACATCTTTCCTATAATTTGGCGACCAAAATAGTACACCATACTCCAGAATTGGCCTCACCAATGCCTTGTACAATTTTAACATTACATCCCAACTTCTATACTCAATGCTCTGATTTATAAAGGACAGCACACCAAAAGCTTTCTTTACCACCCTATCTACATGAGATTCCACCTTCAGGGAACTATGTACAGTTATTCCTAGTTTCCTCTGTTCAACTGCATTCCTCAATTTGCTACCATTTACCATGTACATCCTATTTTGATTTGTCCTGCCAAGATGTAGCACCTCACACTTATCAGCATTAAGCTCCATCTGCCATCTTTCAGCCCACTCTTCCAAATGGCCTAAACCTCTCTGTAGACTTTGAAAATCTACTTCATTATCCACAACACCACCTATCTTAGTATCACCTGCATACTAACTAATCCAATTTACCACACCATCATCCAGATCATTGATGTATATGACAATAACAGTGGTGCCAACACAGATCCCTGAGGCACCCCACTGGTCACCGGCCTCCAACCTGACAAACAGCCATCCACCATTACTCTCTGGCATCTCCCATTCAGCCTCTGTTGAATCCATCTTGCTACTCCACTATTAATACCCAACAATTGTACCTTCTTAACCAACCTTCCATGTGGAACCTTGTCAAAGGCCTTACTGAATTCCATATAGACAACATCCACCGCTGTATTCTCATCAATTTCCCTAGTAACCTCTTCAAAAATTTCAAGAAGATTAGTCAAACATGACCTTCCAGGCACAAATCCATGTTGACTAATCTTTGGGGATGTGCATCCATTTTCCATCCAATCCAGCTTCTGCTTCTGCTTGAGGTTTGCAGGAATGCTTGTCCTGTTGGTGAGGAAGAGGACAGATTCATTGTTGATTTTGACTTGTCAAGATTATTCCGTTTCCATTCTTGTAATTTAGTTATCCAAGCTTTACTGCTGTACTGTAATACGCTCATGACACACACTGTCTACTGTTGACCATTTCATCAGAGTGAATGTCTTCGACAACCAAGGCTTGCTAGAAACATGTTCAGACACAAAGTGCCGGAGTAACTCAGTGGATCAGACAACATGCATGACCCACTGAGTTACTCCAGCACTTTGTGTCTTTTCTGTTAACCAGCATCTGCAGTTCCTTCTGTCTGGAAACGTGTTGAGGGGAGCCTGACAATGAGTTGGAGAAACTGGCATCAAATGGCTTGACACCGGATACTATAACAGCTTGCATTTTAACTTAATGTGTCACTGATTCCCATATGGAAAACTAAACTATTGATGGATGGGTTTGGTGTTATACAGCCTGACCTCAACTGCTAGATCCAGGAATCTCCATTGATTTTATTATAGTGTGCTAGGAGAGGTGGGAGTTCTCAGTGTATGTGTAAAATAAAATCTGGCCTACTGACAACCTGCCCAAACTCCATCTCAGCATTAACTTCTCTCAGATCTAATTTACTTGCTGTTTGATTGCAGGTGAGAGCCAATTAATTATTCAAACTCTCCCTCAGACAGCCAGCAGCTCAATGAGGCATGCAGTCTTATTTGGCTTGGCTCTAAAGTTACATGGATTGGCACCATGGCTCAGTTGCTTTAGCAACTTAGCACCCCCTCTGGGCATCAGTGCCATATCTTCCCATTATAGTGTTGATAATTCAGTTGTTCATGGATGGAGATCATGGAAAATAGCGTGCAGGAAAATCATTGCCAAAGGAATGAACTCTTATTTACACATCACCACCAGCAAACCTCTTGGTGTGATCGGTAATCATCTGTGCAGTTGCCAGCACAATCCATCTGCTGCACTGTAAAGACTGCAGACCACAAAAGCAATGATGGAGAGAATTACGTTGCAGGGTTCCAGGTGTTCCTATGTGTATCTGTGAATGTCAAAGGCCAGTATTATTCTGAGGGATATGGCATTGCCAATCCTCTTACACACTTCCGTTATGGTTACCAAAGAACGCAAGCTATCTGATGAGATGTGTACATTTGCAATGGGCGTGTGTGTGATGTGCACAAACCAGAATGTTCGATGTTGTAAATAAGGCAAGATGGGTCTAACATTGCAACCATGATCAAAATCGCACACAGGTAAAACCCCAAGGCTTTGACGAAAATTATAATCTGAATTTCTAACTCTAGATTTTTTCAGTTCTAAAAAGTTAACTGTTTCTGTCACCATAGTCCCCACTATTTCTTAAATATTCTCAGCATCTTCTGTTATTTAATTCAGATTTTTGTTTGTGCTCTGACTGAATGGCTATAAAACAAATAATTCACATGCAAAGAATTAACATTGAGGGTGTCGTTCAAAAGCTCAATGCTTCAAATGTTTTAGGCATGGAGGGCAGCGCAAACAAACAGGAAGAGCGAGCGACTGCAACATAGGGTGACCATAAAACAAATTGCCAACCTTTTGATCACAGTGGAGTTATGGGCCTGTCCCACTTCGGTGATTTTTCAGGCGACTACCAGCGACTGTCAGAGTGGAACACACACACATCGCAGACGGGGGACAGGGCAAGCGGGGGAGCGCTGTCTGAAATTCACACGGTGCAAAGGCAAGGTGATACAGACACACACCACGATGAACAGGAAGGTTGGCGCTGTAATTAAGACGGGTAAAGCACAGTGCATGGTAAGTCCTTTAAAAGGGGGGGGGGGGAAGGGGTGAGAGGGGGGAGAAAGGGGGAGAAGGAGTAGACAACTTTTAAGAAGCCTGAGAACTTTTAAGAACCCAGATATACACGGTTGTGAAGTTCGGCAGACATTTAACATTATTAGTCCGTTATCTAATTAGTCAGTTATCCTCGGTTCTGAAAACTACTGCTTACGTTTGTTTTCCCCAATGAGCCAATGAAATTCACCGGTCAGCACCAGCTACAACCTACAAGAAGCTACGAGAACCTTTGACCACCTGACAACCCACTAGGACCTCCTGGTGACACACCTGCGACACGAGAATTCTCGCTACTCTCCACGGCAGCTTCATTCTGGTCACCGCTAATTTTTCAACATGTTGAAATATTTGTGGTGGTGATGATGAGGTCGCGACTAGTTCCCAGAATGTGAGAACTCCTCACGAGCATGAAGACAACTCCCGGCAACCGCCCGCGAACATGTGGCGACCTTGTGGCTACTGCATAGTCATCTGCAGTCGCCTAAAAAGTCGCCTAAGTGGGACAGGTCCACTAGGAAAGTAGCATTGGAGACTGAAATAGTTCATTTTGCAAAAATAAAATCCCTCCCTTCACCACCTCCAGTTTAAATTCCAGTTGGAATATTTTGGAGGACCAAGTAACCAAGAACCAAAGCCTGGGCCAAAATACGATCAGTGGTTTTGAATTTTCAATCCTTCTTATGCTGTTTCAGAAAGAAAATTGGCTTCATAGGAGAGTGTGGTGCCACAAGGCTTGGTGTGGGACCCCGTTTTTTACAATATACATTAATGATTTAGACGAGGGAATTAAATGTAACATCTCCAAATTTGCAGATGACACAAAACAGGGTAGTAGTGTGAGCTGCGAGGAGGGTGCAGGGTGACTTGGATAGGTAGGTGAGTGGGCAGATCCATGGCAGATACAGTATAATGTGGATAAATGGGAGGTTATTCATTTTGGTGGCAAGAACAGGAAGGCAGATTATTATCTGAATGGTGTCTGATTATATAAAGGAGAGGTGCAATGAGACCTGGGCACTGAACGTAAGCATGCAGTACAGCAGGCAGTGAAGAAAGCTAATGGCATGCTGGCCTTCATTGTGAAAGTAGTTGAGTTTTGGAGCAAGGAGGTCTTACTGCAGTTGTACAGGGCCCTGGTGAGACTGTACCTGGAATATAGTGTGCAATCTTTGTCTCCTAATTTGAGGAAGGACATTATTGCTATTTAGGGAGTGCAGAGTAGGTTCACCAGGTTGATTCCCAGAATGGCGGACTGACATATGATGAAAGAATGGGTCGACTGGGCTTATATTCACTGGAATTTAGAAGGATGAGAGGATATCTTATATCATCCTTAGAGGATTTGACAGGCTAGATGCATGATAAATGTTCCTTATGTTGGGGCAGTCTCGAAACAGGGGTTACAGTTTAAGAATAATGTTGTAGGCCATTTAAATGAGGGAAAAACCTTTTCACCCTGATAGTTGTGAATCTGTGGAATTCGTTGCCACGGAAGGCAGTGGAGGCCAATTCACTGGATATTTTCAAGAGAGAGTTAGATTTAAACACCTCTGAATGCTTTGAACTCTCTGAACAAAGATTCTGAACACCTCCGCTCAGTCCGCCTTAACCTACTTGATCTCCCGGTTGCTCATCACTTTAACTGCCCCTCCCATTCCCAATCTGACCTTTCTGTCCTGGGCCTGCTCCATTATCAGAGAGAGGCCCAGCTCAAATTGGAGAAACAGCACCTCATATTTTTCTTGGGTAGTTTACACCCCAGTGGTCTGAACATTGACTTTGCTAACTTTAAATAGCCCTTGCTTTCCTTCTCTCTCCATCCCCTTCCCCTTACCTGTTCTCCAACCAATCTCACTGTCTCTCTACATTCTATCTCTGTCCCACCCACTCCCCTCAGTCTGAAGAAGGGTCTCGACCCAAAACATCACCCATTCCTGCTCTCCAGAGATGTTGCCTGTCCCACTGAGTTACTCCAGCATTTTGTGTTACATTAGATTTACCTCTTTGGGCTAATGGAATCAAGAGGGAAAAACGGGGTACTGATCCATAAGCCATAATCATAATCATCAGCCATTCATCAGACCCTGAAGAAGGGTCTCAACACGAAACGTCGCCTATCTCCTTCGCTCCTTAGATGCTGCTGCACCCGCTGAGTTTCTCCAGCCTTTTGTGTAATCATCTTAATTTGGAATATTGAGGAAGTGGAATTCTTTCCAGTGACATCAGTTGCGCCACTGTTCCAGCGTTGTGAGATGATAAATGGACTGATAGATGATTGTACTCTCATTGCCTCATGTACACTTAGGAAATGCCCAGTGCTTTCTAGTTCGGTCTCAAACCCACTGAACAGCTTACACAACTATTTATTACCTTTAACACTGCCATGTTAATACAATGTTGTGTCTGATGAGTCGCTGCTGACATTCAAAATGGAGAGGAGGCTACGCTATTGACCCTCAGTGATATTTCCTGCTAATTTGCAAGCGTTCAGATGGATAGTGATCTATACATAACTAAAACTCTGATCTTCTCATCTTCCAGTTTAACGGTACACAATAGCGCTACAATTTGTCTCCAGCTTACCCACCGTTCTGCTATGCTGCGATTGCACTAAGTTTTGTTCCGATTGGTGAAAGTTGGTAAGAGTTATCGATGTTTAAAAATCTTAAAAACCGTGCATGCCCGGATCGATTGCCTCTCCTGCCATTCAGCGACGAGCGGATTAGTTCCTTCTACTGTCACTCTGTGGGACGGCCTGTGCATTCCTGCGCCATCACTTCTTTACTGCAGCTGCGGGAGGCTCTGGATGGCCGACGGAGGTTTCCAACCAGATAAAATATTCAGAGGGAGGGACAGGAAACGGCCCGGCCAGGCCCAGCCCAGCCCAGCCCAGCCCAGCCCAGCCCAGCCCAGCCCAGCCCAGCCCAGCCCAGCCCAGCCCAGCCCAGCCCGTGTGGAGTCAGAGGTGGGGCCGATGTAGCCAAACGGAAAGCAGAGACTCTGATCTTGGCAGAGGAGAACGACCAGCAACACGACCAACAACCGGCGCCCACTGTGAGTCCCCATCGCACCCCCAACCCCTTCCCCTCTGGTCCTGCTCGCTGCCTCCTGACCCCTCCTGTGTGATACTGCACTCTCCCCCATGGCTTTTCCCCAGTCTTTTCTCCGAGCTCTGCCCCCCATCCCCCCTGCCCCCACACCCCTCCCACCCCACAACCCTCCCCCACCACACCCCTCCCTTCCGCACACCCCTCACAACCTTCCCCCTGCCCACACGCACCCCTCTCCCACATAACCCTTCTCCCCCACAAGCCCCCCCCCACACATCCCTCCCCCACAACCCCCTCCCCCCACAACCCCCTTTCCCCCCCACAAATCCCTGCAGAATACCACCTGCCCACCCCACTGCCCACAACCCACACATACCCCCCGCCCACACACCTCTCCCCTCCACACACCCCGCCCACACACACCCCCACCCCCCCCCCCCCCCACGTCCTGCTCCTCCACCCCCTCGCATACCCCTCTCGCCCACATACACAGTTCCCCTCCCACCCCACAACCCCCCCTCCCCCACCACCACACCCCCCGATGGAGACTGGGACCCAACGGGTCTCGCTAAGTCTAGTTGTTATTAAAAATGTGAGTTAAGGGGAATTGGTCCAAAAAGTATTGAATTTAGAGCAGCACAGTGGTGCAGCGATAGAGTTGCTGTCTTACAGTCTCAGAGATCTGGGTTCGATCCTAACCACGGGTGCTGTCTAGACCGAGTTTGCATGTTCCTTTTTAACCGCATGGTTCTTCAGCTTTTCTCCCACATTTCAAAGACGTGCAGGTTTGTAGGTTAATTGGCTTCTGTAAATTGTCCCTTGTGTGGAGGATAGAAACTGTGTACGGGTAATTACTGGTTGGCACAGACCCAATGGGCCGAAGGGCCTCTTTCCATGCTGTATCACTAAACTAAACTAATATAAATCTAGAAAAGAGGAACTTTTATATCTTACACCAAAGACACTGTCTATGGAAATCTGTTACAAAAAGTTAATTAACTTTGAGAGAATTATGGTTTATTTTCTATTGAAATAAACATTGAATGCAGCTTATTAATCAACAAAATATCAAGAATATGACTGTGCTCACAATTCTTTCTGCTAATTTCAATCTTTGTAAAATTGGGTCATGTTATCGTTTATTAATTAGCACCTTAAAGTCTTATGGCTGCAGCTCCTTTGTCATGTTCCAACAATGTACGTGGACATTCATTAGAAGAGAACCAGGAATATTAATGAGGAGGGAACGAAGGACAAATGTTTTAGCAATACATCCTTCATGTTTTCTAATGGGCCCACGCTATGGATCCAAGATGCTTCAAAGATCCTCACGACGATACTCAGGAGGCATTCGTTAGTTCAAATGCCCAGCACCTTTCCTGCAGGTCAATTTTTTAATTCAACATTCTTCCATGGGAGGAAGGTAGATGATTAATTTCTAATATTTAGTTTACTTTAATTGATTCGCAGTTGCTTTAGATTGGTTTAATGAGTTTTGAATTTAGTTTTTACTCCTGTTATGAAGAAGGTAGACAAAAATGCTGGAGAAACTCAGCGGGTGAGGCAGCATCTATGGAGTGAAGGAATAAGGTCTAGACCCGAAACGTCACCTATTCCTTCGCTCCATAGATGCTGCCTCACCTGCTGAGGTTCTCCAGCATTTTTGTCTACCTTCGAATTTTCCAGCATCTGCAGTTCGTTCTTAAACACCTGTAATGAAGAACATATTTTGCCTATTTAGCATCATAGAGATTTGTTCAGAACTGTCTCCTAGCTCTGTGAGAAGGATGATGGATATATTTACAGCCTGTTCCACAGTCAGTGCTAATCTTCCACCTAATACAGTCTTCAGCACTAATGCAGAGTCAAGACTCCAAATGTTAACTATGCCATTGATGCTGCCTACAGGAAATTGGTAGCAGGGGTGCAGTGTTGCCAGAGCTCGCCGGAGCGCCACTCCTGCACCTCTTTACCAAAAAAAACAGCGGGGAATTTTAACTAGCGGGTGTGTGGTCAGTGTAACCTGGTTAAAAGAGAGGGAAGGGGAAGACCCATCACTACTGAGGTTCCCTGTAGAAGGTGGGGAGCAGTAGGACCCAGCAGAGTCAGACATCGTGGAGGTTGTGGGCCTGGTGCTGAGCCTGGAACTCAGGTCGGGTGATACCTCCGGCCCGCTGGTGGCCAGTGTAGAGGCGAGGGTTGGCGGAATCGTTGGTGGAGGCCCCTGGGGGGCTCGAGTAGTGAAATGGGTCAGCGGCAGCAGCAGCTTCGGTGACCCCAGGGTGACAGTGAAGGTCGGCAACAGCTGCGGTTGCCACGGGGAGGTGGGGAAAGGCGATGACAACAGTGGTGGGCCCAGGGAGGCGGTGAGCGTCGGCAGCCGTGGCAGTTTCGGTGGTCCGGGCCTGGGTTTGGCCGGGAAGGCGGTGAGGGTCAGAGAGATGGTGGATATTGTTGCTGCTCCTCGTGGTGGCCATCTTGGCCTTGTGGTGGTCGTGCAGGCGGCGCTGCGGGTCAGCGGCGAAGTTCTGGGTCTGCGGGCGGGTGGTCGAGCCAAGGATTGTTTAAAGATGGGCAAGCTTGTGTCCAGGTAGGTGAGGAAGCATTTGTTGAGGGTGTGGATCTGGCGTCGAATTAACTAGAGTTGTGGCTCATTGCAGGGGAAGTGGGTGAGTTAGTGTGTGTGAGTGTGTGAGAGAGTGTGTGTGTGTGTGTGAGTGTGAGTGTGTGTGTGTGTGTGTGAGAGAGAGTGTGTGTGTGTGTGTGTGTGTGTGTGTGTGAGAGAGAGAGTGTGTGTGTGTGTGTGTGTGAGAGAGAGAGTGAGTGTGTGAGTGTGTGTGTGTGAGAGAGAGTGTGTGTGTGAGTGTGTGTGAGAGAGAGAGTGAGTGTGTGAGTGAGTCTGTGTGTGAGTGAGTCTGTGTGTGTGTGAGTTTGTGTGTGTGTGACTGTGAGTGAGTGTGTGTGAGTATGAGTGTGTGTGAGTATGAGTGTGTGTGAGTGTGAGTATGTGAGTGTGAGTTTGTGAGTGTGTGTGAGTGAGTGTGTGTGTGTGTGTGTGGCTGTGTGTGAGTATGAGTATGAGTGAGTGTGTGTGGCTGTGAGAGTGTGTGTGTGTGAGTGAGTGTGTGTGTGAGTATGAGTGAGTGGCTGTGGCTGTGTGAGTGTGTGTGAGTGTGTGTGAGTATGAGTGAGTGTGTGTGAGTATGAGTGAGTGGCTGTGGCTGTGTGAGTGTGTGTGAGTGAGTGTGTGTGAGTATGAGTGAGTGGCTGTGGCTGTGAGAATGTGAGTGTGTGACTGAGTGAGTGTGTGTGTGTGTGTGTGTGTGAGTGTGAAGTCCCAGAGCTGCGGGAGAGTCGGGGCTTGTCCGTGCCGTGCCGGCACCTCTGTAAAATACATGATTACTGTCTTTTTCTTTACTTGCTTGACAATTATATTCCATGATAATTAGTGAGAGCAACCGTGCAATATTTTGTCATGTAATTAAATCTAGTATTTTTTGTTTCATTGTACTCATACACTGGGATGTAGTGATAGGCTATAATCTAGTTTGACCTTCTTTGGAGACTAGCTTGCCCTCCCCCCCAAGCGAAACCAGAAATGACGCCCCCGTTTGACAGCTCCGGCACCTAAAAAATTAGCACTGGTTGGTAGTCATTGCACTCATTCCACAATTCCTCTTCAGGAGTTCCGTATTTGCTCAAGGATGGTATATTTGAAGGGAGCACAGTAGAAGTTGAAGATTTGTGGATATATTGCCACCATTTTTCCCAGTAAGTTAGGGGTTAACTTTTACAGCATTGAAAATATGTTTTCCCATTGGCTGAGAAGCTCGGAAGCAGAAGTCATTGTCTACAGATCAGTGAAGAGCCAGGCTTTCCAGAAGGGAAGTTTGGAATAACTTTGAGCTGCGT
This sequence comes from Raja brachyura, assembly GCA_963514005.1. The sequence continues at coordinate 45,379,943 of OY740801.1, read as the reverse complement.
GTATTTGTAGAAGTTTGAATCATTCACTCACTACATTTCCTGCATACCTGTTGCTAATTTCAAATTTGGGACCGATAGATCTTTGGTATCGGGAGACAAGGGAAAAAGTCAGCTATATAGAGTTAGGTCAGACACGCTCTTGGATGAGGGAACAGGCAGAAGAGTATATATATTCCTCTACTGTGTTTTATACTCACCCACCAAATCCAAACATGTAAGAACATGCATGTTGCAGGACCTATGATGGCCCTAGTCACTGCCAACGAAGGTTATCGCCAGCAGGTTAAAGTTGCATAACCATGAGCTGCTATAAATTAAAACACTAACTTCTATCCCTCCAACCTCCACCATCTTTTCAAATGTCTGAGGTCACGGCAGTTTACCAGCATATCACCATGTGCAATCAACGACAAGTTGGCGTGCTGCCTCGTAGATCATACTATTGATATCCTGTCCTAATGTCTCCTAAGCAAAAACCAAAGTGCTAGAGGAACTCAGCGGGTCAGGCAATACCTGTGGAGGGAATGAGCAGAGAATGTTTTGGGTCAGGACCCTTCCTCAGAACGTTGATGAAATAATTCTGCTGAAAAATGGGCAGTATCATATTTAATCATATAACCATATAACAATTACAGCACGGAAACAGGCCTTCACGGCCCTTCCAGTCCGTGCCGACCATTTATTTTCCCCTAGTCCCATCTACCTGCACTCAGACCATACCCCTCCATTCCCTTCCCATCCATATACCTATCCACTTTACTTTTAAATGTTAAAATCGATCCTACCTCCACCACTTCAGCAGGAAGATCATTCCACACAGCCACCACTCTCTGAGTAAAGACGTTCCCCCTCATGTTACCCCTAAACTTCTGTCCCTTAATTCTCATGTCATGCCCTCTTGTTTGAATCTTTCCTGCCCTCAATGGGAAAAGCTTATCCACGTCAACTCTGTCTATCCCTTTCATCATTTTAAAGACCTCAATCAAGTCCCCCCTTAGCCTTCTGCGCTCCAAAGAATAAAGACCTAACTTGTTCAACCTTTCTCTGTAACTTAGTTGCTGGAACCCAGGCAACATTCTAGTAAATCTCCTCTGTACTCTCTCTATTTTGTTGACATCCTTCCTATAATTAGGCGACCAAAATTGTACACCATACTCCAGAATTGGTCTTACCAATGTGTGGAAGAATTAAACTGTCTATTCTCTCCACAGAAGTCACCTGGCAACTGAGTTCCACCAGCACTTTTTTGCTGAAGATTCCAGCAGGAGATAGCTCAGGCAGATAATATTAAGGAGAGTCTTCTGATGTTACAGAGGTATATAAGTTCGTGAGAGAAATAGATCAGGTAGATACACAGAGTCCCTTGCCCAGAGTAGGTGAATCAGGGACCAGAGGACATAGGTTTAAGGTGAAAGGAAAAAGATTTAGTAGGAAACCTTTTCACACAAAGGGTGGTGGATGTATGGAATAAGCTGCCAGAGGAGGTAGTTCAGGCTGGGACTATCCGTGCATTTAAGAAGCAGTTAGACAGGTACATGGATAGGACAGGTTTGGAGGGATATGGACCAAATGCGGGCAGGTTGGACTAGTGTAGCTGGAACATGTTGGCCGGTGTGGGCAAGTTGACCCAAAGGGCCTGTTTCCACACTGTATGACCATGAGAATCCAAAAATGTTGGATGTACATTACGAGGAAGAGGGTAACTATTGAGAGAATAGGGCCCCACAGAATCCCAAGCAGTCTTTATGTGTGGAGCCACAGGAGCCACAGGAGATGAACAAGGTTCTCCATGAATATTTCTTCTTTGTTTTTAATGTGACTAAAACACAAAGGCTCAGGAACATGGGGCAGTAAGCAGTGATGGGAAGGACCTACACAGTGAATGGTCAGGCTCAGGGGAGTGTTGTAGAGCAGAGGGATCTAGGAGTGCAGGTGCATGGTTCCCTGAAGGCGTAGTTGCAGGTAGATAAGGTGGTCAAAAAGACTTTTGGAACAATAGCCTTCATCAGCCAAAGTATTGAGTATAGAAGTTGGGAGGTCTTGTTGTATAAGGCCACATTTATTAGCAATGTTACAAAATTTTGAGATTAAAAAAATCAAGTCTGCAATTTACCCCATCAGATAAAGCATAAAAAGAAGTTTAATTTGATACCTAATTCACTTTCATATCTTCAGTATTGAAAAGGTTATGGCCATTTTCATACTCAGAAATTAGCATCTTGTTCCCCATTGCCTTTCCATTGACTTAACACAAAAGCTGTGATCGAGGACAGTCAAAAGCCCATAACTTTCTTAAAAATTAAGAGAACTCAATGAAATTTTCAGTTATTATAGATTGAAGCATTCTGAAACAAATATGAAACAATATTACTTGGATGACCTGAAATTAAAGCATATAATTAGTTAGTTATCTAATTGTAGCTAATTATAAAATTCAATTACTAGATCTAAACATCTATCTATTTCTTAAGAAAAAGATAAACTTTTTTAAATTGCCTAAGTGTCCAAATAACATTCACACTATAATTCACAATACAACATGATTTTTAAATCTCATTTTCATGAATTTATAGGCCAAATGGAAGGAATTTAGTGTTTAATTCCTGTAAATTAATGGCGATTTAAATCAACTAGCGAGTGGGTTTTAGTGGAATGCGGTGGATTGGAACGTTGCGGTTTGTGGTGAAGTCGGCATGAAAAATACAGCCGGTTCATACATTTTTTTTTGTCCCCATTTCGCAACATGAAAATGTGATTAAAGCCTTCCTAAAAACCAAGTTTTAATGTAAAAATAAACTGTGTACTTTATTTTCTCCCCTACATAAAATCCTTCCTGTTGTCGGTGCTAGCGGCTTTAAAAGAAGATTTTTAAATTACTCCAGTTAATAAATAATCTAGCATAATTTAAAAATACCTTCATGAATGAAATGTCGGAGCGATTTTTCTTCAGCAACAAAATCGCCCGACATGGATCGATTTGCCCTGTCTGTGGAAAAACAGCACTTTAAACCCGCCCCCCTCTGAAAGGCGCCAATGTCACGCACACGGGGAGCAGCAGAACTGCAGCGCTGCTCAAGGTAAGTTTTGTACCATACCTACATTTAGGGTGTTAAAGAAGGAACTGCAGATGCTGGAGAATCGAGGGTTACACAAAAAGCTGGAGAAACTCAGCGGGTGCAGCAGCATCTAAGGAGTGAAGGAGATAGGCGACGTTTCGGGTCGAGACCCTTCTTCAGACTGGTCAGGGATCAGGGAAACGAGAGATATAAACAGTGATATGGAGAGATAAAGCAAGAACAATGAGTGAAAGATATGCAAAAAAGTATTGGTGATAAGGAAAGCAGGCCATTGTAAGCTGTTTCTGGTGTGAAAATGAGAAGCTAGTGCGACTTGGGGGGGGGGGGGGGGGGGGAGATGGAGAAGGAATGTCAGGGCCCGAGGGCTGAGGGAGAGGTGGGGGGGTGGGGGGAAAGGAGCAGTCTGGGTTAACAGAATTGAGAAAATTCAATGTTTAAGCCCAGAGGATGCAGACTCCCCAAGCGGAATATGAGATGTTGTTCCTCAAACTTGCGGTGTTGTTCACTCTGGCCATGGAGGAGGCCCAGGACCGAGAGGTCGGATACGGAGTGGGAGGGGGAGTTGAAGTGCTGAGCCACCGGGAGGTCGGGTTGGTTATTGCGGACCGAGCGGAGGTGTTCGGCGAAACGATCGCCTAGCCTCCGCTTGGTCTCACCGATGTAGATTAGCTGGCATCTGGAGCAACGGATGCAGTAGACGAGGTTGGAGGAGGTGCAGGTGAACCTCTGTCGGACTTGGAATGACTGCTTGGGTCCCTGAAAGGAGTGGATGGGGGAGGTGAAGGAACAAGTGTAGCATCTCTTGCGGTTGCAAGGGAAAGTGCCCTGGGAAGGAGTGGAGCAGGAGGGAAGGGAAGAATTGACGAGGGAGTTGCGGAGGGAGCGGTCTTTGCGGAAGGCAGATAGGGGGGGAGATGGGAAGATGCTCCAGATGCCAGCTAATCTACATCGGTGAGACCAAGCGGAGGCTAGGCGATCGTTTTGCCGAACACCTCCGCTCGGTCCGCAATAACCAACCCGACCTCCCGGTGGCTCAGCACTTCAACTCCCCCTCCCACTCCGTATCCGACCTCTCGGTCCTGGGCCTCCTCCATGGCCAGAGTGAACAACACCGCAAGTTTGAGGAACAACATCTCATATTCCGCTTGGGGAGTCTGCATCCTCTGGGCTTAAACATTGAATTTTCTCAATTCTGTTAACCCAGACTGCTCCTTTCCCCCCACCCCCCTAGCTTCTCATTTTCACACCAGAAACAGCTTACAATGGCCTGCTTTCCTTATCACCAATACTTTTTTGCATATCTTTCACTCATTGTTCTTGCTTTATCTCTCCATATCACTGTTTATATCTCTCGTTTCCCTGATCCCTGACCAGTCTGAAGAAGGGTCTCGACCCGAAACGTCGCCTATCTCCTTCACTCCTTAGATGCTGCTGCACCCGCTGAGTTTCTCCAGCTTTTTGTGTAACCCTACATTTAGGGTATTGTGTTCAGTTTTGGACACTGTGTTATAAGGAAGATGTTGTCGAGCTGGAAAGGGTACAGAGAAGATTCACGAGGATGTTGCCAGGACTAGAGGTTCTGAGCTATAGGCAGAGGTTGAGTAGGCAGGGACTCCGCGCTGGATACATCGCAGAGCGAGCGATGCCTTACCGGTGATCGGTGTTTAAAGCTCCGGAGTGTTGGGCCTGCTGCTTTAACATCGTGAAGCTGTGGTTGCGGAACTCAGCTGGGGGCGGCGCTGACCAACATCGCGGAGTCCTGGGATCCCTTTGCCGAGGGCCGCCAGCATTAATCTCCGCTCAGCTTAGCCTGTGGATTTCGGGACTGCGGTCTCCGGTAGGATGTGGCCAATTCGGAGGTCCAAACCGCTGAGAATGTTCTCCCGTTCCGATGTCGGAGCTCCGTCATCCCGGCGGGGGGCCTGAGCGGCGGGCCGCCCATAGCGGCGACTGTGGAGGGCTCGGGAGGCCCCGGCCACGGGTAAACAACAGAACACAGAGGAGGATGGCTGAACTTTGGTGCCTTCCCTCACAGTGGGAAACTTTGATTCCTCTGTGTGGGGATGTTTATGTTAAAGACTATCATGTTCTGTGCTCTTTTTTATGCGTATGGCTGTATGTTGACCACAAATTTCACTGTACCAATTGGTGCATGTGACAATAAATGCCTCTTGTCTTGTCTTGTCTAGTCTAGTCTATTCCTTGGAGCACAGGAGGATGAAGGGTGATCTTATAGAGGTGAAAAGAATATGAGTGGAATAGTTCGGGCAGATGCACAATCACTTGCCCAGAGTAGGTGAATGAGCCAAATGCGGGCAGGTGGGACTAGTGTAGCTGGAATATTTTGGCCAGTCTGGGCAAGTTGGGCCGAAGGTTCGTTTCCCACATTGTATCACTCTATGACTATGACTCTTTCTTGACATCAGTGGATATTACGGTCCCAGAGGTACTGGCCATCCTGGGCCATATGAAGGTAGATAAATCTCTCAAGCCTGATCAGATATACAGTATCTGAGGACACAGTGGGAAGCTAAATAAATTATGGAAGCCCTGGGTGAGATAGATGAATCATCATTAGACATGGGTGAGGTGCTGAATGACTGGAGGGTGAGCAATGTTATGCCTCAATATAAAAGGGAATGTCAGGACAAGCCTGGGAACTATAGACCAGTGGGCCTTAACTGTGGTAAGTAGTTGACTGGAGAGGATTCTTTAGGGATGAGATATTTTTTCATTTGGATAGACAGTGGCTGACTAGGGAGAGTCACATGGTTATGTACATGGGAGATCATGTCCTACGAATTTGATTTGTTTTTTTGAAGAGGCAATCAAAAAGGTTGACAAGGGCAACAGTGTGAACTTAAAGAAAGGAGACTTTGAAAGTATGAGATGGGAATTTGCTAGGATAGACTGGCAAATTATACTTAAAAAGTTGACGGTGGAGGTGCAATGGCTAAGACTCAAAGACCGCATGGATGAACTCCAAAAATTGTTCAACCCTGTTTGGCGAAAAAATAAAACTGGGAGGGCACCTTAACCATGGCTAAAGAGGGTTGCTTGCCCTATCATAGCAGACCACTTCAAAAATAAAAAGCACAATTTGCCGAAAATACTCAACAGGTGAGGAAGTGTCCATCGAGGAAGAAACCATTCAGGAATGGTGATCTTTCGTCAGATCTCTGAAAAGTTAGAAATCAAACATATTTAAGTTCCAGAGAGATACCTAGGAAGGGACTGTGATAGGGTGGAAACCAAGAGAAACTAGTCCTAATCCGAAACATCACCCATTCCTTCGCTCCTAGATGCTGCCGGTCCCGCTGAGTAACTCCAGCATTTTATGTCTATATTTGGTGTAAACCAGCACCTGCAGTTCCATCCTAAATGAAATTAAATGATATATGTGGGTGTGGTGCTGGGTGAGAGAGGTAAAGAAGCCTGAGCTGTAGCAGATCCACTGGAGATGATGTGAGGATGGGGAAGTGAATGGGAACAGATGGGAGAAGGAAACAACAATGTTGAAACATTGGAGCATTAAACATTACAGTTACAGGTGCAGTTTAGTTTAGAGAAACAGCGCGGAACAGGCCCTTCGGCCCACCAAGCCCGCACCTACCAGCGATCAGTAATTTGTCCTTGGTGTGTGTAGGATAGTGCACATGAACGCTATCCTACACACACCAGGGACAATTTACACTTAGACCAAGCCAGTGAACCTACAAACCTGTACGGCTTTGGAGTGTGGGAGGAAACCGAAGATCTTGGAGAAAACCCACGCGGTCACGGTGAGAACGTACAAACTCCGTACAGGTGGCACCCGTAGTCGGGGTCGAGCCCAGGTCTCCATTGCTGCAAGCGCTGTAAGACAGCAGGACTAACGCTAGGCCACCATGCCGATACAGTTGCTGGAAATGTGAATCAAAACAAAAAGAAATACGCAGCAGATTAGACAGTCCTGATACAAAAAGAAAAAATGTTTGAAATCAGTGCTTTTTGAATCCTCCTCAAGATGTTGAGCATTTTTTCTCGAAGCCAACTGTTCTGTCAACTCTCAGCACGATTGCTTGATGGGGGGCAATCTTTGCAGCCAAGTCATCACTCCTCCCATAGTCAACGTGTCTACTGCACTCCTGGTAATTACCAGTAATTGTTCCTCTCAGTTTAACACTGACAAGAACCTCTTGTTGGTTTGAACCGTCCCCTGACACCACTTTCAGTAGGTTTAGTTTAGTTTAGAGATACAGTGTTGAAACAGGCCCTTCGGTCCACCGAGTCCTTGCGGATAAGTGATCCCCATATACTAAAGGGCCTGTCCCACTTTTTTGGCAAATGTCACAGTCGTAGCAGGTTGCTGAAAAAGCAGCGACTGGACACCTCCTACAGCAATGTCTATGACAAGTGACGACAACCTACCACCTAGTCGACGTCACGCTACGGCAAGCTACCGACAACCGGCGACACATTAGGACGTCCACCTACGACCACACAGGTGACAACCTACGACCACCAAACTCAACCTGTGTCCACCCACAACAAGCTACGACAAACAACGACCCTGTCGGCGCCAACTGAAGACAATTCAGTCGCTGGTACCTGTCGCCGGTTGACGTAGGTTGACGTAGGTAGTCGCCAATGGAATTCCCTGGTCAGCACCCGGCGACAACCTGCGTCACCTGGTGACAACCTACGACAGCGCCTACAACAGGAGAAGTCAAGCTACGTCAAGCCCACAGTCGACAAAAAGTTTTGAACATTTCAAAATCCAGCGGCGACAAGAAAAATGTTACAACTCTTTACGCGACTTAAGGAGACTATTCACGACCATACACGTTCACCCCGAGACCATATGGCGACAGCCTAGTTGCCTGTACTCGCCAAAAATAATCACCTATGTGGGACAGGGGCTTAACACTATCCCGCACACTAAGGACAAGTTATAATCTTTACTGAAGCCAATTAAACTACAAACCTGCACATCTTTGGTGTGTGGGATGAAACCGGAGCACCTGGGGAACACCCACGTGGTCACGGGGAGAACTTATAAACTCCACATAGACAGCACCCATAGTCAGGATGGAACCTGGGTCCCTGGCATTGTAAAGCAGCAACTCTACCACTGTGCCATTGTGCCACCCTATAGTACGCTAAACCCAGTGCATCCCCTGTATCAAGAATGCTCCTCTATAGTTAAAGAGTGAGACAAACTGGAATCAAAGTTTGCATTGACAATGTATCATGAACAACAAAAAATGTTCTTGAACCATGATTGTTTATGTGGAATAGCCAAAACCATCTGCATTGCCTGCTGGTTAGTCAATTGCTGTTCAATGTACTGTCGAACGTCCAGTAGTTTTCGAGGTAATCAGATATTTTCATTGGTTGGAAAGAGCTATAAGAAAATATTTATCAAATGAAACCAAAAGTGAGATTCTGGGGCTGTTGAAAATCTGAAACACAAACAGAAACTTCAGCAAGTGTGGTGTCTTGTACTATGTGAAACTAGGGTAGGATATTCACAGTAATTGTGGAGGCCTGCAGAGTGCAGAGATCTGGGAGTACAGGTGCATGGTCCACTGTAAGTGGCGAGTCAGTTCCTGTGGATTGGAGGATAGCTAATGTTATCCCACTTTGCAGGAAAGGAGCGAGAGAGAAAACTGGGAATTACAGACCAGTTAGCCTGACTTTGGTGGTGGGAAAGATGCTGGAATCAATTATTAAAGAGGTAATAATGGGGCATTTGGATAGCAGTGAAAGGATTAGTCCAAGTCAACATGGATTTATGAAAGGGAAATCGTGCTTGACTAATCTTCTGGAAATGTTTGAGGATGTGACAAGTAAAATGGATGAAGGGGAACCAGTGGATGTAGTGTATGTAGACTTTCAGAAAGCCTGGATAGAAACGTGGATAGAAAATTGGTTGGCAGACAGGAAATAAAGAGTAGGAGTGAACGGGTCGTTTTCAGAATGGCAAGCAGTGGCGAGTGGAGTGCCGCAAGGCTCTGTGATGGGGCCGCAACTGTTTACCATATATATTAATGATTTGGAAGAGGGAATTAGGAGCAACACTAGCAAGTTTGCGGATGACACAAAGCTGGGTGGCAGTGTGAACTGTGAAGAGGATGTTCGGAGGTTGCAGGGTGACCTGGACAGGTTGAGTGAGTGGGCAGATGCGTGGCAGATGCAGTATAATATAGATAAATGTGAGTTTATCCACGTTATCAACAAGGGGGCAGATTATTATCTCAATGGGGTTAGGTTAGCTAAGGGGGAGGTATAGTGAGACCTGGGTGTCCTAGTACACCGGTCACTGAAAGTTGGCCTGCCACAGAGGGCAGCGGAGGCCAAATCACTGGATTGATTTAAGAGAGAGTTAGATAGAGCTCTAGGGGTCAGTGGAATCAAGGGATATGGGGAGAAGGCAGGCACGGGTTATTGATTGCCATGATCATAATGAATGGCGGTGCTGCCTCAAAGGGCTGAATGGCCTCCGCCTGCACCTATTTTTTATGTTTCTATGTTTCCATGTAGGTAGACAGTGGGGGAGGAGATGTGTGCCTTCTTTGGGAAGGGAATTGAGTACAGATGTTGGCACATCATGAGGCAGCTGTGCAAGTTGTACTATTGTGTGCCGTTCTGGTCACCCAACTATAAGGATGATGGCATTTAGTTGGAAAATGTACAGAAGTGATTCGCTGGGATATTATCTGGGCTTAAGGCTTGAGTGAAGTATAAGCAGGTTGGATAGGGTGGGATGTTTTTCTTTGAAGCTTAAATGGCTAAGGGGTGACTTTATCCACATTGCATGACCATGAGGGCCATGGGTAAAGTGAACGTTCGCTGTCTTTTTCCCAGGGTAGAGGATTCAAAAACAAGAGTGCACAGGCTTAAGGTGAAAGGGCAGAGATTTAAGAGTAACCACAGATCTTCACTGTGAGAGTAGTCCGTATTTGTAACGAGCTGGCAGAGGAAACAGAACCAGATACGATTATGACAAATAAAAGACGTTTGGACAATTATGTGGATACAAAGGGTTCAGTGGGCTATGGGTCAAATGTAGGCAACTAGGCGCGCAGAAGGTTAAGGGGGGACTTGATTGAGGTCTTTAAAATGATGAAAGGGATAGACAGAGTTGACGTGGATAAGCTTTTCCCATTGAGGGTAGGGAAGATTCAAACAAGAGGGCATGACATGAGAATTAAGGGACAGAAGTTTAGGGGTAACATGAGGGGGAACTTCTTTACTCAGAGAGTGGTGGCTGTGTGGAATGATCTTCCAGCAGAAGTGGTGGAGGCAGGATCGATTTTAACATTTAAAAGTAAAGTGGATAGGTATATGGATGGGAAGGGAATGGAGTGGTATGGTCTGAGTGCAGGTAGATGGGACTAGGGGAAAATAAATGGTCGGCACGGACTGGAAGGGCCGAGAAGGCCTGTTTCCGTGCTGTAATTGTTATATGGTTATGTGGTTATTTGGTGGTTAGGAAGATGGTGATACAAAAAGCTGCAACTGTTGTCACAAAGCACTGGAGGAACTCAGGGGGTCAGGCAGCTTCCGTGGAGGGAATGGAGGGGGACGTTTGCTATTGGGACCCTTCTTCAGACCGATGGTAAAGAGTGCTCATTCCGAAGAAGGGTGGCGGCCTGAAATGTCACACTCCATTGCCTGACCCACCGAGTTCTTATCCACCGAGAACTTGATGATTTGCTCAAGGTGGGTTGCAACGTGTACGGAATCCTTGCTTTCATTAACCGAGGCTTAGAAGAGTCGCCAGGTTATGGTAAAACGTTCTAAAGCATTACAGTAAAACGACATTAATCTACCATTCTTGAGACTTTAGTGGCCCCCGAACAAGCAGATTTTCCGGAAAGGACACAAAGTGCTGGAGTAACTCAGCGAGCCGGGCTGCATCTACGGACAACATGGATAGGTGGTGTTTCGGGTCGGGGCCCATCTTCAGAGTCTGAACCATGCTACCGGAGAGTACGAGTTTCTGGACCGTCTGGCGTTGCTCCCACCTGACCCACTGAGTTACTCCATCACTTTGTGTCCTTTTGTCTAAACCAGCATCTGCAGTTCCTTATTCTTACAGCAGATTTTCCGGCCCATTGGATATCCTTATTAATGCACTAAGGCATATTGTATTCACATTTTTATATCTGTTTGACAGCAGAGTGCGGGCATCAGATGCAGGTGAGTTTGACAGGAGCGTGGGAGTCACACGCAGCGAGTGGAATAGTGTTCGGGAAGCCGAACCCAGCGTGTGAGAACGAGCACGGGTATTGGGTCCCAACAAGAATAGGTTAAAGGCTTGAAGGGAAGATGGAGACAGAGACACTCACATTCAACAAGGACAGTCATTCTGCTATAACACAATCATTGCTTTGCAAAGTAACGTTGTTTTTTTTAATAGAAAATCATGTTATAGAAACAATCGTAGCAATGGGGAAAAGGTGTTTCATGTTTGCAATAATCAAGTTATTTTCCTGTGTAATTTTACAAACATGGTCTTTTGAATAACTATAAGTTTATTTATGTTACTGCAAGCTAATATACTAAAGGTTGTGTGTTACATTGTTTAATAGAGTTTCGTTGTTCAAATATCAAAGGAGGCGATTGTTTGTCAATTTCTATGGTCGCCCATGGTTAAAGTGACAGTTGGGCTCCGGTGATCGGGTTGATCATGAGAGCACGGTGTCTCGTTACTGCTGGAAGGCTACATGGAAGCATTTTTGTCTGCTTGTTAATTTCCAAACTAACTGTAGTTCCCAACCGTAATTGCGGTACATCTAACTCGTCAACTGACAGGAGATTTGGCACTTAAATTGCCAAAGCTTACGAGTACAAGTGCTGGAAAACGGGATTAGTTGGCATGGACAGTGTTGACTGAAGTGTCCGTTTCTGTGCAGTATGAAGCAATAATGAAAACAGAACAGTACAGAAGAGCCAGGGTGTGTTTGAAGCACAGGCAGAACAGGAGCAGAGGGACAGGGGCAGAGGCTGTATGTGTGGGGAACTAGCAAAACATAACTTTACACATGAAAGTAATAAATCTAAACCTAATGTTGTTTGTATCGGGTAGTTGTGCATCGTCATGGCGAGTTTGTCGGCAGCAAGCATCTTTCTGAAAGCAATGAATGCTGAGGGCAAACCTTAACAACCTGAAAACGGACTTCCAGAAGGGTCTTGACAAAGTCGCAATACGTGGTGTAAAATGAATATTGAAAGCATGTACATGAGGTCAACAAAATATTAAACAATCTTGGTAAATGCTTGTGGGAAAGTGAATAGTGTGTGTCGCCCCCCCCCCCCCCCCTCCCGGATCACAGTCACAGTCATCGGTAGCCACAGTCACCCGTAAATAAACCCACTACATCCAATATGCGAATTTTTATGATCATGGATGACAACCCATTTAGCCTCAGTGCAAATTCAAATGAAGGTTCCTGCTCCCGCCTTCTGCTGTCACTTTCAATGCTGCTACTATTGGAGTCAGGGCTCGGGTAACTCCATTCCCAACTGTGACATAAAACGTTTCCATTGACGGTGCCACGATAGACTCACGAGTCACTAAGGTAAACGCACGGGCCACTACGTTATTGTATACGGAAGTGGGAAGTGGCGACGATCGTAGTAGCAGCGGCTCGCCTGCAGTCCGTCTGTTTTTCTTTTTTTGTTGTTTTCTTGCATTGTTTTAGCGTGTTAATCTGAGTTATCATGTAGTGTATGTGTGTGGGAGGGGTGGGAGAAAAGTTTTAGTCTCTTCCTTGGGGGGGGGAACGCGACTTTTCTTGTCGTATCCCCCGTCTCCGTCTCCGTCTGCGCTGAGGCCTAATGGCGGAGCTGGCAGCCTTCAACTGCGACCGACCTCGAGGCTCCAGAGGCAGAGCCAGCCAGGACTTACCAGCGCAAGGCTGCCCAACTTCGGGGCTGTGGCGGGTTCAGGCGTTCCAGCAGCCCGACTCGGAGCTGTGGCGGCTTTCCGGTGGCGGTGGCGGCGGCAGTGACTTTGGAGATTCGGCCGCGGACCCAGTGGACGGCATCATCAGGAGCTCGCAGGTCACGGGTTGGTGACCTGTTTTTCCGGAGCTCCCGCGGCAACAGCTGCGTCCGCTGGACTGGAGGGCGGCAGCTTCGGCAGCTTCGACCGCCCCGGGCCGCGGAGTTGAACCGGCCCGTTCACGGAGCACGGTTCAGCCGCGGGACTTATTTACATCACCCGGTGCGGTCACAACATCGGAGGCCTGGGTCGCCTCAGCGCAGAGGAAGAGGAAGAACAAGAAGGGAAGAGACAAAGACTTAAGATTTTTGCCTTCCATCACAGTGAGGAGGTGTATGGTGAACTCACTGTGGTGGATATTAAATTTGTGTTTATTGTGTGTTTTGTTCTTTACTAGATGTATGACTGCAGGCAACAAAATCTCGTTCGGACCGAAAGGTGTGAATGACAATAAAAGTTTTCCTATTTCCTTTTTTTTTCCCCTGTTATTACAATGAGTTTAAATGTTTCAATTTTTAACTTGAACAGTAAATTTGACTCGTGGAAAACCTCAAACATGTATGAATTTTTTCACGAGTTAACAAGTTTCATGGGTACCTGCCGTTAGCGCCACGAGTCACTAAGTTGTGCGCGCGAGTTCCGACGTTCCTGCTACGTTCATTGTACATGATTACCGCGAGCGAAAACGGGGTCCCTCGTGGGTCAACTCGCACCGTGAGACAGGGCTTGTATAGGGAGAGATTGGGCACTACGATAAAGTTCTATTCCTTTGACTGAAGGAGGATGAGGGATGATCTTATCAAAGTGTATAAGGTCATGAGGGGAATAGATACGTAAAGTGCACAGTCTTTTGCACGGATTAGGGGAAATTAAGAACCAGAGGACATAGATTTAAGGTGAGGGGGAAAGATTTAATAGGAACCTGAGGGACAACCTTTTTTCACTCAGAATGGTGGGTATATGGAACAAGCTGCAGCAGAGGCAGTTGAGGCAGGTACTATAACAACATTTAAAAGACATTTGGATAGCTACATGGATAGGAGAGGTTCAGGGGATATGGGCCAAACGTGAGAGATGAGAAATGTAGATGGGGCATCTTGGTTGGGCATGGGTATGTTGGGCTGAAGGGCCTGTTTCCATGGCTAATATGCAGAGTTAAAGGAGCATATAGCGATGTGAAGATAAGGCAATCTCTGTCAATTGAGAGATTAAATGTGAAAATGAATGATGATGTAAATTATTGGGGATGGTATAAGGACAAGTATAGAAGCAACAGATGCATCTGAAAATGATGTAAAGGGAAAAGCAGCATGATGTGTGATAATTGCTGTCTGAAACGTGAAGGCGGCAGTTCTGATGTGTAATTATTTGACATAACATTAAATGTAGAAAGTTGTAAAGTGCCCAATTTTACCCTCTGTACATGCTTGAAGCTTGTTACTTCTTTAACCTCTGTCAGTAAAAGGCAAACGTCAGGTCCATTCCTCACTTTACAGATGCTATTGTATTTCCAGCATTTTGTAACATTCCCTCATATATGATCACCACGTTGCTATGGTGTTACTTTAGAGAATTGATGAATTACCCCAGAGGCGGCTATCCTAGAATTTGTCCAGTAGAAAGCTTTTTAGACAGGATTATGGACACTTTATGTTCCTTAATGTGACAAGGGAATTCTGTCTTTTTATTCCACAGAGGATTTTAGTTTTATTTCTGAGAAGTTCCCTCTGGAAGTGCTCTTAATCAATTGTGTTAAACTGTATTTGGGGACAAATATCACAAAGGACAACATATTTACAGGTACCCATTGTTAATACATAATTGAAGTTGTGTCATTGAACCAGTTGACAGATGGGTATTTTGGAGTTGAAGAGATCCAGATAACCCTGTGCCTGGACATATGGTCACATAGTCACTCTCCCATTCTGTGTCCAAGTTGCCATAATTTTGTATGTGAGCCCTACCATTGAGAATCCATGTTATATAAACCATTGAGGCAACACAGTTATACCCAATTCTGGGATCAACTCATTTTAGTACATGAGCAACACCAGTAGAAGTAACTGCATATCAGTTCGGAGATAATACTATCTTCCTCCTACCCCACAACTTCCACCTCTCTTACTTTACACTGGCTGCTGAGACCAAATGAGGTGTCTCTTCTGGTGTCCTGGTTAAGTCGTACAGATCAAGGAGGACACCCAAGACATGTCTCAGTCTAGCTGGGCCAACTGTTGACGGCATAAACTTTCTTAGGCATGTCAAGTTGAGTGAAATCAATGTGTAGAAAGGATCTGCGGATACTGGTTTACACCAAAAATTGACACAAAATGCTGAACTCAGTGGGACGGGCAACATCTCTGGATAGAAGGAATGGGTGACGTTTCAGACTGAAGAAAGGTCTCGACGCGAAACGTCACCCATTCCTTTCATCCAGAGATGCTGCCTGTCCCGCTGAGTTACACCAGCATTTTGTGAAGTCAAGTTGAGTTTATTATCAATTGCACAAGTATAGTGTGGTTCAGGTACAATAAAATTTGGATGTGGACCATCTCTGACATTTCCCTATCGTTCTTCTTTCCACCCTGCCTCCTGCAAAGACTCCTACCCCCTCTCCCAATCCCTCCGTCTGGTGCCCAAGATGAGGTGTTCAGTACCAGGACATTGGAGATGTCCTCATTCTTTAGGGAATGGGGATTCCCCTCTTCCATCATAGATGAGGTCCTCACTGGGGCCTCCCCGATAAGCCGTAGCTCCGTTCTTGCTCCCTTCCCCCCCAGTTGCAATAGAAACAGAGTCCCCCTAGTCTTCACCATTCATCCCATTAGACATCGCATACAGCACATAATCCTCCAACATTTTTGCTACCTCCAATGGGATCCCACCACTAACCACATCGGCCCATCTCCACCCCTTTCCGCTTTCTGCAGAGACCGTTGCCTCTGAAACTCCCTGGTTAACTTGTCCCATCAAATCCAAACCACCTGCAACCCACGTACTTTCCCCTGCAACTGCAGGAGATGCAACACCTGTCCCTATACCTCCCCCCTCGACTCCGTCCAAGTCTTTTCAGGTGAGGCAGATGTTCACTTGCACCTCCTCCAAACTCATCCACTGTATCCACTGTTCCAAGTGTGGACTCCTATATATCGGCGAGACCAAGCGCAGGCTTGCTGATCATTTTGCTGAAATACTCCACTCTGTTTGCTGAAACCTACCTGATCTCCCGGTTGCTCAGCACTTTAATTTCCCCTCCCATTCCCACTTTCTGTCCTGGGCCTCCCCCATTGTCAGAATGAGCTCAGCACAAATTGGAGGAACAACACCTCATATTTCGCTTGGGTTACACCCCAGTGGTATGAACATTGACGTCTCTAACTTCAAGGAACCCTTTGCTTTCCCTCTCGCTCCATTCCCCCACCCTTCCCAGTTGTCTGACCATTCTGACTGTCCCTACGATCACATTGTATGCCTGTTTGCTTTGTTGTCACCTTCTTCTAACAATGGTCTATTCTACATTTTCCTTGACCCACATCTTTTTTGGTTTCTTACACTTCTCTTACAATTCCCTGACGCTCAGTCTGAAGAAGCATCGCACCCAAACAGTCACCCATTCCTTCCATCCAGAGATGTTGCATGTCCCACTGAGTTACTCCAGCATTTTGTGTCTATCTTTGGTGTAAACCAGCATCTGCAGTTCCTCCCTACACAATAGAACCTTGCTTGCAGTAGCATTTCAGGCATATAGATTCAGGCAATACACAAAAACATATACTATACATAATTTGTACATAAATAATACAAGACAAAGAAAGGAAAAAGACTACAAAAAACTAGATATCAGTTCAAAACACAACTGGAAAACATTTCCATGGATGAGGAAGACGTGGCCTGTTGTGTTTTATTGCTGCAGTAGGATGATGGAATCCTTGTAAACCCCCTCAGGATCCTCACCAGAGCCAGCACATCCTTCCTCAGATACAGGGGCCAAAATTGCTCACAATACTCCAAAGGCGGTCTGACCAATACCTTATCGAGCCTCAGCATTACATTGTTGTTTTTATATTCAACTGTTCTTGAAATTGATGTTGCGATTGTATGGCCCAGATGATGGAGATCTCTGTTGATAGATGCTGTCTTCTTAAGACAGCGCCTCATGTAGATGCTTTTGATGTTAGGGAGGGCTGTGATTAAGATGGACTGGGCTGAGTCCACTACTCCCTGGCATTTTTGCATTCTGATGTATTGGAATTGCTGCACCAGACCATGATGTGACCAGTGAGGATATTTTCAATGGTGTTTTTGTGGAAGTTTGTTAGAGTATTTGGTGATGTGCCTAATCTGTTTAAACTTCTAGGAAAGTTGAGGTGCCGATGTGTCTTCTTCATGATTATATCTTTGTGCTGGGCCCAGGACAAGTCAACTAAAATGCCCAGGAATTGGAAGTTGTTAACTGCCACATGCTCTCCTGACTTCCTCTTCCTGAAGTCAATGTTTAGATATTTTTTGTTTCGTTTAGCTTGGAGATACAGCGCGGAAATAGGCCCTACAGCCCACCGAGTCCGCACCGATCAGCGATCCCTGCACATTAAAACTATTCTACATACACTAGGGCCAATCTATATTTATACCAAGCCAATTAACCTACCAGCCTGTACGTCTTTGGAGTGTGGGAGGAAACTGAAGATCACGGAGAAAACCCACGCACGTAAAGGGGAGATCGTACAAACTCCATACAGACAGCACCCAAAATTGTGATTGAACCCGTGTGTCCTGTGCTGAAGCAACTCTAGTGCTGCTCCACTGTGCCGCTCTATCCTTGGCTTTGTTGATGTTGATCTATAAGTTGTTGCAGCACCACATATGCAGTTGATGCATCTCTTTCCCATACACGGACTCATCATCTGTGATTCAGCCAACTACAGTGATGAATATGTGGATGGCATTGGCACTGTGCTGAGCCACTTAGCCATGGGTGTAGAACCAAGGGCAAAACATATAGCATTCAGGTGCATCTGCATTGAATGTCCATGAGGAGGAGGTGTTACTACTGAACAACACTGAATGAAGTCAGCTGCTGCAGGAGTCAAGGACACAGTTGCAAATGGAGGTAGTGAAGCACAGGTCATTGTGTGTGATGATAAGTTTGAAAGGGATGATAGTGTTGAAAGCCAAGCAGTAGTTGATGATTAGTGCCCAATGTATATATTTCAATATCCAGGTGGTCCAGAACAGAATGGCAAGTCAGTGAAATTGCATCTTCCATTGACCTGTCAATAGGCAAATTGAAGTGGATCCAGATAATTTCTCAGGGAGGAGATTCGTGCCACAACAAACCTTTGAAACACTTAATTACAGTGGATGTAAGCGTAACCGGAAGGTAGTCAATGAAGCTGGTCACCATGCTTTTCTTTGGCATGATCTTTGATAGCTTTGATAGTATGATAGATGGGATCCTCAGACTGCAGAAGCGAGTGGTTGACATTATCTGTGAATAATCCAGCCAATTGGTCCACACAGGTCTATAGCTCTCGGCCAGATACGCTCTGTGGATTCACACTCTTGAATGATGCTCTGACGTTGGCCTCAGAGACTGAGATCACAGGGACATCAGGGGAGGTGGGGGCTTGTATAGGTGTATCTTTGTTCTCCCTTTCAAAACATGCATAAAAGGCATTGAGCTTAGCCAGAAGTGATACGTCATTGCTGCTAATGATTCAACTTATAGGAGGTGATAGAGTGCAAGCCCTGCCACAGCTGTCGAGCATTTGTTTGTGACTCCAGCTTTGTCCCAAATTGTCTCGTGTGCTCTCCATGACCTTCAGGAGATCGTATTTGGACTTCTTGTACGACTCTGGATTGCTAGTCCTGAATGCCAAAGATCAAGTTCTGGGCAGATTATGAATCTCCTTGTTCATCCACAGATACTGGTTAGAGAAGACACAATGGTTTTGCAGGTATACATGCATGTTTTTGTTGAAGTCAATGTCTATTGTGGCATAATCTTTTTGGTCCACTGATGAACCCTTGAACATGGCCCAGTCCATCAATTCATTGCTGTCCCATAATTTCTCCTCTGTCCCACTGACCAGCACTTCATAGTTCTCTTCACTTCCATCCCTCAAATGCTAGCTTGACATCTGCCTGAGGTGAGACATACCCCAATGTGCATTGACAGCGCCGAAATAGAGATGATCGAAAACTTCAAATTCCTAGGAGTCAATATCAATAACAAATAATAATAATATTAATAATAATAATATCTTTTATTGTCATTGCACATAAATGCAACGAGATTTGGTTTGCAACTTCGAGATTTCGGTTAGCAACCCCCGAGAACAAGGTTTATAAAGACAAACATTTGACCAGTAACACCAACACAGACTAAAGTGCGAGGCCAGGGGAGACAGTCTATGGGGGGGGGCGGTACTCAGCAGGGCCGGTTCAGAGCCGTTATAGCTCTGGGAATGAAGCTATTCCTGAGTCTCGTAGTGTGAGCGTAGAAGGCCTTGTAACGTCTGCCAGAAGGGAGTAGTTCAAATAGTCCATTACAAGGGTGAGAGGAGTCTTTATGTATGCTGACGGCCTTCCTGAGGCACCGTGTGTGGTAGATGCCCTCCAAAGCTGGTAGCGGTGTCCCAATAATCTGTTGCGCTCTATGGACAACGTGCTATGGACAATAAATTGTCCTGGACCACCCATATTGAAATGACGACCAAGAAACCACACCAACACTTCTATTTCCTTAGAAGGTTTAGAAAGTTCAGCATGTCCCCAACTACACAAAGGACAAAGGACAAAGGACATTTATTGTCACATATGCCAATTGGTGCAGTGAAATTTGAGTTACCAAGCAGCACACAAATAAGATAAACATAACACTATAGAATTTAACATAGAACATAACATAGAACACTCACCAACTTCTACAGTTGCACCATAGAAAGCATTTTATCAGGATGAATAGGAGCTTAGATTGGGAACAGCACCATCCAAGACCACAAGAAATAGTAACAAATTGTGTTTGCAGCCCAAACAGGCCAGTACGAAGCTTTTCAAAAAGGGGAGTGGCATGACAGCATTACAAATATTTTATATGAAATAACATGCGCGCAGCACACATCACAAGTGCAAAGTGTGAAGTCCCACGCGGCCAGGGTCCAGGGCCAGTTTAAGGGCCTGGGAGGTCTGGGGTTTTAGATGTTCTCTGGTGCATTCTCAGCCTTATTTTGGAGCATTTTTGCACCAGATTTATGACCAATATTTCAGAAATAATTTTGGTTGAGCCAAGAGTAATGAGTGAGTGGAATGGGATGATTGAGTTAATTGTTGTATACATTTTTTTAAATCAAGAATTGAAGTTTTCCTTGTTTTAATAATCATGTTGTACTATTGTAAAATGTTATGTAAAATGTTATGAAGGAGCATGCAAAAACTGCAAATAAATTACTGTAAGATTTTGCAGTAAAGAAAATATTTGTTTAGAAAATGTTTTGTGTGTTGATTTGATTGCCTGTTACTGTTAGACTGTGTTAGTGTGTGCAGGGCACTTTTATTTGTCCTCCTGACCTAACAACTTCACATCACATCAATTTCAACATGGAATTGTGATGTGAATACAACATTTAGTTCAACTTGAATTTCCATCATGAAAATTGAAGTCAACCTAGATGGTGCATTTACATTGTTATGATCACTTTCAAACCTATTTTTCTGTCATACTATTATAACAAATTCTAATTCCATGATGACTCATAAACAAGATTACAAATCACATTTTAAATTCTCAAACACAATGTGATTGTGAATAATTCCGTATTTGATGGCTGACAATCAGTATTTTGTTGGGGAAATCTGTATTTCTCACGTAAATGCAATAGAACGTACTACACAGAAACTGGATTTTTGAAAATTAGTATTTTGCATGCAACTTCGTGTATTCTCAAATACTGAAAACAGTACTCCTGAATTGTGAAACCATTTTTGAAATGTGAATTTATAATTCTTGATTTTGATTCAATCTCTATAATTATAAATATAATTATAATTATAATTATAAAACTCTGATCTTGGATGCGTGTGTGTGAGTGCGTGTGTGTATAATGTGATATGTTACTAGACCAAGAGAGGTGGGGGGGGGACCTGAACTACTATCTACCTCATTGGTGACACTTGGACTAACTTTGACTAGACTTTACTAGCTTTACCTTGCACAAAACATTATTCCCTTATTATGTATCTATACACTGTAAATGGCTCAATTGCAACCATGTATTGTCTTTCTGCTGACTGGTTAGCACACAACAAAAGCTTTTCAGTTTACCTTGGTACACGTTATATTAAACTGAACTGACTGCAGTCAGGTTGATGATGGAGGATTTGCTCGATAGGAAGAACAGGTCGCACTTGACTGTCCGATGTAGCAGGAACAGGCCAAGACCACCACATCCAAGCACCACAACGTGTTTATCATGAAGCAGATATTGTCACCTCTTCCCTTTCATTATGTTGACATCCAGTCCATGTGGCCTTGCAAATAACCGTTGTGCTGCAGCACCCTCTCCAGTGAGTGTGGCTGAGCTATGTTTCTGTAAAGCAGTACCAAGCAGTCCTTCATATCTCTCTGAACCTGCAGTCTTGCTCTCAAGTTTGTTGCCTTGTTCTCCAACGATTGTACATTGGCCAGAGAGATGTTGGGGGGAAATGTGGGGTTACACAGTCTTTCCTGAAGGCTACTGTGACCATATTCCCCAGCACAATGGAGGTTTCTCCATCGCTACCCAGTGATGTGCATGTAGCCTGGGAGGTGAGGAGGGGATATCGGGTCAGTCAAGTCCATCAGGTCCATTGGCGATTGCAGGTTTGCTAATGCATATATCCAAAGCCATTCCCTGCGGCTGCAGTGTTGGCTACAGATTTCAGCATTATAAGGTCTAAATGTGAATAGACAAATGTCCTACTGCAAGCTACCTGTAAATGTCGTCTCTCTCCGGCGGCATCTTTCAGAACAGCTGCTGGCACTGATGGGCAACAGATGGGGGTTGTTTAAATTTGTCACTCACTGCGACCACACATTTATTCTGGGGCAGACTTGTGATTTTTTTTTCCACCCTCCAACAGGTGAAACTACCTTAATCATGTTTCAGGGCAGGTGAACCGTGAAGAAGCAGGGTCTATTTGCTAGCTATGAAATACCACAGCCACAAACAGCTTGGCTGCCTTCTGCTCTTGCTTTTAGTACAGACAAAGTGTTTTATATCAACCTTACTCTGTCCTGTTTCTGCTGGGTGTTGAAACAAACCGCCTGTGTGATCAATGAGGAGACATACGCTGCAGCAAGAAGCTGTACAACTGGACCATGTTAATGCAGAGCGCAGTAGCTAATTGCTATTTTATTCTGCTAAATCTAGGCTCATTGCAGTGGAGCAATTTGTGTCTCTTGATTTCAACTTAGGAAGTTTCATAGCAGTAGCACAGTGGCACGATGGCATGGTGGTGCAGCGGTAGAGCTACTGCCTTGCAGCGTCAGAGACCCAGATTTGATCCCGACTATGGGGCTGTCTGTATGGAGTTTGTACGTTCTCCTCGTGACCGGCGGGGGTTTTCGCCGAGATCTTCGGTTTCCACCCACACTGGAAACACAAAAGATGTAGGTTAATTGGCTTGGTATAAATGTAAAAGCATTAGTGTGGGTAGATACAAAATGCTGGAGTAACTCTGCGGGTCAGGCAGCATCTCTGGAGAGAAGGAATGGGTGACGTTTCGGGTCGAGACCCTTCTTCAGACACAAAATGCTGGAGTAACTCAGCGGGACGTCCCTAGTGTGTGTTAGGTAGTGTTAATGTGCGGGGAACGCTGTTTGGTGTGGACTCGGTGGGCCGAGGGGCTCGTTTCTGCACTGTATCTCTCAACTAAACTAAACTAAACCATTGCGACTATTGACCGGTCAGACTGCTAATGTTTCTTACAATCACTCATCATCATGTCCTGCTTGCCTGATGCCTTAATTTTATACTGTGATATATTGTTGCAGCCAGTTGCTCACAAAGATGTTCTATAATTCATGGCAAAACTCTCTCAGAGCGTTCATGGTCATAAATTATTGGGCTGGTCCAGAATTTACATGACTCATACTACTGATGCAGTTTCCGGTCGGGGTTGGTGTGAACCTGTAAAGCCCCTGTTCCTTCTTGCAACTCATTCCTGTTTGCTCGCAGTAATCAGACTCACCGAATAGCCAGATCTACAGAGGAATCTGATGCGGCATGTTACTTCATTGCAACATTTTTATCAATTGGCAATTTTCTAAGTTCAGAGGCAGAATGTTTTTAGATACAGGAGCCTGAAAACTGTCACATCCAGGTTCAGGAACAGCTTCTTTCCAACGCCTATTGAATGCTACAACCTCGAAACAAGCTGTGAACCACATAGTCGGGGGGGGGGGGCATTCGTATTTGTCTTTGCATTATTATTTATTATTGTTTATTATGGTGTTTGCGGAATACTATGTTTACATACCTGTTGTTCTCATGTAAGAAAGATTAGTAAGATTAAACGAGAACATACCAGCTTGAAGTTTGATCTTTATTTGATGCGGAGTTACGATGAGCGATTACGTGAAGAAGGCCGGCAGCCCGCATGCGCGTCAATCTTCAAAGCAGCGGTGTGAAATCACAGATAAAAGTTGGTGAACTAACATAGTAAGATTAGCGATGACTAGAACTACCAGATGATCTTTATGATACGAGGGTTGGGAGCGGAGGGCACGTAATTGTTTATCGTAACTCCTCAAAAAATAAAGATCAAACTTTAAACTGGTAAGTTCTCATTTAATCTTACTATTTTACTTCGGAGTCACATGAGTGACTACGTGAAGATTTTGAAGCTCCGTGATTTCATGCCGTGAAAAACGAGTCCACACAAGCATGACTGCATCAGTTGACCACAGATAAGGGAAACATTCATAATGCATACAGACATGACATAGATTTAAAACATGCTGATGCTGATAAATGAACAAATAATAATAACAGCAACCCCTCTCATCTGAGGGGAAACTATAAAATAGAATCTAAAATACAGTTGGCAAATACCCCTGGTCTGGCAATGGGTTAAAATAAAATGTTGGAAACCTCGTTCGTTGGACCATCCTGCATTCGGCAGGATGTGGTCCAGAGGACCGTACATAACCCTTGCTGCTGATGTTGTAGCAGCCCTGGAGGAGTGAGATTAGAAAATCAGTATCTACTCCTGTATGCCAAAACCCCGTATTAACCACCTGGAGATGGTCTTAACGGATACCTTCTTATGAGGTTTTTTGTAACTAACAAACATAGCTGGTATCAGAGCCTCTAAGGCTCTAGATGACATTGACGTAATGTTGTAAATGTGTGACCACACATAACCGAAGGTGCATGGGGTATGCCATGAGAACTAGTTTGAGACCTGACACCCCTGGGCTGCCCTGCTTAATTAAATCGTAAACATGAAATATTATATATAGCAGGTGTAACCATCCTGTCCAGTCGCAATGTATGTAATGACTGGACCCGTGTGCTGAAGGCAGCGCCAAGGGAATAACTACCTATGAGAGACAAACCAAAGATAGAGATATAGCTGGAACCCCATGGTGAATAAATGTTAACACAATGTCAATATCCCATACTTCCGTGTACTTAGGTCCGGGAGAACTTGTGTTAATGATATCATTAATAACTGGACGTCAGAGGGTGAGACCCGACAGAGCGGGTCCCGCTCGCTGCAGCAACTATGATGAGAAGCACGCTGGGCACAGTTAATGGGACTATAACTTAATTTATTGTCAAAGACCCATAGAGAATGAACTCTAAGACATCAGTATCTGTGCCGTATTATATGTAACATAACGTTTAACAGAAAAGCGCTTCCCATCTCCTGAAGAGGCAAAGTATTGCTTTGTTGGTGCTATCCCTGCACTCTGCAGTGAGCACTTACATGGATCACTGACAGCCCAACCGCAGGAGTGGCCTTCTCAGATTCTGTAAAGCAATGAATTGATTAATCATGTAGAGGCTGGTTCCCCGAATCCCAGGGTGAACCAGCAAAGTTGTGTGTTTAGAACCCCATATAAGGTTCTATTAAGATTCCCAACATTTGCGTGAAACCATGGCTGCGTAGGCCAGTTAGACAGTACGAGAACCCTGAATCGGGATCTTGCTGAATTATTGCAAGACCCAACTGATGAGGCAAAATGGAGAAATCACATAAAAGAACATTCCTCCCCCGTGTAGCGAGAATGTATCTCTCGCCACTGTGATGTCACATATTTTTACAACTGGTGAACGAGCCTATATGCAAACATATCGATATTGGGTGCAATCGAGCCATAAATACTTTGTGATCCAACATCCATACTGTGTTGTCATTGATTTTACATGATGATACACCAGCGCCAAAAAATGGTTGGATAAATTAACAGGATACTTTGACTTGATTGCACCCATGTGACTAACATATGCCACCACCACAGTGTATCAACTTGGAAACTGAGCATGCAGATTTTGCATATTCGCACAATAACCCTTTAACCCATAGTATCCACCTAGTGCCTAGGTAGTTGATACCAATAACTGAAGAATTGGTGATTCATGCAAATCCCATCCACCTTTGTTACTAGAGATGGCAAGTCCCTGGTCAGCGACTTGGGAGCGAACCCGACAGCCGCCAGCTACCCGCGCATCCGCGATCCGGACCGGGATCCCCCCACGATCTATAACCGGTTTCCCCGCGGCCCGTCCAACTTCGCCCCAAATCCAGCAGGGAAACTCTACGAGGAGCTTCCTGCAACACAAAAAACAACTCTAGAAATAAGTTTAAACTTACCTTCCAGTCAGTCGTTGCGCTAAACGTAATGGCGCGCATGCGGGCTGACGGCCTTCTTCACGTAGGTGACTCACGTGACTCCCAAGTAAAATGACATTGTTATGTTTCAGGATATATGACAATAAAACACATGATTCTTGTATTTTACCTAGAGTAGGGGTTAACAAGAACTATAGCACATGGCTTTAAGGTGAGAGGGGAAAGATTTAATAGGAATCTGAAAGGCAATGTTTTCACAAGGAGGGTAGTGGGCATATGGAATAAACTGCCAGAGGAGTTAGTTGGTGCAGAAACTATATCATCATTATGAGGGCAGTTGGACAGGTACATGGACAGGAATGTTTTTGAGGGATATGGGCCAAAAGCAACCAGGTGGGACTAGTTCAGATGGGGCACCTTTGTAGGCATATTTCCAGTTGGACCAAAGGAGTGTTTCCGAGCGGTTTGATTCATCACTCTATGACAATGACTATGTGACCTGTGTGACTATATGACATTATGGCCCATGCTTCTCACCCTCACTTTAAGGACACAAGAGTATGGAGCAGGATCCTTCAAATGCATGGCAGGATCCTTCAAGCAGGTCCTGCCATTCAATTGACCACGAGTGATCTATGCTGAGTGACTGAGTTGCCAGCCCAAGAATCCATTCAGCCCACAATGTCCATACTAGCCCTCTGGAAACATCCCTTCGGCCCACAACACCCATGCTAGCACTCCAGAAAGCCCCCCCCCCCCCACTGGCCAGCAATCTTGGGATTGGTGAAGAGTGGAATATTGTGTTGGGGGATAAGCCCTCCCTCCCATGTGAAGCTAGGACCCAATGTCCAGTATATATTAGTCTAGTATATATTGTAGATAACTGGGGTCCCAGCACTGAGCCTTGCAGCACCCCACAATTCATTGCATGCCATTCTCAAAAATAACCTGATTATTCCAACTCTTTGCTTCCTGTCTGGCAACCGGTTGTCCGTCCATGTCAATGCCCTACCCCCAAATTCATGTTCTCTAATTTTGTATGGGACCTTGTCAAATGCTTTTTGAAAGTCAAGATACACTACATCCACTGGCTCTCCCTTATCCATTTTACTTGTTACATCCTCAAAAAATTCCAAAAGATTAGTCAAGCATGATTTCCCCTTCATACATCCATGCTGACGTTGACCGATCCCATCACTGCTGCTATCTACCTGCACATAAACTCAATTTCCTGCATATGTGTTTCCATATGCATGTCTAAAAGTCTTTTAAATGCCACTGATGTAACTGGTTCAAACACCACCTCTGGAAACACATTCCAAGCATGCACCACCCTCTGTGTAAAAAAACATGCCCCGCACATATTCTTTAAACTTTGTCCCTCTGCAACCTTAGTTTCACTGCATCTTCCAGCATTCCATGAAAAAAACCTATCTCAATCTGTTCCACCTCTCACTACTGCTAATGCCCCCTAATCCAGGCATCATTCTGGTGAACCTCCCCTTCCCCCTTTCCAAAGCCTCCACACCTTTCCTGTAATGAAGTGACCAAAACAGCACCCAATATTCCAAATGCGGCCTCACCAAAGTCCTATAAAGCTGCATTGTGACTTCCTGACTCTTGTACAATGCCCCATACAATGAAAGAAAGCTTACCATATGCATTCCGCACCAGTCCATATAATTCCGTTGTCACTTTCAGTGAGTTAGAGACTTGGACCCCAACATCCCTCCGTACATCAATTCTGTTAACGATCACTTCTCTTTGTTCCTAATCTGATGCCCATTTATACGTTTCAACTCTAGCATTTGTCACTTACTCCACCCATCTGCCAATCTGCCTCCTCACCTGTATCCACCTATCACTCACCAAGCTTTGAAACATACTCCTCCTCCACTGCATATCATCTCTGATATCCTTCATATGCTTGGTTTTTAGTTTAGTGATACTGCACAGAAGCAGACCCTTCAGCCCACTCTGTCCGCACCGACCTGCGATCCCCGCACATTAACACGATCCTACACACACCAGGGACAATTTGTACTTATATTTAACTACAATTAACCTACAAACTTGTATGTCTTTGGAGTGTGGGAGGAAACCGAAGATCTCGGAGAAAACCCACGCGGTCACGGGGAGAACGTACAAACTCTGTACAGACAGCATCTGTAGTTGGGATTGAACCTGGGTCTCTAGTGCTGCGATCGTTGTAAGGCAGCAACTCTACCGCTGCACCACCGTGCAGCCCGGCCCGGTCGAAGATGGAAAGACTTATCTGAATGAGATGTATTCAGCATTTCATCACATTTTCAACCACATTCACAACTGAATCTTTTAGTGGCAGGTCTGTGAACAGAATGTTTGTGGTGTATCTCACTTTAACAGTTTAACAGGCATGAAATAGCACTCTTCATTCTCAAAGTGTTATCCTTTGTTCATCATCACTCGGGTTTCACTTTCCTTTTCCTTTATATTTTTGCCTCCTATGCAGCATTTTTCTGATTTTTACCCAACCCTAAACTGGGAACTAGATGGGACAGAGTTCATATTGAACACTAATTAGACCTAAGCATGTACAGATTTCCCAGGTCAGTTCGGGTAAAACCAATAAACATACTTCTGCAATTTTGTGGTAAGTGCTCCTCAGAGGAGAGCATTGCAAGCATGTTTTGCACAAAAGTCTCTCTTTCTTGGAAAAGTAATCTTTAGTGCAGAGGTCAGGTGGCCTGTGACAACTCGGCTGATGAAATCCATTCACAAATAACCTAACAAGTAAAGATATACGTTTTAAAGTAAAATGCAAAAATCAATACTGCTAACAATGTTTATCTCGTGTACCATTGTGAAATCCCTTCATAGCAAAAGGATTTGAGTATAAGAGCAAGGAGGTTCTACTGCAGTTGTGCAGGGTCTTGGTGAGGCTACACCTGGTGAATTGCGTACAGTTCTGGTCTCCTAATCTGAGGAAAGACATTATTGCCATAGAGGGAGTGCAGAGAAGGTTCACCAGACTGATTCCTGGGATGGCAGAACTTCCATATGAAGAAAGACTGGATAGACTAGGCTTGTACTCACTGGAATTTAGGAGATTGAGGGGGGATCTTATAGAGACTTACAAAATTCATAAGGGGTTGGACAGGCTAGATGTAGGAAGATTGTTCCCGATGTTGGGGAACTCCAGAACAAGGGCCCACAGTTTAAGGATAAGGGGGAAGTTTTTTTTTTTAGGACCAGGCTCAAAGGGCCGAATGGCCTACTTCTGCACCTATTTTCTATGATTCTATGAGAATCTCGGTTTAACTGGGACAAACTACAGGAGAGGTTGGAGCGACCTGGAACATTAGCGGTTCTGGGGAGACTTGAGAGTTGAGAGATACGGTAGACAGTCAGAATCTTTTTCCCAGCATGGAAAAAGCCAACATTATAGGCATAACTCATATGTTCATAAGTTCTAGGAGCAGAATCATCTCCACCATGCAATAAGGGTGGATCTATCTTTCCAGCTCAACACCATTCCTCTGCCTTCTCCCCATAACTCCTGACACCCTTAAAGGAGAGAGGGGGAAAGTTTAATGAAGATGTGTGGGACATGTTTTTTACACATTAGTTGGGGCTTGGACCACATTGCCA
The DNA here is from genome assembly GCA_963514005.1 of Raja brachyura. Next base: position 45,350,402 of record OY740801.1, on the reverse strand, counting down.
GGGGTGGTGGTGGGGGCAGATATACGATAGTGGCGTTGAAGAGGCTTTTAAACAGGGAGATGAAAGTGAGGGATATCGATAATGTACAGGTCGATGAGATCAGTTTAAATAGGCATCATGTTCAGCACAAACTTTGTGGGCCAAAGGGCCCGTTCCTGTGCTGTACTCTTCTATATTTTATGTTACAACATACAGGTATTTACTAATAATTATCCAGGCATTTGGGGAGATGGTCCCATTCATTGGGTTTAGGATTGAGAGCAACTCCTTTTGATAAACACATTTGATAAACATATCTCAGATGGCACTTAAAACATCTGAAATACATAGAAACATAGAAACATAAAAAATAGGTGCAGGAGTAGGCCATTCGGCCCTTCAGCCATTCAATATGAGCAAGGACATCTGAATTTCCCCTGAATAAGGGGATTAATAAAGTATTTGTTATGTTATGTTATGTTATGTTATTTGTTATCCCTGATTTCCCTTGTTATCCACGGATGTACTACCTTCCCTGATTTATTCTTTTGCCAAACTGGGATGAACAATTTTTGTTGTTCATCTATGCAGTCTTTAAATGCCTTCCATTGCATATCCACCGTCAACCCTTTAAGAATCAATTGCCAGTCTATATTGGCCAATTCACATCTCATACCCTCAAAGTTACCTTTCTTTAAGTTCAGAACCATTGTTTCTGAATTAACAATGTCACTCTCCATCCTAATGAAGAACTCAACCATATTATGGTCACTCTTGCCCAAGGGGCCACGCACAACAAGATTGTTAACTAACCCTTCCTCATTACTCAATACCCAGTCTAGAATAGCCTGCTCTCTCGTTGGTTCCTCTACATGTTGGTTTAGAAAACTATCCCACATACATTCCAAGAAATCCTCTTCCTCAGCACCCCTGCCAATTTGATTCAACCCAGTCTACATGCAGATTGAAGTCACCCAACACAATGTACAAAATCATGAGAGGAAAAGATCGGTTAGACGCACAGAGTCTCTTGCCCAGAGAATGGAAGTCGAGATCCAGAGGACATAGTTTTAAGGTAAGGGGGAAAGATTTAATCAGAACCCTATTAATTTAAAGATTTTCATGCAAAGAGTGGTCGGTGTACAGAACGAGCTGCTGGAGGAGATAGTTGAGGCAGGTGCTATTGCAATGTTTAAGAAACATTTAGACAGCGACATGGATAGGGTAATTTTAGAGGGTTATGGGCCAAAAAAGCAGGCAGGTAGGCCTGGTATAGATGGGGCTGAAGTGCCTGTTGGTAATTTGGGCTGAAGTGCCTGTTTCCATGCTGTATGACTCTATGACTGTAGGACTCTAGTAGATCAAATCAGTCAAAATTAGCTGCAGTGCATATTACCCCTTCCTAATAACCATGCGGATAAAACACAAATTGTTGATGTCACGTTCACAAGTGTGCTAAGGATCCTCACTCTGATTAGTCTAGTGTTTGATAATGAAAGATGGAGCCCGGGAGATAATTTGCTTGTGTTTGAAAGAAATAATTCTTATTATGAAAAATCTATTTTACTGCAATGATGTTATTACAAGAAAAAAGATGTGTTTGTATTATGTTTGCATTTATTGACTTGGGCAGTGATGAATGTGCAAAGGAGTGAGGAGAATTATTTAAATTTTCTGAATAATTATAATTCATACGCATTATTCAGAATGATAAATCTGCCATATTAAAGGCACTTTCTTAGCTAAATAACTGTGCATTAAATTACAATGTATTACCATTCATTGAAGTCGAAGAAGGTTAAGTGTGGTTTTCTTAAATAAATATTAAGGGCCGAAGGGCCTGCTTCCACGGTGTAAAACTCGATGACTTTATGACAATGTAATGAATCTGAGAATATACAAAGGTTCGCAGGAAATAATTTCCAAATATATGATTCAGTTAGTCATCTCATCAGAACGTGGTTCAGTTGGCATTTGAGACCAGCATTGGACACTTACTACCAAAATAAATTAAAAAACAATTAACCATTTTTGTTAATTTAATTTTGTGATTATGATCTTCACTGGCATAACTAGCATTAATTGTAAATCCGTATTTACCCTTGAGAAGGCAGTGATGAACCATCTTAGATATACCATGTTGTTGGGTCAGGGGTTCCATGATTGAGATCCAGCAATGATGAAGGGACAATACAAGATGCCACTATAGTTTTTGACATCCATCTTTACTGTCAACGATTCCACCTATCTTTGTATCAGCTGCAAACGTACTAATCATGCCATATGCATTTTAATTTAAATCACTGATGTAAATAACAACAATAGTCCGCGTACTGACCACTGAGGCACTCCATGAATCACAGGCCTCTAATCCAAATACAACCTTCCACCACCATCCTCTTGACATGAATGAGAAATTGCTGTTGCGGTACAACTCAAGCCACTCTCCTGTACACCGACTCATCCCCACCCATGCTTCAGCCAGCAACAGTGATGCCAACAGCACATTTATAGATGGCATTGGAGCAGTGCTTAGCCACTCATTCATGGATGTAAAGAAAACAGAGCAGGGGCTAAGTACACAGCCTTGAAGTGAATGTGCTGACGGTCAGGAAATATTGCTACTAATCCGTGCAGTTTACAGTCTGCCCATGAGGAAGTCAAGGTTGCAAAGAGAGGTACAGAGTTCCAGGTCGTGAAGCTTGGAGATGAGTTTGAGAGGGGTAATGGTTTTGAATGCCTAGCTGTGGTCAATGAACAGCAGCTTTATGTATGTGTCCATGTTATCCAGATGGTCCAGAAGAGGCGGAGAGCCAGTGAGATATGGCCCTGGTGGACCTATTGTGCATTAGATAAATTGAAGTGGATGCAGGTGATTTCCATGGCAGGAGTAACCATAACTAACTTCATTGTGATGGATGTTAGTGCTGTCGGAAGATAATCATTGAGGCAGGTGACTGTGCTCTTCTTGGGCAAAAAGTGTTTACTTAACATTTCACCCCATTTCATTGGGAACCGAGGATTATAAACATCGTGCTGGCAAATGTCCAAATTTTATCAGTATTATTGTCACAGGCAACATGGGCTAACAGGCTATGCTGTACTGTTTTATGGTCACCTGGTCATGATGCTAAAATCATCTCCCATGAATGAGTTTTATACACAGCTTTGACCACTTATTTAATTTTACAAATTAGACTGTCCATACAGGGTGCAGCATTTACCAGTACCCTGACCAGCCCCAATGCCCAGGTTCTTTCAAGTTTCACGCACAGCTTTGAACCGATGGTTCATCAAAGAATCCAAGAAGCATCATTGTCACCAAGATTACCCTTGCAGTTTGCGGGAATCAGTTCTTACTGCATTTAAGGGATTGGATCGGCTAGATGCAAGAAAAATGTTCCCGATGTTGGGGGAGTCCAGAACCAGGGGTCACAGTTTAAGCATAAGGGGTAGGCCATTTAGGACTGAGATGAGGAAGAATGTTTTCAGCCAGAGAGTTGTGAATCTGTGGAATTCTCTTCAGAGAAGGCAGTGGAGGCCAATTCACCGGATGTTTTTAAGAGAGTTAGATACCTGATCCTGAATGTCAAAAAAACAAAGGAGGTTATCGTCGACTTCAGGAAAACCCGGCACAGTCCCACACCACTTCACATCAATGACAGCGATGTGGAGGTGGTCAGTAGCACTAAGTTCCTGGGGGTGCAGGTCACTAACAGTCTGACCTGGTCGAATAGCATCTCATCAACAGTTAAGAGAGCGCAGCAGCGGTTGCACTTTCTGCGCCGGATGAGAAGAGCTCATCTCCCCCATCCCATCCTCACTACTTTCTACAGGGGCACCATAGAGAGTATTTTGACCAGCTGTATCTCTGTCTGGTTTGGGGACTGTAGAGCCTTCGACTGGAAGTCTGTGCAGAGAGTGGTGAGGACAGCGGAAAAAATCATCGGGACTCTCTCCCCTCAATCGGGGATATTGCGACCAAACGTTGCGTGTCTAAGGCCAGCAGTATTATAAAAGACCCCACACATCTCCATCATGGACTGTTCACTCTGCTGCCCTCGGGAAAAAGATATTGCAGCATAAGGAGCAGAACGTCAAGGTTCTGCAACAGCTTCTTCCCACGAGCCATCAGACCCCTGAATGCCATGTAATGGGCTGCCACCATTGTCTATTTATCCTTTTTATCCATTTTATCCATGTCTATCCTTATGTTAATTTATCGTGTTGCACAGGGAGCCAAATGCAACGTAATTTCATTTGGAACTGCATATATCAATGTATTTCTAAATGACAATAAAGTTTGTTTGACTTGTTTGACTTGACTTTGACTTGACTACAGCTCTTAGGGCTAACTGAATCAAGGGATATGGGGAAAAAGCAGGAGCTGGGTACTGAATTTGGATGATATGATTATGATCATATTGAATGGCTCAAAAGGCCGAATGGCCTGCTCCTACACCTTATTTCTATGTTTCTATGTTTCTTTGGTTTTTTAAGATTTCGGAATTATATTTAGCTAATATACATGTCAATAACCTTACTTGAACTAGAAGGAGAAGATTTTTATCCACCCTGATATAAAGGAAGCAAACTGTTGGCATAAAAAGGCATATTTCATCATAAGATCATGTGATAGGAGCAAAATTAGGCCATTTGCCCCATCAAGTCTACTCCGCCATTCAATCATGGCAGATCTGTCTCTCCCTCCCAACCCCATTCTCCTGCCTTCTCCCCTTAACCTCTGGCACCTGTACTTATCAAGAATCTATCAAGAGTCATAGCAATGGGGAAATGGGGTTGAAAGAATTTCTCTCCTGGGACTCCACATGGACCTGATGGCTGAATGCTCTTCTTTCATGTTGCAGCAAGGAAGTAAGTCAATGTCCTTATGTAAATTAAGTTTTATCGCAGTCCCTTCCTGCCCAGGTGACTATTCTATTACTGCCTCTACTATCATTCTGGGAAGGAACAATCTATCTTTGTATATTTGATTCATTAATATAATGTTTAAAACCTCCCTACTATTAGGGCTATATTCAATATATTGGAACTAGTCTGTAGTGTTGAAGAGCAGAATGATCTAGGAGTGCAGGTGCATGGTTCCTTGATGGTGAAGTTGCAGGTAGGTAGGGTGGTCAAAAAGGCTTTTAGTGCATTGACCTTCATCAGTCAGAGTAATGAGTATAGAAGTCTGGAAGTAATAAGACGTAGGTACACAAAAATGCTGGAGAAACTCAGCGGGTGCAGCAGCATCTATGGAGCGAAGGAAATAGGCAACGTTTTGGGACAAAACCCTTCTTCAGACATTGATGAGGCCGCATTTAGAATAATGTGTTCAGTGTTGGACACCATGTTATAGGAAATAAGTTCATAAGCTCATTTATTGTCACATACACCAAATGGTGTAGTGAAATTCACTGGCCAGGTCAGTCATACAATTTTGCTTTTAAACGGACTCGTAAAAACACATTTTAACATAAACATCCATCATAGTGACACCTACAGATTTCTCACTGTGATGGAAGGCGAAAATAAAGTTCCAAGTCCGTCCCTTGTTGTTCTTCCTTGGTCGGGGGTCTCGAGTCCCCCGTTGACAGGAGGGTCTTGACTCCCGTAGCCAGCGGCTTTCGGGCACTCCGCGTCAAGGCGTTCAGCTCCCGCATCAGGGGGGTTATCAGCTCCCCCGCGCCGGGCAATTCTGCAGCGTTGGAGCTCCCGACTAGCCTCATCCGAGCCTGTGACCCCTTGATGGTAAGTCCGCACCCCACGGTGGGGCTCACGACAGTCCGAGGCGGTTTCCAGCTCCAGTGATGGAAGGCCGCAGAGCCCGGAGAATGTTATCTGAAAATTGATCACATCTCCGGGAAGGTAAGATCTGGAAAAAGAAAATGTTTCCCCCGATAAACCCCCCCCCCCTCCCCACATAAAACAAACAGAAGAACATTAAAACAAACTTTAAACAAACGCAAAAAAGAACAAAAGGATGAAAAAACGAACAGACTGCCGGCAGGGTTGCCATCTTCCTCCTCCGGCGCTCTGCCGGCAGTCTGTTCGTTTTTGTCAAGCTGTCAAGCTGGAAATGTACAGAGAAGATTTATGAGGATGTTGTCAGGACTAGAGGGTGTGATCCATAGGGAGAGGTTGAGTAGGCTGTGTCTCTATTCCATGGAATGCAGGAGGATGAAGCATACAAATTAGCCAGAAAAAGCGACCTACCAGAGGACTGGGAGAAATTCAGAGTCCAGCAGAGGAGGACAAAGGGCTTAATTAGGAAAGGGAAAATAGATTATGAAAGGAAACTGGCAGTGAACATAATAACTGACTGCAAAAGTATTTATAGATATGTGAAGATAAAAAAATTAGTTAAATCAAATGTAGGTCCCTTGCAGTCAGAAACATGTGAATTGATCATGGGGAACAAGGACATGGCAGACCAATTGAATAACTACTTTGGTTCTGTCTTCACTAAGGAAGACATAAATAATCTGCCGGAAATAGCAGGGGACCGGGGGTCAAATAAGATGGAGGAACTGAATGAAATCCAGGTTAGCCGGGAAGTTGTGTTGGGTAAATTGAATGGATTAAAGGCCGATAAATCCCCAGGGACAGACAGGCTGCATCCCAGAGTACTCAAGGAGGTAGCCACAGAAATAGTGGATGCATTAGTGATAATTTTTCAAAACTCTTTAGATTCTGGAGTAGCTTCTAAGGATTGGAGGGTAGCTAATGTAAACCCACTTTTTAAAAAAGGAGCGAGAGAGAAAACAGGGAATTACAGACCGAGGGGATCTATCACAGTCACTGCCTCAAAAAGGCTGGCAGCAGCATCAAGGACCCACATCATCCTGGCCACACACTCATCTCCCTGCTACCTTCAGGTAGAAGGTACAGGAGCCTGAGGACTGCAACAACCAGGTTCAGGAACAGCTACTTCCCCACAGCCATCAGGCTATTACACTTGGCTCGGACAAAACTCTGAACATTAATACCCCTTTGTCTGTTATTTGCACTTTATCAATTAAATTTATTCATTCATGTGTGCATTTGCATATATAATGATATATGGACACACTGATTTGTTTTGTAGTCAATGCCTACTATATTCTGTTGTGCTAAACAAATAAAGAATGTCATTGTCCTGTCAGCGACACATGACAATAAATTCTTTTGACTTTGACTTTGACTTTGACTTTGACAGTTCGTCTAACATCGGTAGTGGGGAAACTGCCAGAGTCAGTTATTAAAGATGGAAAGCAGCACATTTGGAAGATGGTGAAATCATTAGACAAAGTCAGCATGGATTTATGAAAGGTAAATCATGCCTAACGAATCTTATAGAATTTTTCGAGGATGTAACTAGTAGAGTAGATAAGGGAGAACCAGTGGATGTGTTATATCTGGACTTTCAGTAGGCTTTCGACAAGGTCCCACAAAAGAGATTAGTATACAAACTTAAAGCACATGATATTAGGGGTTCAGTATTGATGTGGATAGAGAATTGGCAGGCAGACAGGAAGCAAAGTGTAGGAGTAAACGGGTCCTTTTCAGAATGGCAGGCAGTGACTAGTGGGGTACCGCAAGGCTCAGTGCTGGGACCCCAGCTATTTACAATATATATTAATTATTTGGACGAGGGAATTGAATGCAACATCTCCAAGTTTGCGGATGACATGAAGCTGGTGGACAGTGTTCGGTGTGAGGAGGATGCTAGGAGGCTGCAAGGTAACTTGGATAGGCTGGGTGAGTGGTCAAATGCATGGCAGATGCAGTATAATGTGGATAAATGTGAGGTTATCGACTTTGGTGGCAAAAACAGGAGGGTAGACTATTATCTGAATGGTGGCTGATTAGGAAAAGGGGAGATGCAACGAGACCTGGGTGTCATTGCACACCAGTCATTGAAAATAGGCATGCAGGTGCAGCAGGCAGTGAAGAAAGCGAATGGTATGTTAGCTTTCATAACAAAAGGATTTGAGTATAGGAGCAGGGAGGTTCTACTGCAGTTGTACAGGGTTTTGGTGAGACCACACCTGGAGTATTGCGTACAGTTTTGGTCTCCAAATCTGAGGAAAGACATTCTTGCCATAGAGGAGGGGTACAGAGAAGGTTCACCAGACTGATTCCTGGGATGTCAGGACTTTCATATGAGGAAGGACTGGATAGACTCGGCTTGTACTCACTAGAATTTAGAAGATTGAGGGGGGATCTTATAGAGACTTACACAATTCTTAAGGGGTTGGACAGGCTAGATGCAGGAATATTGTTCCCGATGTTGGGGAGGTCCAGAACAAGGGGTCACAGCCCTTATTTAAGGATAAAGGGAAATTCCTTTAGGATTGAGATGAGGAAAACATTTTTCACACAGAGAGTGGTGAGTCTCTGGAATTCTCTGCCACAGAAGGCAGTTGAGGCCAGTTCATTGGCTATATTTAAGAGGGAGTTAGATGTGGAGCTTGTGGCCAAAGGGATCAGGGGGTATGGAGAGAAGGCAGGTACAAGATACTGTTGGATGATCAGCCATGATCATATTGAATGGCGGTGCAGGCTCGAAGGGCCGAATGGCCTACTCCTGCACCTATTTTCTATGTTTCTATGAGGGGTGATCTTATAGAGGAGCATAAAATCATGCAAGGAATAGATTGGGCAGATGCACAGAGTCTCTTGCCCAGGGTAGGGGAATCGAGAAACAGAGGACATAGGTTTAAGATGAAGGGGAAAAGATTTCATAGGAATCTGAGGTGTAACCTATTCACACAAAGGGTTGTGGGTGTATGGAATGAGCTGCCAGAGGAGGTAGTTGAGGCTGGGGCAATCCAACGTTTAAGAGAGAGTTAGACAGGTCTTCTTGTCGAGTCCACACACAAGATTAGAAGTTGTTGAGCCAGATCTGAACACACTTCTCAGCATCTGCATGTAATGGTGTCTACCTTGTGCTTCTTGTGCTTCTTGTGCGAGGTGGTGGAAAGATTGGTGGAAGCAGGGCCGCGACGTGAAAGCTCTTTCCTTGACCCCTGTTTGACAGGTACATGGATAGGACAGGTTTGGAGGGATATGGGCCAAATGTGGACAGGTAGGACTAGTGTAGTAGGGACATGTTGGCGGGTGTGTAGACGTTGGGCTGAAGGGCCTGTTTCCACTCTGTATCACTCTATGACTATGACTCTAGTCCACAAAAATAAGCCAGTAAAGTAATTTGATACGTTATAATTAGTACATCGCATGAATTAGCATTTTTGAATTATAGACAAAGATTAATTGTTGTTCCCATTAGGTTCTGCACGATTCCATGAATATATTAATGTGACAAAATTTGGTAATCAATTAATGGGAAGGGAATGGTAATGATATCAAGTAATTATTTTCACTGGTTCCTTGAACTCAATGTTGCAGGTGATCAGAAAGAATTGCAAAATATTTAAGATGGCAACAAAGTAAATACTCTTTCTGAAGATAGGACAATGCATACAGAAAGAAACTGTGGAAGGTATAGCAGAGGGATTATTAGAATAGAAAAGAGCAGCATGCCTGAGCAGTGAATGAGAAGACACATGATGTTACTCCAATTTTCACAATAGAAGATAGCAAAACGCCAAAGAACTATAGAATCACTAACTTATTGTCAATATTATATAAGATATTGAATTCTTGCTCAAAGATCTAATAGAAAACGTCTACAAAATGAGAACAATTATGACTAGGCAGCCTATATTTATAAGTGGAGGTCTTGCTTACAAGAGTAACAGAATGAACAGTAAAAGATAATGCACTGGGTATAATGCACAGAAATGCTTCATTTAGTTTAGGCATACAGCGAGGAAACAGGCCCCTTCGGCTCACCGAGTCTGCACTGACCAGCGATCCCCGCACATTAACACTATCCCACACACACTAGGAACAATTTACACTTACACCAAGCCAATCAATCTACAAACCTGTAAATCTTCAGAGTGTGGGGGGATGGACGAGCCTCCACTCATTTTACATTTGGAAAGGTAGGGACTGGTCAGAGGTAGTCAGCATAGATTTGTTTAGTTCAGTTTAGTTTATTGTAAGGTGTAGCGAGGTACAGTGAAAAGATTTTGATGTGCACTAACCAATCAGCGGAAAGACAATACATGATTACAATCAAGCCATCCACAGTGTGTAGACACATGATAAGGTAATAATGTTTAGTGCAAGGTAAAGCCAGCAAAGTCCAATCAAGGATAGTCGAGGGTCACCAATGAGGTAGATAATAGTTCAGCTTGTGATAACAGCTTGTGATAACAGATTTCCGCAGAGAAATCCCATCTCGCTAATTTGACTGAGGGTTTTGTGGCGGGGTGTAATCGATATGATTGGTAAGGGTAGGGGGTATGCATAATTTATATGGGTATTTGTCAAGGTTCCACATTATCTGCTGGGCTGGAAAGCGAATGTACATGGGATCCAAGATGAGTTGACTAGTTTGATCCAAATGTAGTTTCCTCAGTTTAATCTTGTTGTTTTAAATTCAAAGTCTTTTGATTTTTTTAAACGTTAATCAGTAATGTCGAGAAATAAAGCATAAAATGTCCAGTGAAGGTGGTCTCTGCCTAGAGAGGGAAAATGTGAATATGAATATGTAAAACTCTTGTGAAAGTTGGCATTTTAAAAGTTTTAATCGCGAATAACTTGTGAAATATAGGATGTAATCAGTGCTGATCACTGCCAGCTGAGCCATTGTGACATCATCAGTTTTTAGTTTCATTGCATAAAATGTTCAGTGAAGGTAATCTCTGCCTGGAGGGGAAAAATGTGAATCAGAATATGTAAAAATTTTATCGTTACCGCATAGTGTTTTTGTGAAGATGTCATGACACACACATATACGCACAAATATACACACAAACAAGATCAGCGTTTTAATAAGTATACTAGACCAAGTGCAGACCCATTGCGTCTGCTCCCCCAACGCACCCGTTCCCTACCTGTAGCCCCCACAGGAGGCATGGTCCTCCAACTCAAGCTGTTCCCAAACGTAAGATTCCAGCACTTCCCTGCCACAGTTGGCTTAACAAAAATTCCAACTGCACATTCCCTGCAATTTGCATTAACAATTCACCCTCCTCCTCATGTGAGGTGAAAAGTTCAGAGTGTTCCTGTGTTGCAACATTGTATCAAAATGTGTTGGATGCTGGCAGGAATGATTTTAACAGTCAAAGTTTGAGAAATAACATGAAAATAACGTGAATCCTGTGAAAGTTGGCATTTTTAAAGCTTTAATCGTGAATAACGTGAAATATAGGATGGTAATTTTCAATTCAAAGTCTATTAATTTTTTTTAAACTTTAAGCTGTAATAAGTCAAGAAATTAAGCATCAAATGTTCAGTGAAGGTGATCGTGAATAACATCAAATATAGGATGAAATCTTCATTGAAACTGATCACTGCCAGCTGAGCCATTGTGACATCTTCAGTTGAAGTGGGCATTTTAAATTCAAAGATTTTTGATTTTTTAAATACTTTTAATCAGTAATAAGTTGAGAAATAAAGCATAAAATGTTCAGTGAAGGTGGTCTCTGCCTCGAGGGGGAAAATGTCAATCAGAATATGTAAAAATGTAATCATTACCACATAGTGTTTTTGCAAAGATGTAATGACAACCACATATACACACACATATACACACATACAAGATCAGAGTTTTAGTATTTACTAGACCAAGTGCAGACCCGTTGGGTCTGTTCCCCCAACATGCATTTGCGTGAGGAGGGGGCGGGGTGGCATGCGGCACCACACACACTAACCACCCTCACACAGACACACACTAACTACCCCCTTTCATATTATATTAATATTATTAATTTGCTCCTTTTACCCCATAACCGCCCTATCCACGGACGCATAGCCCCCAACTCGCAGGCGCGTCTAGAGAGGGAGGGGGGTGTGAGGGCAGAGAGAGAATAGAGAGACAGAGAGAGAGGCAGAGAGCAGAAGGGCAAGAGACAGAGGGAGAGGGGGGTGGAGCGAAGGAGGAGAGGGAGGGTGGGTGAGGGGGAGGGTGGGGGAGGATGGGAGGAGAGAGAGGGGGAAAGGGGGGCTGAGAGGGAGGAAGGAAAAGGGGGAGACGGGGTGGGAAGGGAAAGGGAGAGGTGGGGGGAAGGGAGGGGGAGGTGGAGGGAAGGGGTAGGGGAGGGGTTGGAGGGAACGGGGTGGGGAGAGATGGAAGGAAGGGTATGGAGGGGAGGGGGGAAGAGGGTTTAGGGATGGGAGGGTAGGGGAAAACAGGAAGTTGGGGAGAGGAAGGGGGAGAGAGAGAGGGAGGGGGGGAGAGAGGGAGGGGGAGAGAGAGAGAGAGGGAGGGGAGGGAGAGAGAGTGGAGAGAGAGTGGAGAGAGGGGAGAGAAAGAGGGGAGAGAGAGAAGGGGAGGGGGAGAGAGTGAGGAGAGAGTGAGCGAGAGAAGGGGAGAGAGAGAGGAAAGGGGGGAGAGAGGAGGGGAGAGAGGGGGGGAGGGAGAGAGAGGGGAGAGAGGGGTGAGATGGGTGAGAGGGGAGAGAGGGGAGAAAGGGAGAGAGAGAGAGAGAGGGGAGGAGAGAGAAAGAGAGAGAGGAGGGGTATGGGGCAGCGGCCCGAGCGAGGCACGGAGGGATCTGAGGATGGTGAAAAGCAGCGGGGGGACCAGCCAATTGTGGCTTCCGCAAAGGTAAGTGCACCGACCAGCGTGACAGAGCCAGGCCGGGCCGGGCAGGGGGGGGAGGGTAGATGATCGGGCCTCCCCGGAGAGGAGGTCATCCCCTGTGATGGGTAGAAAGGAGAGGGGAGAGATGGATGGAGGGAGGAGAGGGGAGGAGGTGAGAAGAGGGGGGGGGTGGAGGGGAGCCGGGCGAGTGAGTGCACTGCGAAATGCGAAGATAGAAGCGGCTTCCAACTCTCTGGAAACCCACAGCTGGAATGAACGCGCATGGGCTAGGAGGGGCGGGGCTTCACGAGCTAGTACCTTGTTCAGTGTGTGAGTGATCTGCAGAACAACGATCCTATAGCTGAGCACAGCTCTAGGATCTTTCATGCAGAACATTTTCATTCTTTCTGTGCTTTTTGCAGAACGGGTGGGGGGGGGGGGGGTTGTAAATGATGTTACTCACACAGTGTTTCTTTACTAATACTTTATTGATTACATATGCACTAGTGCCCTAGCTGTACATGGTCTGTACTTTCAAACTACCAGAGGAGGTACCAGGGGATGGAGAGACATTAATATACTGGTTAAACGGGGAGTGGTCAGGGAAGCTACACAATCTATAATTAAAGGGACATGCACTATCATCTACATCCTTCCTCTTATAAAAGAAAAGAACATAACTGGCGACCATGTCTCGTGCGCTAGGGCAAATGGAAATAACAGACAATAAAAATAGCAGCACTCATATATAATCGCCGTAACGGTCAGGCGCCCGTACAATGCGGCCTGAGCGGGTGCGAACCCCGCTCACACCCCCTTCCCCCAAAGGAACGGAGACAGGGGGGAACCCCACGACAAGGGAACCACGAGGCGGGGAGACGCGCGGTGACAAAGGGATGGGAGGCGATCGGGGAGACGGGGGAGAAATAGGCGGAGGCACGGGAACAGGCACAGGGAGAAGGACTGGGACGGGCCGAGCAGGCGCAGGCATGGGGAAAGCAGACAGAGGGGAAGCATGGGGAAGAGCAGGAGGTGGAGGAGGCTCATTCACCAGGCGGAGGTGCTGACGGGAATGACGGTAAACTGTGCCGTCCAGGTTAACCAGGTAGGAGCGAGGTGAAACAGCAGTTCCGACAACAACCGCGAGTCTAGGGCGACCGGAGGTGGAACGCATACGGACAACCTGACCCGGAGAAAGGGGAGGAAGAGGACGACAGGACCTATCGTGGGAGCGCTTCTGAATGGACTGCTTAGCAGCAATGCGCTCATGGACCATGGCAGGCTTGAGAACAGCGGGAATAAGAGTTTGCTGGGCCACCGGAATGGGAGGGCGTGTGACACGGGACATGAGGCGCTGCGCCGGGGACCCCAAGACGCTGTCACGGGAGATGTTGCGGAGGTTTAGTAAAGCAAGGTAAATGTCAGATTTTGAAATGCGGCAGCGTTCCAACAAGTCCTTTGCGCTGCGGACAGCACGCTCGGCCAGGCCGTTGCTTTGAGGGTACTCAGGGCTGCTGGTGTAGTGGCGAAAGTTCCAGTTGTCAGCAAAGTCCTTGAACTCAGCGCTGGTAAATTGGCTGCCGTTGTCTGACTGCAGGCTCGCGGGCGATCCAAAGGTCGCGAAGTGGCGGCGCAGCTTCGTAATGACAGCAGAAGAGGAGAGAGAGGACAGCTGGTCGACCTCGAACCAGCTAGAGTAGGAGTCAACAAGCACCAGGAAGTGCTTGCCGTGCCATTCAAAAATGTCTGTTGCCAGCGCAGACCATGGCAGGTCTGGTGCGGGCTGCTGCAAAAGGGGCTGCCGCTGCTGTTGCGGTGCGAGACTGTTGCAGGTCGTTCATGAGGACACCCGGTCTCGGAAGTATGCAGCCATATCAGGCCAGTAAAACTGGCTTTGGGCGATGGAGAGAGTGGCCTCGGCCCCTGGATGGCCACGATGAGCAGTGTCGAAATACTGTTGCCGCAGAGCCTCAGGCACCAAAACCTTGTGGCCTTTGACGATAACGCCATCTCGCAGCACCAGCTCATCACGGACCAGGAAGTAGGGAACTGCCGCGGCAGGTAGGGAAGAGCGCTGCTCGGGCCAGCCCCGCTGAATGACCGACGCCAGCTGTTGGAGAGAGGCGTCAGCAGCAGTGTGCTTGACCAGAGACTTCAGTTGCTTAGAAGGCACTAAATTGACGTTTAGGACGATCATGCTTGAAGCCTCATAAGGGTGACGGGTGGTCGAAGGCAGGGGAGCCCGAGACAAAGTGTCAGCAATAAACATGTCCTTGCCTTTACGGTACACCACGGAGAAGTTGAAACGTTGTAATTGAAGCATCATCCGCTGCAGCCTGGAGGAGGCAGCATGAATCGGCTTACCGAGGATGGTGACCAGAGGTTGGTGGTCTGTTTCGACGGAAAATTCGGTGCCCAGGATATAGTCCTTGAACTTCGAACAGGCAAACACGACAGCCAGCAGTTCCTTCTCAATCTGTGCATACCGCTGCTCAGCTGGAGTCATTGTGCGGGACGCAAAAGACACAGGCAACTGTACTCCATCATGTATTTGCAAACAGGCAGCACCCAGCCCGAACTTGGAGGCATCACAAGTGATGACGACTGGTCGGTTCAAGTCAAAATATTTCAACGTCGGAGTGCAGATGAGTCTGGACCGCAGCATATCGAAGGCAGTCTGGTGTTGCGGGAACCAGGACCATGCAGTATCTTTCTTCAGCAATTCTCGTAAGGGCGCACTCAACTCACTCAAGTCAGGGATGAACTTTCCCAGGTAGTTAACCATGCCGAGGAATCGCTGAAGGCTTGGTACATCCACAGGAGCAGGCATCTCGGAAATTGCAGCGGTTTTCTGAGGATCTGGTTTCAGTCCGGACGCTGTGAAAACGTGACCGACATAGGTGACCTCAGGGACGCGGAACCGGCATTTGCTGGGGTTGAGCTTCAGGTTTACCTCCCGAGCCCGATCCAAAACAAGTCGGAGGTTATGGTCGTGCCGTTCGACATCTTTTCCATACACAAGGATGTCGTCGACGATGATAGCGCATGGGAGCCCCGCGAACAGCTGTTCCATCGTCCTCTGGAAGACTTCACTGGCGGAGCTGATCCCGAACGGCATGCGCAGGAAACAGAACCTCCCGAAAGGAGTGGCGAAAGTTGTTAGGTAAGATGAGCGTGCATCTAACGGTATCTGCCAGAACGAGCTCTTCGCATCCAGCACCGAAAACACCGTGGCTGGGCCGACCTGTGCCGCCACATCTTCGACAGTGCGCGTGGGGTAGTGTGGGCGCTTGATAGCCAGGTTCAAGTCTTTAGGGTTGATGCAGATCCGTAGCTCAGTTTTGTCCTTCTTGGCCGCAACGACCATGGTAGAGACCCACTCGGTCGGCTCGCTCACCCCCTTCAGAATGCCCGTAGCCACCATGTCACGAAGGGTGGACTCGACTCGGTCCTTCATAGCAAAGGAGACTCGGTGGGGTGGCCGTATAACCGGATCCACATCAGGATTGAGAGAGATCTTGTAGCTGCAGGAGAGCATCCCCAGCTTAGTGTCGAACCGATCAGGATACTCGGCTAGCGGGTCTAGAGGTCGCTGTACTAAACGAATGTCCCGGTGGAAATTGACCAACCCAAGGTCCTGGCATGCTTGAACACCAAGTAGTGGAACGCATTTTCCGTCTATCAGAAAGAAAGAGAGGGGCCGAACGGTCTTCAGCACTTCGCAGTTCAGGGTAGCTTTTCCCACAGGAACGAGCAGACCTCCCCCATAGGCTCGAAGGACGGAGCGCTCAGTGGTAACCCTCTCATTATTCCTTATCTTCTTGAAGAGGCTTGTTGACATTACATTCGTCGCGGCCCCAGTATCGACCTTGGCCGAGAAAGTCGCACCATTAACAGTAACTTGCACGGTCGGGTCCGTTATCATGGCAGGTGTATTTCTGACTGAAAACACGCTGAGCTCACTCTGGGAAGAGTCGGAATCAGACAGAGGGAGGTTTTCGGGAGGATGATAAGAACCAGACACAGTCTCATCCCGTACCAGGTAATTAGAAGGCTTACGCTGTTGCTGGGCAAGATTTCTGCGAGAATGACAGGCAGCTGAAAAATGGTTCGGCTTGTTGCAGAAATTACAAGTCTTTCCCATCGCAGGCAAAACACCGAAACGATGAGCCACAAAGTTACAGTTCTGGCAACGCTGCACTGACTTGGAGCTGGAGGCAAAGCTAGCCCCACGGCGAGCTTGCTGAGCAGGACGCCGGGTGGCAACGGTAGCCGCTCGAACCTCATGGTCAGATGTGGTCACAGCAGAGGTAACAGCCTCCGACAATTTGGAGGCATGTAGAGCACCATGGAGGGTCAGGTCCGGCTTGCATAGGAGCTCTGAACGCAACTTTTCATTCCGCAGACCGTACACCAAAACATCGCGGGTCAGGGTGTCGGGGGTCACGTCAGGCAGTTTGCACCGTCTAGCCAGATGCCGTAGGGCAGCGTAGTAGTTGCCGATAGACTCACCGGGATTCTGACGACGACCAAAGAACTTAAAGCGCTCCAGGATAGAGTTTGTGGGGACGTCGCACATTTCAGAGAACTTCCTGATTAGGCAATTCAGGTCCGTGGGGTCTTCATCTTGCCCGTATTCAAACGATTCAGAGCGCTCGAGAGCCTCAGAGCCGGCCAAATTCAAAAGTAGTGAAGCTTTAACTGCAACGGAAGCAGCTGGGTGAACGATAGCCACATAATGCTGGAAGTCCCGACGGAACGCATTCCATCGGTGAGCGATGTCATCGTCAAAGACCAGAGGTTCTGGCTTACGGCAGGAGGAAGCCATGAACCGACCGGGAAGGGTAACTGGGGCAAAAAAAATTAAACGCGAGAAACAGGAGGCGTGGGTGTAGATCCCACTTCTGACACCATGTAAATGATGTTACTCACACAGTGTTTCTTTACTAATACTTTATTGATTACATATGCACTAGTGCCCTAGCTGTACATGGTCTGTACGTTCAAACTACCAGAGGAGGTACCAGGGGATGGAGAGACATTAATATACTGGTTAAACGGGGAGTGGTCAGGGAAGCTACACAATCTATAATTAAAGGGACATGCACTATCATCTACAGGGGTGGAGTAACGTACCTCGTGGAAAACTGCGCATGCATGTTGAGAGCAAGTGCATTAATCCACAGCGGGGGGGAGGTGAGCCTTGATTGGTGGGCACGTGGGTATTGTGATGTCAGCAGCTGGCAAGCGGTATTATTTTGTTTAAAGTGAGTTTTGTGAACAATTTTATTCAAAATCTGGGCAAATAATTGAGCAGATTTAGAGAGGAGTGGATTTATGAAATCATAAGTTAAATCCCTACCGAAATGTGTAAAAATCTCTGCGTTTTTGCATCTGGTTTTCGAGGAAATACGTTTCAAATGCAAAATGACACACACACACACACACACACACACACATACACACACACACACACACACACACACACACACACACAAACACACACACACACACTTTTAAAAGTATATAGATATGATATTATATGATATTTCTCAACAGGGAGGCTATTTCTCAACAGAGAGATTGGTTCAAGAGACATTTAAATAATCACTTCAAAAGTGAAACACAGTGACATAGCTAGTAAAGCTTCATGGTGACAAAGACCTGTTTCACCCTGACATCAGCTGCCATCTGTGTGGAGTTTGCAAGTTCCACCTGTGACTGTGCTGGTTTCCTCCGAGATCTCCCGCTCTCTCCCACAACCCAGAGACGTGCTGCTTTGCAGGTTAATTGGCTGCTGTAATATTGCCCCTATTGTGCAGGGTGTGAATGAGAAAGTGGGATAATGTAGTGTGAATGGGTGCTTGATGGTCAGTAGACCCCTTGATGGGCCAAATGGTCTGTTTTCCATGCTACATCATTAAACTAAACTAACCTACAAGGCATAAAAGGTTATAGATCTAATTTGGTCAAATGGGATTAGTGTAGTTGAGCAAGAGGTAAGCATAGAACAGCACAAGTACAATGTATATTTGAAATTTAAAACTTTACAAAAATCACTTTTCAAGCCACTTTTCCACTTGGCCTGACCGTTAGCAGCGTTCAATGTCACAATGACTCACAATGCGATCCCGAATCTCATTTACGTTTAAAAAATCTTGATTTTAATCCATTTTAAATCCAAAAACAAAATCCATTTTAATCAAATTCTACCAATTTGATTAACAGCTAACATTGTGTTTAGGTTATATTAAAGAAAAATCACAATTTTCATTGTGTGTGTGGGGGGGGGGGGGGTGGGGGGGGGGATAGGGGGGAGGTTTCATTTAAAAAAAATTGCGATTTTCATTGTGGTGGGGTGGGGTGGGGTGGGATGGGAGGGAGGTGATGCGGAGTGGGGGAGCAGGGGAATAGAGGGAGAGGAGGTGGGTAGGGAGGGAGGGAGAGTGGGGAGGAGTAAGATAGAGGGAGAGGATGGGGGTATGGGCGGGGTAGGGAGGATGGGGATAGAGGGAGAGGAAGTGTGTAGGGAGGGAGGGAGAGTGGGGGGGAGGGCAATAGAGGGAGATGAGGGGGGTTGTGGGGGGGGGGGGTAGGGAGGATGGGGAGAGAGGGAGAGGAGGATGTAGGGAGGGGAGAGGGCTTATGGAGGGAGGGAGTGACTGAGGGTAGGGGGAAGGAGAGAGAGGGAGAGGTGAGGGAGGGAGTGGGGGAGGGAAGGAGGAAAGAAAGGGAGGGTGAAGAGGAGGGGGAGAGAGTGCTGGGGATGAGGGGAATGGAGGAGGATTGGGGTAGGAAGAGGCGCAGTCGGGGAAGGGTTGCCGTGACTCACATCATAACGGAGATCTCTGGCGTCACAACAGAAACCCCTCAGCCTCGCCTGCGCAGTTGGGGGCTATGGGTGAGTGGTGGAATATTTTGTTGGGGGACAGGGCCCAATGGGTCTGCCCTTGGTCTAGTCCTCACTAAAATTAAATAAAGGATTAAATAGCATGTAGTTTTACTTGTATTAGTATTATTGCATTTGTGCTTGTGTTTTGAGAACATTTTGTTATTGTTGATAAGATATTAGAAAGTGCGTACAATTTCAAGGGTCAAAAACTGCATGAAGAGTTGACCATTCTGAGTTGATTGCAGAGTAGCGCATTAACTGGGACTGCGCTGCTTTTCTTGTGTACAAGTAAGTAAAGTGTGCTTGGAAAATGAATAGAAGTTATCAGAGTCCAGTTGATCGGCGACGACATGTTCTATGCCAGGTTAAACTACTCTCTTCTGCGTGCACGTGATCCATATCTCTCTATTCCTTGCATATGTCTATCCAACATCTTCTTAATTGCCACTATCATATCTGTCTCCACGTTCAACATGAGCAGCCTTTCCAGGCAGCCACTACTTTCTTGTATAAAATACATGCCCTGCACATCTCCTTTCAACTTTGCTCCTTTCACCTTAAGTTATGCCCTCTAATGTTTTGACATTTATTTTCTGGAAGAAAGGTTCTGACTGTCTACCCTATCTATGCCTCTGATAATGTATTCTATCATGTGTCCCCTCAGGCTTCAATGCCCCACAGAAAATAACTTTTAGGTAATACCCTCTAAATCCAGCAGTATTCTTGAAATCCTCTCCTGTACCCTCTCCAAAGCCTCCTCAGCCTTCCTGCAAAGCAATGTTCAGAACTGCACACAATACACCAATGTGGCCTAACCAAAGCCCCATAAAGCTGCAACATGACTTCCTGACTCTTGTTCTCAACGCCTGACCAATGAAGGCAAGCGTACCGTTCACCTTCTTTACCACTCTTTCTATTTGTGTTGCCGTGGACCAGGACCCCAAGGTCCCTCTGTACATCAATGTCATTAAGTGTCTCGTCGTTAAATAGTTTGCCCTTACATTTAAACTTCCAAAGTGAAGCACCTCGCACTTGCTCAGATAAACTTCATCTGCCATTTGTCAACTCATTTCTGTAGCTGATCTATATCCCACTGAATACTTTGACAACCTTCCTCACTGTCCACAGATCCAACAAATTTGGTCTTGTCCGTGAACTCACTAACCAACCCACTTACAAGAAGTGTTCTGACATAAAATGTCACCCATCCATGTTCTTCAGAGATGCTGTCAGATCCTCTTAGCTACTTCAGCACTTTATGTCCTTTTGTGTAAATTCCTTGTTTCTACATTTACATCCAAGTTGTTTATATATGGTTAACCCTCATTATAATAAGGCACCATGAGGAGGGGAGGAGGGGAGGAGGGGAGGAGGGGAGGAGGGGAGGAGGAACGGTGTCCGTTGTTGCCGATTGTCCACTATAACCAAGTAAGGGATTTGTTCCATCCAAATCCGTGAAACGATGAGTTGTTTTCAAAAACAAATTTATTTTTAGCAGCTAAAAATGTATTTTTGTTCCTGCAAGCTAATAATACTACATGCTGTTTTTTACATTATTTTATAAAGTATCATTGCACAATGGTCAGTGGGAGGCCCAGCACAAATTGGAGGAACAGCAATTCATATTCTGCTTGGGCTGCTTACAACCCAGCGGTATGAACATTGATTTCTCTAACTTCAATGAACCCTTGGTTTCCCTCTCTCTCTGTCCCTCCAACACCCTATTTCTCTGACTAGTTTCACCTGATTAACATGACTGTTTGTTTATTCAGCTTGGTACTTAAGTTCTATATTAATATCTTCATACCTTTCATTGCATTTAACATGAATTATATCATTATGTTAATGGCCAGGTTCATACCTGTAGAAAGAAAAAACAGGTGCAGGAGTAGGTCATTTGGCCCTTCAAGCCACCACTGCCATTCTATTAGATCATGTCTGATCATCGAAAATCAGTACCCTGTTCCTGCTTTATCCCCATATCCCTTGATTCCATTAGCCGGAAGAGCTAAATCTAATTATGTTGTAAAAACATACAGTAAATTGGCCTCCACTGTCTTCTGTGGCAGAGAATTGCAAAGATTCACAACTCTCTGGGTGAAAACGTTTTTCCTCATCTCAGTCCTAAATGACCTACCCCTTATTCTTAAACTGTGACCCCTGGGCTGGACTCCAACAACATTGGGAACATTTTTCCTGCATCTAGTCTGTCGAATTCTCTAAGAACTTTAAATTTCTATAAGATATCCTCTCATCCTTCTAAATTCCAGTGAATACAAGCCCAGTCAACACATTCTTTCATCATATGTCTGTACCGCCATACCAGGGATTAACCTGGTGAACCTACGCTCAATAGCAATAATGTCCTTCCTCAAATTAGGAGACCAAAATAATCTAGGTGTGATCTCACCAGGGCCCTGTACAACTGCAGTAGGACCTCCTTGCTCCTAAACTCAAATCCTCTCGCTATGAAGGCCAATTAGCTTTCTTCACTGCCTGCTGTACCTGCATGCTTACTTTCAGTGACTGATGTACAATCACACCCAGTTCTTGTTGCACCTCTCATTTTCCTAATCTGACACCATTCAGATAATAATCTGCCTTCCTGTTCTTGCTTCCAAAGTGCAAACCTCACATTTATCCACATTATATTGCATCTGCCATGCATCTGCCCACTCACCCAACCTGTCCAAGTCACCGTGCAGCCTCACAGCATTCTCATCGCAGCTCACACTGCCACCCAGCTTTGTGTCATCCGCAAACTTGGAGATGTCACTTTTAATTCCCTCGTCTAAATCGTTTATATATATATATATATATTAAATAACTGGGGTCCCAGCACCGAGCCTTGTGGCACCCCACCAGTCACTGCCTGCCATCCTGAAAAGGACCCGTTAAATCTTATTATTTGGTTCTTGTCTGCCAGCCAGCTCTCTATCCATGTCAATACCCTCCCCCAATACCATGTGCTCTAATTTTCCACACTAATCTCTTGTGTGGGACCTTGTAGAGGCTTTTTGAAAGCCCCGATATGCCACATCCACTGGCTCGCCCTTATCCATTCTACTCGTTACATTCTCACAAAATTCCATAAGATGTCAAGCATGATTTCCCCTTCATAAATCTATGCTGACTTTGACCGATCCTGTGCTGCTTTCCAAATGCGCTGCTATAACATCTTTAATAATCAACTCAAGCATCTTACATCTTACAGATGTAAGGCTAAGATGACCTTCCAACTTCTATACTCAATACTTTGACTGAAAGAGGCCAATGTGCCAAATGCCTTTTTGACCAAAGTATCTACTTCTTACTTCCCCTTCAAGGAACCATGCACCTGCACTCCTCGATCCCTGTGCTTTACAACACTCCCAGAGCCCTACCGTTCACTGTGTAGGTCCTGCCCATATTAGACTTCCCAAAATGCAACATCTCATATTTCTCTATAATGTACAATTCCATCAACAATTCCTCAGCCCACCTGGCCAATCAAGCAAAATCCTGCTGCAATTTTTCACAACCATCTTCACTATCTGCAAAACCACCCACTTTTGTGTCATCAGCAAACTTGCTAATCTTGCCCTGTATGTTCTCATCCAAATCATTGATATAGATGACAAACAGTAACAGGCCCAGCACCGAACCCTGAGGCACACCACTAGTCACAGGCCTCCAGTCGGAGAAGCAACCTTCCACCATCACCCTCTGCTTCCTTCCATGAAGTAAATTTTCTATCCATTCAGCTATCTCTCCTTGGATCCCATGCAATCTAACCTTCCAGAGCCGCCTACCATGCGGAACCTTGTCAAATGCTTTGCTGAAATCCATATATACAAGATCTATAGCTCTGCCCTCATTGACCTTTTTGGTCACGTCTTCAAAAAATCTATCAGATTTGTGAGGCATGACTTCCCACATACAAAACCATGCTGACTATCCCTAATCAGTCCTTGTCTGTCTAAATGTCTGTACATCCTATCCCTCAGAATACTCTCCAGTATCTTTCCAACTACAGATGTTAAGCACATTGGCCAATAGATCCCAGCATTTTCCCTTCAGCCTTTCTTGAAAAGAGACATAAAATTTGCCACCCTCCAGTCTTCCAGCACCTCTCCTGGAATTAAAGACAACTCGTAAATTTCAACCAGCACTCCCGCAATTTCCTCTCTGGTTTCTTACAATGTCCTGAGATATATCTGATCAGGCCCTGGAGATTTGTCTACCTTCATCATGATGTTACCTTCAGCACCTATTCAAGTGTAACTCTGACTGCTCTCAAGACTGCCCCAAGTTCAGCAGTAAATATAGAGGAGGGGTACGCATTGAAGATCTTGCCCATCTTCTGTGGCTCCACACAGAGGTGACCGCTTTCATTTCTGAGGGGTCCCACTCTCTGTCTTGTACTACTTTTCCCCTGATGTATTTATAATATTTCTTGGGGTTGTCCTTATTGTTATCTGCCAGAGCTATCTCCTGGGCCCATTTTGCCCTTTTAATTTCCTTTTTTACTCTTTTCCTTAGTTTCCGAAACTCCTTCAGGGATGCACTTGATACCAGCTGCCTATACCCGTCCCATGCATCTTTCAAATTCTTGTACCAATGCTTCAATTTCCGTCATCAGCCAAGCTTCCTTACGTTTGCCTGGTTTGCTCTTCACTCTGAAGGGGACGTACACATTCTGAGCTTTCATCAGCACACTTTTAAAAACATCCCACTTGGCCGATGTTCCTTTCCCCTCAAATAACCTGCTCCAGTCAACTTGAGCGAGGCCTTCTCTCATACCCTCAAAGTTGGCCTTACCCCAGTTGAGCAATTTAACATGTGGGCCTTCTCTGTCTCTATCCATAACTATCTTAAACTTAATCAAACTGTGGTCACTGGTCCCAAAAGGCTCCTCCACACACACTATTAACTTGCCCTTCCCAATTTCCCAATACTAGATCCAGCATTGCCCTCTCACGTGTGGAGGCCTCTACATATTGCTGTTGAAAACTCTCCTGAACACTTTTGAGAAATTGCACCCCATCTAAACCTTTCACACTACGAGATTCCCAGTCTATATTGGGAAAGTTAAAATCCCCAACCGTAAAAACGTTAATTAAATTGCAGCTGTCTGCAATCTCCCAGCACTTTTGTTCTTCTAATTCCCGTTGACTATTCGAGGGTCTGTAGTAAACCCCCAGCAAAGTGATCATCCCTTTCATGTTGGTAGACAGAAATGCTGGAGAAACTCAGCTGGTGAAGCAGCATCTATGGAGCGAAGGAGCAGGCGATGTTTTGAGTCGAGACCCTTCTTCAGACTGATGTGGTGGGGAGCGGGAAAAAGCAAGGAAGAGACGGAAACAGTGGGCTGTGGGAGAGCTGGGAAGGGGAGGGGAAGGAGAGAGAAAGCAAGGGACTACCTGAAATTGGAGAAGTCAATGTTCATACCGCTGGGGTGTAAACTACCCATGAAAACTATGAGGTGCTGTTCCTCCAATTTGCGCGGGACTCACTCTGGCCATGGAGGAGGCCCAGGACAGAAAGGTCGGATTTGGAATGGGAGGGGGAGTTGAAGTGCTGAGCCACCGGGAGATCAGGTTGGTTATTGCGAAATGATCCCTTTCTTGTTCCTCAGCTTAGGAGCAGACGAGGGCATTCGATCCTATTTATGGTCCCAGCCACAAAGACAGATGTGTACAGCAATTCGTTCTTTCCACGCACTATTAAAGCATGGAATAATCTCCACCAAGCCACGGTTGCCCAGCCAGATGCAACTAAATTTAAAGTGGCACTTTCTTCCCAATAACCCTCTCTGGCTAAACCCCTCCCTTCACCATCTCCAGTTTAAATTCCAGTTGGAATATTTTGGAGGACCAAGTAACCAAGAACCAAGAACCAAGCTCCACCCACATGGCCTCACCGGACGAACTGTCTGTAATGTCACCTCTGAAGAGGTATGGTACAAAACGTACCTTCAGCGGCACTGCAGTTCTGTCACTGGCCGTGTGCGCAACTTTGGCGCCTTTGGGGGGGGGGGGGGCGGGGTTAAAATATGTTTTTTCTCCTACCTGTCCTGGATATATTTTCTCGGGGTGCAAGCTTTTGCTGAAGATTTGTTCCGACGGCCGTTCTGTGAATTATTTTTTAATCGTTGGACAATTTCAGAGCTGGAGTAAAATAAAAATCATCTTATAATGCCGTGTACGCCAACAATGTGGACGGATTTCATGTACGGGACCAGTTTTTACATATATTTTACATATAAACCTGCTTCTTAGGATGCCTCTAATCCAGATTTCACATTGCGAAAAGGTGACTTAGGCCGCATACGAACCGGCAGTATTTTTCCTGCCAATATGGGTTTTATATTCACCGTAACCGCAACGTTCCAATCGATCGCGTTCCACAAAATCCCACTCGCAAGATGATTTAAATGGCCATTAACTACAATTAGGTAACTAACTATATATATGCTTTAATTTCAGGTCATCCAAGTAAGATTGTTTCATGGGTACACAAAAGGCTGGAGAAACTCAGCGGGTGCAGCAGCATCTAACGAGCGAAGGAGATAGGCGACGTTTCGGGTCGAGACCCTTCTTCAAACTAACACTAAGTTTAAACCCTGCACTTGGAAGCAGTAAGGAACGCATAAAGATTTACAAGGATGGTGTCAGGACTAACACTTCTTCTTTAACACTTCTTTAAGATTGTTTCACATTTGTTTCAGAATACTTCAATCTATAATAACTGAACATTTATTTCAGTTCTCTTAATTTTGAAGAAAGTTATGGGCTTTTGACTGTCCTCGATCACAGCTTTTGGGTTAAGTCAATGGAAAAGCAATAGGGAACAAGATGCTAATTTCCGAGTATGAAAATGGCCATAACTTTTTTAATACTGAAGATATCAAAGTGAATTAGGTGTCAAATTAAACTTCTTTTTATGCTTTATCTGATGGGATAAATTGCAGACTTGATTTTTAAAATCTCAAAATTTTGTAACATTGCTTCTCTGAACACAGCCATGACAATCCCCCTTAACCAATAATGCAACCCCCCCCCCCCCCCCCCCCCACCCCCCCTCCACTTTTTCCCTCACCCCTGTCTCTCCTGAAGCTCCTGTATCCCGGAACATTGAGCTGCCGGTTCTGCCCCTCCCTTAACCAGGTTTCAATCATGGCTGCAATGTCCCAGTTGCTCCCAGTTGCACTTGTGTGTCCAGGTGTCAGGACTAAACAGCCTGAGCTATAGTGCGAGGTCGGGCAGACTAAGACTCTATTCATTGAAGCGCAGGAGGATGAGGGGTAATCTTACAGAGGTGTATAAAATCACGAGAGAAATAGATAAGTCGACAGCTGAGAGTATTTTACCCAGAATAGCGTAATGAAGAACCGGGGAACATAGGTTTACAGTTAAATGGAAAGATATAATTGCGAGCTAAGAGACAACATTTTCACTCAGAGGGAAGTGGGTATATGAAACAAGCGGAAGTGGTCGTGGCAGATATTATAACAGCATTTAAAAGATAATCAAATGTACAAGGATAGTAAAAGATCAGATGGATATTGGCCAAATGCAGGCAACTCAGGTTTAGATGGGGCATCTTGTTTGGCATGGGTGAGTTGGGCTGAAGGGCATATTTCTCTGCTGTATGGCTCTCAGTATTCGACAGTGGATAGTAAAGTTTTGGGTCTGAAGAAGGGTCTCAACCCGAAACATCACCCATTCCTTCTCTCCAGTGATGCTGCCAGACCCGCTGAGTTACTCCAGCATTTTGTGTGTACATTCCACAGTGGATGTTCCATCCAGGCTTTTGGTGTATTTTGGCTGAGTTTTGTTTCTTCTCTTTGTATTTCTCCACTGTCTCATATTTTGCAGCAGGTGACACAGACAAAGATGTTTAATGTGTTGTTAACTCACTTGGACACATTCTATAAAAGATATACCTTTGAGTTCTACCCATCTCACCTTACCACCTATTGAAGACCAGTTTGTTTTTCTCTCTATAATGGCAGTTTCTACAACGTTCAACTTCGATAGCCATTAATTATCGTAAATGATTTGGCGGTATAGCCCATTGCACTCACAACACATATAAGGCAGCAAAGATTAATCTTCCAGACGTCGTTTCTTGATTAATTGTTTTTATATTGAAGTAATACAAAACAAAGAAATAACTCAACATTTTCCGTTCTTAATCGCTGATCCATTCACATCATATAAATCACATTAAAGCTTCTTCTTATAAAGGTACTAGACTGAGTTGGGTCCCAGTTTCACACAGGAGGGCTGGTCCCCCAATGTAATATTCCATGTCCATACCAGCCCAATATTCCAGAGGGCTAGTATGGACATTGTGGGCCAAATGGATTCTTGGGCTGGCAGATCAGTCACTGAGACCACTCACACACAAACTCACACACTCTCACAAATACACACACTCCCGTTCACACACACTCACACACATGTACACACACACCTACTCACATACACTCACACACACACACCCACTCACATACACTCGCAAACACACTTGCACACACATTCACACATTCGCACATGCACTCACTCACACTCACACACGCACACGCACACACACACATGCACTCACACACGCACACACACACACATACACACAGACACTCACATACACTCACACACACACACACACACTCACATACACTCGCAAACACACTTACACACACATTCACACACTCGCACATGCACTCACACACACACGCACACACACACACACACATGCACTCACACACACACATGCACTCACACACACACACACACATATACTCACACACACCCACAAACACGCACACTCACACAGACACTCACAAACACATGCACACATACACTCACAAACACATACATACACACACATTCTCTCCCACACACGCTCACACTCACTATCACTCTCACTCTCACGCTCACTCACACTCTCATGCTCACATGCTGACACACTCACACTCACACATACACTCACAAACACATACATACACACACTCACTGACTCACACCATATACATGGCAGTAAACTTTCTTGAAAACACATGGTTGAGCGCAGCCTCTCCACTTTGAGGCTTCCACAGTCAGTGACACTTCCGCAATCAGCGTGACCTCTGCACTCACCGGAAATGACACAATCAGCGTGACCTCTGCACTTACCGGAAATTACGCAATTTGCGCAACGTGTCCACTAAGCGATTTTTAATCGATGGGGAAAATCCTCGGGGCCTGCTCAGCGGAAGACTGTGAGTAAGGTGGCCAAAAATCAGAGCGATATATCGTAGCGTTTTTTCTAAAATCAATATACAGCACAGACAGGAAGTGGTCAAGATGAGACTTTTAATTATATAGATGTCGTCTCGTAACATGTGTGTGTCGTGATCATGGTAGAAAACTATTTCCCCTCATTCTCCAACACCAAACTGAAACCTAATCTGAGAGTATGTGCCAGACTTCTCTAACAAAAGAACACACCACTACTACGTATCAAATCCCACGTACAAAAGCACAGGCAGATAAAAACTAAAACTAAAAATATCAGACATGATAATAATACTGACTTAAGCTTAATGGCTCCTACACCTCATTGCTAATTCTGACAAAGCGTTCAGGACCTTGATCATTAACTGTTTCTCTTTCTACAGATGCTGCCTGAAAACTGTAACTTCCATATTAATGAACAGTTAGTGTTATTAAACACCACAACCTCCAATAGGCTCTGAAGTACATACACCCGGGGCTATTGGTTTTGTCTCTGTTCACTATATAGTTAGTTTTTTATGTGTATGTACAGTGTATACTGTATGGACACTTTTTTCCCATGTTTATTATATTGTTTACAGTGTACAATGTTTATATATTCTGTTGTGCTGCAGCAAGTAAGAATTTCTTTTTTGAGACTACAACGAATGAAGTCCTGTTACTAAACAGATGATGTGGCCTTTGTGCAGTACTATTAGTGGGATCTAGCTGTCACAGGCTGGGTCCACAAATGGGGGGTGCCGGGGAAAGTGGGGGTGGGGGGGGGGGGGAGGATGGGAGAAGGGAGGGAGAGGGGGAGAAGGGGATGTGAGGGGAGGTGGTAGTGGATAAGGGGGAGAAGAGTGGAGCGGGGAGAAGGGAGGAGAGGTGGATGCGCCCCATTTGTGGACTCAGCCTGTGACAACTAGATCCCACCAACAACTCATGGCCAACAGTTTAGTTCCCATGAGGAGCAGGCAGAAGCCAGGGCTAGGGTTAGGGTTTGGTTTCCTCACGCACTTCAAAGGTGCACAGGTTTGTATAAATTGTCCATAGAGTGTGTGGGATAGTGTGTGGGGATCACTAATCGCAGGATGGGTTCACGAATGGGGGGAGTCGGGGAAAGTGTGGGGGGTGGTGGAGAATGGGAGAAGGGAGAGAGAGGGGGAGAAGGGGATGTGAAGGGAGGAGGGAGAGGAGAAGGGAGAAGGGTGGAGCGGGGAGAAGGGAGGAAGGGAGTGGAAGGGAAGAAGGGGGGAGAGGGGAGGGGAGAATGATAGGGGGGAGTGGAGAAGCAGGGATGGGGGTGGGAGGGGGGAAGAGAGGAGAGGGGAGTTAAGTCTACACTCACTGAATCCATTCCTGTGAAAACAGACGGTGATCGGATCAGGAAGCGGACCAATACATCTATAAATAAAACTGTTTAAGAAGGAACTGCAGATGCTGGAAAATCGAAGGTAGACAAAAGTGCTGGAGAAATTCAGCAGGTGCGGCAGCATCTATGGAACGAGGCAACGTTTCAGGCCAAAACCATTCTTCAGACTGGTGTAGGGTGGGAGGGGGAAGAAGAAAGGAAAAGGAGGAGCCAGAGGGCTGAGGGAGAGCTGAGAAGGGGAAGAGACAGCAAGGGCTACTGGAAATTGGAGAAGTCAATGTTCAAGCAGACTGCCCAAGCAAAATATGAGGTGCTGCTCCTCCAATTTCCGGTCCTGTTCACTTTGGCCATGGAGGAGGCCCAGGACAGAAAGGTTGGATTCGGAATGGGAGGGGGAGTTGAAGTGCTGAGCCACCGGGAGATCAGGTAGGTTATTGCGGACTGAGCGGAGGTGTTCAGCGAAACGATCGGCAAGCCTATGCATGGTCTCACTGAAATCTAGACCAGCAGATGCAATAGATGAGGTTGGAGGAGGTGCAGGTGAACCTCTGGCCTGGTGCGGGATGGCCAAAGTGAGCTCCACCGGAAATTGGAGGAGCAGCACCTCATATTTCGCTTGGGCAGTTTATACCACAGTGGCATGAACATTGACTTCTCCAATTTCCGGTAGCCCTTATTGTCTGCTCCCCTTCTCAGCTCTCCCTCAGCCCTCTGGCTCCTCCTCTTCCTTTCTTCTTCCTGCCCCCCCCCTCCCCCCATCTGTTTTGGCTCAAACATTGCCTATTTCCTTCTCTCCATAGATGCTGCCGCATCTGCTGAGTTTCTCCACCACTTTTGTCTACCTATAAATAAAACTGAATGACTCCGACATCTTTTCATTTGCACAATTGGTTTTATTGTATTAATTTTAATATATTAATGTTTAAAATCCATGCATTGAAGGAAAAATATTTTACACCCCACATGTGGTCTCTAACCCCAACCCTAACCCTAACCCCAAACGGGCATCACCCACAGGGCAGCATACGTCAGCGTGTGACAGGGTGCACGACATGATGGGATGCCCAAATGTCATCCCACGATTACGAACATTCCAAAATCCTGGGGCGACTGGGAAGCACCACGCGTTACTGCGCGTCACTGTATGCGTCACCACGCCTCACCACGCATCACGCTCGCATCATGGCGCGACAGCCTCCTTTCGCCCAAATGACACCCAAGTGGGACAGGCCCTTAATAGGTGAACACAGGCAAGGGGTTTATTTTATTGGCTGATTGTCTGACAAAGACCAGGGATGATAAGATAAGCATGAGCACAAAAGGATAAGTAGTTGCGAATTGTGGAACTCGAGGATTGAAATGTTGTGAGTTGTGAAGCTGACGGAAGGGATGCAGGAGGAGGGAGTGGGCAGCAACCTGGACAAGGTCTACCAGGGTTCAAGGGAGGAGAGTGGGGTGGGGGTGGGGTCTTTGGAGAGAAAGGGCAGGGAGTTTGTGACCTAAAATTGGAGAATTCGATGTTCATACCGTTGGGTTGTGAGATGCCCAAGCAGAATATGAGGTGCAGTTCCTCCAAGTTGTATGTGGCCTCACTCTGGCAACGGAGTGGGCCCAGGACAGAAGGGTTGCTATGAGAATGGAAAGGGTAGATAAAACGATTAGAAAAAGGGTCCTAACCTGAAACATCACTTGTCCATGTTCTCCAGAGATACTGCCTGACGTGCTGAGTTATGCCAGCGCATTGTGCATTTTTGTGTATAAACCAGCATCTGAAGTTATTGAGTCATAGAGCATGAAGAGTCATAGGCCCTTCAGCCCAACTTGCCCATGCTGACCACCATGCCCCATCCACACTGGTTCCACCTGACTGTATCTGGCCCATATCCTTCTAAACCTATCCTATTGATGCATCTGTCCAAATGCTATTAAAACATTATGATAGTCCCAGCCTGAACTAGCTGCTCCAGCAGTTTGTTCCATATACCCACCACCCGTTTTGTGAAAAAGTTGCCCCTCTTTCTCCCACCCCCTGCCTTAAACTATGTTCTCTAGTTCTTGATTCCCCTACTTTGGGCAAAAGACTCGATGCAGTTTCCCTGTCTATTCCTTTCATGACCAAATACATTGCTATTAGACAACCCCTCATCCTCCTGTGCTCCAAGCAATAAAGTCCTAACATGTTCAACTTCTCCCTATAGCTCAGACCCTCGAATCCTGGCAACATCCTGTAAATCTTCTCTGCACCCTCTACAACTTGACATCTTTCCTATAGCACGGTGACCAAAATTGAACATTATATTATAAATGGTGCCTCACCAATGTCTTGTGCAAATGTAACGTGACCTCCCATCTTCTATACTCAATACTCTGACAGATGAAGGCCAATGTGCCAACAGCTACACTCTCACTTATCTATTAAACTTCATCAACCATTCCTTAGTCCATCTGCCCAACTGCTACAATCTTTGACAATCATTTTCGCTTTGTACAATACCATCCACTTTATTGTCATCTGCAAACTTATTCATCATTAATCATGCCTTGTACATTCTCATCCAAATCATTAATGTAGATGACAAACTGCAATGGGCCCAGTTCCTTTTCTGAAATGCTCAGCAACAGGGAGATCTAATAGGACTGGAGGACCGGGTGTACGTGTTTGGCGAGACAGTCACTTGGTCTAGGCGATGTACAGGAGGCCACATCGGGAACACCACATGTAGTAGATGAGGCTGGAGGAGGTGCACATGAAACTCTTTCTCACCTCTCCCTCACCATGACAGACTGCTAGGAACACTGGATGAAGGCAAGGAAGCAGGAAAAGGGACAGGTGTTACATCTCCTATGGTTGCCGGGGAACGTACCTGGGGAGGGGGTGGTTTGGTTGGGAAGGGGTGAGTGAGCCAAGAAGTTGCACAGGGAGCGATCCCTGTGTCAGGTGGAAAGGGGTGGAGATGGGAAGACGTGACTAGTGGTGGGATCACGTTGGAGGTGAGAGAAATTGTTGGATTCCAAGGCTGATGGGGTGAAAGGTGAGGACCAGCGGAACTCTATGCTTGTTGCGTCTGTGAGATAGGGAACAAGAGCAGAAGTACAGGACAAAGAGGAGACATGGGTGAAGGATCCATCTATGACAGCCATGGTCACTAAAGAATGAGGACATCTGGGATGTCCGCATATGGAAAATTTCATCTTGGGAGCAGTTGCAGTGGAGACGGAGGAATTGAGAGTAGGTAGAGCATCTTTACAAGAGGCAGGGTGTGGGGAAGTGTAGTCCAGGTAACTGTGGGATTGGCGGGCTTGTAGTAGATGTCAGTTGATAGTCTGTCCCCTGTGATGGAGACAGAGAGATCAAGAAAAGGGAAAAAGATGTCAGAGGTGAATTTGAGGGCGTGGTGGAAGTTAGAGGAGAAGCTAATGAAATCTAGGAAGTCTGCATAGTTCCTGGAGGCAGCTCCAATGCAGTTGTTGATGTAGTGGAGAAGAGTTAGGGATGGTGCCAGTGTGCATGTGCAACAAGGACTAACGTAACTAACAAAAAGGCAGACATAGCTGGGGGCCAAGCAAGTGTCCAAGGCTATACCTTTAACTCAGAGAAAGGACGAGGACAAAGGTCATTTATTGTCACATACACCATATCTGGTGTAGTGAAATCTGAGTTGCCATTTGCAGCACACCAATAAAAGTAAGACACCATATTAAAGAAGAATTTAACATAAAACATAAAAACATCCCCCCACAATGGTTCCCACTGTGAGGATAGGGAAAAAAAGTCCAGTCCTTTTCCTCTTGTTCACCCCGTAGTCAAGGCAACGGCGGCCCAATGTTTCAGGCCCTCTCGCCGGATGATGCAGCTCCGGCTTCGGGAGAACACTCTTCAGCGGATTGGAGCGTCTGGAACGGCCACTTGCTGCCAGGGACCGCAGCTCTCAAAGTCCACAGGCCGCGCTGGTGGGAGCTCCGACACTGGCGATCTCGGCGAGAGATCCCAGGCTCCGCAGTGTTTAAAAGTCAGCGCCGCCACAGCTCCGCGATGTTGGAGTCGGCGGTCTCAGCTCTCCGGAGCTTACCACACGGTGACCCGGGTAAGTGAGAGAAGTTGTTGAAGATTGGACAGGAGGGAAATTGGTTGGGTCTCTGATTGAGGAAGAAGCGGACTGCCTTGAGACCTTCCCATTGGGGGATGGAGGTGTTTACCATGAACGACCATGGTAAAGAAAAGGCAAAGGGGGAACTGAAAGTTATTGCGGAATTGAAGGGTGTATGAGGTATCTTAGATGTAGGTTGGAAAGGACTGGACAAGGGGGCATAAGAAAGAATCAAAGTATTTGGAGATGAGGTCTGTGGGGCAGGAGAAGGTTGGTCAGGGCAGTCGTGCTTGTGGATTTTGGTGAGGAGGTAGAAGCAGGTTTAATAACGGGGGTACACAAAAGGCTGGAGAAACTCAGTGAGTGCAGCAGCATCTAAGGAGCGAACGAGATAGGTGACATTTCGGGTCGAGACCCTTCTTGTAATGTTGAGATAGTTGTAAAGTGAGTGGGGGATGTATGTTCAGAGGCAGTGAGATTAGGATGGGTAAGAGGAGTGGAGACAGTTGATGGCACACCAGCAATTGGAAATAAAAAGTTCCAGAGAGGGTAGGAGGGAGGCAAGGGGCGATAAAGAGGTGGAGGAATGTTGGAGATGGGAGCGATGGGTAGAGGGATACAAAGCTAAGACCTATGTTGCTCGCTGGCCACGCTGTATCAGAAAGAGTGGTTGGGGGGATAATGTGAACACAACAGGGGTGAGTGCTGGGGTCAGGGGGGCAGGGGTGTTGGGGAGGCTTAGATGAGGTACTGTGGGGTGATGATGGGGGTTGAGACAGGAGGGGGTGTAAGGGGGCGATGTACAGGAGGGGGGTAGGAGATGTGGCATGGTTTGAAGGGGGGGAGGGTGGCACCAGGACCCAGTGCGATCATTATAGAGGTTTCTAGTCAGAAGGCGGGGGAAGCAGTAAGACCCAGGGGAATCAGACTATAGGGTGTTATTAGAGATGGAGCTGTGGAGGCTGCTGGGCTGGAGCTGGGCCTAGAGCCCAGGGGTGTCGATGGCCAGGGCCTGCCAGCTGCTGGGGGGGTTGTGGGGGGAAGGGGGGGGGAGGGGCAGGAGGGGGAGGTGAGGATTGGCCAGAATGAGAACCTACGGCCCACATATGGCCAAAGTGCAGGTAAGAGCTGGTGGTGACGTTGACATCGGTGTGCCGGGCCTGGGAGCGGCTGGGGAGGTGGTGAAGGCCAATGGTGACTACATCTGCAGTAGCCCCAACCAGTGAGGGGCCGGGGAGGTGGGGAAGGCCGGAGAGGCAGTGACCGTTGACTCTGCTCCTCGTAGTAACAGTGGTGGTGCTGTGGGTGTGGGTGTCAGCTTCATGTTGGTCAGGGGGCAGCACGATTGGGCGGGAAAGCATTTGGCCTCTGGGTGGTCAAGAATGCAGTTGACCCAAAGAGACCGAATGGCGGTACCAGCCCTGAGGCGGGCAAGCTGGGGATTCCTGATGCAAGTCAGATAAATGATGAATGGTTTATTGAAGGTGTGGATCTGGCATGAATGAAGTAAAGTTGGGGTCTATTGCAGGTCTGGGTGAGTGAGGCCCAGAACTGCGGGAGATTCAGAGCCAGGGCCTGCTGGTGCCGGTGCATTGTGGCCAATGTAGAACACAGGGCACGGAATGAGAACTGTTGTGAAACATGGTGGATTGACTGCCGCATCCAAAATCCTGATTTGGTCTGAACTGGGAGATCTACTTTAGAACCAGAGCTGGAAGCCAGAAGCCACAAAATGACGGCTCAGGGAAGGGTTGAGGCAACACATGTGGCTGCAGTATTGAGTCCGGGTGAGAACATGGTCATAGAAGACCTGGACTTGTAGTCCTGGAAGACAACAGGTGAGTAAGTAAATGCCTCTTGCATAGTTTGCTTGCCTGCATCGAGGTAAACTGCACACAAGATGTGATTACTGGGCATGGGGATTGCTCCAAAAGGTTTCACACTAGGATTATGAGGCAGTTTTGGAGAACATAATTCCAGGTGGAGCCCAAACAACCATTAAATGAAGGCTTTTCACTTATTTGCCGACTTCCCAACAGTGTTACCTGTCAGATTGGCCAATGTGAATGTCCTGCTGAGGAACAGGAAATTAAGGAGGTTAATTGAGGAAATCGATGCTTTGGTCAAGAAAAAGCAGGATGCATGGGACAGGTATAGGCAGCTGGGATCAAGTGAATTCCTGAAGGAGGTTTGGGAATGAAGGAGCAAACTAAAAGTGGAAATCAGAAGTGCAATAAGGGGACAGGAGATAGCTCATTCAGGGCAATCCCAAGAGATTTTATAGATACATAAAAGGGAAAAAGAGAGAGAATGGGACCCCCCAGTGATCAACGTGGTCAACTCTGTGTGGAGCCACAGGAGATGGGCAAGGTCCTCAATAAGTATTTCTCCTCTGTTTTACTGAGGAGATAGGCAGGAGGTCTTGAGAGCAGTCAGTGTTACGGTCGAAGGGGTGCTAAAGGGGCTGTCCAACTGTGGCAACCTAATTGGCAAGTTCAGAAGAGTTTGCCCTCAACTCATACTCGCAGCTTGGTCAACACGAGGTCCTAGGAGGTCTTTGTAACTCTCCTTCATGCTCGAGAGTAGTCACCGTGTACTCGAGGCCTCAGCTAGGTTGCGGCGTATTTTTCAACATGCTGAAAAATGCCCACGCGTACAAAAAGGTCGCCACGGAAAAAATTGATATTTTTTTTACTCGTAGGGTTAGTCGAAGTAGGTCGTAGTAGGTCGGCATGTTATTCATAGGTAATCGAGGGTAGTCGAAGGTGGTCGAAGGTAGTCGTAGATAGTCTTCAACATAGTCGAAGGGAGGTCGAAGGAGATCGAAGGAGGTCGTCTTCTCTCTCCACTATTCGGTGTCCAATTTTCCCGAGGTTAGACGTAGCTAGTCGAAGCTGGCCTTCAACATAGTCAAAGGAGGTCGAAGGAGGTCGAAGGAGGTCTTTAACATGATTCCTTTTCAAACTCTCCTAAACTCTCCTAAACTCGCCAATTAGGTCGCCGCAGATGGACAGCCCATTAAAGGTACTAACGTGTAGGAAGGTAGACAAATTTCCTGGGCTGGAACAGATATATCCAAGGACAATGTGGTAAACTAGAGAAGACATTTCGGGAGCCCTGGCTGAAATTTGTGAGTCATCTTTAAAGACAGGATTGTCAGTCCCACCATCCCGGGAATTAACCTGGTGAGCCTACGCTGCACTCCCTCATGAAATGGACAAAGCTGTGTGGAAAAAGTAATTCCCCATCTTTCCCCTTTTTTGCATCTTTACCCTCTCAATCCTACACCATCTAGATTTAGACTCCCCCACTCTGGGGAAAAGACTATGGCTATTCATCACATCTGTGTACAAAGGTTGATTTTATTAACCTTGATTCCCTTAACCCCTTGATCTCCAGTAGAAAAGACCAAGCCATTCCAACCTCATCTTATAACTCAAACCTTCCACATTTGCGACGACCTCCATTTTT
This sequence comes from Raja brachyura, assembly GCA_963514005.1. The sequence goes on along the minus strand of OY740801.1, from coordinate 45,312,715 downwards.
GTGCACTCTTTCTAGTTTAATGGCATCCAGGGCAATCAGAGCCACATACAGCACCCCAGATGTGGCCGTACCAGTGTCTTGCACAGCAGTATCATGACATTGCAGCTCCAGTAGTCAATATTCACTACCTTGGAAAATTAGGCAATTGTGATAAAAATGCCTACTTCACCACCTTTTCCATGAAAGGGCTTGTATTGACTGGAAATTAGAAGGATGAAAGATGATCTTATAGAAATATATAACATTCTGGTTGTTGATGCAACAACTAGATTGGTTAAAGATGGAAAAGGAAGATTGTTTATCATTTGAAATTGGCTTGATTTTGCTAACCCCTACAAACGAATTAAAAAATTGATAGTGGAAATGCGATAATATATAGTGGTATACAAACTTGGAAACAATTAAAAAAGACTTGAAAATTGGATAATTTATCACTCCTTCTCCCTATTGAAAATAACCCTTCATTTAAACCTTCCGTGTTAGATAAAGGTTTTTCACAATGGAAAATCCATGGAATTAAAAAGGTGGGACACCTTTACCGAAAAGGTATTTTTCTTTCATTTCAGGAGCGACAGCAGAATTATGGCCTACACCCAGATAATTTGTTTAGAATTTGCAACTTAGAGATTACGTAAAATCACATACACAGAAATATAGAATTAGGGAAACAGAAATCCTTGATGAATGTTTGAAAAAACATCCTAATACAGATAAATTAATATCCCACATGTATAATATCCTTTTAGATATTGAGGTCCCGTTGACGGAATTACACAGACAAGCATGGGAAAATGAATTGGCTCAACCCATAATGAAAGATATATGGGATGAAAGTTTACAACTTATACATCAATGCTCGTTAAATGCCAGACACTCTTTAATACAATTCAAAGTACTACATGGATTGCTCTACTCTAAAACAAAATTAAACACAATTTTTCCAAATATTTCTCCTATCTGTGACAAATGTCAATGCTTAGAAGCTAATCTAACTCTTTGTAAACTGCATAAAAATTTAAAAATTTTGGGCGGATATTTTTAAAATTATTTCTGAAGTTGTTAATTAGTTAGTTAGCGAGAGCCCCCCTTGACAGACTGACTCTCCGTAATCTTCTCAGGAAGTAGAGGCGCTGATGAGCTTTCTTAATAATTGTATCTGTGTTCTCGGACCAGAAAAGATCTTCAGAGATGTGCACGCCCAGGAATTTGAAGCTCTTGACCCTTTCAACCATCGACCCGTTGATATAAACAGGACTGTGGGTCCCCATCCTACTCCTTCCAAAGTCCACAATCAGTTCCTTGGTTTTGCTGGTGTTGAGGGCCAGGTTATTGTGCTGGCACCATATGGACAGTCGCTCAATCTCTCTTCTATACTCTGACTCGTCCCCATCAGATATACATCCCACAACAGTGGTGTCATCAGCGAACTTGATGACGGAGTTTGCACTATGACCTGTTACGCAGTCATGAGTATAGAGTGAGTACAGCAGGGGGCTGAGCACGCAGCCTTGAGGTGCTCCCGTGCTGATTAATATCGAGTCTGACACATTACCACCAATACGAACAGACTGTGGTCTGTGAATGAGGAAGTCGAGGATCCAATTGCAGAGGGATGCGCAGAGACCCAGTTCTGCAGGTTTGGTAACCAGCTTGGAGGGGATGATTGTATTAAATGCCGATCTGTAATCAATGAATAACAGCCTGACATATGAGTTTTTGTTGTCCAAGTGGTCCAGAGCGGAGTGGAGGGTCAGCAAGATCGCGTCCACCATTGATCTGTTGTGGCGGTAAGCGAACTGCAGTGGATCCAGGTTTTTGTTGAGGTAGGAGTTGATTTTTGCCATAATCAACCTCTCAAAGCACTTCATCACCACAGGCAAACACTTGATGGGGATGCAGTCCTCCACACATTTCTTAATGAAGTCTCTAACGACGGTGGTGTATTCATTCAAGTCCATTGCCGAGTCTCAAGTCATTCAAGTCCACATCCTGGTCCAAAACTAATAATATTAGGAATGTCAGAACAAAGTGTAAAACTTACAATAATTTTCTTGGTTATAGTATAATAATTGGGAAAAAATAATACTAAGATTTTAGAAAAATCCAACAACCCCCACATTTAAATGTGGATTACGGAAATGTCTGAGACCTTACACTTGGAAAAAATTAGACTTGTCTTAATTGACAAATCAGAACTATTTGCTAGAATATGGTCTCCATTTATTGATTTTCTAATAAAAGTGGTTCAACATGAATCCCGGACGGAAACTTGATCCTGGATTGGATGAATAATTACACTTTATAATCTATGGACCTATCTCCAAAATTATATTATTGATAATCTCCTTTGTTTTTTTCCCCTCCCCTCTCTAATAGTTTATAGTTTCCTTGTTTTCTTTCTTATTTCTCTCCTCTCTATAGTTCTATCTTTCAATTTTTTTTTAATCATTTAAATTTTTTTTAATAAAAAATAGAAGCTTTGTATGTATGTAATTGTTAAGCAAATCGTGTTTTGGTTATTAAATTTAAAAAAAAGAAAAAAGAAGAGAAAAGTATAACATTCTTAAGAGATTTGGCCGGGCTAGATGCAGGAAAAATGTTCCCGATGTGTGAGGAGTCCAGAACCAGGGGTCACAGTTTAAGTATAAGGGGGAGGCCGTTTAGGACTGAGATGAGGAAAAACGTTTTCACCCAGAGAGTTGTGAATCTGTGGACTTTGCTGCCACAGAAGGCAGTGGAGGCCAATTCACTGGATGTATTCAAGAGAGAGTAAAAGCCCAACCCACTGTACGAGTTCCAGGTGACTTCTGTGGAGAGAATAGACAGTTTAATTCTTCCACACATTGGTAAGACCAATTCTGGAGTATGGTGTACAATTTTGGTCGCCTAATTATAGGAAGGATGTCAACAAACTAGAGAGAGTACAGAGGAGATTTACTAGAATGTTGCCTGGGTTCCAGCAACTAAGTTACAGAGAAAGGTTGAACAAGTTAGATCTTTATTCTTTGGAGCACAGAAGGTTAAGGGGGGACTTGATTGAGGTCTTTAAAATGATGAAAGGGATAGACAGAGTTGACGTGGATAAGCTTTTCCCATTGAGGGTAGGGAAGATTCAAACAAGAGGGCATGACATGAGAATTAAGGGACAGAAGTTTAGGGGTAACATGAGGGGGAACTTCTTTACTCAGAGAGTGGTGGCTGTGTGGAATGATCTTCCTGCAGAAGTGGTGGAGGCAGGATCGATTTTAACATTTAAAAGTAAAGTGGATAGGTATATGGACGGGAAGGGAATGGAGGGGTATGGTATGAGTGCAGGTAGATGGGACTAGGGGAAAATAAATGGTCGGCACGGACTGGAAGGATCGAGAAGGCCTGTTTCCGTGCTGTAATTGTTATATGGTTATATGGGAGAAAGCAGGAACGATGTGCTGATTTGGATGATCAGCCATGATCATATTGAATGGTGGTGCTGGCTGAAAGGGCTGAATGGCCTACTCCTGCACCTATTTTCTATGTTTCTAAAATCTGCCAGGAGAAGCAGCAGAAGATGTAACAGAGGCTGCTAATATCGAACAAAGTAGAAGAACAGTTCCTGCAGCCCACCATGCCTATATTGACCATGATTCCAATCTGAACCAATCCCATTGATATTCAGAGGGGATTTAGGGTCGAAGAGTCATGTGTTGTAGTTTAGAGATACAGTGCGGAAACCGTGATGCTCGGTCCATCGAGTCCGCGCCGATCAGTAGTCCCTGCCCACTAACATTACCCTAGGGACAATAAAAGGCAGGTACAATTATGACATTTCGACAGGTTCATGGATAGGAAACATTTGGAGAGATGTGGGCCAGGTGAGTGCTGGAGGTCGGCATGGACAGGTTGGGCTGAAGGGCCTGTTTCTAAGCTGTGTAATGCGACGATTCTGAGACTCCAATCCCAATGTCGTTTTTATTGTGGCATAAACCAGCTTCTCGCCTGTGGTTTGATTAGAGATTCTCAGTACATGATTTCAAGGGAGCTATTTTTTTCCCCCAGAATATCCCACAATCCTTTCACCAAGATATGTCAAAGGAACTTTAGGAAGTCAATTATTGGCAATACCCAGCGTGCTTGAAGCTTTCATCTCTGGAGCCTCTGCCCTAGGCGTGTCTCTTGACATTTGTTCAAACTTTTTCTGCCTAACATCTGAAAATTAATTTGCACTAAAAGGAAGTGCAATTGTATTCGAGATCTGACAGCCTGAGACTTCTAAAAAATATTCCAAAGACAGAAATAGAAGCTAATTAGACCTGAGAACGCAAGGGAATTGGGTATTCACCTAGCCCATGAAAAGCATGATCACGTTACCATGACAACTGAAATTTATAGCACTTCCACCCTAATACATCATGTGATAATAAAGATAATTTGACAGCAAGTCTTCAGCTTCGAGGAGCTATTTCTTCGATGATAATTTCTAGTTAAACAGAGAGTTGTTTTGGCAGATACTGGAGGTGGGCCACAGGGAATATTTAAGTCAGCACTTTCAAATGCCATGAAACACAGGCCAGCAGCAAATCTGAGCCCCCCGAGCTCTGCCTAGTGTTATGTCCTGACTCAGCTCACACATAAACAAGGATGTCTCTTTTCAGGAAATACCTGGAGCAACCACTATCAAATAATCATTCAAATCATTACAACTTACTCCCAGCACTGCTTACCCCAAGGGTCCAGGTGCCTTACAGCACCAGTTTCATTGCCTGAGTGCTAATACGTGTACCTAGACTTGAGCTTCACAACAATTTGTGACACGCGGTGAGGTATAGATAATAATTCACAATTGTTTTCAAAAAATATGTTGTTCCAGACCAGACGAAGGATCCCAACACAAAACATAACCTGTCCTTTCCCCTCCACAGAGAGACACAAAATGCTGTAGGAACTCAGTGGGACAGGCAGCATCTCTGGAGAAGGAATGGGTGGTGTTTCGGGTCGAGACCCTTCTTCAGACTCAGTCTTCGAAACGTCATCCATTCCATCTTTCGAGAGATGCTGGCTGTCCCATTGAGTTACTCCGGCAGTTTATGTTCATCTTCGGTTTAAACCAGCATCTGCAGTTCCTTCCTACACATCTTTTCCCTCCAAAGGTCCACCTGATCCACTTGAACACCTTCAGCAGATTGTTCATTGTTTGATTTTATTCAGTTTAACATTGAAACTGGGATCCAAGCGTCTTCCATTCTAATGCACACAGGTGCACTAGACGTGTCAGGTGCACTCGACATGCAGGTCAGAGCAGGTGGAAGTTCCAAATATAACGTGATATTTCATTCAAATTGTAAACGTGAACCTCATGGATTACAAATGTGGGAACTGTTTGTCCTCTGACAATTTCTAGTTAACCAGGAAGTGGCAGATGAAGATTTATTGTGACCCTGGGAAAAACAGAAAATTGGAGCACCCCACTGTGAATGAGGCTTGTTGCAGGCGGTACCCGGACGTGGCATCGAAGGACGAGAAGCCAAAGTGAAGAAGCCAAATAGCCAAAAGGGGGTAACGCCGAAAAGCCAACTAACTGAAAGAGCGGGACGCCGTTATTTGGCTTTTTGACATTGCGTCCGTTCGGTGAGTTGGCTTCTGGGCGTCCCTCCCTTTCGGTGAGTTAGCTTTTATACATCCTGCATTTTCTGTAAGTTGGCTTTTCAGCGTTGCCCGCTTTCGGTTATTTGACTTCTCAGCGTTGTTTCCGTTCGGTTATTTGGCTTCCACTTCTTCCCTTCGACTTCTCGTCCTTCGCGCCACGTCCGCACACGGCTGCAGGTAGAGTCCCAACGTTGCCCACATATAACAGAAGATCCAAGGAGCTGCACTGCGTCAAATGTCTCCTGTAAACTGCAACGGGTGCAGAGAAGATTTATGAGGATTTTTCCGGGGCTCAAGCACTCTATTTCCTGAGAAGATTACGGAGATTCAATATGTCAGAGAGGATTTTCTTCAATTTCTATAGGTGAACTTTCTTTTTCCTCATTTATTATATTGCTTACACTGTACTATGTTTACATGTTGTGTTATGCTGCAGCAAGTAACATTGTTCTATCTGGGACACATGACAATAAAACACTCTTGAGTTCCGAGCTATTGGGAGAGGTTGAGTAGGCTGGTGCAGAGGAGGGTGAGAGGTGATCTTATAGAGGTGTATAAAATCACGAGAGGCACAGAGTCTCTTGCCCAAAGTAGTGGAATCAAGGACCAGAGGACAAGCGGGTGACCTTAAGGTGAAGGGGGGGAAAGATTTAATAGGAATCTGAGGGGTAACTTTTCACACAAAGTGTGTATGGAACAAGATGCCAGGGGAGGTTGTTGAGTTTGGGACTATCCCAGTGTTTCAGAAACAGGCAGGTGCATGGATAGGACAGGTTTGGAGGGATATGGACCAAACATGGGCAGGTGGGACCAGTGTAGCTGGGACATGTTGGCCACTGTGGGCAGGTTGAGTGAGGGGCCTGTTTCCACACTGTATGACTCTATAATCATACAGTTATACTCTATGACTCTATAATCATAGATGTGTGAAATGTTATATTCAATAAGTGAAAGAGGTAAAATATCTGTGATTAGTAAACTCTAAAGATAATATTCTGACAATTCATTTCATTAAATGTTGTTGGAAAGGTAAGCTATTGATATTTTCCGCTTTGCCTCAAAGATAAAACTATTCCCACACCTATAAGTCTGAGTTTGAGACATTTCTTTCCTGATATATAACCACTGTTTGGCACTTCCAGCAGTATCTGGCAATCCCTCTAATTTGTGTACTCAGGAGAGCATGATAGGGTTGCTAATTCACAGAATCTGGAAGCCTGATGTGTTTGTATCAGTTTCCAGAGCTCTTTCTGATTACAGATAGGACCTGTGTGAGATCTGACCCCAGCAATTCTGTGCCCAAGTCGTATGCAGTGAAAAATGTATACTCATCAGCACCAGACTCCAGCCCTGTATAAGAACAGATCTATGCTCAGTCTTGTTCTACCCGGTGTAACACAGTGATCTGTGCATGCCATTACTGTAACCCAGTCTTATTTGTTGACCATCATTACTGTCTCTCAGGTTATATAGTGACGGAGTTGCGGCCACTATTGTATCCCAGTGTCACACACTGACAGACCTGTCTACAATACCCTATACTTTAATCTAGACTGCAGGTAGATTCAGGCCCAGAAGATTAAAGTGAGGCCCAGGCAGAGCTGATTCTGTGCCAGATAGCTGTCTGGTGTCAGGTCCATGCCCCTGCCTTGCTGGTCCAGCTAACAATTGGCCAAATGAGCATCAGTTGGCTTCTCAGGACCTTAGCGAAGAGTGGAATGAGTTGGAATATCTCTCTGGTCTGCAAACTTCAGAGCATTCCTGTATGGAGAGGAGAATGCATGAAATTTTCGCCAGTCTCTCGTCAAGAAAGTTGATGTGCTTGACCAGATGGGTCTGTAATATAAGCCCATACCATGTGTAAGACAATTGCCTGGCAGCATCTCAGGGAGATAGGTCATTTTCCCAGCAAAGTCCCATCTGTCTGTGGGTCCTAAGCCTCGGCTCCATGATCTTGTGCATTAATCCACCCTGGCCAATAGGGAACTGCAGCATAACACTATTCCTGAAGAAGAAAGCATTAATCCTGGCGGCCACATATTCAACCCAGGAGAGGAGGTGCTGGCCGATCAAAGAGCTAGTTCAGTGTTTTTCTATGTTTTTCACTATTTTCTGCTCAACATTGCTCCTTAGGGGATACATTCCTGCCTTTGCAGTGAAATGGTACCTCATAAGCTGACCTATGAAATGGATTCAAAAGAAAACAAATATTGCAAATGCTGTAAATCTGAAATAAAAACAGAATTGCTAGAAATACTCGGCAGATTCGACAACAGCAATAGAAAGCAAGACAAGATAAATCTACTGATGATTTCAGCTTGAAACATTAATCCAGTTTCTTTTTTCGCAGATGCTCCTGATCTATGGAGCATTTCCAGCTTTTACACCTAAACAAATTGAATGCAGGATGGATTTTAAATCAAAACTCAGAATGCCTGCAAATAGAAATATAATAAAAGGACCATCCACCACCCCCTTTGTTGAAATGTTCTAAAACTATTCAGCAATTTATGATGCATTAACACAGTATTTTTAATATCAGACATTGATCATTTGACGTAGATTTCTACTTCAGAAGGAAGCATATTTTTGTCCAAATCTCATCTAGATTGATTCAATTATTCATCTCTAACAATGAGGCTTTGCTCGTGGTATCCAAGTTGATCATCCTAGCTGCAAAAGCATCGAAATGAACTTATTCCTGATGCATCCACTCCAGCTGTCAGACTACTGGACAAATAATAGAGTAATGGCCACAGTTAACTTCTCTTAGAGTCATAGGTGACACAATGTGGAAACAGGCCCTTCGGCCCAACTTGCCCACACTGGTCAGCATATCCCAGCTACACCAGTCCTACTTACCTGCGCTTGGTCCATATCCCTCCAAACCTGTCCTATCCATTTACCTGATTAATTGCTTCTTAAATGATGGGATAGTCCCAGCCTCAACTACCTCCTCTGGCAGCTTGTTCCATACACCCACCACCCTTTGTGTGTAAAAGTTACCCCTAGGATTCGTATTCAATCTTTTCCCCTTCACCTTGGACCTATGTCCTCTGGTCCTCGATTTCCCTACTCTGGGCGAGACTGTTCCTCTCATGATTTCGAACACCTCTTTTAGTTCCCCCCCTCATCCTCCTGTGCCCCAAGGAATAGAGAACCAGCCCACTCAACCTTTCCCTATAGCTTAGGAGGGCACGGTGGCACAGCAGTAGAGTTTCTGCCTTACAGTGCTTGCAGCGCGGGAAACCCAGGTTCGATCCCGACTATGGTTGTTGTCTATACGGAGTTTGTACATTCTCCCCCGTAACCGCATGGGCATGGGGTCGCTGGTGTCGTTGGTCCGGGGCTGTCAGTTGGCCTGGTGAGAGTTGAGCTGGGGTTCGCTGAAGAATTCCATTGCCTTGAAATTAGCAGAATAGTGAAAGTCCCGCCAGGCCAACCGACACCAGCGGCCCCAGGTGCACTGCCAGCGCGGAGAAGAAGCGCCAACTCCAACCCAACCCTGCTACCCGACGGGCCGGGGACCGCCAACAGCCAACGCCCCTGGCGCCGGCGAAAGCTGATCACCAGCCATACACACGAAGCACTGCAGCAACTCAGCCTCCTCACCGCGCCATCCTCAAGCCCAGCCCGACACCACCAGCTGCCTCTGGACACCCAGGAGGGGACCGGGACGCCCAGCAGCAACTCAACAGAACCGGGCCCAACACCACCACGGACGAGCATGATCTCGCTCACTCACCAACGTATAATGAAGCAATAAAAATGACAGAATAATCTTAGCTTTTAACAAAGGAACAATAAATACAACTATTTCATAGTTTGAAAGCAATATCTTCTTACCTAGAGAATCTAAGCTGGAAAAACAGAAGAAATGAAGGTCCACTGCTTCACTGCTTTCCAGGGCTAATTATGCATAGTGACCTTTGACCCGGGCATGTTTAAGAAAGAACTGCAGATGCGGGAATAATCAAAGGTAGACAAAAATGCTGGAGAAACTCGATGTGTCGAGGAGTGAAGGGCTCCAGATGCTGCCTCACCTGCTGAGTTTCTCCAGCATCTTTGTCTACCTTTGACCTGGGCATGCGCAGTCGGAATACCAAACTTGCTTATTGTGGACACAGCCCAGACCATCTCACAAACCACGTTCCCTTCTATTGACTCAATTTATACCTCACGCTGCCTCGGCAAGGCCAGCAGCATAATCAAGGATGAGTCGCACCCTGGTCACTCCCTCTTCTTCCCTCTCCCATCAGGGAAAAGTTATAGAAGTGTGAAAACGCACACCTCCTGATTCAGGGACAATTTCTTCCCAGTTATTATCAGGCAACTGAATCATCCTACCACAACCAGAGAGCAGTGCTGATCTACTATCTGCCTTTGGTAACCCTCGGACTATCCTTGATCAGACTTTGCTGGCTTTACCTTGCACTAAACATTATTCCCTTACCATGTATCTATACGCTGAAAATGGACAGATTGTAATCATGTATTGTCTTTCTGCTGACTGGTTAGCATGCAACAAATGCTTTTCACTGTACCTCAGTACACGTGACAATAAACTAAACTGAACGGGTGAACAGAGGAAAATTAAAGTTGGGATGGTAATGCAACTGTATACATTTTACTTCAGAGTCACGTGAGTGATTCCGTGAAGAACCCCGCCAGTCGGCATGCGGGTCATTACGTCTGACGCATGGCGCAGTGACCAGCTGGGAGGAGCAGCACTTCTCTGGCGGTAAGTTTAAAAAGCTTCAGGTAAGTGTTAAACTTGTGCGAGGTCTCTGCATTTGGTAATTCTTGTTGCAGGACGGCAAGTACAAACATGAAAAAATTCAGAACTGCAATGCGAGCCATGGTGAAAATATCTCAAGACCGCGGGAGTGCGGGTAGCGGGTGGCCGCCTAGCTCATCCACGGAGTCGCTGGTTGTCAAACCAACGACCACAGACTTGGTGTCTGAGTACAATGTGCCTACGCCGGAGGGGTGTAAGGCCACCCGAACGTCTGTTTGGCCGATAGACTCAGACGGGTCCGGCCGAGAGGGTTCGACCCTAGAAATGGATACCGCGGAACGGGTATCCAGGATGGAGCTCCTGTTGGAGAGGATGCTCCATCAAGAGCGCTGGTCTCTCCAAGAGCCCGCGCCAGCAGCACCTACAGGGCTGCCAAGTATATCCCTCCAGGACAAGGAGAGCATACCGGGTCAGATAGAACCTGACGCCGATTGAGAGGGCTCAGCGATGGAGGCTGCCCCACGGGATGAGGTGCAAGCGCCAGAGGTCCCATTCCTGGCGGCCAGGTTTGCCATCCCTACAGACTCTGGCGAGCCGCTTGGAGAGGAGCTCGCTGCCAGCATAAATTACCAGGAGCTGGCCATGGACACTAGTGCCAAACAATATGAGACCCCAGAGAAGTGTATTCTGCTGAAGGTGCCGACAGTAAACCATGCCATTTGGGGCCATATGGGGCAAGCATCCAAGCGCAGGAGATTACACTGCAGCGGGGTGCTCAAGCTGCTGGCATCTGGAATAATGGCTTTTGGTCGGTCGGTGGATGGTGGGCTCCTGACTGAAGTTCAGTAGGATGCCCTCGCTCTCATGTGCAATGTGCACTTTGAGATTAATTGTCTCTGAAAGAGCGCCATCCGCCCCACCATTCATACCAGGTTTGCTGCTCTATGCAAGCCTGGCAACGTCCAGCTGCCGAACCTATTATTTTGGGAAGACCTGGCTAAAAGAGTCAAGGAGCTGGATGACGAGGCCAAACCGTTGGGCTCATCAAGGCTCCGGTGACCAGCAGAACCCTCCGATGCCAGTACCCCTACAAGCGGTTTGCTGAGACCGGGGCTGGGCAAGGACCAAGCCACCGTTTGATGTCCACAATTGGCACTCCCCAGCAGGAGCAAGGGGAAACATGCCTTTACCACCCAGAACCAGGCAAAGACCTCTACCAGTAACCATGGAGGTAGGTGGGTCTGGCTCTTGTCGAAACATATTGTGAGAGAATCGCCTACCAGTTGGAGGGAGGTTTCTGGGAGAATGGAATAAAATAACATCGAATGTGTTTATACTATAGAGTATTCAAGGGTTTAAAATTGAATTTATTCCCAACCTGTGTCCACCCACCCAGCACAAACTAAAACGTGCACTCATCTTCTCACAAACAAAGAATTTGATGATCCAAGCTGTAATAGCAAAACTATGCCTCAAGGGAGTAATTGAGAAAATAATTTATCACGAATTTAACACCCATCAATTCGTGTCTAATGTGTTCCCTAGACCAAAGAAGGATGGTGGGTGTAGTATTATATTGGACATGACAGGACTTATTCCGTTTGTGCAGTATGAACATTTTAAAATGGAAACTTTTGCTACTGCCAAACAACTGCTTTCCAGGGGGTGTTATATGGCATGTCTAGATCTCCAAGATGCGTATTATTCAGTGCCTGTTCATACAGACTATCGCAGATATTCGTAATTGAACTGGATGGGACAATTGTGGCAATTTTGACCTCTACCTAATGGATTGACCTCAGGCCCTCGCTTATTTACAAAGCTGCTAAAACCAGTACTTGGGTTATTATGGTCACAAGGCCATATAATCATGGCCTATTTGGATGACATTCTAATAATTGGAAACACCTTTGACGCAGCTGAGTTATCAGTTTCAGCTGTTCAACTCACGGTGCAGAGGCTAGGATTCATTGTCCACCCTGAAGCAGTTAACCTAATTGACTATCTGGGTTTCACAGTTAATTCCAATCACATGTCTGTGACTCTGGCCCAGGGCAAGAGAGTAGATTTAATTGAAGGCTTTATCAAGCTCTTAAAGGAGCAATCACCCTCAATTAAACAGGTTGCGAGCTTAATTGGTAAATTGGTAGCAGCTTTTCCAGCATCCCAATATGGCCCTTTGCATTACCAGCATTTACAGAGGACAAAGGTACAGGCACTGAGAATACATGAAAATCATTACAACCGGCCCATGCACTTACCATCTGAAGCCATCATAGAGGTACAGCGGTGGATTAGAAACATATTAAATTTTTATGGCACAATTTTGACCACTTATTTTACAGACTGATGTCAGTGCCCTAGTTTGGGGTGCTACTGACACCAGGTCTAGCTGTGGAGGCAGATGGGCTATGCATGAGGCACTGATTCTCCAATCACATGAAATAAATTATTTAGGACTTTTAGGAGCATTCTATGGGCTCAAAGCTTATTGTACCACTAAGCATCACTTACATGTGCAACTGCAGATTTACAACACCACGGCAGTGGCATATGTCAATCATATGGGTGGTATCAAGTCGAAATCATGTGACAATTTGGCTAACATTATTTGGCACTGGTGCATAAAAAATAATATTTGGATTTCAGCTGTCTACTTGCCAGGCAGACTCCATATGGTGGCAGACACCAGGTCATGTAAATTCAACGACAACACCGAGTGGATGTTGAATCAGGATGTATTTAATGAAATTGTCCTTCGGTATGGAATGCCAGATATCGATTTGTTTGCATCCAGACTTAATCACCAGGTACCGAAGTATGTTTCATGGGAACCAGACCCAGGGGCAGTGGAGGTAAATGCATTCTCACTGCACTGGGGCGGAATGTTTTTATATGTCTTTCCCCCCTTCTGCCTCATCAGTTGGTGCCTGACTAAGATCAAGCAGGACACCGCCACGGGGGTTTTCGTGGTACCCGTCCGGCCTACACAGCCATGGTTCCTGCTAATTTCGGAAATAACCACCCACCCTATTATGGTGGTTCCAAAGCGGAAACATTTACTAGTGCACCCTGTGACTGGGGATCCACACACATTGAATGATCGTGTAAATTTGTTAATTTCTCGATTTTAAGAAGGCCATACCTGGGTCTGGGACTATCCGATCAGACTGTGGATACCATCACGTCATCCTGGAGGGATAGCACAAAAAGGCAATACCTCTCCCATACCAGGAAATGGGAGGAATTTTGCTTACAGGGGAACATCACTTACCACACAGCCTCCATCCCAGATGTACTAGAATTCCTATCCCACTTACACTCCAATGAAGGGTTGAGTTACAGTGCCATCAACAGTGCCAGGAGTGCTCTGTCAGCGTAGCTGTGTCGGGGGTCAGAACTCCAACCATTACGGTCCCACCCGTTAATATCAAGATTCATGAAGGGAGTGTTTAATTCAAATCCTCCTAGGCCTAGGTACTCTCAAATCTGGGATGTGAGCATGGTGTTCACGGTGCTCCGTCAATGGGGAACAGCCACATCATTGTCCTTACCAAGGATCACCCTCAAATTGGTTAACCTCATGGTGCTGACATCAGTGCAAAGGGTTCAGACTCCACAAACTGCGTCTGGACAGGATGGTGTCATCGCAGAATGACATTACATTTCACATCTATGACTTACTCAAACAGAGCAGACCAGGGGTGTCCGGATACAAGCTTGTATTATCAGCTTATCTCACAGATTCATGGCTGTGTGTAGTGGCGCATTTGAAACATCATATTGATGACACAGAGCATTAGAGGCTCAGAGGTAGCACTATTTATAAGCCACAAAAAGCCACATAGGCAAGTGTCATCTCAGACCACCTTACGATGGCTGAAACAAGTCCTGGGGTGTGCAGGAGTTAATACTGAAAATGTTAAATCTCAGTCCACCAGGGCAGCATCAACGTCGGTGGCGAGGGCAATGGACGTCCCTCTAGACCACATCCTCACGGCCGCAGGATGGTCAAATGAATCGACTTTTCAGAGGTTCTACACCAAGCCGCTTGTTGAATCCGGGGTGTTCGCCCACTCTGTGTTAAACTTTGTTTCATAGCTTCTCCCTGAGAGAGAGGAGTCGCTATTGTATATATTTTGTTATTTATGAATTAAAGCATTAACATGTTAATCAGTATCATGAATCAATGTTGTTACTAATTCACTCCTCCTGAGTCAACTGCCTGCAGTGTGAAACACCTGGATTTGGATCGGCGTGAAATCACAGACCTTTAAAGTCTTCACGGAATCACTCACGTGACTCCGAAGTAAAATAGTAAGATTAAACGAGAACTTACCAGTTTGAAGTTTGATCTTTATTTTATGAGGAGTTACGCTGAGCGATTACATGCCCACCGCTCCCAACCCTCATATCACAAAGCTCATCTGGTAGTTCTAGAGTTCTAATCTTACTATAATACTTCAATTGGTGTTCTTCTGTGATTTCACACCGCTGCTTTGAAGATTGACGCGCATGCCAACTGGCGGGCTTTTCTTCACGTAATCGCTCATAAAATAAAGATCAAACTTCAAACTGGTAAGTTCTCATTTAATCTCACTATTTTATCCCATCCCACTCTCTGAGTAGAATTCTGAAGGAGAAACTCACTCTTTCCAATCTGAAAGATTAATTGTGACAAATAAATCATTTCAGATATCTAATTTCATTGAAGGTCAAATGTGTGTTAATTCTCAAGTTCTCACCATACCATTGTGTTTTTATTGATTTTGGTACTTTGCCATTCGGATTCAGATTATAATTAAAACTGACTTAAAATCCACTTAATATTTGCATTTGCCAATGTGACTTGCATTCGCAGAAAGCAATCGATAAGTTGATGAAACTGGGGAAAAAATCTCTGATTGGCACAAATGGTGCTTTTTGCTGATATTTCAGAAGAATTAAATTGTACAAAATGATGAAAAAAACAAATGGCTATTACAAAAACAGCCATTATGAATTTACATTTGAATGGATTAGTTTGCACAGTCCATGTTGATTGCTGGGAAGTTATGCATGTTGACTGCATTGTATTGATTCAAATTCTACGTATTCATAGCAGATAGTGATTGTGGTAGATATTCTGGTATTTAAGCTACCGACCACACCAAAATGGAAGGTGTTGCAGACAGTGAAGAAGGCTGTTAGATTGTTCCCGATGTTGGGGAGGTCCAGGACAAGGGGTCACAGCTTAAGGATAAGGGGGAAATCCTTCAGGACCGAGATGAGAAGGAATTTTTTCACACAGAGAGTGGTGGGTCTCTGGAACTCTCTGCCACAGAGGGTAGTTGAGGCCAGTTCATTGGCTATATTTAAGAGGGAGTTAGATGTTGCCCTTGTGGCTAAGGGGATCAGAGGGTATGGAGAGAAGGCAGGTACGGGATACTGAGTTGGATGATCAGCCATGATCATATTGAATGGCGGTGCAGGCTCGAAGGGCCGAATGGCCTACTCCTGCACCTAATTTCTATGTTTCTATGTTTCTAATATACAAATGCAGAATAAATCAGCTGCAGAAATGGGTGAAGAAATGGCAGATGCAGTTTAACCTGAGATGTTGCACGTTAGGAGGTTAAATGTAAGGAGAGAGTATACAGTTAATGGCTAGACCGTAAACAGCACTGATATGCAGAGGGAGTCCAAGTTCACAGCTCATTGATGGTGGCAGCACAAGTAGATAGGCTGGGAAAGAAGGCGTATGCTGTGCTTGTTTTCATTGCTAGGGGCATTGAATATAAGATTCAGGAAGTCATGATGCAGCTCTATGGGACATTGATTAGGCCAAATTTGGAATATTGCATGCAGTTTTGGTCGCCTCATTACAGGAAATATGTGAAGGCTTTGGAGAGGGTGCAGAGGAGATTTACTAGAAGGCTGCCTGGAGTTGAGGGTTCCAGCTTCCGGGAGAGGTTGGAGAGACTTGGATTGTTTTCTCTGGAACTTTGGAGGTTGCGGGAATACTTGATAGAAGTAGAAACAATTCTGCATAGATAGGGTAGACCAGGGGTGGGGAACCTGCGGCTTTCTAGGCTGCATGCGGCCTTCTAGGCCATTAAGTGCGGCCTTTTTAATGAATCTAAATTTTGTAGAACAAATCCTTTTATTTTTATTGGTAGACAAAACTGCTGGAGAACCTCAGCAGGTGAGGCAGCATCTATGGAACAAAGGAAATAGGCAACGTTTCGGGTCGAAACCCTTCTTCAGACTTTTATTTTTATTAATATCTTTTTCTTCATGTAATTATTTTTATTTTAATCTTAAAATGAAAATATTTAAAATACCAAAGAGTAAAAGAAGATTCAACAAAATCAGCAATGTTTAGCATTCAAATTAGCATCTCAACCTCGCCTTGTTGATGTCTCCAAGGCTCCTAAAGAACTACAGATGGAATTGATTGAGCTCTCAGAAGATGACATTTTAAAGTCCTTATTTGACGCTAGGAAAGATCAGATTGAAATATGGAAAAATGCAGTAGAATGTCCACGCCTTTGGCAACATGCATGAAAAATGGTTTCTTGCTTTTCAACCACTTATTGCTGCGAATCTACGTTCAGTTCAGTTCAGTTTTATTTGTCATATGGAGGTTAACACAGGGTCAACGGGACAATGAAATGTGTTTGACAAGACAACGGGCCACCTCAGCAATGATAAAACAAGGATAAAAATAAGATCAAATAAGATCAGATAAAAGTGACTTTGGTAGGTAAAAGACAATAATAAATAATATAATCAACATATATGATGTGTTTATGAGTTCAGAAGCCTGATGTCTCCAAGTCTCCAATATCTCTGATGGTAAAAACTGTTCTTAAGTCTGGGTGGTGCGTGCAGCCATGCTCCTGTATCGTCTGCCTGACGGCAACAAGGAGAACAGTCTGCGTGCTGGGTGGCTGTGGTCCTTGATGATGCTGTGTGCCATCCGCAGGCACCACCAGTGGCAAATGTCCTGAATGGCCGGGAGACAGTTGCCAGTGATGTGCTGTGCCGCCTTCACCACTCTCTGTAGTGATTTGCGGCTGTGGGCAGAACAGTTCCCGTACCAGACTGATGCAGCCCGTCAGCAGGCTCTCGATGGTGCAACTGTAGAATCTCCTACCTAATTACGAATTAGTTCTCCTACCTAACCCAAATCAAGATGCCCTTAAGGTCACAAATGACGGACACCCATCTAGAAGATCAGCTGAAACTGTGTACCTCCATGTTGCAACCAAATATTCAAATGCTTTCCCACAAAAAGCAGTCACAACAAAGTCACTAAAGGGTTAGTTAACTTTAGAATTAATTTTTTTTTTCATTTTCTTGAAGTTAGTGTCCAACTATCACCGCTTCACCAGGACCTCCGACCCTCGCCGGCCATCCGCTGACTGGGACTTCCCACGCTTCGGCCACTGATCCGGACTCCACTCCCCGCAGGCCTCCACCAGTGACTCTATCGACCCTCGCCACTCCACCGCCCACCAGCAGGCCACAGCCGTTGGCTTACCTGAGTCCCAGGCTCAGCACCGGGCCTGAAGTCTCCACGCTGCAGACTCTCACATGACGGGATCTGACTGTGCTGGATCCTAGTGCAACCCCCTCCCCCCCCCCCCCCCCCCACCTACACAGGGAACCTCAGTGGGTGTTCCTCTGGGTCTTCCCCTTCCCCCTTGCACCATATGACCCCAGATCCTCCCCACCCACACTATAGTCCTTATACCCCTCTCCTCTCTGACCACCCATAACCCCCCTACCAGACATCACCCCCATCTGTTCAAGGACAAGCTTTTCAAGTAAGTAAAAACTCCATCACATGCCTGGAATCCCCGCGCATGTGTGGACTTTATTGTCATTAACGGCACATTACACATTCCGTAACATGCCCCCTTTTTCCAAAAGAGAAAACTGTACAGATGTACAATGTAAGCACACTTTGCATACATCTGTCCAAGTGAGAAAAAAACACTTTTTCTAAAGTGAAGTTTCCTTTCCTTCTTATTATCATATTTATATAAACTTGTTTTATCATACTTGCAACCCCATACAGACATAACAATTGATAAGAACTAAATCAATGGGTCACATAGTCCCCAAAATGCTTAGGCTCGACCTGAGCAAGTTCTCACAGTTTTGTTTATGTCAATGTCCTTGTATTTGTCAGTTTGCTCAGTGGCTGTTTGCTTTTCAGTAGGCGCTGGCTGCTGCTTCAACGCCTGTGCCGTGTTAGCTGTTGTCGGTGTAGTAGATTCGCCCTGGTCTTTGACGGTCTGGCTGTGCTTCGCGTGTTGACGTGCCGCTAGCTCGTCTGGTGGATTTTCGCAGGTCTTGCAGAGATGTACGCCATTACGACGGTATATGCCAGACGGGTTCTGAACCACATATGAGCGCTCAAGCTGGCGAGAAATGATGGCTTTCTCTCAACTCTTCTTTCCTTGTACGAGGGGTTGCATTCGCACTGTGTCGCCCTCATGAAGTGTGGAAAGGTCTTTTGCTGACTTATTGTAATTGTCAGCTTGCTGTTGAATGCACTGCTTCATGCGTTCATGCTCGTACCCAACTTTGGGTTCGAGTAGTCTCAGTGTCGTAGGCAGAAGTGTACACGTGCGACGATTCATGAGGCGCTGAGCGGGACTTGTGCTCAGCCCTTGCGAAGGCGTATTACGATGATCCAACATCGCTAGGTGGGGGTCGGATCATGATTTGCTGCTCTTCGTCATGATTCAATTCGCTGTTTTGACGGCTGATTCTGCCTTCCTGTTCACTTTGCCATTACCGGGACTGCTACACAGGTGCTCAAAATCCCATTCCCTCGCGAACTGGCGAAATGCAACCGATATATACTGCGGCCCGTTATCGCTCACAACTTGTGTCGGGCAGCCGTATCTCGCAAAATGAGCTTTCAACTTGCGAATCACAGTTGGACTGCTCATATCTCTCAGACAGTCTACTTCAACGGAGTGGTTATGGTAGTTTACGGTGACAAGATAATCATTCCCGTCCCATATAAAGAGATCTGTGCCGACTTTCTCCCATGGCCTTGTCGGTAGCTCATCACTCATGAGCGTCTCTTTTTGCCGGCTCACCTCATAGGTGCGACCACATCACATGTAGCAATATACTGCTTGATGTCGCTACTCATGCCAGCCCAGAACAGGCATTCGCGTGCTCGTCGCAGGCAGCCTTCGATGCCTAGATGTGAAGAGTGCATCTTTTCTTTCATGTCTCTTGTTAAGCTTATCGGTATGATCATGTACACAGCCTTAAAGATCAAACCATCTTGGACTGCGAGCTCATCCCTCTAGCTGTAATGAGGCATGAGCTGCTCTGGTAGCCTGTCTCGTTCACTAGGCCAACCACCGATGATGACACGTTTCAGCATCTATAGTGTGTCTTCTTTCGCTGTTTCATCGCGAATTTGCTCGAGACGCTCATCTCAAATTGGCACGTGCGATACCATGTTGACCTCCTCGAATGCTTGCTCTCTGCTCGGAGTACTGCTAACTGCAGGTGACCATGTATCGGCAAGGTACATGAGCTTCCCCTGACAGTACCTGAAGTCTGTACGCGGAGTAGCATTCCTTGAAAAGGCTTCGGTGCTTTCACTAGCGGCTTCTTTGCTATCATTTCCGGCGGCTTGTGATTACTGATCACGCTGGTGAAATGACCAAATGTATACTGATGGAAACGTTCCATTGCAAATACTATGGTGAGCATCTCCTTCTCAATTGAGGCATATCGCGATTCGGTGTCAGTTATTGCTCTGCTCACATACCCGATGGGACGTCCCTTTTGGAGCAAAGCTGCCCCCAGTCTCTTGTTGCTCGCATCACACTGAATCATCAGCTCCACCTTGGGATTGTAGTACACTAAGATCAGTGCTGCAGATACCATCTGTCTAATCTTGGACATGGCTTTGTCCTGCTCAGCAGACCTTATGCTATGTCTGGTGTCGTCAGCTGTCTGATGGGCTCCAGAGTATCAGACAGGCTGGGTAGAAAGCCGCTCAGGTAGTTGACAAATCCAACTAGCCTCTGCACCCCCTGTACATATGAGGGTCCTGGCATATTGATGACATCTGCGACCTTTACGGGGTCAGGTTGCAGTCCTGTGCCAGTGATCATGTGTCCTGAAAAGGGCATCTCAGTTGCTCTGAAGACAGACTTGTCCTTGTTAAGTTTGATGTGTTGCTGTGCACATCGCTGAAGCAACTGCTTGAGCTTCAAGTTGTGATCGATGACCGTGCCTTCCATCGCCTCTCCCGTACCATAGATGAGGATGTCGTCTGCAACGCAGATCACTCCACGTAGCCCTTCGAGTGCTTGATGAAATCTTCGCTGGAAGATTTCAGACGATACACTTAAACCGAATGGCAATCGGAGCCACCGGTAATGCCCGAAAGGTGTGTTGAATGTTGTCAGATTGCATGATTCGTCATCAAGGTTCTCCTGCCAGAAAGCTGAGCTCATGTCTAGCTTACTGAAGATCTTCGCTTGGTAGACATCTGGCAAGATGTCCTCAATAACTTGGAGTGGATAGTGTTCTCACTTCAGTGCTTTGTTTAGCGGCCGTGTATCGATGTACACCCAGAGATCGCCATTCTTTTTCTCCGTGACCACGAGCTGGCAGACCCAACTCATCGGCTCGTGCGATCACGTGATGCTCTACCATACGCTCTAGCTCCGTCTTCACCTTCTACTTTATCGCATGAGGTAAACATCGTGGCAGTTTGCCCGTCCTCGTCAATCTGCAGTTGTGCTTCACCGGGCAGCAGCTCTCCTAGTTTACCGTCGAACACCTCCGCATTGCGTTCTTCAGTTTTACGCACTTTTACGACCATCGATGCATGTACACAGTGAAAGCTGTCATCATTCACAGGGATCAAATTCATTCGCTGACTAGTGGTGTGAAGCCATCACATAGAAACATAGAAACATAGAAAAAAAGGTGCAGGAGTAGGCCATTCGGCCCTTCGAGCCTGCACCGCCATTCAATATGATCATGGCTGGTCATCCAACTCAGTATCCTGTACCTGCCTTCTCTCCATACCCCCTGATCCCTTTAGCCACAAGGGCCACATCTAACTCCCTCTTAAATATAGCCAATGAACTGGCCTGAACTACCTTCTGTGGCAGAGAATAGTAAGATTGAACGAGAACTTACCAAGTTTGAAGGTTGATCTTTATTTCATGAGGAGTTGCGGTGAGGGATTTCGTGAAGAGCCCGCCGGCACGCATGCGCGACATTCTTCAAAGCAGCGGTGTGGAATCACAGAAACAACAACAGAAATGACTTGGCATAGTAAGATTTAAAGAGACTCTGATTACCAGCTGAAGATGATCGAGGGTTGGGAGCGGAGGGCACGAAATCCCTCACCGCAACTCCTCATGAAATAAAGATCAACCTTCAAACTTGGTAAGTTCTCGTTCAATCTTACTATTTCATTTCGGAGTCACGTGAGTGACTTCGTGAAGACTTCAAAGCTTCTGTGATTACACGCCCTGGACAACGTCCATGCGGACACACCACTAGCAAGGATGGATTGGAGGAAACAAGTTGACAAAACGAGGTTATACTGAAACAAAAAGAAGATTTGTTAATAACACAACAAATAACGCCCTTTTAATCAGGGACATCCCCACGTTCACACCCGGCGTTCAGCACGGCCTCTGCGAACTGAAGGGGAGCAGCAACAGGCTTATTATAGAATCGCTGGAACACAGCTTCATTCACCCATCCTGCTGTGGCGAGGATATGGTCCATGGGTACCTCCATGACTCTCGCCGCCGACGTAGATGCAGCCCTGGTGGAGTGGGATGTAAACACATTAGTGTCAATACCTGCCTTATTCAGGACGATCCGGAGCCACCTGGATATCGTCTGGACTGTCACTCGATGGTGAGATCTTTTGTGAGTGACAAGCAGGTACAACTCCATTCCTCTGATGCTCCTCGTCACCTTGATGTAGTAACGGATGTGAGTGGCTAAACATAGCCGAGCATCTGCAGGGTATGCCGGGAACTTCAGCTGCAGCCCTGTGCACCCAGGTCTATGCTGCTTAAGTAGCTCATCGACGAAAAAGACTACTTCTCCAGGGGTCGACGTCATCCTGTCAATACGTAGTTTGTGGAGCGTCTGAACCCGCTGTGCTGAAGTCAGCGCTAGTAACATCACCAATTTCATAGTGAGTTGGTCCAGCTGTAACCCTTCCATGGGTGACCACGACCTGAGCAGGGTAAGCACATCCCTGACATCCCAGGTGATGTTGTAGCGTGGTGTAGGCGGATTCAGATTGAATATTCCCCGCATAAGCCTGGACACTAGCCTGTTCGATCCAACCTCGATGTTGAGGTAGAATGATAGCGCACTCCTGGCGCTGTTGATGGCACGATAACTCAAGTGCTCATCATGGTGCAACCCCGCGAGGAATTCCAGGACGTCGGCTATGGAGACATCGTCATAGGTGATGTGAGAGCGACTGCAGTAGGCTTCCCACTTGGTGATGTGGGAGAGATATCTCCGCCTGGTTGACCCTCGACATGATGCTCCAATGGTGTTCATGGTCCGGGTGGTAAGGCCATACTGCATCCATGGCCTGGTCAGAACCTGCAAGCCAGTAATTTTAGATACGCATGGCAGGGGTGTAACTCCCCTGAGACAGGGTGAGAAACCACATGCGGGCAACCCTCTAGAGGGACCCAAGGTTGACTAATCATGTCAGAGACCATCGGATACCAAGGCTGCGTAGGCCAGTCGGGTATGACAAGAATGCCTCTGGCAGAATCCATCCTGATTTTTTGTAATACCCGACTGATGAGGCAAAACGGGGGGAATGCATAGAAAAACCACTTCCCCCAGTCTAGCGAGAATGCATCAATCGCTAATGCCCCAGGGTCTGGTTCCCATGACACATATGTCGGTACCTGATGGTTCAACCGGGACGCAAAAAGGTCGATATCCGGTTGGCCAAATTTGGCTGTAATTTGGGCAAATATTTGAGGATGCAGCATCCACTCAATACTATCATTGAATTTGCGTGACCTGGTGTCTGCCACAGTATTAAGCCTACCTGGCAAATAGGTGGCTGAAATCCAAATATCTCGATCAATACACCAGCACCAAATAGTATTAGCCAATTTGTCACAAGAGACTGACCTGGTACCGCCCATATGGTTTAAATATGCCACCGCTGTGGTGTTGTCTATTTGGAGACGGACATGAGTACCACTAAGATGAGCACAATATGCCCGCAGTCCGTGAAATGCTGCAAACCTAGAGAGCTTGCGTCAGTTTGCAAATATACCACCGGATTGGGCACAACAATGGGTTTGAATGCCCTGCCAATATTGGACACCCACCATTGGAGCTCAACCTTAGCATCAGAAGGCAGCTCCATAGGTCTGTCAAAATGACCAGCGTTCTTTTTTAACGCAATAATTTTGGCCCTTTGCAGGTTTTGAGAATGCAAAGGCCCAAACCGGGCTGCCGGAAATAAAGCTACGATTTTCCCAATTATCTTAGCTGTATGCCGAATAGATGGTATACTGGCGGATGCGAGATCCTGACATGCAAGGGAGACATCCTCCACCTTGTGAAATGGAATGGTGGCCCTCATTTGAATAGAGTCCACCGTGAAACCCAAATAATCCATAACCTGGGGTGGGTGAAACTTCGATTTTTCTGGATGAACTATAAACCCCAGTTGCTGAAATATAGTAACAGTTGCTAAAACAGCGCTTTCAGCTGCTTCCAGAGTATTGCCAATAATCAGAATATCATCCAAATAAGCCATTACAATATGATGTTCTATGCGTAATTTGGCCATAATAGGTTTAAGTAATTTAGTAAAGAGCCTAGGGGCAGTAGTAAGCCCATTTGGTAAGGCTCGATATTGCCAGAGCTGATCCATCCAGACAAATTGCAAAAAGTTCCGGTGATGTTTCCGGATGGACACTGAATAGTATGCATCTTTTAAATCAATACATGCCATAAAACAACCATGCGAAATCAGTGATTTGGCTGTCTCAAAGGTGTCCATTTTGAAATGTGTATATGGTACAAAGGTATTCAACTGGGTCAAATCAATAATCACCCGACAACCTCCATCCTTTTTTGGTCTAGTAAATATATTGGAGACGAATTCAATGGGCTCGTGAATAGTTTTCTCTATCACGCCTTTTTGTCCCAAACGAAAAAATTTCAGCCGTGCCTGCTGCCTGCTCAACAGCAGACAGCGTAAACTGCCGTTTAGGCATATGCTGGGATGGAGGAACGTTGCCGTGAATAAATTCAATAGAATGACCCCGAATATTTTGTAAAACAAATTTATCTGAAGTAACTGGTACCCAAGCTTTAGCACAGAACCGGAGTCGCCCTCCCACATGTGAGATTAAAGGGGCAGGGGAAAGAAACCCAGACCGCGTTACCTCCATGGTCACCGGCGGTCCCTGACATACTTGGGTGGCCGAGGAGGTGCTGGGCTGGGCTGACGATAAGATGGCTTCATCTTCCACTGGGGTCGCTGTGTGCCTGACCCTTTAAAAGACCGCTGCTGCTGGCCCTGTTGGTAGTAGTGCTGAGTAGTAGCATATGGTCTTGATGCTGATGCGACCGGACCTCGCGGTCGAGCAGGGGGAGCTTTTGGCACCATCGGTCTGGGGGCGATCTGAGATCGCATAAGTCCCACCGTTTTGGCTACCTCGTCCAGCTCCTTGACCCTCTTCGGAAGGTCTTCCCCGAAGAGTTGTCGGGGCGGTGGGGGCGGCGGTGGCTTACACAATCCTGCAAATTGTGGGTTGATAGACGGACGGATGCTGTTCTTCCGGAAATCGTTGATTTCATGCTGGGTGGCACATAATAGTGCTAACGCATCCTCCTGATCCAATGACAGGTCCGTTCCATCGACCGACCGCGCAAAGGCGGTAATACCGGCCGTGAGGAGTTTGAGGATCCGCTGGAGTGTAACCTCCTGATGGCGGACAGCCACGCCGATGTTGCCCCATATGGGCGTATTGACCAGTGGCACGTTGAGGGCATTACAGTTGGACGGGGCCTTGTGGCGCTGAGTGGCCTGTGAGAGTACTTCCTCCTGCAACCGATGATTCGTGAGAAAGTCCACTGTTGCTGCCAGCTTTGGCTGGAGCGGAAGTCCAGTTGTAATTGGTGCAGCAAATTTGGCTGCCACGTCCAGTAACTCAGCTGTCGGTGGCTCCGACGGTGTTGGGGTGGGGTCAAACCCTTCTACCCCTTGTGGCTCGCTGATGAGGGAAACCGGCGAGGCGGCCCTGTGCCTGACGATATCCGTGGGTGCGTACTGCTGTTGATTATGGAGTACCAGCTCCAGCAGCCGCTCGATGCGGTCAATACGCCCCCCATCCTGAACACTCGGATGGTCGGAGTCCTCCGGCTCAGAAAACATGCCGGGGCTCCTATCATCGGCCCGCACCTCAGAGAAGTGATCTCGGTGCCGGAATGGATCGCTTTCGGCCGCCGCAGCGAAACCGTGCGAGTCCCGTGCGGGCAGGGTGTCCAACCGCCTCTCCTTGGCAGGAGTAGAAGCCATTGCCACAAAGGGCCCTGACGGCTTGGGGTCGTCTCCAGCAGAAGCATGGAGCGACGCCCGCACAGGCTTGCCGGCTGTCCGCATTTCGGACGGTGCCGACGCATGGTCTCGTCCTCCCATCCATGGGGGACTCGGCGACCGAGGCGGGACCGTACCCAAGCCCCCCGTCCCGGCGGCGGGGGTTGGGAGTTGGGTACCAGACCTTAACGACCCAGGTCCCGCCGTTGCACCAGACCGCTCCATGGCGGCTGGTGGAGCCTTGGCCCGGACCGGGTTAGGCTTACGGGCGCCTCTGCTGCCTTTTAATGAAGGGCTAGCGGAGGGGGGTCGGGCCGCAGCACGACCCCTTCCCCGTTGTCGCCAAAGGCGAACTTGTGGCAGGGTCCACCCTTTCAGGAGGCACCCCGACGACCTCCTCCACGCACTCCTCCTCGGAGCTGTGGCGACTCAGCGGGTCCCGACCTGCAGCAGCAGATGGCAATGACTTCCCCGCCTTCTTCCCGGCCCCAGGTGGAAACGATGAGGGCGCCGGGCCACGACTTCTTCGTCCAGACATTCTGAACACTCCAATCCGCACCCTTGCTGAAAGACAAAACCGACAGCAAGGGCCAACCAACTTAAGGTGAGTTTAACTTACCTAAGCGGCTCCTTTGGAAGGGCTGGCGAGGAGCGCGCCCCACCGCCAGCTGTCGGCAGCAATGCGTTGCGACGATATGGCGCGCATGCGTGCCGGCGGGCTCTTCACGAAGTCACTCACGTGACTCCGAAATGAAATTCCAGAGACTCACCACTCTCTGTGTGAAAAATGTTTTCCTCATCTCGGTCCTAAAGGAATTCCCCCTTATCCTTAGACTGTGACCCCTTGTTCTGGACTTCCCCAACATCGGGAACAATCTTCCTGTATCTAGCCTGTCCAACCCCTTAAGCATTTTGTACGTTTCTATAAGATCCCCCCTCAATCTTCAAAATTCTAGCGAGTACAAGCCGAGTCTATCCAGTCTTTCTTCATATGGAAGTCCTGGCATCCCAAGAATCAGTCTGGTCACTGACCACAATGAACTCCACAGAATATTTGCGGTTTGTCTTCGGGTTGAGCAGCTGAACCTGGCAAACTCCTGCCGCGTCCATCGTAGTTTTATCCACCTCATGAGCTTCTGGTGACATGGGGCTAGTGTGTGGTCGACGCCGTGTAAATATCTGCGTGGCAAAATGTTCACGCCCGCTCCGCTGTCCACTTGGAAGTCGACCTGCTTCCCATTGACGAGCATCGATGTGTAGACATCATCTCTAGGCTGCACCGTGTTAATTGTGAGAGTGATACTATCGATGTACTCGGCGCTCGTGTCACTTCCGGCCTGGTCTTTGTTCACTTTGTGTACTTTCTTCTTTCTGCACACTTTGGCAAAGTGGTTGTGACTGCCACATGCCCTACACGTCTGTCCGTAGGCAGGATGTGACTGTTTGTCCATTGCATGCTCTTTGCCACAATACTTGCACGCTTTCCCTTCTTGATTGTGCTTGCCTTGGCTGTGCTTAGGCTTAGCCCATTTGCTTTGCTTGTGTGGGTATTGCACATGTGTGCCTCTCTTGCCGCTCTGCTGTCTGATTTTGTGGACGGCAGCAGCAGACCTGCTACTACCGGTGAAAGCTTGGAGATGTGACTCAGCAGTCTCGGCACTCTTGCAGATGTCAATACATCTGTTGAGAGTGAACTTCCTTTCCTGCTGCAAACGTCTCCTCGTCTGCGAGTCGCTAATACCCAACACGATCTTGTCACGGACCATGCTGTCCGTCATGCACTGGTAGAAATTACAGGACATTGCTAGTATTCTCGGGCTCACGAAGAACGATTCAAAGTTCTCACCTGCTTCTTGCTGTCTCTTGTTGAAGAGGTATCACTCATACGTCTCATTCCTCTCTCCAATGGCGTAGCTCTTGAATGCAAGAATGATCTCGGCCAGTTCTTGGTCGTTGGCGAACACAAAACTGTCGTAAATCTCCAGTCCTGACTGGCCAATTGTATGTAGAAACAACGCCGTCTGGTCGGCTGCCGTTTGCCTGTCTAGCTGTGCGACCGCGCTGTAGTTTGCCCTCATCCAACGCCATGTTTTCCAACCCTCAATCACTCCACGATTGACGGCTAATGGGGTCGGGGGTCGTATACCGCTCACGGGAGGCGGACCGGCAGCGTGCTGTGGAGTGCTACCGATGGCATTCCGTGTAGCCGCTGGTCGCCCGTCTCCTCGCCCACACTCGACTCGGCATGCTGCTGAGCGGCCGTCTGTCACACACTTCAGGTAGCCATGTCGTTTTCCAGCAGTTTTAATATTCTACTATAAGTTTCACTAGTCCTTAGCTGCTAACTGTTCCAGCCGGGAGCTTCAGGTTGTGGCAGAAAAATAATTCTTTAAGGCACCACCGCAGCCACCATGTTCAAGGACAACCTTTTCCGGTAAGTAAAACTCTGGAACCCCCACGTATGCCTGGAACCCCTGCACATGCATGGGCTTTATTAAGTCATTAAAGGCACATTACACATACCATAACGCCGTCCACTCAGCTGCCTTCCTCCAGTCCCTGGTCAATTTGTCCCTTCCCACCCAAACCCTGGTACTTTCCCTTGCAACCACAGGAAATGCTACAATCCTCCCCCCTTGACTCCACTCAAGGACCCAAGCAGTCTTTCCAGGTGAGGCAGAGGTTCACCTGCACCTCCTCCAACCTCATCTATTGCATCCGCTGCTCTAGGTGTCAACTGCTCTACATCGGTGAGACCGAGCGTAGGCTTGGCGATCGCTTCGCCCAACACCTCCGCTCAGTTCGCATTAACCAACCTGATCTCCGTACTTCGACTCCCCCTCCCATTCT
The DNA here is from genome assembly GCA_963514005.1 of Raja brachyura. The sequence goes on along the minus strand of OY740801.1, from coordinate 45,283,910 downwards.
GAGTCCAACCTTTCTGTCCTGGACCTCATCTATGGCCAGAGTGAGTCCCACCTCAAATTGGAGGAGCAGCACCTCATATTTCACTTGGGTAGTTTGCACCCCAGCGGTATGAACATTGACCTCCAATTTCAGGTAGTCCTTGCTTTCTCCTTCCTTCCCTTCCTTTCTTCTTCCTGCCTCCACCCCCACATCAGTCTGAAGAAGGATCTCAACCCGAAACATCACCTATTCCTTCGCTCCATAGATGCTGCCTCACCCGCTGAGTTTCTCCAGCATTTTTGTCCACCTTCAAAAAGAGTCCAATTACTTTCTAATTTATCATGGGATTTGATTCCACGATCCTTTCAGGTAGTGTGATGCAAGTCTTCACAATCTTCATTTCCTTTTATTTCCTTTCTTCTTCTGCAGATTATGTCAATCTATAACATTTTATCTTCGACCCACTTGCAAGCGGAAACAGTTTCTCCCCAAATATGTGAGGTGATACACATTGCTAGGTCAGTGGTAGGTTACAGAAGGATGACAGTGGCTCCTTGGAAAATAATTATCTCAAAGATACAAAAGATAAGAAAGTTCTGAGTTAAATAAGCACCAAACACTAGAAATGGTAGCTCAGGTAACTAAAGTGATAGATGAGGAAGAAAATCTCAAGACTCATTCCCACAGCACAGATGTGACAAAATGTATCCTTGGTTATATTATTGTGTTTGGCTCTCAACTTCATCTTACAACAATAAGTAAAAGCCTGGAGAAGATGCAAGAGTGGCTTATGAGGAAGTCGGCCCTTCAATCTGTGGAATTCTCTGCCACAGAAGGTAGTTGAGGCCAGTTCATTGGCTATATTTAAGAGGGAGTTAGATGTGGCCCTTGTAGCTTGTTAGGTACTCCCCCCCCCCCCCACTGGTGAATGCTATGTACTTACCTTTCTGTTTCTCTGCAGGCCCCGTGGCTGGGAACCAGGAATCACGGGGTTAAGAGCTTTGGCCAAGCTACATCAGGTGACCGGACTCATCGGTAGCTTAAAAGGCAGAAGCTCTCAGAATTCTCTCTCTTCGTGGCTGATCCCTGAATGAAGAGGCTGCTGGTCTGATATGCAGGAGGCCTGGCTGCATGGCATAGCACTTTGTATATTGTCGCCTATATTTGTAAATTAATGTTGTATTGGGACGGGAGGGATGACCTGAGGGTTTTCGGGTATTTTGTTGCAGGGTTATGTCTATTTAGGCAGGATTAGAGTCTCCAGTCCGACGGCCTGGCTGTTATATTTATTTGTTAGCCGATTCTGGTCCCTGACCGTGTTGTTTAAATCAGGTTCGGGTTTTGTCTTAGTTTATCAAAATTAAAGACTTTTTTTTCCTTAAACTTCACCCTGATTTTTGATTTGCTACGCGACTCTGAGGAACCTGCCTTCGGGAGTTGTAACATGGCTATAGGGATCAGGGGGTATGGAGAGAAGGCAGGTACAGGATACTGAGTTGGATGATCACACCATGATCATATTGAATGGCGGTCCAGGCTCGAAGGGCCGAATGGCCTACTCCTGCTCCTATTTTCTATGTTTCTATATTCAATAAGACTTAAGGTCTCTTTATGATTAACCACCAGTAGTTGTTTTTACTTGCACAAGGGGAGAAGTGTCCCTGTCAAAGGCTGTGATCACAACTCCAAAGTTAAGTTGGTAAAGCAGGACATTTATACACCAAAAAAGATAACACATGAGGAAGTACAAATGTGAGGTAGATTGATACGTTAATTACAGGATTTGTGCTTTATTCTTACATTGTACAAAAGTCATGACTTCTCGGTTAAACATGCAACAAGATACAAAGATAAGGGCAATGAAGGTGTTAATGGTGAGTCTGTGAGAATAGGGATATAGTGGAACTAACAGTTATTGAATTGAACTACCTTTATTGTCATTCAGACCTTTCTCACTGAACGAAATTTCGTGCCTGCAGTCATACATATATTAAAAGTAACAAAAACACACAATAAACACAAATTTAACATCCACCACAGTGAGTTCACTAAACACCTCCTCACTGTGGTGGAAGGCAAAGTCTTAGAGTCCCTGCCTTCTTCCCTCCTTGTTCTCCCTCTGCGCTGAGGAGATCCAGGCCTCCAATGCTCCCGTCCACCAGGCCCACGGCCGAGCCTCCAAAGCCGGGTTGCTGCCACCGCCGTCGCCGGAATGCCGCCACAGGGCCCGCCGCTGGAACGCTGGTGCACCGCAGCTCCAAAGCCAGGTCGCCGCTGGAACGTCGCTGGAGCACCGCAGCCAGGTCGCCGCTGGAGCACCGCAGCCTCGAAAGCCAGGTCGCCGCTGGAGCACCGCAGCTCCCGAAAGCCAGGTCGCCACTGGAGCACCGCAGCCCCGTGAGCCAGGCCGCCGGAATGCCACTGGAGCACCACAGCTCCAAAAGCCAGGCCCCGGTGAAGCTCCGAAGCCGTGCCGCCGCTGGAAGCTGGAAGGCCGCCAGCTCCGCCATTAGGGCCTCAGCACAGACGGAGACGGTGACGGGGGACACGACAAGAAAAGTTGCATCCCCCTGAAGGGAGAGACTAAAACCCCGTTTCTCCCACCCACCCCCCTCCCCCCCTCCCCCCCCCCCCCCCCCTACACACAGCCTAATAAACCAAAATAATCACTAAAAACAGACGCAAAGACAAAAATAAAATTAAAAACAGATGGACTGCAGGTGAGCCGCAGCTGCCAAGCAGCGCCGCCACTTCCAGAATGTATGTTGAGTGATAGATACTGTCAGGAGTCTTTTGGACTCTGTGGGCAACAGAGTACACAGGCAAGGGAAATGAATATGTTAATGGCATACGCTCGCTGGCAACTTGAACTAATGTATTAATAATCACCAACAACAGTTTTTGGGGCTTCCACATTTACCACAACAACATCAAAACGAAGTGGTTGGTCCTTTCAGAAAATATTAAACAGACAATCATTTATTCTCTGCAATGCAGAGACTGAGAAACAATCGTAAAGAGGTGTTTACAATGTAACCATAGAAATGCTACACTTCGGCAGATATTCCAAATAGGAATATCTAGGAATAGGAATATCTAGGAGCCTAGGAATATTGTGCTCTAATGTCTCCAGATCGCATCTTGTGTAGAAGTTCATCAGTAAATATGTGACTGTACACATGTTAACATGCTTAGGGCAATGTATTGATAAAAGGCTCCTTACAGCTGGCAACTACAACCTTCAAGCATTGGTTGGAGCAGGTGCAGAGTTCACTGTTTCAGGTTGAAGCTATGGACTAGCCCATGGAGCAAGCATCAGGACTCCTTTCGCTCAAGATCACATTTTTGTAGACCGCTGTAATCCTTTTTGAGCATCTACAAATGCTCCTCCCCTGATCTTGTAGTAAAATGGTTGGACTAGATGTAAAATCTAAATCCCATTCTTTTGCAATCAAAAATCTTCATTATATATTTATTGTCATCAAGTTTCAAACATTCCTCAGTACCCGGTAACTTCTACCTGGGATCACCGGAAAGTCTTTTAACATGGATCTTTCTTACTGCAGCCTTTTACGTGGGTTGGAGGATAGCTAATGTTATCCCACTTTTCAAGAAAGGACCCAGAGAGAAAACGGGGAATTACAGACCAGTTAGCATGACTTCGGTGGTGGGGAAAATGCTGGAGTCAATTTTCAATTATTAAAGAGGTAATAATGGGGCATTTGGATAGCAGTAAAATGATTAACCAAGTCAACATGGATTTATGAAAGGGAAATCATGCTTGACTAATCTTCTGGAATTTTTTGTGGATGTGACAAATAAAATGGATGAAGGGGTGCCAGTGGATGTAGTGTATCTAGACTGTCAGAAAGCCTCTGATAAGGTCCCACACGGGAGACTGGTGACTAAAATTAGAGCACATGGTATTGGGGGTAGGGTGTTGACATGGATAGAAAATTGGTTGGCAGACCGGAAGCAAGGAGTAGGAGTGAACGGGTCCTTTTCAGAATGGCAGGCAGTGGCGAGTGGAGTGCCGCAAGGCTCGGTGTTGGGGCCGCAACTGTTTACTATATATATTAATGATTTGGAAGAGGGAATTAGGAGCAACACTAGCAAGTTTGCGGATGACACAAAGCTGGGTGGCAGTGTGAACTGTGAAGTGGATGTTAGGAGGTTGCAGGGTGACCTGGACAGGTTGAGTGAGTGGGCAGATGCGTGGCAGATGCAGTATAATATAGATAAATGTGAGGTTATCCACTTTGGTGGCAAAAACAAGGGGGCAGATTATTATCTCAATGGGGTTAGGTTAGGTAGGGGGGGGGGGGTACAGCGAGACCTGGGCGTCCTTGTACACCAGTCACTGACAGTTGGCATGCAGATACAGCAGGCAGTGAGGAAAGCTAATGGAATGTTGGCCTTCATAACAAGAGGATTTCAGTACAGGAGTAAAGAGGTTCTTCTGCAGTTGTCAGGGGCTCTGGTGAGACCACATCTGGAGTATTAAGTACAGTTTTGGTCTCCTAATTTGAGGAAGGACATCCTTGTGATTGAGGCAGTGCAGCGTAGGTTCATGAGATTGATCCCTGGGATGGCGGGACTGTCATTTGAGGAAAGATTGAAAAGACTAGGCTTGTATTCACTGGAGTTTATAAGGATGAGGGGGCATCTTATAGAAACATATAAAATTATAAATGGACTGGACAAGCTAGATGCAGGAAAAATGTTCCCAATGTGGGGCGAGTCCAGAACCAGGGGCCACAGTCTTAGAATAAAGGGGAGGTCATTTAAGACTGAGGTGAGAAACAACTTTTTCACCCAGAGAGTTGTGAATTTATGGAATTCTCTGCCACAGAGGGCAGTGGAGGCCATGTCACTGGATGGATTTAAGAGAGAGTTAGATAGAGCTCCAGGTGCTAGTAGAGTCAAGGGATAGGGGGAGAAGGCAGGCACGGGTTATTGATAGGGGACGATCAGCCATGATCACAATGAATGGTGGTGCTGGCTCGAAGGGCTGAATGGCCTCCTCCTGCACCTATTTTCTATGTTTCTATGTTCCTAAGTCTATGCGCCTAATATATATATGGAAAAGAGTTGGGCCATTTCAGCCTGAGATGAGAAGAAATCTTTTCACCCATAGAGTTGTGAATCTGTGGAATTCTCTGCCACAGAATGCAGTGGAGACCAATTCACTGGACGTTTTCAAGAGAGAGTTAGATTTAGCTCTTATGGCTAATGGAATCAATAAATATAGAGAGAAAGCAGGAACAGGCTACTGATTTTGGATGATCAGCCATGATCATATTGAATATGGGCTGGCTCGAAGGGCCGAATGGCCTACTCCTGCACCTATTTTCTATGTTTCTGTTTCTATTTCTTGCATCTTAATCCCACTGATATCCTTTCCTTCACAGAGAAGGATCCTGTTTAATATGCTTCAAATTGAGATGCATCTCCTGCCCTTTGGGCTGAATTGTCCTTGAACTATTCATCTACCCAATGTTCCCACCACGTGCCTGCCCACACCCACACTAACCAGCAAGAGCATGGAGAGTCTACCCCACTAACCCACGACCGAACACCTGGATGGCATTGAGCATAGGAGCACTGGGAAAATGTATTATGCACTAACAACTATTGACGGTTGGAAATGCTGGAACAAGGCCAAGACATAGTAACCATTTCATTGTTTAAGCATTTAGAGTCATTTAAATGTTTAGTTTAATTTAGTTTAGAGATACAGCACGGAAACAGGCCGTTCGGCACACCGAGTCCACACTGGCCAGCAATCCCCGCACATGAACACTGTCCTACACACACTCGGGGTAACTTACATTGTTTATACCAAGCCAATTAACTTAAATTAACCTAAGTCTGAAGAAGGGTCTTGACCCGAAACGTCGCCTATCTCCTTAGATGCTGCTGCACCCGCTGAGTTTCTCCAGCCTTTTGTGTACCCTCAATTCTCCAGCATCTGCAGTTCCTTCTTTAACACTAACCTAAACACCTGTACATCTTTGGAGCATGAGAGGAAACTGAATATTTCTGAGGTCACGGGGAGAATATACAAACTGCATACAGATATGCACCTGTAGTCAGGATCAAACCCGAATCTCTGGCATTGAAAGGCAGTGGTTCTATCGTTATGCCACAGTGCCGACTGGTTATTAAATTTGAAGTAAATAAAAATACATACTATCTGAAAAATAAAGCATAAAAATGAAACATAAAAAGGGCAAAAATAATTCAAAACATTAAATGAATGCAGTTATTACACAAACTAATAGTCCAGATCACTATGCTGGGAAATCCCATGACTCGCATTACATCTATATAATTAAAAGTTTAGTTACTTGACCACTTCCTGTTTGCGCTGGATATTGATATTAGAAAATATGCTACGACTTACGGCTGTGATTTTTGGCCATCTTACTCAGAGTCCCCCTGTGCTCATCACGTGCAGAGGATTTTTCCCATCAATGAAAAATAAAAGAATTATTAGTGTTTTAAAAATGTTGAGATTTTTTCTCCTGTCAATCACTGCAATAAACGCCATGCCCCTTCCGGGGGGGTTGGGGGAGGAGCTATAAAACCTGGAAGTCTGGACGTGGCTCTGTTGCTGCAAGATGGCGAGCATGAGGTCAAGACTCTCAGTCTGAGCTGTGAATCAACTGAACACTGAATGTCTACTGAACTGTGAGTGTAGTTTTATGTGCCTACAGTGTCTACTGACCTGTGAGTGCCCTTAATGTGTTTTGAAAATGTGGTTTTAAAATGTGGTTGGTTTGAATATGTGGTTGGTTTGAAAATGAGGTCTGAAAATTAAAATGTGGTTTCAAAATGAAGTTTGAAAATGAAAATGTGCATTGGTTCGAAAATGTGGTTGGTTTGAAATGTGGTTGGTTTGAAAATGTGGTTTGAAAATATGGTTTGTAAATGAAAATGTGGTTTGAAAAAGGTTTGAAAATAAAAATGTGGTTTGAAAATGAGGTTTGAAAATGAAAATGTGGTTTGAAAATGAAGTTTAAAAATGATAATGTAGTTTGAAAATGAAAATGTGGTTTAAAAATGAAATGTGGTTTGAAAATGTGGTGGGTTGGAAAATGTGGTTAGTTTGAAATTGAAAATGTGGTTGGTTTGAAAATGAAAATGTGGTTTGCAAATTAAGTTTGAAAATGAAAATGTGGTTTGAAAGATCAGACTGTGTTTACTGCAAAAGTCTCGCTCATTCTGTGACGTAGTGGACAGGTCACGCTGAACTGAGTGCAGAGGTTGTGCTAAATGCGGAAGTGTTGTTAACTGCGGAAGGCCCATAGTGGAGATGCCACGCTGAGCCATTCGAGTATTCAAAAAAGTTTACTGCCATATATATGGAGTGTGTGTTTGTGTGTGTGTTGTGGTGTGTGTGTGTGTGTGTGTGCTGTGAGTGTGATTGTGGTGTGTGGTGTGTGTGTGTGAGCATCTGTGTGTGAGTGTCTGTGTGAGTGTGTCTGTGTGAGTGTGTCTGTGTGTGTGAGGTGGAGTGTGTGTGTGAGTGTGAGGTGGAGGGTGTGTGTGAGACAGAGGATGTGTGTGTGTGAGGTGGAGGGTGTGAGGGTGTGTGTGAGTGTTCAATAAATAACAAATAGTACAAAATAATATAGTCTTTTGTAGTTTGGAGCTTATTTGCTATGTTTAATAGCCTATTGGCTGTCAGGAAGAAGCTGTTCCTGAATGAGTGTGTGAGTGTGTGTGAGTGCATGTGTGTGCACTCTGTTTGAAATGCTGTGTTATTGGATTTGCTGGCCTGCACTCTGCCTGGAGTGCTGTACAGTTGGACTTGCTGCCTGCACTCTGCTTGGAGTGCTGTGAGGTTGGACTTGCTGCCTGCACTCTGCTTGGAGTGCTGTGAGATTGGATTTGCGGCCTGCACTCCGCTTCAAGTGCTGTGAGATTGGATTTGCAGGCCTGCACTGAATGATGACTTTTGAGGTAAATTCTCAGATTTTCTTTGTTTAAATTTGACAGAATCTCTCTATATTAAAATTGTCCTTTTTTAAAATCAACAGCAAAGAGACATCAAGAGGCAGTGAGCAGCAGAACACAGCAGGAGACACAACAAGAACTAACTTAATAAATCTCATCTTTAACATTTAAATTGTTGTTATATTTTAAGAGCCATTCACATTTTAAACTTTAATAAATCATTTTTCCACTTGCAACGCCTGCATGTTCTACTTCACAATGGGAACTTAACAGGCAGGAATGGTTGCGCTAGCGGAGAGCCACTAAGAATACATGGGGGGGAGGTTGAGAGGAGATGGACTGAATGCGTGGGGGGAGGGGAATGGCAAGGATCAGAGTGGGGGGGTGAAGGAAGGAGGGGTGACTGAGTGAACGAGAACCACTGCCAGCCCACCAGCCATGAGTAAGTGAATTCATATAATCATATAACAATTACAGCACGGAAACAGGCCATCTCGGCCCTTCAAGTCCCTGCCGAACAACTTTTTTTCCCTTAGTCCCACCTGCCTGCACTCATACCATAACCCTCCATACCCTTCTCATCCATATGCCTATCCAATTTATTTTTAAATGATACCAACGAACCTGCCGCCACCACTTCCATTGGAAGCTCATTCCACACCGCTACCACTCTCTGAGTAAAGAAGTTCCCCCTCATGTTACCCCTAAACCTCTGTCCCTTAATTCTAAAGTCATGTCCTCTTGTTTGAATCTTCCCTATTCTCAAAGGGAAAAGCTTGTCCACATCAACTCTGTCTATCCCTCTCATCATTTTAAAGACCTCTATCAAGTCCCCCCTTAACCTTCTGCGCTCCAGAGAATAAAGACCTAACTTATTCAACCTATCTCTGTAACTTAGCTGTTAAAACCCAGGCAACATTCTAGTAAATCGCCTCTGTACCCTCTCTATTTTGTTGACATCCTTCCTATAATTGGGCGACCAAAATTGTACACCATACTCCAGATTTGGTCTCACCAATGCTTTGTACAATTTTAACATTACATCCCAGCTTCTATACTCAATGCTCTGATTTATAAAGGCTAGCATACCAAAAGCTTTCTTTACCACCCTATCTATATGAGATTCCACCTTCAAGGAACTATGCACGGTTATTCCCAGATCCCTCTGTTCAACTGTATTCTTCAATTCCCTACCGTTTACAATGTACGTCCTATTTTGATTTGTCCTGCCAAGGTGTAGCACCTCACATTTATCAGCATTAAACTCCATCTGCCATCTTTCAGCCCATTTTTCCAACTGGCCTAAATCATTCTGTAGACTTTGGAAATCCTCTTCATTATCCACAACACCCCCTATCTTGGTATCATCTGCATACTTACTAATCCAATTCACCACCCCTTCATCCAGATCATTGATGTACATGACAAACAACAAAGGACCCAACACAGATCCCTGAGGCACCCCACTAGTCACCTGCCTCCAACCCGACAAACAGTCATCCACCATTACCCTCTGGCTTCTCAACATTCAGCCACTGTTGAATCCATCTTGCTATTCCTGCATTTATACCCAACAGTTGAACCTTCTTAACCAACCTTCCATGAGGAACCTTGTCAAAGGCCTTACTGAAGTCCATATAGACAACATCCACTGCTTTACCCTCGTCAATTTCCCTAGTAACCTCTTCAAACAATTCAAGAAGATTAGTCAAACATGACCTTCCAGGCATAAATCCATGTTGACTGTTCCTAATTAGACCCTCTTTATCCAGATACGTATATATATTATCTCTAAGTATCTTTTCCATTAATTTTCCCACCACTGAAGTCAAACTAACCGGTCTATAATTGCTAGGTTTACTTTTAGAACCCTTTTTAAACAATGGAACAACATGCGCAGTACGCCAATCCTCGGGGACTATTCCCGTTTCTAATGACATTTGAAATATTTCTGTCATAGCCCCGGCTATTTCTACACTAACTTCCCTCAATGTCCTAGGGAATATCCTGTCAGGACCTGGAGACTTATCCACTTTTATATTTTTCAAAAGTGTCAGTACTTCTTTTACTTTGAAACTCATAGTATCCATAGCTACTCTACTAGTTTCCCTTACCTCACATAATTCAATATCCTTCCCCTTGGTGAATACCGAAGAAAAGAAATTGTTCAATATCTCCCCCATCCCTTTTGGCTCTGCAGATAGCTGTCCACTCGGTCTCTCCAATGGACCAATTTTATCCCTTGTTATCCTTTTGCTATTAATATAGCTGTAGAAACCCTTTGGATTTACTTTCACCTTACTTGCCAAAGCAACCTCGTATCTTCTTTTAGCTTTTCTAATTTCTTTCTTAAGATTCTTTTTACATTCCTTATACTCCTCAAGCACCTCATTTACTTCATGCTGGCTATAATTATTGTAGATCTCCCTCTTTTTCCGAACAAGATGTCCAATTTCTCTTGAAAACCAGGGCTCTTTCCAATTGCCTGCACACCAGCTGTAGGTGACTGAAGTGCCAGCCCACCAGCCATGACTTAGTGAACTGCCAGCCCACCAGCCATGACTCACTGAACTGCAAGTCCAAGAATCTATTCAGTCCACAATGTTCATACTAGCCCTCTGGAAACCAGTCCCTTCAGTGCACAACACCCATACTAGCTCTCCAGAGATCCACGCAAGGATAGACTTTCCTCCTTCATTGATGCGATCTGTAAAAAAAGATGAAAATGTCTAAAATTGATTGTCCACCCTCTCCCCCTTCTCTCTCACAGAGTCTGTCACCTGTTTTCGGCAGAATTTCTGGTTGTTTCTCAGCTGCCAGCCCACCAGACCTGAGTTACAGAGCTGCCAGCCCGCCAGGCCTGAATTACTGAGCTGCCAGGCCTGAGTGACTGAGCTGCCAGGTGTGAGTGACTGAGCTGCCAGGCCTGAGTGACTGAGCTGCCAGGCCTGAGTGACTGAGATGCCTGGCCTTAGAGACTGAGCCGCCTGGCTTCAGTGACTGAACTGCCAGCCCAATAATCCATTTGGCCCACAATGTCCATACTAGCCCTCTGGAAACCAGTCCCTTCAGCCCACAACACCCATGCTAGCACTCCAGAACCCCCTCCCTGCCCACTGGCAGCAATATTAGAATTGGTGGAGAGGTGGAATATTGGGTTGGGGGACCAGCCCTCCCGTGTGAAGCTGGGACCCAATGGGTCCCACTTAGTCTAGTATTTTATAACACTTGTGAAATCTAGATGTAGAATAAATTGCCAGATAAGCAAATCATAGACCTGTGTAATCAGGTTCTGTGCTTGTAGACCATCATTTTTCAGTGCCCTGATATTATAATTCTAAATTTAAATGGGCATATGCCCTTTTATGACCTATGGGTTCTTCTTAATAACAAACACTTTAATATAAGACTGCATGCACCTTTTAAAAGCTAAATATTAATTAACCACACCATACTTGGTATCTCAGGAACATGAAGGATTTTGACCCAATGGCACTGAAGGAACATATAACTCCACTTGAATGAGCCCTTTTACTGACATGAGTCCCCCTCGGGTTTCACTGGAACCCGAAGGGGACCAATATCCTGGTGGGGAAATTTGC